>CAKAJA020000144.1:0-624353 GCA_916610235.2 Lasioglossum morio | reverse complement strand
GAATATGCTAGATTATAGCTCAATTTAGCAGAATATCCCAGAATATAACAGATTATGGCAAAATATACCAGAATATGCTAGATTTTAGCTCAATTTAGCAGAATATCCCAGAATATAACATACTATGGCAGAATATACCAGAATATGCTAGATTATAGTTCAATTTAGCAGAATATCCCAGTATATAACAGATTATGGCAGAATATATCAGAATTTGCAAGAATATGCTAGATTATACCCCACTTTAGCAGAATGTATCAGAATATGGTAGAATATACCAGAATATGCTGGAATATACTAGAATATGCTAGATTATTGCTCAATTTAGCAGAATATCCCAGAATATAACAGATTATGGCAGAATATATCGGAATATGCCAGAATATGCTAGATTATAGCCCATTTTAGCAGAATATAGTAGAATATGGTAGAATATACCAGAATATGCTGGAATATAATAGAATATGCTAGATTATAGCTCAATTTAGCAGAATATCCCAGAATATAACAGGTTACGGCAGAATATACCTTTATATGCTATAATATAGTTCAATATTCATGAAGATAGCAGAGTATACCAGAATACACCAGAATATTGCAGAATACAGCAGTCTATAGCAGAATATACCAGAATAACCCGGCATGTCACAGAATATACCAGATTATGCTAGATTATAGCCCATTTTAGCAGAATATACCAGAATATACCAGAATATGCTAGATTATAGTTCAATTTAACAGAATATCCCAGTATATAACAGATTATGGCAGAATATACCAGAATATGCTAGATTTTAGCTCAATTTAGCAGAATATCCCAGAATATAACATACTATGGCAGAATATACCAGAATATGCTAGATTATAGTTCAACTTAGCAGAATATCCCAGTATATAACAGATTATGGCAGCATATATCAGAATTTGCAAGAATATGCTAGATTATACCCCACTTTAGCGGAATGTATCAGAATATGGTAGAATATACCAGAATATACTGGAATATACTAGAATATGCTAGATTATTGCTCAATTTAACAGAATATCCCAGAATATACCAGAATATTCAATAATATAGTTCAATATTCATGAATATAACCGAGTATACCAGAATATACCAGAATAATGCAGAATATAGCAGTATATAGCAGAATATGCCGGAATAATCGAGCATATCACTGAATATACTAGAATATGCTAGATTATAGCCCAATTTAGCAGAATATCCCAGAATATACCAGAATATGGCAGAATATACCATTATATGTTATAATATAATTCAATATTCATGATTATAGCAGAGTATACCAGAATATACCAGAGTATTGCAGAATATAGCAGTATAAAGCAGAATATACCAGAATAATCCGGCATATCACAGAATATACTAGAATATGCTAGATTATAGCTCAATTTAGCAGAATATCCCAGAATATAACAGATTATGGCAAAATATACCAGAATATGCTAGATTTTAGCTCAATTTAGCAGAATATCCCAGAATATAACATACTATGGCAGAATATACCAGAATATGCTAGATTATAGTTCAATTTAGCAGAATATCCCAGTATATAACAGATTATGGCAGAATATATCAGAATTTGCAAGAATATGCTAGATTATACCCCACTTTAGCAGAATGTATCAGAATATGGTAGAATATACCAGAATATGCTGGAATATACTAGAATATGCTAGATTATTGCTCAATTTAGCAGAATATCCCAGAATATAACAGATTATGGCAGAATATATCGGAATATGCCAGAATATGCTAGATTATAGCCCATTTTAGCAGAATATAGCAGAATATGGTAGAATATACCAGAATATGCTGGAATATAATAGAATATGCTAGATTATAGCTCAATTTAGCAGAATATCCCAGAATATAACAGGTTACGGCAGAATATACCTTTATATGCTATAATATAAGTAGTGAATATAGGCCGGTTCTAACCCAGTAGGCGAGGGGGGTCTTATCCTTGCGGGGAAAGAGGGGGGCGCGCGGCGATCTTGAAGGAGGAGTGGGGGGGATGGCGCGTGCGGTTTTCCGTTATCGCGCCTGCGGTTTCAACACATCCGTTATCGCACATCCGATTTTTCAAGATTGCGGTTTCGCGCATGCACATCCGTTATCGCGCATGCACATCCGATTTTGCGGCGTCGGACTATTGTTGTCTCTCTCGCTCGCAAAATTATCTACCGCGGACTAGTTTTCCCTCTCTTCTACATCCTCTCTTGCATTTTCAAGATCTGTCCTTCTTCAGAACGCGCGATTGTTGTTTCTCTCTCGCTCTTCCTGTTTCTATCTTTTTCCTACCAATTTCTCTCTCTCTCGCATCGACCGTTGCATTTTTTTTTCTGAACCACATCCTTCGCGTATTTGTTTCATAATAATATTATGCGACAATGTTTCTTTCCTGCCAATTTCTCTCTCTCGCATCGGTCGCTGCATTTTTCTGAACCATATCCTTCGTTTTTTCCTTTGTTAATGCGAATGTATTTGTTTCATAATAATATTATGTAGCAATGTTTCTTTCCTACCAATTTTGTCTCTCTCGCATCGACCGTTGCATTTTTCCGAACCACATCCTTCGTTTTTTCTTTGTTAATGCGAATGTATTTGTTTCATAATATTATGTATGTGGATGTGACAATGAATACCAGACGTAGATTCGGAATAAAAAGTTGTGTCATGCGATGGAGTACGCGGCGGAGGTGCCCTCGCTACAAACATTTGCCGCGACGAAGTTATTCGAGTTTGATATTCGCAATTATTCGAAGACGTATCAGCAGATTTTGGAGCGATATTTTCGCGTTCTTTCGTGCGAGATTTATTGCGTTGTTCGCAAAAAATTTCCGCCCGGCATAGTTCCATACGTGACGGTTTTAACGTACAAACCGCTGGACTTGTTGTGCGACGTAAGGAACGAGAACATCGATCTTTTACGAGTGTTCGTTTTCCTAAAACCGAAACGGAAATTGTCGTTGTATTTAAGGAAAGCTGTGCTTCGATATCGTAGAACCGATTATGTTTACACGGGAGTGTTAGCATCGAGGCGTCATTGCGTCTCACGTATTGTTTTGACTCCTCCTTTTTTGTCGATCACGAAACATCGTTTATGTTTCTCGAGCGACGAGGAATATTGATATGTCGGTTTTAACATTAAAAAATTTGGCTTGGAGTCATGTTATAAATTTGTATTTGAACGATCGTTTTTCCATCGAGCAGAAAGCGATGATCGAACGTTTTATGCGAAACGACGTTACGAGTCGTATATGTTTTTTCTATACAAAGAGATTTAGTCAAGTTGTGTCGCCATGGCCCGCGGTCGAGTCACCGTCCACGATATTGGATATAATAAAAACGGGCGAACGCCGAATCATGTTAACTGGATGCGAAGTATAATTGTGTTTCTACGAACTGGTAATTTAACGGATGACGTGAAATTGAAGTTAAAAAAAATTATTTTTGCGCAAGATGATTGAGATTTGTAAAAAGGCGTTAAAGTGTCTGACGCGTATGTCGGTGCTGATCAGAACCATCGACGAGTATCGCGAATGGTCTCGCTCGTATATCGAGACTTTACAGTACTGCACCAATTATTTATCCCGTATGAAGGATGAATTATCGGTAGGCGCGAAATTTAGTTTAATATCGCTAATATGCCGTTTGAAGAGTTTAAACGTTTCGCTGGATTATCGTTTTTCGTCGCGCGTTGGTCGAGGTTTATGCGATACGAGTCGCAGCGGTGCGAGAGCATCGACTCTTCGTTGGGAAGATATCGAGTCGGCGTTTCGAAACCGTATATCGAGCGGTGTTGTTATCAACGTTGAGCATATCGATCCTCGCCAATTTTTACAACACGCGAAGCGGATAATTACGAGACGCGTTACGGAACTTTTGAACGAGCATTCATCGGTGAAAGTGAACATTATGTTGGAAGCGGAATTTGTGTTGCGCAACATGGTTTCGGTGAAAAGTTTCAGCACACGAAATTTTGCGCTGTTTCGAACGAGCGATTTACGTCGATGGTACCTGAAAAACGTTATGCCAACGATTTTAACATCGATGGAAGAATTTCAAGAACGAGACAGCGGATGGGCGCTATCGAAGATACTGCATCTAATAGTGAATTGCAACGTGTATCGACCACTGCAAGCTGGCACCAGTTCGCGTATACCTCGAGCGATACAGCTGAAGAGAGCAGTAATCAGCGTCAACGACGGCGGCGAAGCCTGTTTTTTTTGGTCGGTCGTGGCTGGTCTCTACCCGGTTGTGAAACATCCGGAGCGTTCCACCTCCTATCCACATTACCGTACAGTGCTTCGAACCGAAGGTTTTCGGCTGCCCATATCCTTCAAAGATATTCGAAAATTCGAACGGGTAAACGACGTTTCCGTGAACGTGTTCGAATGGGTGGACCGTAAGAAGTTTGGAACGCTTCATCTGACCGAGAAGAAGCGGAGCAAGCATGTTAATTTGCTTTTTCTACAGAGGACTTCGCGCAATCATTACATGTGTATAAGAAATTTATCACGATTGGTTTCATCGCAGCTTAGCAAGAACAATCATGCCAAGCGTATTTGCGAGCGGTAAGTTGAACACATTTTTTTCTTTTCAATCAAAAGTGTCGATGTTATATATTCGTTTTTTCCTCCTCAGATGCCTACAATATTTCTCATCGCAAGAGAGATTAGACGCCCATGCAACCGATTGCAATCGAATAAACGAATGCGCTCTGACGCTTCCGACCCCGGAAGATATGTGGTTGCGGTTTGGTAACTACGCGTACAAAGAACGGACGCCTTTCGTCATTTACGCCGATTTAGAATGTTTGCTGAAGAAACAGGAAGAACAGAGCTGCAGAGCGCGTATGCAGTATCAGCATCACCACGCATTCAGCATAGGTTATTACGTACATTGCCGATACAATGCTACTTTGTGCGAGTATCAAGCTTGTTCCAGAGCAGAGGGATGCTCGGCATGGTTCGCGGAAAAGTTGTACGAATTGAGCCACAAATTACAGTCGATACTCGATAAAAAAGTACCGATGAAGGCGTTAACCAAAGCGCAAAAATTAGATTTTCTTAATGCCTCGCATTGTCACATATGCGAAAAACCGTTCAACGATTTCGAGGTAAAAGTGCGCGATCATTGTCATATTACGGGCATGTATCGCGGTCCGGCGCATAACGATTGCAATTTGCGTTATCAACATACGTACGTGATACCGGTGGTTTTTCACAATTTATCCGGTTACGATGCGCATTTTATCATCAAGGAATTGGCGAACGCGTTCGCAGGGAATATGGAAGTGTTACCGCTTACAAAAGAGCGGTACATTTCGTTCACGAAACACGTTGCCGGGGTCGGGAATGTTAAAAAAAAAAAAAAGATTACAAAAAGTTGGTAAAGTTTCGGTTTATCGATTCATTCAAATTCTTGAATTCCAGTTTGAACAAATTATCATCGTATTTGGACAAGAGCAAGCTGCGCGTCGTACGAAGCGAATTTGCGCATCTTTCCGACAGCGATTTCGATCTTTTAACGAGAAAAGGTGTTTTCCCGTACGACTATCTAACATCGTACGATAAACTAAACGACGAGCAATTGCCACCGCGCGAGGCATTTTACAATCAGTTATGCGCCAACGAGATATCCGATGCCGATTACCTTCACGCGAATACGGTTTGGACGCGGTTCGAAATAAAGACGTTAGGACAGTACAGCGATTTGTACTTAAAATTGGACGTGCTGTTGTTGGCAGATGTTTTTGAAAATTTTCGCGACGACTGTCTCGAGAATTATAAACTCGATCCAGCGCATTATTACACGCTCCCCGGTTTCGCGTGGGACGTGATGTTAAAAATGACGAAGATCGAGCTGGAGCTGTTCACCGACGTGAACATGCTTTTGTTCGTGGAGCGTGGAATACGCGGTGGACTGAGTCAATGTTCTCACAGGTATGCGCGCGCGAACAACAAGTATTTGCCGACGTACGACTCGAGCGAACCGTCCACCTATCTGATGTATTTTGATGTTAATAATTTGTATGGTTGGGCCATGTCGCAACCTCTACCGCACAGCAATTTTCGCTGGGTGAGCGATCAGACGAGTATAGATAATTTTAGTATCGAATCTATTCCAATCGATAGTCCCGTAGGATACATTTTAGAGGTGGATTTGGAGTATCCGCGCGAAATTCACGACGCTCACGCGGATCTTCCGTTTTGCCCGAGTCACGACACGGCGGCGGCGACGGCGAATGGTTCGTCGAACCGAAAAGGAAAGTTGTTGGCTACGCTTCGCGATAAGGAGCGATACGTTCTACATTATCGGTATCTGCAACAAAGTTTGAGACACGGTTTGAAATTGAAAAAAATTCATAGAATTCTAGAGTTTCAACAATCGCGATGGCTGAACAGTTATATCGATTTGAACACAAAATTGCGTGCCAATGCAAGCGACGACTTTTCAAAGAATTTGTTTAAACTAATGAATAACGCGGTGTTCGGAAAAACGATGGAGAACGTTCGAAATCACGCGTGCGTGAAATTACTCTCTCGATGGAACGGTCGACACGGTGTCGAGCGACTGATAGCTAGACCGAATTTTCACAGTTGTACGGTGTTCTCGGAGGATTTCGTCGCGGTTCAGCTGAAAAAAATCAATATTAAATTTTACAAACCCGTTTACATAGGTATGTCCGTATTGGACATATCGAAATGTCATTTGTACGACTTTCATTACGGTTATATGTATCCAAATTTAAAAGAAAAATGTAAGATTTTGTACACGGATACGGACAGTTTGATATACGAAATTGCATGCGACGACGCGTACGAAATGCTGAAACGCGATATTTATCGCTACGACACCAGCAATTATCCCGAGAATAACGCATACGCTGTTCCGATCGCTAACAAAAAGATGTTGGGATTGATGAAGGATGAGAACGGTGGTAAAATTATGACCGAATTCGTAGGACTCCGCTCGAAAATGTATGCCACTCGCGTGCGCGATGACGATACCTGTCGCGAAACCAAAAAGATAAAAGGTATCAGTACGAATGTCACGGTTAGGGATATAAGTTTCGAAGACTATATCGGGTGCCTTCGTAATTGTACGGAGAAGAGCGTCAACAGTAACCGTATAATGTCCATGCAGCACCAGGTGTATTCGGTATCCGAAATCAAATTGGCACTGAGTCCGCACGATGATAAACGCTGCATCCGCGATAATTTGATCAATACTCTTCCTTGGGGACATTATAGCATCAACGACAACGACGACGACGACGACGACGACGACGACTGACTGGGGAAGGGGGGGAAGGGGGGGGGGTTTCGGAAAAAGGAAGTGGTAGAGATAGATTCCGTCGCAATGCTGGAACATTATATCGATAAAGGAAGCGATAGCGCATAGTACAAAAGGAGGTGTTTCGAGCACTGCACTTCAGAAGTTTTACCGCATACGCAGTAACGAAGATGTCTGTTGTTAACCGTCATTCATCGTTCAACGAATATAACAGAAGTGCGAAAGAAGCAAAGAAAACGATGTAAGTATAAGAAATAAAAATCAATTTTTAAATTATGAAAACGTTTCATCAGTTAAAAAAAAAAAAAATCAATTGATTGCAGGAATTTCCAACAATCGCGGGCATCGTCATCGGTGTCGAAGACTTCTCGCAACCGCTCTGTACGAATCCTAAGCCGAAGATATTCCATTGCCGGCAACTATTTTAAATATTTGGAAATAGGCGTACGAGTCGACGAGGATATTTTCGTCGAAATGGTTATAGGAGATAACCGAGGCAACGAGATCGCTATCTCCCCGAACGCGTGGATCGATTTGTTGCGCATGAAGAAGCGTTTGGCAGACTTGCTTTCGTCCGCGAGGAAAGAAGAAGAAGAAGAAGAAGAAGAAGAAGAAGAGCAAAGAATTCGCGATAATTTAACATTGCGTGTAGTTCGGTTCAATGATTTGAAACTCGTTAAACTATCGAATCAGTTCACGTCTTTATATGTTACGGGAAAAACCATGTTTAATTTATTTAATCTCGAATTCTGCATACAAAATATGTATTCGCAGTTGACCGATGACGTTCCAATAATCGAGGAAAAATTTAAAAATTTAATTTTTTCGAGGAAAACTGCCACCGCGAATCATCAGTTTTTCAATCAAAATTCCTTGATAGATTGCGAGTTAATGCTATTATGCGCGGACGTGATCGAAACTCAAAAACGAAATTGATTTTTTCCATGCAACGTTGAAAAAAAAAAAAAAAAACGGTCGGGAGTGAATGCGATTTCTTACGAAGAAATTTAAAAAAATATTAATCTACATGAAATTGCAAGTGTGTTGACAAATTCTTGTATTATGAAAGAAGATCTATAAATAATACTCCTGATTATCCGAAGAACATAGTGACTTAACAACCGAGAAAGAAAGTGTGCATAAAAAGAAAAAGGAGTCTGGTCGGTTATGCGGACTGAGTAATGGAACCATCCATCATTGATTTCATATAGTCGATCAGACATTTTTTATTGCACGCTTCCTTTATCGGTTGTTACATTGCTATGCTCTTCGGATAATCAGGAGTGTTACTTATAGATCTTTTTTTCATGCTACAAGAATTTGTAGACGCTTGCAATTTCGTGTAGATTAATATTTGAGAGCGTTTCAACCAGACTTTTTTTTTTTTTTTCTATCGATTGCGTGTGCGTCAATATGTTCTTCTTCGATATAAAATAACTCTAAATTTAAAAGTGCGAGGCGAATATTTTTTCTGTATATCAATAAATCACTGTCTTTTCATATGTTTCGATAAGAAGTGTAGATTAATATTTGAGAGCGTTTCAACCAGACTTTTTTTTCTATCGATTGCGTGCGATGCCAATATGTTCTTCTTCGGTATAAAATAACTCTAAATTTAAAAGTGCGAGGCGAATGTTTTTTCTGTATATGATTTTTCATCAATAAATCACTGTCTTTCATATGTTTCAATAATTATTTATTCGATAAGAATACATTTTTTTTTTTTTACATAAGCATTTTCAGATGATTTTTCGAACGATATTCGTCAATGGGTTGTACTCCACGATGCAGTCGTGTATCATCAAGCAGTATGCGGTTGTCGAGGAGGGGACGTCAGTTCGACATTCGAATTCGATTCGCACGTCGATCGTCGCATTTTTCAGCGCTTCGTTTTGTCGGGAGCAATCGAGAACAACGAACGGACCGTATTGCAGGAAGTTCGCAACGTCGAGTAACGTTTCACCGTTTCCGTAGTACGATTCTTGGAACTTCGCGTACATATCGTAGAGCAACGCGTATTTACCTTTCTCGAAATCGATATTTAGATCGTCGTACGGATAGGTTTCCGAGTTCAAGTAGAGCCGAATATTGGCTAAAGCGCAATGATCGAATCGCGTAGCCGTTTTCTTTAAATCATTCTTTCGCGCGGTTTGTAAAGCGAATATCACGTATCGCGGTTTCTCCATTTGCGGAGCTGTTCTTATCGCCCATGTGTGCTTCGTAGTCGCTTGGAGTAGAGGATACTCGTACAGTTCCCACGATCGAAAACTCATGCCGATCGGTCTATCGCTGTCCAAAATACGTAACATCGACAATTTGTGTACTTCGTCCAACGTGACGTGCGGCATTCGCCATTGAATTTTGTACAGATCCAGAACGGGTTTCGCATTGTCGAACGAGCTGCGCAACGCGTTCGCGTCGGTACGCGAACGAATCAAAACCAATTCGTGTCGCGCGTTTATTACAACGCGTTTGTAGTCTTCGCAGAAGCCCAATAACACGCTCATAGGTATGCAAAAGTTGAAGTTTATCGGTATCGTGGTCGTTGCGACTTCCTTGTACTCGTTCTTGTATGTCCAGCCTGCGTTGGATAACGCGTTGCTTCTCGTCACCGACAGGCTCGCGTAATTCTTCAGAGTCGTCGTGATACCGGGATTTCTGACCCGATCGATTTCAACGCCGTTCAGTTCGTAGCGTATTTCCTCGAACATAAACGCAACGGCATTGTTATCGAGAATCGCCGTTTCAATAGTCGATCCTTCCGCGGGTAATTCAAGTTTTCCCGGTAAACTAAGCTTTCCCTCGACGTATAGGAAGCTTCTGCACGGGAGCGTGTACAAATCTTGCTGTTGAATGGGAATCCTTATCTCGTCGTTGCTTCCGAACGTCGTGTTGGCGTACGGAATGTACGTGTGCAGCTCGATCTTCGTTATTCGATTGTCGAAGATCGGCGCTTCGGAGATGTTCAAAATGTCGTCGAACATGGCAGCACTTCTTTCACTTTTTAACAATAAATCCCAAAGATCTCAGATACTTCACGTTTTCCGCGGTTAGTTTCTTGCGAATCGAATCGTTTTTACGAATTGGCGCGCCGTTCAACTTGTTGAATGTCGTATTGTTATGAATTAGCATCGCTTCGTCGCACGTGTAGTCGCACCGTGATTTCTTCGCCGCGAAAGTCGATCAAACGGCCAGCTTGATCCACGATGCGGATCGTTAAATCGTCGATTACTCGAGCAACGATCGGAAGGTAAATGACTCGGGCGGGTGTTTCGGATAATTTATACCCTGGCGGTACCTGGGGCGCGAACTCGTGTATCGCGTGAATGAGTTTACCGTTGTCGTACGATCCGGTGGTCGCGTTACATTCTACTCGAATGATATTCACGTTAATGATGTCCACGGACGCGTTCGACGTGTGCCACGTGTTCGGCGATAAAACGCGATTCGTGGAAAATCCTAGGATCGATCCCACGTTGCGCGGCAGTGTGAAGTTTATCCGATACTTGCTTTTAATTTCGCTTTTCATGGTGTTGTTGTTCGCTCGTAGGACCAACGGATATTCGTTATCGGGTGGCGTTTCGCCATCTTTCGGGGGGGGATATCGTTCGCGTATTTCGCGTCTCAAGTACGCGTTGATCGCTTCCAATTCGTACGAACCGTCGGGGATGACGATCATCTCGTCTTTCTCGCCGAAGTAGAATCGATTGTTACCGATTTTGTCGCTGATGTTCGGTATCGTGTAATAAGTTTGCAAATCGAGCAATCCCAGCTCGTATTCGTCGTTGCCCAAATCTATAGGTGGAAAGAACTGGGACGACAGTACGCTGCTTTTTCCCGACAACGTGAACGTGAACGACTTCATATTTTTTTTTTTTTTTTTTACAACAAAGTTTCTCGGAGAAATTTCGCGCACAATTGTCCGCACACGCTTTCGTCGTAGTTTTGAAAACGTTTGTGATGATACAAGATTGTCGCGTTCGCGCCGAAATAGCGAATCAGCTCGATCGGCGGACGAAGATTTCCAAAACTATCGAAGTATCTGACGCGCGACCCGCGTTTTATGTATGCGACCCAGTGCGTTCCCGGCCCGCGACTATTATCCAGATTGACTATACCTCGCTCGTTTGTCCATGCGCGTCCCGGCAAATCGTCGCGCATAAAAACCCCGCGAAAATGTGGCAATCGTTTACAGACGGCCGTCAATTCGACGTCCGTCGTCGTGTCGTCATTTTTTTTTTTTTTCTTTTTCTCTCTTTCCTTCCTCTCAAACCTTTTCCACGCATATACGGCGCGAGATACACCCCGCGACCCTCCATGACGCGATTGTGTCGCTCAGCCTCTTCCAACTGTTTCTTCGCTGCTTTCGCGGCGTTTACCGTTTTGATTACACCTGCGGCGCCACCCGTCAATGCTCCTATAGCCGACAAAGCGGGCAACAGCAACGGCAAAAAGCCGCCGCGTTTGGCGATTGGGAGTATTCGTTTTTTCTTTCTACCATTTCGCCGTCTTTTTTCCTCTCTCGTTTTTTTCTTTATACCCATGCCCAATTTCGTTTTAGCTTTCATGCCTGCCAACACGGCGGCCGCGGACACCTTCTCCCCGAATGTAGCGTCTCCGGACGTTACGCGTTGCAGCGCTCGATCCGCCAAAATATTGTCGGCAACGTGACGATCTTTGAGATCCTTGTGTCGCGAATACGCTATATCGTGCTCGCGACAGGCCGCGTCCAACGGATTGATTCCTCGGTCCCCGCGAGCTAATCGTGCGCGCAGCTTCGTACCGGGACCGCAAAATTGATAACCGGGTATATGCAATTCGAACGGTAACGCGTTTATAGCTTTGTTCAAAAACCCTTTACCGGTATGCGGTTTCGCGCGCATAAGCTTCCACCGGATCCTTTTCACCGTCGGGAGAGCAACTGATACCAACGGTGTTCGAGCTCTCATATAAATACTAGCCTGCTGTCTCGAATCGATCAAAGCATGCGTTTCGTGAGACAATCGTTGGATATTCGTGTTCCACCGTGTCGCGCGTTCGACGATCGCGAGGAGACGATGCGAAAACACGGATTATTGTTACCTCGCGATGTACGATGCGTGATAAGCGGTCCGTCAGGATGTGGTAAAACGAACGTTATGATTAGCCTGTTGGAGAGTGCGAACGGACTACGATTCGCCAACGTGTACGTGTACTCGAAATCGTTGCATCAGCCGAAATATCGATACTTGAGTAAACTGTTCTCATCCGTGGGGGAGGATGTAGGCTACTACGCGTTCGCGGACAATGCCGACGTAATTCCTCCCGCAGAGGCACGACCCGATTCGATATTTATCTTCGACGACGTGGCATGCGACGAGCAGGATATCATGAGAGAGTATTTCGCGATGGGTAGACATTCGCACGTCGATTGCTTTTATCTGGGACAATCGTACGCGAGAATACCGAAACATTTAATTCGCGACAATGCCAATCTGCTGATTCTGTTCAAACAAGATGTTACGAATCTGCGACACGTTCATCAGGATCATGTAAATACCGATATGCCGTTCGAAACGTTTAGCGAGTTGTGCTCAAATTGCTGGCGAAAGAAGTATGGATTTCTCGTAATCGATAAGGACAGTCCGGTGAGCCATGGTCGCTACAGACGCGGATTTAACGAGTTTGTCGTACTGTAACGATCCCATTTATCCGGTAAGAGCCGTCGGTGTCGCATCCATGTCATCGTCGTCGAAGAACGAGAAGAAGAAGAAGAAGCTGCGAGCTTCGATCGCGAACGAAATAGCGAAGACCAGCGATACCATACGGAAAAAGTATTTAACGTTGAAAGTTGGAAAAATGGCAACCGAGGAGAATTTGCAAGCGAATTTACGACCGATCGTCGAACCGTTGAAACAGCTAGTTCAAAATACGATCGCTGTCGAGTCAAACGCGGAAACGCCACCACCACCATCGCCACTACCGCTGTCACCCATCCTACGGAAAAAAAGAAGATTCTCGGATGTTAAGGGAACGCCGCCGTCGTCCTCTATGAAAAAAAGAAGACGGAAGAATAAGAAAAAGTCGCCTGTTGTAACGCTCGCCTCGAAAAAAATATACTCTGACGACGACGAGGACGAGGACGAGGACGAGGACGACGACGACGACAGCGGTGGCGGTGGCAACGAGATCGAGCCGACGACGACGGTTCCGCGACAGGATACCTTCGAATCACCGAGTACGATATCTTTGGAATCCTCGATGCGCGATATTTTTGAAAAACCTGAAACTCACGTAGAGGAAAATCTACGTCTATCCGAGAATTTCGGGCCTTTAGCGCAGGAGTATTTAAAAAAATTTTTCACCGGATCATCAAAAAATTCCGACAACGTGTACGGAGTATATTTCCATGACAATAAGTTGATGTTGGGGAATACCGTGTTCGAGGTGGCCAGCAACGATGATATCATCATTAAAGGGATACGGTACACGGGGACTCGCGGTCTCTACGAATTGATATTCAATAAAATACCCGACGAGCGGCTGTACACCGAGGATGATAAGAAGGTGTACAAAAGAATTCTCATTATCACGCAAGCGCATCGTCGCAGGAATCAGATAATGGGAAACAAAGGTCACAAGTACAAGAAAATTATAGGACCGCTGTTTTCGTCGCGACGTGGTGGTGGGGGGATTCCAAATTTTATGCGCGTGACCAATCATCCAATCGATTACGTGCATTGGGACGATCCGAACGAACTCGTTGATCGTCTGAGATTGCTAACGTCTTCGAAGAACGCCGGTCATTCCGGACACGACAACGAAATATTGTCGATCCTCGAGGAACTTCGCGAGGCCGGTATAATTATAAATTAAAATCGCGATGAAAATGCGTATTCGTCTTAATTGCTGTGAAAGAAATCAAACGATATCCTCGAGAGGAGACGACGACGACGACGACGATGGTGAAATTCGGAAGCTGCAAAATCATCTGGAAATGAAACTAGACGCGGTACACCGACGAATAGTACGGATCGAAGAGCAGATCGAACTGTTGCGACTGACGATAACAACGGCGAAAGGAGCGGTCTAAAAAAATGTTTATCAACAAATTCGGTACGTCATTTAAAGTTAACGAGCAAAAGTTGGCAACTACTAGCTCGACTCTCCATCAGACGTTTAAAAGTTATGTGCGCGATACTGCTATGTGTTCGAACACATTCGCGTACGACGCGAAATGGATAAAGATCGAGCATCTGCAGAAACCTTCGAGGCCGGATGAGGCGGCGAGCAAATCATACGTCGACGATACGATCGAATACGAGATAGGTGATCACGCTTTGTCTATAAAAAGAGCTGGGGAGGTTTTTGACTTCTACGACGCCAAACGGCGCCGCATATGTTGCATAGGCGCACCCACGAACAGTATGGACGCGGTTAACAAAGTATACGTGGATACGGCTAACGCTGAGTCCAGGACCCATATCGAGGAGAAACTGAAGAAAGATTTGAAAACGTTCGAAGAAACGTTGAAGTCGGAGATCGTGGAGAAACTGAACAGAGACCTGAAGGCGGTGGTGGTCGACGCGAAATCGGAGATCGAGGAGAAACTCGGCAAGGACCTGGACGCCGCGGTGGCCCACGCGCAGTCGGAGATCGAGGAGAAACTCGGCAAGGACCTGGACGCCGCGGTGGCCCACGCGCAGTCGGAGATCGAGGAGAAACTGAAAAAGCATCGCGCGACGACCGAAAAGGTGGCAGAGGAATAGCGATACCGTACCGTCGATCCGAACCCGGTACAGAAACAGCGCGGTTAGCCGTACCGTCGATCCGAACTCGGTACAGAAGCAGTACAGTACCATCGGTTCGAATCTATTCTTAGGGGGGGAAAAAAAAATGTCTATCGACAAATTTGGCATGAGGTTTCGCGAATCCGGCAAACGCGAGTCGACTTCATTGGCGTTTAAAAGTTTCGTGCGCGACAACGCTATATGTTTAAACGACGATGTCGGCGTTAAACTGTACGATGCGAAAGGTGCGCGGATCGGACGCGTGGCAGATCCCTTGGCGAACGACCATGCAACTACCAAATCGTACGTCGACGCCGTTTCGAAACAGACTAGCGAAGAAATCGTGTCCTCGCTTAAGAAACATGTGATGCATCATGCGATTTACTACGATGGACGTACAGAAGGAGGGTTTGAGGCTAAAAGGAGATGCATTCATAACGTTGGCGCGCCGCTGGATACGCGCGACGCTACCACCAAACTATACGTCGACTCCCGCGTTAAAGAAATCTCGTCAAAGATCCGCGACGATACCATATATCGAATAAAAACTTGGGTCAAACATCTTAAGAAATTCGAGTACCACTATGACGTCAAGCGTTGTCGCGTATGCAACTTGAGCGAACCTATAAACGCTGCGGACGCGACTAGCAAAGTATACGTGGATACGTGCAACGCGAACCTGAAGTTCGAGATCGTTAAAAAACTGACGGAAGAACTGAAAACCGCTAAAGAGACGTTAAAGTCCGAGATATCGCTGGCGAGCGAACTGTCGTCGACCGAGTTGAAAACGGCTAACGCGAACCTGAAGTCCGAAATCGTTAAAATACTGGCGAAAGAACTGAAAAACGCTATAGAGACGTTAAAGCCCGAAATACAGACTATGATACGCGATAACGTTCGAGACGATATCGAAAAACTGACGGAAGAACTGAAAACCGCTAAAGAGACGATAAAGTCCGAGATATCGCGGGCGAGCGAACTGTCGTCGACCGAGTTGAAAACGGCTAACGCGAACTCGAAGTCCGAGATCGATGGAAAACTGAAAAACGCTATAGAGACGTTAAAATCTGAAATACAAGCTAAGATACATAACCTTCGATACGATATTAACGCGAATATGAAATCAATCGATTCCAGCATCGATGACATCAATGCAAAAATCGATAACTTGGATGCCTCGCAAATGCAAATGATGGAAACCTTGAAGCAGAAAATAAAAGACGAGGCGAACAGCATCGTCGACGACCGGTTGATAAGCTTACAGGATAAAATTAAAAAATTAATTCGCGAACAGGTCAACCGACTTTGAGAGTTAGCGCTATCCGTATTATCGTCGTACCAACCTTCAAAATCTATTTTAAAAACGTGTCAACCTTGAAAATCATAAAATGATCTCCCCCCCACCACCACATTACGATTTTGCCGAATATAAAAATCTCGCTTGACGAGAATCGTCTCGCATTACGTCTCGTATCGCAAGACTTTGACCATCTCACGCTCCCCCAATCGTTCGGACATCATCATCATGGTGAATCTAAAGGCGGCAACGACTGATCAGATTTTCAATCGCGAGAGAGAACATTCTACCGCGGCGGAGGCGGCGGCGACGGCGGCGGCGAGCAACAACGATAAGACCGATGTCGCGACGAAGGGTTACGTGGACGATCTCGTCGATGGGAAAACGATAACGCGTGCCGGCGGCATCGATGCATTTTTCGACGCGAAACATCTGCGTATCGAAAATGTTGGAACACCGATCACCGTCAACGACTCGGCGACGAAACTGTACGTCGACGCGTGCATCGATCTGTTGAAAACCGAGCTCGCGAACGAATTCCGTCAGAACGAGGGACAGTTGTGCAAGGAAGATGATAATAAAATGGAGATATCTTTTCAAACGTACTGTCGCGATAAATTCATCGAAATCGAGGACAACTTGATAGAAATTATAAGAAACGATCGGAGAGTGAATCGCAGCAGAATAAACGGCATAACGACTCTTGTCGATAAACTCGACGAAAGACTTTCGGCCGCGGAATATGAAATCCGCGAAACAGTGAAAAGAAACCTTCAAAACACGAAGGATCAACTGCTCGGCAAAATCAACGACGTGAAAGAGACGGTGAACGCGAACAAGTTGGATCGCGGAAGGTTGTCGCTTCTCGAAGAAACCGTGCGGGATATACGCGAAAAATTATTTGATTTAGACGATGAGCAAACAAAGCGTAGTGGAGGAGTTGCACGCTCCGGCGAGGCGCAACTTCCCTCGTAGACGGGTGATCGTGCGAGGACTCGACGATCTTTGGCAAGCCGATATCATTGAAGTTCAAAAATACGCGCGAAACAACCAGGGACATCGATACATTCTCACGATAATAGACGCGTTCAGTAAATATGCGTGGGCGGTTCCTTTGAAGAGTAAAAACGCGAACGACGTGTGCAAAGCTTTCGCGTCAGCGTTGAAAAAGGATGGTAGAGCACCGAACAACTTGCAGACCGACATGGGAAAAGAGTTTTACAACGCAACGTTTCAAGATTATCTGAAGAAACACAATATCAATCATTATTCCACGTTCAGCACCATGAAGGCTTCCATCGCGGAACGTTTCAATCGCACGCTGAAGAACCGCATGTGGAAATTTTTCTCTTTGAGTGGAAAATATCGATGGATCGATATGCTCCCCACGCTGATCGAGGACTACAACAATCGAAAACATCGCACCATCCGTATGAGACCCGCAGACGTGAATCGCAAAAATGCTAAGCATCTTTTATCCACCGTGTACAACAACGTGAAGATCGCCGGTCCTGCCAAGTTCAAGGTTGGTGATCGCGTACGCGTCAGCAAATTCAAAACCGTATTCGACAAAGGATACACGCCAAACTGGTCAACGGAAATATTCAAGATTGCCACGGTGAAACAAACGAATCCTGTCACGTATCTCTTGACCGACTCGAAGAACAACCCGATCGCCGGTGGATTTTACGAACACGAGATACATGCGGTTAAACATCCTGACGTGTATTTAGTAGAAAAAGTATTACGTAGAAAAGGAAATAAAATATACGTTAAATGGTTAGGGTTGGACGCGTCGCATAACTCGTGGATATCGAAAACCGCTATACTTTAATCGTATTTCTATTCTTACTTTTTAATGTAAGAAAAAATAAATTTGCATTCTAAAACTCGATGTCATTTTTTTCTTTCCTACATCTTAGCTATAAGATATACTTATCCTAAACCACAATACTTATCCCACATCCCGAACTGCAATACTTATCGTCGCCTAGAGTTTCGCGCGACAAGCTGCATCGTCTACAGTTTCACGAGACAAGTCGCATAGTGAACACCCGTTTTTTGACTTCGTCGTCCTATCTCCAACAGTAATACAGTTTCGCGAGACAAGTCGCATAGTGAACACGCGTTTTTTGACTTCGTCGTCCTATCTCCAACAGTAATACAGTTTCGCGAGACAAGTCGCATAGTGAACACACGTTTTTTTTTGACTTCGTCGTCCTATCTCCAACAGTAAGTGTGTGTTTGTAGTAAAACTTTTTTGTGTTCGAATCATTATTAACAAATTTTGTATATTTAGATGAATCGCATTACGCACATCGTTGATATGGATGGATTCTCCATAAATAAACAGTTCGTATGCAAGGAATTGGCGATCATCGACGTTCGGGATGGATCGTTTGAACTCGCCGAATTTCGATTGGGCACGAGATTCGACGATCTATCCCCCGCCGACAAACGAACCGCCTGGTTCGTCAGCAATTCGGTACATGGAATCCCGTTCAGGGATTACGGTTACGAAATTTATAAACAAAACGATATTCCTAATATAATAATAAATTTTATTCGCGGCTATCCAGATCCGCTGGTGGCATATAAAGGCGGCCAGTGTGAAGAAATTATTCTTAAAAAATTAAATATAGCGTCAATAAATTTGGAGATTTTTCATTGCCCAAAGTACGACACCCTGATTGGCGATCCCATGTACCGAATTGATAACGCATCGGCTTGTCGGCTTCATTGTTGGAGAAATGCCACCGGCGAAAAAAAAACGTATCATTGTTCGCTGAGCGAAGTACGGGCATTTCGCGCGTGGCTGATCAATGTCCGAGGAAACAGGTAATAATAATAATACTCTTATCCCTCGTTTTTACAAAAACATCGTTCTTACGTTAAAATGTTTTTTTCTGTTTCAGATGAAAAAAAGGTGAAACGAAACCTGAATTATTGCTCGGTCGATCGTCGTCGTCGTCGTCGTCACCCACCGATCAGGTAATAATAATAATACTCTTATCCCTCGTTTTTACAAAAACATCGTTCTTACGTTAAAATGTTTTTTCTGTTTCCGACGAAAAAAAGGTGAAAACGGAGTCTGCACCATTGCTCGCACAAATGGCTTCTTGCTTTCTTCTCGTTAAACAAGAATCGTATGGAGAAACCGAGGATGCGTCTCGCCCGTCAAAACATTTCCTTCTTCGCGAGCACTACAAGCCGGACCACGTTTTTGCGAAAACATCGGCGTGCATCGCTGAAAATCAACGACACTTTTTTTAACCCACCGATCAGGTAATAATAATACTCTTATTCCTCGTTTTTACAAAAACATCGTTCTTACGCTAAAATGTTTTTTCTGTTTCAGATGAAAAAAAGGGAAATCGCTCAGAGGATCGTTATTCCTGTTGGAACCGAACTAATCGCGACGTCTATTATTAATAGCGATACTCTTAAATGGTCACGAATGATTCGCCTCTGTACCGCGATATACTTCCTTCTTGTACGGACCATCAAAGTATAAACACGTGCCTTATAAATATTATAATACTCGCAGTTATATGTTTCATTATAATAAACATATTCGTTTATATTATACACGGTTTTAATAAAACATTTTTTTCTTTTTTATGTTTTGTTACACTCTATTGTATATGTATTTCGGGATAGTAAACAAGTCGCGTGTTCATTTCTATTTCTTTATTCCAACCGGTGTTGTCGGTTCTCCTCCCCGCTCCTGATTGTTGTGTTTCTCCCGTGTCTGGTGGTTCTGTCCGCTGTTCGTGATCGTCGTCTGTTTTTCCTCTCATTGGTCGTCCGTCGTAAGGGACCTTCCTGATTGAAAGACTTATTTCGGGATAGTAAACAAGTCGCGTGTTCATTTCTATTTCTTTATTCCAACTGACTTCTCGTTATCCGTCTACTCTTGAGATAGGTCGCGAGATGGTGTTGCCCTCACATAGAAATGTTGCATGTTCCTATACAACACACTCATTGCATACGATCCGTAGAATATTTTTTATCGAGATACTAACGATTTCCGCACACGTCTACGCTGCTGGACGATGGTTTCGCGATCGTAGCAGGATCGACTCCTATCGGAACGTTATCGCAATCTAGCCCGCATACGTGTCGACAGAATCTAGACCATTTACGATGCTCGGTCATGGGATCGTCACCCTGTTCCCACCGATGTATTTCCACACCACACTCGAAGCATTCGACGTGGTCCGTTACGTCCAAACAGTAAAATCCTGCGGCTGCCAAATCTTCGGGTTTGACTATGTGAGAAAACTGCCAGTTTTGAAAACTTTCTAGTCTATCGCTTTCGCGAGAGTAGTCGGGAGAATCTTTCATTTTGCTGGAAACAGAAAAATTTTGGAGCTATACCTGTCTCTAAAATATTCTGTTAATATCCCAATACAAATTCTGTACTTACCGTTGAAAAAAAAAAACACTTGCGATGCAGCTTGTCGCCCGAGGAAAAAACTCGTGCTTGCGGTGCAGCTTGTCGCGCGAAACTATAGACGATAATTTTCGCGAGAGAGAGAGATGAAACCACGCGCAACGAGAGAGAAAAATTGGTAGGGAAAAGAGCGAGAGAGGATGTAGAAGAGAGAGAGAAAACTAGTCCGCGGTAGATAATTTTATGCGAACGGAGAGAAGTTGGGAGCGAGAGAGACAACAATAGTCCGACGCCACAAAATCGGATGCGGGATAACGGATGTGCATGCGCGATAACGGATGTGCATGCGCGAAACCGCAATCTTGAAAAATCGGATGTGCGATAACGGATGTGCCGAAACCGCAGGCGCGATAACGGAAAACCGCGCGCGCCTTCCCCCCACTCCTCCTTCAAGATCGCCGCGCGTCCCCCCTCTTTCCCCGCAAGGAAAAGACCCCCCTCGCCTACTGGGTTAGAACCGGCCTATATTCACTACTCAATTTTTCTCCAAAAATACTCATCCGAGAGCGTTGAAACTTCGAAAAACTGCATTAAACGCGGTATTATACAGGGATCTAACATTTAGAATCGTGCGAAACAGCCAGGAAAAAAGTTTACTCTTGACGCGGGGACTTGGAAAAATTTCGCTCGAGCTCCGTCGCCTCGTCCAACCGACGCGCCAGAACGCACTTCGCGAGTCGCTCGATCGTCCGACTAGATGAACCGCTCGACGGTTATTTCGATTTTTCTCGAAAAATACTCATCCGAGATCGTTGAAACTTCGTAAAACTGCATTAAACGCGGTATTATACAGGGATCTAACATTTAGAATCGTCCGAAACAGCCAGGAAAAAACTTTACTCTTGACGCGGGGACTTGGAAAAATTTCGCTCGAGCTCCGTCGCTTCGTCCAACCGACGCGCCAGAACGCCCTTCGCGAGACGCTCGGTCGTCCGACTAGATGACCCGCTCGACGGTTATTTCGATTTTTCTCGAAAAATACTCATCCGAGAGCGTTGAAACTTCGTAAAACTGCATTAAACGCGGTATTATACAGGGATCTAACATTTAGAATCGTGCGAAACAGCCAGGAAAAAAGTTTACTCTTGCCGCGGGGACTTGGAAAAATTTCGCTCGAGCTCCGTCGCCTCGTCCAACCGACGCGCCAGAACGCACTTCGCGAGTCGCTCGATCGTCCGACTAGATGACCCGCTCGACGGTTATTTCGATTTTTCTCGAAGAATACTCATCCGAGAGCGCTGAAACTTCGTAAAACTGCATTAAACGCGGTATTATACAGGGATCTAACATTTAGAATCGTGCGAAACAGCCAGGAAAAAAGTTTACTCTTGACGCGGGGACTTGGAAAAATTTCGCTCGAGCTCCGTCGCCTCGTCCAACCGACGCGCCAGAACGCACTTCGCGAGTCGCTCGATCGTCCGACTAGATGACCCGCTCGACGGTTATTTCGATTTTTCTCGAAAAATACTCATCCGAGAGCGTTGAAACTTCGTAAAACTGCATTAAACGCGGTATTATACAGGGATCTAACATTTAGAATCGTGCGAAACAGCCAGGAAAAAAGTTTACTCTTGCCGCGGGGACTTGGAAAAATTTCGCTCGAGCTCCGTCGCCTCGTCCAACCGACGCGCCAGAACGCACTTCGCGAGTCGCTCGATCGTCCGACTAGATGACCCGCTCGACGGTTATTTCGATTTTTCTCGAAAAATACTCATCCGAGAGCGTTGAAACTTCGTAAAACTGCATTAAACGCGGTATTATACAGGGATCTAACATTTAGAATCGTGCGAAACAGCCAGGAAAAAAGTTTACTCTTGACGCGGGGACTTGGAAAAATTTCGCTCGAGCTCCGTCGCTTCGTCCAACCGACGCGCCAGAACGCCCTTCGCGAGACGCTCGGTCGTCCGACTAGATGACCCGCTCGACGGTTATTTCGATTTTTCTCGAAAAATACTCATCCGAGAGCGTTGAAACTTCGTAAAACTGCATTAAACGCGGTATTATACAGGGATCTAACATTTAGAATCGTCCGAAACAGCCAGGAAAAAAGTTTACTCTTGACGCGGGGACTTGGAAAAATTTCGCTCGAGCTCCGTCGCTTCGTCCAACCGACGCGCCAGAACGCCCTTCGCGAGACGCTCGGTCGTCCGACTAGATGACCCGCTCGACGGTTATTTCGATTTTTCTCGAAAAATACTCATCCGAGAGCGTTGAAACTTCGTAAAACTGCATTAAACGCGGTATTATATAGGGATCTAACATTTAGAATCGTCCGAAACAGCCAGGAAAAAAGTTTACTCTTGACGCGGGGACTTGGAAAAATTTCGCTCGAGCTCCGTCGCCTCGTCCAACCGACGCGCCAGAACGCACTTCGCGAGTCGCTCGATCGTCGGACTAGATGACCCGCTCGACGGTTATTTCGATTTTTCTCGAAAAATACTCATCCGAGAGCGTTGAAACTTCGTAAAACTGCATTAAACGCGGTATTATACAGGGATCTAACATTTAGAATCGTGCGAAACAGCCAGGAAAAAAGTTTACTCTTGCCGCGGGGAATTGGAAAAATTTCGCTCGAGCTCCGTCGCCTCGTCCAACCGACGCGCCAGAACGCACTTCGCGAGTCGCTCGATCGTCCGACTAGATGACCCGCTCGACGGTTATTTCGATTTTTCTCGAAAAATACTCATCCGAGAGCGTTGAAACTTCGTAAAACTGCATTAAACGCGGTATTATACAGGGATCTAACATTTAGAATCGTGCGAAACAGCCAGGAAAAAAGTTTACTCTTGACGCGGGGACTTGGAAAAATTTCGCTCGAGCTCCGTCGCCTCGTCCAACCGACGCGCCAGAACGCACTTCGCGAGTCGCTCGATCGTCCGACTAGATGACCCGCTCGACGGTTATTTCGATTTTTCCGAAAAATACTCATCCGAGAGCGCTGAAACTTCGTAAAACTGCATTAAACGCGGTATTATACAGGGATCTAACATTTAGAATCGTCCGAAACAGCCAGGAAAAAAGTTTACCCTTGACGCGGGGACTTGGAAAAATTTCGCTCGAGCTCCGTCGCTTCGTCCAACCGACGCGCCAGAACGCCCTTCGCGAGACGCTCGGTCGTCCGACTAGATGACCCGCTCGACGGTTATTTCGATTTTTCTCGAAAAATACTCATCCGAGAGCGTTGAAACTTCGTAAAACTGCATTAAACGCGGTATTATACAGGGATCTAACATTTAGAATCGTGCGAAACAGCCAGGAAAAAAGTTTACTCTTGACGCGGGGACTTGGAAAAATTTCGCTCGAGCTCCGTCGCCTCGTAAAACCGACGCGCCAGAACGCACTTCGCGAGTCGCTCGATCGTCCGACTAGATGACCCGCTCGACGGTTATTTCGATTTTTCTCGAAAAATACTCATCCGAGAGCGTTGAAACTTCGTAAAACTGCATTAAACGCGGTATTATACAGGGATCTAACATTTAGAATCGTCCGAAACAGCCAGGAAAAAAGTTTACCCTTGACGCGGGGACTTGGAAAAATTTCGCTCGAGCTCCGTCGCTTCGTCCAACCGACGCGCCAGAACGCCCTTCGCGAGACGCTCGGTCGTCCGACTAGATGACCCGCTCGACGGTTATTTCGATTTTTCTCGAAAAATACTCATCCGAGAGCGTTGAAACTTCGTAAAACTGCATTAAACGCGGTATTATATAGGGATCTAACATTTAGAATCGTGCGAAACAGCCAGGAAAAAAGTTTACTCTTGACGCGGGGACTTGGAAAAATTTCGCTCGAGCTCCGTCGCCTCGTCCAACCGACGCGCCAGAACGCACTTCGCGAGTCGCTCGATCGTCCGACTAGATGACCCGCTCGACGGTTATTTCGATTTTTCTCGAAAAATACTCATCCGAGAGCGTTGAAACTTCGTAAAACTGCATTAAACGCGGTATTATACAGGGATCTAACATTTAGAATCGTGCGAAACAGCCAGGAAAAAAGTTTACTCTTGCCGCGGGGACTTGGAAAAATTTCGCTCGAGCTCCGTCGCCTCGTCCAACCGACGCGCCAGAACGCACTTCGCGAGTCGCTCGATCGTCCGACTAGATGACCCGCTCGACGGTTATTTCGATTTTTCTCGAAAAATACTCATCCGAGAGCGTTGAAACTTCGTAAAACTGCATTAAACGCGGTATTATACAGGGATCTAACATTTAGAATCGTGCGAAACAGCCAGGAAAAAAGTTTACTCTTGACGCGGGGACTTGGAAAAATTTCGCTCGAGCTCCGTCGCTTCGTCCAACCGACGCGCCAGAACGCCCTTCGCGAGACGCTCGGTCGTCCGACTAGATGACCCGCTCGACGGTTATTTCGATTTTTCTCGAAAAATACTCATCCGAGAGCGTTGAAACTTCGTAAAACTGCATTAAACGCGGTATTATACAGGGATCTAACATTTAGAATCGTCCGAAACAGCCAGGAAAAAAGTTTACTCTTGACGCGGGGACTTGGAAAAATTTCGCTCGAGCTCCGTCGCTTCGTCCAACCGACGCGCCAGAACGCCCTTCGCGAGACGCTCGGTCGTCCGACTAGATGACCCGCTCGACGGTTATTTCGATTTTTCTCGAAAAATACTCATCCGAGAGCGTTGAAACTTCGTAAAACTGCATTAAACGCGGTATTATATAGGGATCTAACATTTAGAATCGTCCGAAACAGCCAGGAAAAAAGTTTACTCTTGACGCGGGGACTTGGAAAAATTTCGCTCGAGCTCCGTCGCCTCGTCCAACCGACGCGCCAGAACGCACTTCGCGAGTCGCTCGATCGTCGGACTAGATGACCCGCTCGACGGTTATTTCGATTTTTCTCGAAAAATACTCATCCGAGAGCGTTGAAACTTCGTAAAACTGCATTAAACGCGGTATTATACAGGGATCTAACATTTAGAATCGTGCGAAACAGCCAGGAAAAAAGTTTACTCTTGCCGCGGGGAATTGGAAAAATTTCGCTCGAGCTCCGTCGCCTCGTCCAACCGACGCGCCAGAACGCACTTCGCGAGTCGCTCGATCGTCCGACTAGATGACCCGCTCGACGGTTATTTCGATTTTTCTCGAAAAATACTCATCCGAGAGCGTTGAAACTTCGTAAAACTGCATTAAACGCGGTATTATACAGGGATCTAACATTTAGAATCGTGCGAAACAGCCAGGAAAAAAGTTTACTCTTGACGCGGGGACTTGGAAAAATTTCGCTCGAGCTCCGTCGCCTCGTCCAACCGACGCGCCAGAACGCACTTCGCGAGTCGCTCGATCGTCCGACTAGATGACCCGCTCGACGGTTATTTCGATTTTTCCGAAAAATACTCATCCGAGAGCGCTGAAACTTCGTAAAACTGCATTAAACGCGGTATTATACAGGGATCTAACATTTAGAATCGTCCGAAACAGCCAGGAAAAAAGTTTACCCTTGACGCGGGGACTTGGAAAAATTTCGCTCGAGCTCCGTCGCTTCGTCCAACCGACGCGCCAGAACGCCCTTCGCGAGACGCTCGGTCGTCCGACTAGATGACCCGCTCGACGGTTATTTCGATTTTTCTCGAAAAATACTCATCCGAGAGCGTTGAAACTTCGTAAAACTGCATTAAACGCGGTATTATACAGGGATCTAACATTTAGAATCGTGCGAAACAGCCAGGAAAAAAGTTTACTCTTGACGCGGGGACTTGGAAAAATTTCGCTCGAGCTCCGTCGCCTCGTAAAACCGACGCGCCAGAACGCACTTCGCGAGTCGCTCGATCGTCCGACTAGATGACCCGCTCGACGGTTATTTCGATTTTTCTC
The DNA here is from genome assembly GCA_916610235.2 of Lasioglossum morio. Lineage (NCBI taxonomy): Eukaryota > Metazoa > Arthropoda > Insecta > Hymenoptera > Halictidae > Lasioglossum > Lasioglossum morio. The sequence goes on along the minus strand of CAKAJA020000144.1, from coordinate 597,673 downwards.
GAAAAATACTCATCCGAGAGCGTTGAAACTTCGTAAAACTGCATTAAACGCGGTATTATACAGGGATCTAACATTTAGAATCGTCCGAAACAGCCAGGAAAAAAGTTTACCCTTGACGCGGGGACTTGGAAAAATTTCGCTCGAGCTCCGTCGCTTCGTCCAACCGACGCGCCAGAACGCCCTTCGCGAGACGCTCGGTCGTCCGACTAGATGACCCGCTCGACGGTTATTTCGATTTTTCTCGAAAAATACTCATCCGAGAGCGTTGAAACTTCGTAAAACTGCATTAAACGCGGTATTATATAGGGATCTAACATTTAGAATCGTGCGAAACAGCCAGGAAAAAAGTTTACTCTTGACGCGGGGACTTGGAAAAATTTCGCTCGAGCTCCGTCGCCTCGTCCAACCGACGCGCCAGAACGCACTTCGCGAGTCGCTCGATCGTCCGACTAGATGACCCGCTCGACGGTTATTTCGATTTTTCTCGAAAAATACTCATCCGAGAGCGCTGAAACTTCGTAAAACTGCATTAAACGCGGTATTATACAGGGATCTAACATTTAGAATCGTCCGAAACAGCCAGGAAAAAAGTTTACTCTTGACGCGGGGACTTGGAAAAATTTCGCTCGAGCTCCGTCGCCTCGTCCAACCGACGCGCCAGAACGCACTTCGCGAGTCGCTCGATCGTCCGACTAGATGACCCGCTCGACGGTTATTTCGATTTTTCTCGAAAAATACTCATCCGAGAGCGTTGAAACTTCGTAAAACTGCATTAAACGCGGTATTATACAGGGATCTAACATTTAGAATCGTGCGAAACAGCCAGGAAAAAAGTTTACTCTTGCCGCGGGGACTTGGAAAAATTTCGCTCGAGCTCCGTCGCCTCGTCCAACCGACGCGCCAGAACGCACTTCGCGAGTCGCTCGATCGTCCGACTAGATGACCCGCTCGACGGTTATTTCGATTTTTCTCGAAAAATACTCATCCGAGAGCGTTGAAACTTCGTAAAACTGCATTAAACGCGGTATTATACAGGGATCTAACATTTAGAATCGTGCGAAACAGCCAGGAAAAAAGTTTACTCTTGCCGCGGGGACTTGGAAAAATTTCGCTCGAGCTCCGTCGCCTCGTCCAACCGACGCGCCAGAACGCACTTCGCGAGTCGCTCGATCGTCCGACTAGATGACCCGCTCGACGGTTATTTCGATTTTTCTCGAAAAATACTCATCCGAGAGCGTTGAAACTTCGTAAAACTGCATTAAACGCGGTATTATACAGGGATCTAACATTTAGAATCGTGCGAAACAGCCAGGAAAAAAGTTTACTCTTGCCGCGGGGACTTGGAAAAATTTCGCTCGAGCTCCGTCGCCTCGTCCAACCGACGCGCCAGAACGCACTTCGCGAGTCGCTCGATCGTCCGACTAGATGACCCGCTCGACGGTTATTTCGATTTTTCTCGAAAAATACTCATCCGAGAGCGTTGAAACTTCGTAAAACTGCATTAAACGCGGTATTATACAGGGATCTAACATTTAGAATCGTGCGAAACAGCCAGGAAAAAAGTTTACTCTTGCCGCGGGGACTTGGAAAAATTTCGCTCGAGCTCCGTCGCCTCGTCCAACCGACGCGCCAGAACGCACTTCGCGAGTCGCTCGATCGTCCGACTAGATGACCCGCTCGACGGTTATTTCGATTTTTCTCGAAAAATACTCATCCGAGAGCGTTGAAACTTCGTAAAACTGCATTAAACGCGGTATTATACAGGGATCTAACATTTAGAATCGTGCGAAACAGCCAGGAAAAAAGTTTACTCTTGACGCGGGGACTTGGAAAAATTTCGCTCGAGCTCCGTCGCCTCGTCCAACCGACGCGCCAGAACGCACTTCGCGAGTCGCTCGATCGTCGGACTAGATGACCCGCTCGACGGTTATTTCGATTTTTCACGAAAAATACTCATCCGAGAGCGTTGAAACTTCGTAAAACTGCATTAAACACGGTATTATACAGGGATCTAACATTTAGAATCGTGCGAAACCGCCAGGAAAAAAGTTTACTCTTGACGCGGGGACTTGGAAAAATTTTGCTCGAGCTCCGTCGCCTCGTCCAACCGACGCGCCAGAACGCACTTCGCGAGTCGCTCGATCGTCGGACTAGATGACCCGCTCGACGGTTATTTCGATTTTTCTCGAAAAATACTCATCCGAGAGCGTTGAAACTTCGTAAAACTGCATTAAACGCGGTATTATACAGGGATCTAACATTTAGAATCGTGCGAAACAGCCAGGAAAAAAGTTTACTCTTGCCGCGGGGACTTGGAAAAATTTCGCTCGAGCTCCGTCGCCTCGTCCAACCGACGCGCCAGAACGCACTTCGCGAGTCGCTCGATCGTCCGACTAGATGACCCGCTCGACGGTTATTTCGATTTTTCTCGAAAAATACTCATCCGAGAGCGCTGAAACTTCGTAAAACTGCATTAAACGCGGTATTATACAGGGATCTAACATTTAGAATCGTCCGAAACAGCCAGGAAAAAAGTTTACTCTTGACGCGGGGACTTGGAAAAATTTCGCTCGAGCTCCGTCGCCTCGTCCAACCGACGCGCCAGAACGCACTTCGCGAGTCGCTCGATCGTCGGACTAGATGACCCGCTCGACGGTTATTTCGATTTTTCTCGAAAAATACTCATCCGAGAGCGTTGAAACTTCGTAAAACTGCATTAAACGCGGTATTATACAGGGATCTAACATTTAGAATCGTGCGAAACAGCCAGGAAAAAAGTTTACTCTTGCCGCGGGGACTTGGAAAAATTTCGCTCGAGCTCCGTCGCCTCGTCCAACCGACGCGCCAGAACGCACTTCGCGAGTCGCTCGATCGTCCGACTAGATGAACCGCTCGACGGTTATTTCGATTTTTCTCGAAAAATACTCATCCGAGATCGTTGAAACTTCGTAAAACTGCATTAAACGCGGTATTATACAGGGATCTAACATTTAGAATCGTCCGAAACAGCCAGGAAAAAACTTTACTCTTGACGCGGGGACTTGGAAAAATTTCGCTCGAGCTCCGTCGCTTCGTCCAACCGACGCGGCAGAACGCCCTTCGCGAGACGCTCGGTCGTCCGACTAGATGACCCGCTCGACGGTTATTTCGATTTTTCTCGAAAAATACTCATCCGAGAGCGTTGAAACTTCGTAAAACTGCATTAAACGCGGTATTATACAGGGATCTAACATTTAGAATCGTGCGAAACAGCCAGGAAAAAAGTTTACTCTTGACGCGGGGACTTGGAAAAATTTCGCTCGAGCTCCGTCGCCTCGTCCAACCGACGCGCCAGAACGCACTTCGCGAGTCGCTCGATCGTCCGACTAGATGACCCGCTCGACGGTTATTTCGATTTTTCTCGAAAAATACTCATCCGAGAGCGTTGAAACTTCGTAAAACTGCATTAAACGCGGTATTATACAGGGATCTAACATTTAGAATCGTGCGAAACAGCCAGGAAAAAAGTTTACTCTTGACGCGGGGACTTGGAAAAATTTCGCTCGAGCTCCGTCGCCTCGTCCAACCGACGCGCCAGAACGCTCTTCGCGAGTCGCTCGATCGTCCGACTAGATGACCCGCTCGACGGTTATTTCAATTTTTCTCCAAAAATACTCATCCGAGAGCGTTGAAACTTCGAAAAACTGCATTAAACGCGGTATTATACAGGGATCTAACATTTAGAATCGTGCGAAACAGCCAGGAAAAAAGTTTACTCTTGACGCGGGGACTTGGAAAAATTTCGCTCGAGCTCCGTCGCCTCGTCCAACCGACGCGCCAGAACGCACTTCGCGAGTCGCTCGATCGTCCGACTAGATGAACCGCTCGACGGTTATTTCGATTTTTCTCGAAAAATACTCATCCGAGATCGTTGAAACTTCGTAAAACTGCATTAAACGCGGTATTATACAGGGATCTAACATTTAGAATCGTCCGAAACAGCCAGGAAAAAACTTTACTCTTGACGCGGGGACTTGGAAAAATTTCGCTCGAGCTCCGTCGCTTCGTCCAACCGACGCGCCAGAACGCCCTTCGCGAGACGCTCGGTCGTCCGACTAGATGACCCGCTCGACGGTTATTTCGATTTTTCTCGAAAAATACTCATCCGAGAGCGTTGAAACTTCGTAAAACTGCATTAAACGCGGTATTATACAGGGATCTAACATTTAGAATCGTGCGAAACAGCCAGGAAAAAAGTTTACTCTTGCCGCGGGGACTTGGAAAAATTTCGCTCGAGCTCCGTCGCCTCGTCCAACCGACGCGCCAGAACGCACTTCGCGAGTCGCTCGATCGTCAAACTAGATAACCCGCTCGACGGTTATTTCGATTTTTCTCGAAGAATACTCATCCGAGAGCGCTGAAACTTCGTAAAACTGCATTAAACGCGGTATTATACAGGGATCTAACATTTAGAATCGTGCGAAACAGCCAGGAAAAAAGTTTACTCTTGACGCGGGGACTTGGAAAAATTTCGCTCGAGCTCCGTCGCCTCGTCCAACCGACGCGCCAGAACGCACTTCGCGAGTCGCTCGATCGTCCGACTAGATGACCCGCTCGACGGTTATTTCGATTTTTCTCGAAAAATACTCATCCGAGAGCGTTGAAACTTCGTAAAACTGCATTAAACGCGGTATTATACAGGGATCTAACATTTAGAATCGTGCGAAACAGCCAGGAAAAAAGTTTACTCTTGCCGCGGGGACTTGGAAAAATTTCGCTCGAGCTCCGTCGCCTCGTCCAACCGACGCGCCAGAACGCACTTCGCGAGTCGCTCGATCGTCCGACTAGATGACCCGCTCGACGGTTATTTCGATTTTTCTCGAAAAATACTCATCCGAGAGCGTTGAAACTTCGTAAAACTGCATTAAACGCGGTATTATACAGGGATCTAACATTTAGAATCGTGCGAAACAGCCAGGAAAAAAGTTTACTCTTGACGCGGGGACTTGGAAAAATTTCGCTCGAGCTCCGTCGCCTCGTCCAACCGACGCGCCAGAACGCACTTCGCGAGTCGCTCGATCGTCCGACTAGATGACCCGCTCGACGGTTATTTCGATTTTTCTCGAAAAATACTCATCCGAGAGCGCTGAAACTTCGTAAAACTGTATTAAACGCGGTATTATACAGGGATCTAACATTTAGAATCGTCCGAAACAGCCAGGAAAAAAGTTTACTCTTGACGCGGGGACTTGGAAAAATTTCGCTCGAGCTCCGTCGCTTCGTCCAACCGACGCGCCAGAACGCCCTTCGCGAGACGCTCGGTCGTCCGACTAGATGACCCGCTCGACGGTTATTTCGATTTTTCTCGAAAAATACTCATCCGAGAGCGTTGAAACTTCGCAAAACTGCATTAAACGCGGTATCATATAGGGATCTAACATTTAGAATCGTGCGAAACAGCCAGGAAAAAAGTTTACTCTTGACGCGGGGACTTGGAAAAATTTCGCTCGAGCTCCGTCGCCTCGTCCAACCGACGCGCCAGAACGCACTTCGCGAGTCGCTCGATCGTCCGACTAGATGACCCGCTCGACGGTTATTTCGATTTTTCTCGAAAAATACTCATCCGAGAGCGCTGAAACTTCGTAAAACTGCATTAAACGCGGTATTATACAGGGATCTAACATTTAGAATCGTCCGAAACAGCCAGGAAAAAAGTTTACTCTTGACGCGGGGACTTGGAAAAATTTCGCTCGAGCTCCGTCGCCTCGTCCAACCGACGCGCCAGAACGCACTTCGCGAGTCGCTCGATCGTCGGACTAGATGACCCGCTCGACGGTTATTTCGATTTTTCTCGAAAAATACTCATCCGAGAGCGCTGAAACTTCGTAAAACTGCATTAAACGCGGTATTATACAGGGATCTAACATTTAGAATCGTGCGAAACAGCCAGGAAAAAAGTTTACTCTTGCCGCGGGGACTTGGAAAAATTTCGCTCGAGCTCCGTCGCCTCGTCCAACCGACGCGCCAGAACGCACTTCGCGAGTCGCTCGATCGTCGGACTAGATGACCCGCTCGACGGTTATTTCGATTTTTCTCGAAAAATACTCATCCGAGAGCGCTGAAACTTCGTAAAACTGCATTAAACGCGGTATTATACAGGGATCTAACATTTAGAATCGTGCGAAACAGCCAGGAAAAAAGTTTACTCTTGCCGCGGGGACTTGGAAAAATTTCGCTCGAGCTCCGTCGCCTCGTCCAACCGACGCGCCAGAACGCACTTCGCGAGTCGCTCGATCGTCCGACTAGATGACCCGCTCGACGGTTATTTCGATTTTTCTCGAAAAATACTCATCCGAGAGCGTTGAAACTTCGAAAAACTGCATTAAACGCGGTATTATACAGGGATCTAACATTTAGAATCGTGCGAAACAGCTAGGAAAAAAGTTTACTCTTGACGCGGGGACTTGGAAAAATTTCGCTCGAGCTCCGTCGCCTCGTCCAACCGACGCGCCAGAACGCACTTCGCGAGTCGCTCGATCGTCCGACTAGATGACCCGCTCGACGGTTATTTCGATTTTTCTCGAAAAATACTCATCCGAGAGCGTTGAAACTTCGTAAAACTGCATTAAACGCGGTATTATATAGGTATCTAACATTTAGAATCGTGCGAAACAGCCAGGAAAAAAGTTTACTCTTGACGCGGGGACTTGGAAAAATTTCGCTCGAGCTCCGTCGCCTCGTCCAACCGACGCGCCAGAACGCACTTCGCGAGTCGCTCGATCGTCCGACTAGATGACCCGCTCGACGGTTATTTCGATTTTTCTCGAAAAATACTCATCCGAGAGCGCTGAAACTTCGTAAAACTGCATTAAACGCGGTATTATACAGGGATCTAACATTTAGAATCGTCCGAAACAGCCAGGAAAAAAGTTTACTCTTGACGCGGGGACTTGGAAAAATTTCGCTCGAGCTCCGTCGCCTCGTCCAACCGACGCGCCAGAACGCACTTCGCGAGTCGCTCGATCGTCGGACTAGATGACCCGCTCGACGGTTATTTCGATTTTTCTCGAAAAATACTCATCCGAGAGCGCTGAAACTTCGTAAAACTGCATTAAACGCGGTATTATACAGGGATCTAACATTTAGAATCGTCCGAAACAGCCAGGAAAAAAGTTTACTCTTGACGCGGGGACTTGGAAAAATTTCGCTCGAGCTCCGTCGCCTCGTCCAACCGACGCGCCAGAACGCACTTCGCGAGTCGCTCGATCGTCGGACTAGATGACCCGCTCGACGGTTATTTCGATTTTTCTCGAAAAATACTCATCCGAGAGCGTTGAAACTTCGTAAAACTGCATTAAACGCGGTATTATACAGGGATCTAACATTTAGAATCGTGCGAAACAGCCAGGAAAAAAGTTTACTCTTGCCGCGGGGACTTGGAAAAATTTCGCTCGAGCTCCGTCGCCTCGTCCAACCGACGCGCCAGAACGCACTTCGCGAGTCGCTCGATCGTCCGACTAGATGACCCGCTCGACGGTTATTTCGATTTTTCTCGAAAAATACTCATCCGAGAGCGCTGAAACTTCGTAAAACTGCATTAAACGCGGTATTATACAGGGATCTAACATTTAGAATCGTGCGAAACAGCCAGGAAAAAAGTTTACTCTTGACGCGGGGACTTGGAAAAATTTCGCTCGAGCTCCGTCGCCTCGTCCAACCGACGCGCCAGAACGCACTTCGCGAGTCGCTCGATCGTCCGACTAGATGACCCGCTCGACGGTTATTTCGATTTTTCTCGAAAAATACTCATCCGAGAGCGCTGAAACTTCGTAAAACTGCATTAAACGCGGTATTATACAGGGATCTAACATTTAGAATCGTCCGAAACAGCCAGGAAAAAAGTTTACTCTTGACGCGGGGACTTGGAAAAATTTCGCTCGAGCTCCGTCGCTTCGTCCAACCGACGCGCCAGAACGCCCTTCGCGAGACGCTCGGTCGTCCGACTAGATGACCCGCTCGACGGTTATTTCGATTTTTCTCGAAAAATACTCATCCGAGAGCGTTGAAACTTCGTAAAACTGCATTAAACGCGGTATTATATAGGGATCTAACATTTAGAATCGTGCGAAACAGCCAGGAAAAAAGTTTACTCTTGACGCGTGGACTTGGAAAAATTTCGCTCGAGCTCCGTCGCCTCGTCCAACCGACGCGCCAGAACGCACTTCGCGAGTCGCTCGATCGTCCGACTAGATGACCCGCTCGACGGTTATTTCGATTTTTCTCGAAAAATACTCATCCGAGAGCGCTGAAACTTCGTAAAACTGCATTAAACGCGGTATTATACAGGGATCTAACATTTAGAATCGTCCGAAACAGCCAGGAAAAAAGTTTACTCTTGACGCGGGGACTTGGAAAAATTTCGCTCGAGCTCCGTCGCCTCGTCCAACCGACGCGCCAGAACGCACTTCGCGAGTCGCTCGATCGTCGGACTAGATGACCCGCTCGACGGTTATTTCGATTTTTCTCGAAAAATACTCATCCGAGAGCGTTGAAACTTCGTAAAACTGCATTAAACGCGGTATTATACAGGGATCTAACATTTAGAATCGTGCGAAACAGCCAGGAAAAAAGTTTACTCTTGCCGCGGGGACTTGGAAAAATTTCGCTCGAGCTCCGTCGCCTCGTCCAACCGACGCGCCAGAACGCACTTCGCGAGTCGCTCGATCGTCCGACTAGATGACCCGCTCGACGGTTATTTCGATTTTTCTCGAAAAATACTCATCCGAGAGCGTTGAAACTTCGTAAAACTGCATTAAACGCGGTATTATACAGGGATCTAACATTTAGAATCGGGCGAAACAGCCAGGAAAAAAGTTTACTCTTGACGCGGGGACTTGGAAAAATTTCGCTCGAGCTCCGTCGCCTCGTCCAACCGACGCGCCAGAACGCACTTCGCGAGTCGCTCGATCGTCCGACTAGATGACCCGCTCGACGGTTATTTCGATTTTTCTCGAAAAATACTCATCCGAGATCGTTGAAACTTCGTAAAACTGCATTAAACGCGGTATTATACAGGGATCTAACATTTAGAATCGTCCGAAACAGCCAGGAAAAAACTTTACTCTTGACGCGGGGACTTGGAAAAATTTCGCTCGAGCTCCGTCGCTTCGTCCAACCGACGCGCCAGAACGCCCTTCGCGAGACGCTCGGTCGTCCGACTAGATGACCCGCTCGACGGTTATTTCGATTTTTCTCGAAAAATACTCATCCGAGAGCGTTGAAACTTCGTAAAACTGCATTAAACGCGGTATTATACAGGGATCTAACATTTAGAATCGTGCGAAACAGCCAGGAAAAAAGTTTACTCTTGACGCGGGGACTTGGAAAAATTTCGCTCGAGCTCCGTCGCCTCGTCCAACCGACGCGCCAGAACGCACTTCGCGAGTCGCTCGATCGTCGGACTAGATGACCCGCTCGACGGTTATTTCGATTTTTCTCGAAAAATACTCATCCGAGAGCGTTGAAACTTCGTAAAACTGCATTAAACGCGGTATTATACAGTTATCTAACATTTAGAATCGTGCGAAACAGCCAGGAAAAAAGTTTACTCTTGACGCGGGGACTTGGAAAAATTTCGCTCGAGCTCCGTCGCCTCGTCCAACCGACGCGCCAGAACGCACTACGCGAGTCGCTCGATCGTCCGACTAGATGACCCGCTCGACGGTTATTTCGATTTTTCTCGAAAAATACTCATCCGAGAGCGCTGAAACTTCGTAAGACTGCATTAAACGCGGTATTATACAGGGATCTAACATTTAGAATCGTGCGAAACAGCCAGGAAAAAAGTTTACTCTTGACGCGGGGACTTGGAAAAATTTCGCTCGAGCTCCGTCGCCTCGTCCAACCGACGCGCCAGAACGCTCTTCGCGAGTCGCTCGATCGTCCGACTAGATGACCCGCTCGACGGTTATTTCAATTTTTCTCCAAAAATACTCATCCGAGAGCGTTGAAACTTCGAAAAACTGCATTAAACGCGGTATTATACAGGGATCTAACATTTAGAATCGTGCGAAACAGCCAGGAAAAAAGTTTACTCTTGACGCGGGGACTTGGAAAAATTTCGCTCGAGCTCCGTCGCCTCGTCCAACCGACGCGCCAGAACGCACTTCGCGAGTCGCTCGATCGTCCGACTAGATGACCCGCTCGACGGTTATTTCGATTTTTCTCGAAAAATACTCATCCGAGATCGTTGAAACTTCGTAAAACTGCATTAAACGCGGTATTATACAGGGATCTAACATTTAGAATCGTCCGAAACAGCCAGGAAAAAAGTTTACTCTTGACGCGGGGACTTGGAAAAATTTCGCTCGAGCTCCGTCGCTTCGTCCAACCGGCGCGCCAGAACGCCCTTCGCGAGACGCTCGGTCGTCCGACTAGATGACCCGCTCGACGGTTATTTCGATTTTTCTCGAAAAATACTCATCCGAGAGCGTTGAAACTTCGTAAAACTGCATTAAACGCGGTATTATACAGGGATCTAACATTTAGAATCGTGCGAAACAGCCAGGAAAAAAGTTTACTCTTGACGCGGGGACTTGGAAAAATTTCGCTCGAGCTCCGTCGCCTCGTCCAACCGACGCGCCAGAACGCACTTCGCGAGTCGCTCGATCGTCGGACTAGATGACCCGCTCGACGGTTATTTCGATTTTTCTCGAAAAATACTCATCCGAGAGCGTTGAAACTTCGTAAAACTGCATTAAACGCGGTATTATACAGGGATCTAACATTTAGAATCGTGCGAAACAGCCAGGAAAAAAGTTTACTCTTGACGCGGGGACTTGGAAAAATTTCGCTCGAGCTCCGTCGCCTCGTCCAACCGACGCGCCAGAACGCACTTCGCGAGTCGCTCGATCGTCCGACTAGATGACCCGCTCGACGGTTATTTCGATTTTTCTCGAAAAATACTCATCCGAGAGCGCTGAAACTTCGTAAAACTGCATTAAACGCGGTATTATACAGGGATCTAACATTTAGAATCGTCCGAAACAGCCAGGAAAAAAGTTTACTCTTGACGCGGGGACTTGGAAAAATTTCGCTCGAGCTCCGTCGCTTCGTCCAACCGACGCGCCAGAACGCACTTCGCGAGTCGCTCGATAGTCCGACTAGATGACCCGCTCGACGGTTATTTCGATTTTTCTCAAAAAATACTCATCCGAGAGCGCTGAAACTTCGTAAAACTGCATTAAACGCGGTATTATACAGGGATCTAACATTTAGAATCGTGCGAAACAGCCAGGAAAAAAGTTTACTCTTGACGCGGGGACTTGGAAAAATTTCGCTCGAGCTCCGTCGCCTCGTCCAACCGACGCGCCAGAACATACTTCGCGAGTCGCTCGATCGTCCGACTAGATGACCCGCTCGACTGTTATTTCGATTTTTCTCGAAAAATACTCATCCGAGATCGTTGAAACTTCGTAAAACTGCATTAAACGCGGTATTATACAGGGATCTAACATTTAGAATCGTCCGAAACAGCCAGGAAAAAAGTTTACTCTTGACGCGGGGACTTGGAAAAATTTCGCTCGAGCTCCGTCGATTCGTCGTACCGACGCGCCAGAACGCCATTCCCGAGTCGCTCGATCGTTCGACTAGATGACCCGCTAGACGGTTATTTCGATTTTTCTCAAAAAATACTCATCCGAGAGCGTTGAAACTTCGAAAAACTGCATTAAACGCGGTATTATACAGGGATCTAACATTTAGAATCGTCCGAAACAGCCAGGGAAAAAGTTTACTCTTGACGCGGGGACTTGGAAAAATTTCGCTCGAGCTCCGTCGCCTCGTCCAACCGACGCGCCAGAACGCACTTCGCGAGTCGCTCGATCGTCCGACTAGATGACCCGCTCGACGGTTATTTCGATTTTTCTCGAAAAATACTCATCCGAGATCGTTGAAACTTCGTAAAACTGCATTAAACGCGGTATTATACAGGGATCTAACATTTAGAATCGTCCGAAACAGCCAGGAAAAAAGTTTACTCTTGACGCGGGGACTTGGAAAAATTTCGCTCGAGCTCCGTCGCTTCGTCCAACCGACGCGCCAGAACGCACTTCGCGAGTCGCTCGATAGTCCGACTAGATGACCCGCTCGACGGTTATTTCGATTTTTCTCAAAAAATACTCATCCGAGAGCGTTGAAACTTCGTAAAACTGCATTAAACGCGGTATTATACAGGGATCTAACATTTAGAATCGTGCGAAACAGCCAGGAAAAAAGTTTACTCCTGACGCGGGGACTTGGAAAAATTTCGCTCGAGCTCCGTCGCCTCGTCCAACCGACGCGCCAGAACGCACTTCGCGAGTCGCTCGATCGTCCGACTAGATGACCCGCTCGACGGTTATTTCGATTTTTCTCGAAAAATACTCATCCGAGAGCGCTGAAACTTCGTAAAACTGCATTAAACGCGGTATTATACAGGGATCTAACATTTAGAATCGTGCGAAACAGCCAGGAAAAAAGTTTACTCTTGACGCGGGGACTTGGAAAAATTTCGCTCGAGCTCCGTCGCTTCGTCCAACCGACGCGCCAGAACTCCCTTCGCGAGTCGCTCGATCGTTCGACTAGATGACCCACTAGACGGTTATTTCGATTTTTCTCAAAAAATACTCATCCGAGAGCGTTGAAACTTCGAAAAACTGCATTAAACGCGGTATTATACAGGGATCTAACATTTAGAATCGTGCGAAACAGCCAGGAAAAAAGTTTACTCTTGACGCGGGGACTTGGAAAAATTTCGCTCGAGCTCCGTCGCCTCGTCCAACCGACGCGCCAGAACGCACTTCGCGAGTCGCTCGATCGTCCGACTAGATGACCCGCTCGACGGTTATTTCGATTTTTCTCGAAAAATACTCATCCGAGATCGTTGAAACTTCGTAAAACTGCATTAAACGCGGTATTATACAGGGATCTAACATTTAGAATCGTCCGAAACAGCCAGGAAAAAAGTTTACTCTTGACGCGGGGACTTGGAAAAATTTCGCTCGAGCTCCGTCGCTTCGTCCAACCAACGCGCCAGAACGCCCTTCGCGAGACGCTCGGTCGTCCGACTAGATGACCCGCTCGACGGTTATTTCGTTTTTTCTCGAAAAATACTCATCCGATTGCGTTGAAACTTAGTAAAACTGCATTAAACGCGGTATTATACAGGGATCTAACATTTAGAATCGTGCGAAACAGCCAGGAAAAAAGTTTACTCTTGACGCGGGGACTTGGAAAAATTTCGCTCGAGCTCCGTCGCCTCGTCCAACCGACGCGCCAGAACGCACTTCGCGAGTCGCTCGATCGTCCGACTAGATGACCCGCTCGACGGTTATTTCGATTTTTCTCGAAAAATACTCATCCGAGAGCGCTGAAACTTCGTAAAACTGCATTAAACGCGGTATTATACGGGGATCTAACATTTAGAATCGTCCGAAACAGCCAGGAAAAAAGTTTACTCTTGACGCGGGGACTTGGAAAAATTTCGCTCGAGCTCCGTCGCTTCGTCCAACCGACGCGCCAGAACGCACTTCGCGAGTCGCTCGATCGTCCGACTAGATGACCCGCTCGACGGTTATTTCGATTTTTCTCGAAAAATACTCATCCGAGAGCGTTGAAACTTCGTGAAACTGCATTAAACGCGGTATTATACAGGGATCTAACATTTAGAATCGTGCGAAACAGCCAGGAAAAAAGTTTACTCTTGACGCGGGGACTTGGAAAAATTTCGCTCGAGCTCCGTCGCCTCGTCCAACCGACGCGCCAGAACGCACTTCGCGAGTCGCTCGATAGTCCGACTAGATGACCCGCTCGACGGTTATTTCGATTTTTCTCGAAAAATACTCATCCGAGAGCGCTGAAACTTCGTAAAACTGCATTAAACGCGGTATTATACAGGGATCTAACATTTAGAATCGTGCGAAACAGCCAGGAAAAAAGTTTACTCTTGACGCGGGGACTTGGAAAAATTTCGCTCGAGCTCCGTCGCCTCGTCCAACCGACGCGCCAGAACTCCCTTCGCGAGTCGCTCGATCGTTCGACTAGATGACCCACTAGACGGTTATTTCGATTTTTCTCAAAAAATACTCATCCGAGAGCGTTGAAACTTCGAAAAACTGCATTAAACGCGGTATTATACAGGGATCTAACATTTAGAATCGTGCGAAACAGCCAGGAAAAAAGTTTACTCTTGACGCGGGGACTTGGAAAAATTTCGCTCGAGCTCCGTCGCCTCGTCCAACCGACGCGCCAGAACGCACTTCGCGAGTCGCTCGATCGTCGGACTAGATGACCCGCTCGACGGTTATTTCGATTTTTCTCGAAAAATACTCATCCGAGAGCGTTGAAACTTCGTAAAACTGCATTAAACGCGGTATTATACAGGGATCTAACATTTAGAATCGTGCGAAACAGCCAGGAAAAAAGTTTACTCTTGACGCGGGGACTTGGAAAAATTTCGCTCGAGCTCCGTCGCTTCGTCCAACCGACGCGCCAGAACTCCCTTCGCGAGTCGTTCGATCGTTCGACTAGATGACCCACTAGACGGTTATTTCGATTTTTCTCAAAAAATACTCATCCGAGAGCGTTGAAACTTCGAAAAACTGCATTAAACGCGGTATTATACAGGGATCTAACATTTAGAATCGTGCGAAACAGCCAGGAAAAAAGTTTACTCTTGACGCGGGGACTTGGAAAAATTTCGCTCGAGCTCCGTCGCCTCGTCCAACCGACGCGCCAGAACGCACTTCGCGAGTCGCTCGATAGTCCGACTAGATGACCCGCTCGACGGTTATTTCGATTTTTCTCGAAAAATACTCATCCGAGAGCGCTGAAACTTCGTAAAACTGCATTAAACGCGGTATTATACAGGGATCTAACATTTAGAATCGTCCGAAACAGCCAGGAAAAAAGTTTACTCTTGACGCGGGGACTTGGAAAAATTTCGCTCGAGCTCCGTCGCCTCGTCCAACCGACGCGCCAGAACGCACTTCGCGAGTCGCTCGATCGTCCGACTAGATGACCCGCTCGACGGTTATTTCGATTTTTCTCGAAAAATACTCATCCGAGAGCGCTGAAACTTCGTAAAACTGCATTAAACGCGGTATTATACAGGGATCTAACATTTAGAATCGTCCGAAACAGCCAGGAAAAAAGTTTACTCTTGACGCGGGGACTTGGAAAAATTTCGCTCGAGCTCCGTCGCTTCGTCCAACCGACGCGCCAGAACGCACTTCGCGAGTCGCTCGATCGTCCGACTAGATGACCCGCTCGACGGTTATTTCGATTTTTCTCGAAAAATACTCATCCGAGAGCGTTGAAACTTCGTGAAACTGCATTAAACGCGGTATTATACAGGGATCTAACATTTAGAATCGTGCGAAACAGCCAGGAAAAAAGTTTACTCTTGACGCGGGGACTTGGAAAAATTTCGCTCGAGCTCCGTCGCCTCGTCCAACCGACGCGCCAGAACGCACTTCGCGAGTCGCTCGATAGTCCGACTAGATGACCCGCTCGACGGTTATTTCGATTTTTCTCGAAAAATACTCATCCGAGAGCGCTGAAACTTCGTAAAACTGCATTAAACGCGGTATTATACAGGGATCTAACATTTAGAATCGTGCGAAACAGCCAGGAAAAAAGTTTACTCTTGACGCGGGGACTTGGAAAAATTTCGCTCGAGCTCCGTCGCCTCGTCCAACCGACGCGCCAGAACGCACTTCGCGAGTCGCTCGATCGTCCGACTAGATGACCCGCTCGACGGTTATTTTGATTTTTCTCGAAAAATACTCATCCGAGATCGTTGAAACTTCGTAAAACTGCATTAAACGCGGTATTATACAGGGATCTAACATTTAGAATCGTCCGAAACAGCCAGGAAAAAAGTTTACTCTTGACGCGGGGACTTGGAAAAATTTCGCTCGAGCTCCGTCGCCTCGTCCAACCGACGCGCCAGAACGCACTTCGCGAGTCGCTCGATCGTCCGACTAGATGACCCGCTCGACGGTTATTTCGATTTTTCTCGAAAAATACTCATCCGAGATCGTTAAAACTTCGTAAAACTGCATTAAACGCGGTATTATACAGGGATCTAACATTTAGAATCGTCCGAAACAGCCAGGAAAAAAGTTTACTCTTGACGCGGGGACTTGGAAAAATTTCGCTCGAGCTCCGTCGCTTCGTCCAACCGACGCGCCAGAACGCACTTCGCGAGTCGCTCGATCGTCAGACTAGATGACCCGCTCGACGGTTATTTCGATTTTTCTCGAAAAATACTCATCCGAGAGCGCTGAAACTTCGTAAAACTGCATTAAACGCGGTATTATACAGGGATCTAACATTTAGAATCGTGCGAAACAGCCAGGAAAAAAGTTTACTCTTGACGCGGGGACTTGGAAAAATTTCGCTCGAGCTCCGTCGCTTCGTCCAACCGACGCGCCAGAACTCCCTTCGCGAGTCGTTCGATCGTTCGACTAGATGACCCACTAGACGGTTATTTCGATTTTTCTCAAAAAATACTCATCCGAGAGCGTTGAAACTTCGAAAAACTGCATTAAACGCGGTATTATACAGGGATCTAACATTTAGAATCGTGCGAAACAGCCAGGAAAAAAGTTTACTCTTGACGCGGGGACTTGGAAAAATTTCGCTCGAGCTCCGTCGCCTCGTCCAACCGACGCGCCAGAACGCACTTCGCGAGTCGCTCGATCGTCCGACTAGATGACCCGCTCGACGGTTATTTCGATTTTTCTCGAAAAATACTCATCCGAGATCGTTGAAACTTCGTAAAACTGCATTAAACGCGGTATTATACAGGGATCTAACATTTAGAATCGTCCGAAACAGCCAGGAAAAAAGTTTACTCTTGACGCGGGGACTTGGAAAAATTTCGCTCGAGCTCCGTCGCTTCGTCCAACCGACGCGCCAGAACTCCCTTCGCGAGTCGCTCGATCGTTCGACTAGATGACCCACTAGACGGTTATTTCGATTTTTCTCAAAAAATACTCATCCGAGAGCGCTGAAACTTCGTAAAACTGCATTAAACGCGGTATTATACAGGGATCTAACATTTAGAATCGTGCGAAACAGCCAGGAAAAAAGTTTACTCTTGACGCGGGGACTTGGAAAAATTTCGCTCGAGCTCCGTCGCCTCGTCCAACCGACGCGCCAGAACATACTTCGCGAGTCGCTCGATCGTCCGACTAGATGACCCGCTCGACTGTTATTTCGATTTTTCTCGAAAAATACTCATCCGAGATCGTTGAAACTTCGTAAAACTGCATTAAACGCGGTATTATACAGGGATCTAACATTTAGAATCGTCCGAAACAGCCAGGAAAAAAGTTTACTCTTGACGCGGGGACTTGGAAAAATTTCGCTCGAGCTCCGTCGATTCGTCGTACCGACGCGCCAGAACGCCATTCCCGAGTCGCTCGATCGTTCGACTAGATGACCCGCTAGACGGTTATTTCGATTTTTCTCAAAAAATACTCATCCGAGAGCGTTGAAACTTCGAAAAACTGCATTAAACGCGGTATTATACAGGGATCTAACATTTAGAATCGTCCGAAACAGCCAGGGAAAAAGTTTACTCTTGACGCGGGGACTTGGAAAAATTTCGCTCGAGCTCCGTCGCCTCGTCCAACCGACGCGCCAGAACGCACTTCGCGAGTCGCTCGATCGTCCGACTAGATGACCCGCTCGACGGTTATTTCGATTTTTCTCGAAAAATACTCATCCGAGATCGTTGAAACTTCGTAAAACTGCATTAAACGCGGTATTATACAGGGATCTAACATTTAGAATCGTCCGAAACAGCCAGGAAAAAAGTTTACTCTTGACGCGGGGACTTGGAAAAATTTCGCTCGAGCTCCGTCGCTTCGTCCAACCGACGCGCCAGAACGCACTTCGCGAGTCGCTCGATAGTCCGACTAGATGACCCGCTCGACGGTTATTTCGATTTTTCTCAAAAAATACTCATCCGAGAGCGTTGAAACTTCGTAAAACTGCATTAAACGCGGTATTATACAGGGATCTAACATTTAGAATCGTGCGAAACAGCCAGGAAAAAAGTTTACTCCTGACGCGGGGACTTGGAAAAATTTCGCTCGAGCTCCGTCGCCTCGTCCAACCGACGCGCCAGAACGCACTTCGCGAGTCGCTCGATCGTCCGACTAGATGACCCGCTCGACGGTTATTTCGATTTTTCTCGAAAAATACTCATCCGAGAGCGCTGAAACTTCGTAAAACTGCATTAAACGCGGTATTATACAGGGATCTAACATTTAGAATCGTGCGAAACAGCCAGGAAAAAAGTTTACTCTTGACGCGGGGACTTGGAAAAATTTCGCTCGAGCTCCGTCGCTTCGTCCAACCGACGCGCCAGAACTCCCTTCGCGAGTCGCTCGATCGTTCGACTAGATGACCCACTAGACGGTTATTTCGATTTTTCTCAAAAAATACTCATCCGAGAGCGTTGAAACTTCGAAAAACTGCATTAAACGCGGTATTATACAGGGATCTAACATTTAGAATCGTGCGAAACAGCCAGGAAAAAAGTTTACTCTTGACGCGGGGACTTGGAAAAATTTCGCTCGAGCTCCGTCGCCTCGTCCAACCGACGCGCCAGAACGCACTTCGCGAGTCGCTCGATCGTCCGACTAGATGACCCGCTCGACGGTTATTTCGATTTTTCTCGAAAAATACTCATCCGAGATCGTTGAAACTTCGTAAAACTGCATTAAACGCGGTATTATACAGGGATCTAACATTTAGAATCGTCCGAAACAGCCAGGAAAAAAGTTTACTCTTGACGCGGGGACTTGGAAAAATTTCGCTCGAGCTCCGTCGCTTCGTCCAACCAACGCGCCAGAACGCCCTTCGCGAGACGCTCGGTCGTCCGACTAGATGACCCGCTCGACGGTTATTTCGTTTTTTCTCGAAAAATACTCATCCGATTGCGTTGAAACTTAGTAAAACTGCATTAAACGCGGTATTATACAGGGATCTAACATTTAGAATCGTGCGAAACAGCCAGGAAAAAAGTTTACTCTTGACGCGGGGACTTGGAAAAATTTCGCTCGAGCTCCGTCGCCTCGTCCAACCGACGCGCCAGAACGCACTTCGCGAGTCGCTCGATCGTCCGACTAGATGACCCGCTCGACGGTTATTTCGATTTTTCTCGAAAAATACTCATCCGAGAGCGCTGAAACTTCGTAAAACTGCATTAAACGCGGTATTATACAGGGATCTAACATTTAGAATCGTCCGAAACAGCCAGGAAAAAAGTTTACTCTTGACGCGGGGACTTGGAAAAATTTCGCTCGAGCTCCGTCGCTTCGTCCAACCGACGCGCCAGAACGCACTTCGCGAGTCGCTCGATCGTCCGACTAGATGACCCGCTCGACGGTTATTTCGATTTTTCTCGAAAAATACTCATCCGAGAGCGTTGAAACTTCGTGAAACTGCATTAAACGCGGTATTATACAGGGATCTAACATTTAGAATCGTGCGAAACAGCCAGGAAAAAAGTTTACTCTTGACGCGGGGACTTGGAAAAATTTCGCTCGAGCTCCGTCGCCTCGTCCAACCGACGCGCCAGAACGCACTTCGCGAGTCGCTCGATAGTCCGACTAGATGACCCGCTCGACGGTTATTTCGATTTTTCTCGAAAAATACTCATCCGAGAGCGCTGAAACTTCGTAAAACTGCATTAAACGCGGTATTATACAGGGATCTAACATTTAGAATCGTGCGAAACAGCCAGGAAAAAAGTTTACTCTTGACGCGGGGACTTGGAAAAATTTCGCTCGAGCTCCGTCGCCTCGTCCAACCGACGCGCCAGAACTCCCTTCGCGAGTCGCTCGATCGTTCGACTAGATGACCCACTAGACGGTTATTTCGATTTTTCTCAAAAAATACTCATCCGAGAGCGTTGAAACTTCGAAAAACTGCATTAAACGCGGTATTATACAGGGATCTAACATTTAGAATCGTGCGAAACAGCCAGGAAAAAAGTTTACTCTTGACGCGGGGACTTGGAAAAATTTCGCTCGAGCTCCGTCGCCTCGTCCAACCGACGCGCCAGAACGCACTTCGCGAGTCGCTCGATCGTCGGACTAGATGACCCGCTCGACGGTTATTTCGATTTTTCTCGAAAAATACTCATCCGAGAGCGTTGAAACTTCGTAAAACTGCATTAAACGCGGTATTATACAGGGATCTAACATTTAGAATCGTGCGAAACAGCCAGGAAAAAAGTTTACTCTTGACGCGGGGACTTGGAAAAATTTCGCTCGAGCTCCGTCGCTTCGTCCAACCGACGCGCCAGAACTCCCTTCGCGAGTCGTTCGATCGTTCGACTAGATGACCCACTAGACGGTTATTTCGATTTTTCTCAAAAAATACTCATCCGAGAGCGTTGAAACTTCGAAAAACTGCATTAAACGCGGTATTATACAGGGATCTAACATTTAGAATCGTGCGAAACAGCCAGGAAAAAAGTTTACTCTTGACGCGGGGACTTGGAAAAATTTCGCTCGAGCTCCGTCGCCTCGTCCAACCGACGCGCCAGAACGCACTTCGCGAGTCGCTCGATAGTCCGACTAGATGACCCGCTCGACGGTTATTTCGATTTTTCTCGAAAAATACTCATCCGAGAGCGTTGAAACTTCGTAAAACTGCATTAAACGCGGTATTATACAGGGATCTAACATTTAGAATCGTCCGAAACAGCCAGGAAAAAAGTTTACTCTTGACGCGGGGACTTGGAAAAATTTCGCTCGAGCTCCGTCGCCTCGTCCAACCGACGCGCCAGAACGCACTTCGCGAGTCGCTCGATCGTCCGACTAGATGACCCGCTCGACGGTTATTTCGATTTTTCTCGAAAAATACTCATCCGAGAGCGCTGAAACTTCGTAAAACTGCATTAAACGCGGTATTATACAGGGATCTAACATTTAGAATCGTCCGAAACAGCCAGGAAAAAAGTTTACTCTTGACGCGGGGACTTGGAAAAATTTCGCTCGAGCTCCGTCGCTTCGTCCAACCGACGCGCCAGAACGCACTTCGCGAGTCGCTCGATCGTCCGACTAGATGACCCGCTCGACGGTTATTTCGATTTTTCTCGAAAAATACTCATCCGAGAGCGTTGAAACTTCGTAAAACTGCATTAAACGCGGTATTATACAGGGATCTAACATTTAGAATCGTGCGAAACAGCCAGGAAAAAAGTTTACTCTTGACGCGGGGACTTGGAAAAATTTCGCTCGAGCTCCGTCGCTTCGTCCAACCGACGCGCCAGAACTCCCTTCGCGAGTCGCTCGATCGTTCGACTAGATGACCCACTAGACGGTTATTTCGATTTTTCTCAAAAAATACTCATCCGAGAGCGTTGAAACTTCGAAAAACTGCATTAAACGCGGTATTATACAGGGATCTAACATTTAGAATCGTGCGAAACAGCCAGGAAAAAAGTTTACTCTTGACGCGGGGACTTGGAAAAATTTCGCTCGAGCTCCGTCGCCTCGTCCAACCGACGCGCCAGAACGCACTTCGCGAGTCGCTCGATCGTCCGACTAGATGACCCGCTCGACGGTTATTTCGATTTTTCTCGAAAAATACTCATCCGAGATCGTTGAAACTTCGTAAAACTGCATTAAACGCGGTATTATACAGGGATCTAACATTTAGAATCGTCCGAAACAGCCAGGAAAAAAGTTTACTCTTGACGCGGGGACTTGGAAAAATTTCGCTCGAGCTCCGTCGCTTCGTCCAACCGACGCGCCAGAACGCCCTTCGCGAGACGCTCGGTCGTCCGACTAGATGACCCGCTCGACGGTTATTTCGATTTTTCTCGAAAAATACTCATCCGAGAGCGTTGAAACTTCGTAAAACTGCATTAAACGCGGTATTATACAGGGATCTAACATTTAGAATCGTGCGAAACAGCCAGGAAAAAAGTTTACTCTTGACGCGGGGACTTGGAAAAATTTCGCTCGAGCTCCGTCGCCTCGTCCAACCGACGCGCCAGAACGCACTTCGCGAGTCGCTCGATAGTCCGACTAGATGACCCGCTCGACGGTTATTTCGATTTTTCTCGAAAAATACTCATCCGAGAGCGCTGAAACTTCGTAAAACTGCATTAAACGCGGTATTATACAGGGATCTAACATTTAGAATCGTGCGAAACAGCCAGGAAAAAAGTTTACTCTTGACGCGGGGACTTGGAAAAATTTCGCTCGAGCTCCGTCGCCTCGTCCAACCGACGCGCCAGAACGCACTTCGCGAGTCGCTCGATCATCCGACTAGATGACCCGCTCGACGGTTATTTCGATTTTTCTCGAAAAATACTCATCCGAGAGCGCTGAAACTTCGTAAAACTGCATTAAACGCGGTATTATACAGGGATCTAACATTTAGAATCGTCCGAAACAGCCAGGAAAAAAGTTTACTCTTGACGCGGGGACTTGGAAAAATTTCGCTCGAGCTCCGTCGCCTCGTCCAACCGACGCGCCAGAACGCACTTCGCGAGTCGCTCGATCGTCCGACTAGATGACCCGCTCGACGGTTATTTCGATTTTTCTCGAAAAATACTCATCCGAGATCGTTGAAACTTCGTAAAACTGCATTAAACGCGGTATTATACAGGGATCTAACATTTAGAATCGTCCGAAACAGCCAGGAAAAAAGTTTACTCTTGACGCGGGGACTTGGAAAAATTTCGCTCGAGCTCCGTCGCTTCGTCCAACCAACGCGCCAGAACGCCCTTCGCGAGACGCTCGGTCGTCCGACTAGATGACCCGCTCGACGGTTATTTCGTTTTTTCTCGAAAAATACTCATCCGATTGCGTTGAAACTTAGTAAAACTGCATTAAACGCGGTATTATACAGGGATCTAACATTTAGAATCGTGCGAAACAGCCAGGAAAAAAGTTTACTCTTGACGCGGGGACTTGGAAAAATTTCGCTCGAGCTCCGTCGCCTCGTCCAACCGACGCGCCAGAACGCACTTCGCGAGTCGCTCGATCGTCCGACTAGATGACCCGCTCGACGGTTATTTCGATTTTTCTCGAAAAATACTCATCCGAGAGCGCTGAAACTTCGTAAAACTGCATTAAACGCGGTATTATACAGGGATCTAACATTTAGAATCGTCCGAAACAGCCAGGAAAAAAGTTTACTCTTGACGCGGGGACTTGGAAAAATTTCGCTCGAGCTCCGTCGCTTCGTCCAACCGACGCGCCAGAACGCACTTCGCGAGTCGCTCGATCGTCCGACTAGATGACCCGCTCGACGGTTATTTCGATTTTTCTCGAAAAATACTCATCCGAGAGCGCTGAAACTTCGTAAAACTGCATTAAACGCGGTATTATACAGGGATCTAACATTTAGAATCGTGCGAAACAGCCAGGAAAAAAGTTTACTCTTGACGCGGGGACTTGGAAAAATTTCGCTCGAGCTCCGTCGCCTCGTCCAACCGACGCGCCAGAACGCACTTCGCGAGTCGCTCGATCGTCCGACTAGATGACCCGCTCGACGGTTATTTTGATTTTTCTCGAAAAATACTCATCCGAGATCGTTGAAACTTCGTAAAACTGCATTAAACGCGGTATTATACAGGGATCTAACATTTAGAATCGTCCGAAACAGCCAGGAAAAAAGTTTACTCTTGACGCGGGGACTTGGAAAAATTTCGCTCGAGCTCCGTCGCCTCGTCCAACCGACGCGCCAGAACGCACTTCGCGAGTCGCTCGATCGTCCGACTAGATGACCCGCTCGACGGTTATTTCGATTTTTCTCGAAAAATACTCATCCGAGATCGTTAAAACTTCGTAAAACTGCATTAAACGCGGTATTATACAGGGATCTAACATTTAGAATCGTCCGAAACAGCCAGGAAAAAAGTTTACTCTTGACGCGGGGACTTGGAAAAATTTCGCTCGAGCTCCGTCGCTTCGTCCAACCGACGCGCCAGAACGCACTTCGCGAGTCGCTCGATCGTCAGACTAGATGACCCGCTCGACGGTTATTTCGATTTTTCTCGAAAAATACTCATCCGAGAGCGCTGAAACTTCGTAAAACTGCATTAAACGCGGTATTATACAGGGATCTAACATTTAGAATCGTGCGAAACAGCCAGGAAAAAAGTTTACTCTTGACGCGGGGACTTGGAAAAATTTCGCTCGAGCTCCGTCGCTTCGTCCAACCGACGCGCCAGAACTCCCTTCGCGAGTCGTTCGATCGTTCGACTAGATGACCCACTAGACGGTTATTTCGATTTTTCTCAAAAAATACTCATCCGAGAGCGTTGAAACTTCGAAAAACTGCATTAAACGCGGTATTATACAGGGATCTAACATTTAGAATCGTGCGAAACAGCCAGGAAAAAAGTTTACTCTTGACGCGGGGACTTGGAAAAATTTCGCTCGAGCTCCGTCGCCTCGTCCAACCGACGCGCCAGAACGCACTTCGCGAGTCGCTCGATCGTCCGACTAGATGACCCGCTCGACGGTTATTTCGATTTTTCTCGAAAAATACTCATCCGAGATCGTTGAAACTTCGTAAAACTGCATTAAACGCGGTATTATACAGGGATCTAACATTTAGAATCGTGCGAAACAGCCAGGAAAAAAGTTTACTCTTGACGCGGGGACTTGGAAAAATTTCGCTCGAGCTCCGTCGCTTCGTCCAACCGACGCGCCAGAACGCACTTCGCGAGTCGCTCGATCGTCCGACTAGATGACCCGCTCGACGGTTATTTCGATTTTTCTCGAAAAATACTCATCCGAGAGCGTTAAAACTTCGTAAAACTGCTATAAACGCGGTATTATACAGGGATCTAACATTTAGAATCGTGCGAAACAGCCAGGAAAAAAGTTTACTCTTGACGCGGGGACTTGGAAAAATTTCGCTCGAGCTCCGTCGCCTCGTCCAACCGACGCGCCAGAACGCACTTCGCGAGTCGCTCGATCGTCCGACTAGATGACCCGCTCGACGGTTATTTCGATTTTTCTCGAAAAATACTCATCCGAGAGCGTTGAAACTTCGAAAAACTGCATTAAACGCGGTATTATACCGGGATCTAACATTTAGAATCGTCCGAAACAGCCAGGAAAAAAGTTTACTCTTGACGCGGGGACTTGGAAAAATTTCGCTCGAGCTCCGTCGCCTCGTCCAACCGACGCGCCAGAACGCACTTCGCGAGTCGCTCGATCGTCCGACTAGATGACCCGCTCGACGGTTATTTCGATTTTTCTCGAAAAATACTCATCCGAGAGCGTTGAAACTTCGAAAAACTGCATTAAACGCGGTATTATACCGGGATCTAACATTTAGAATCGTCCGAAACAGCCAGGAAAAAAGTTTACTCTTGACGCGGGGACTTGGAAAAATTTCGCTCGAGCTCCGTCGCTTCATCCAACCGACGCGCCAGAACGCCCTTCGCGAGACGCTCGGTCGTCCGACTAGATGACCCGCTCGACGGTTATTTCGATTTTTCTCGAAAAATACTCATCCGAGATCGTTGAAACTTCGTAAAACTGCATTAAACGCGGTATTATACAGGGATCTAACATTTAGAATCGTCCGAAACAGCCAGGAAAAAAGTTTACTCTTGACGCGGGGACTTGGAAAAATTTCGCTCGAGCTCCGTCGCCTCGTCCAACCGACGCGCCAGAACGCACTTCGGGAGTCGCTCGATCGTCCGACTAGATGACCCGCTCGACGGTTATATCAATTTTTCTCGAAAAATACTCATCCGAGAGCGTTGAAACTTCGTAAAACTGCATTAAACGCGGTATTATACAGGGATCTAACATTTAGAATCGTGCGAAACAGCCAGGAAAAAAGTTTACTCTTGACGCGGGGACTTGGAAAAATTTCGCTCGAGCTCCGTCGCTTCGTCCAACCGACGCGCCAGAACGCCCTTCGCGAGACGCTCGGTCGTCCGACTAGATGACCCGCTCGACGGTTATTTCGATTTTTCTCGAAAAATACTCATCCGAGATCGTTGAAACTTCGTAAAACTGCATTAAACGCGGTATTATACAGGGATCTAACATTTAGAATCGTGCGAAACAGCCAGGAAAAAAGTTTACTCTTGACGCGGGGACTTGGAAAAATTTCGCTCGAGCTCCGTCGCTTCGTCCAACCGACGCGCCAGAACGCACTTCGCGAGTCGCTCGATCGTCCGACTAGGTGACCCGCTCGACGGTTATTTCGATTTTTCTCGAAAAATACTCATCCGAGATCGTTGAAACTTCGTAAAACTGCATTAAACGCGGTATTATACAGGGATCTAACATTTAGAATCGTGCGAAACAGCCAGGAAAAAAGTTTACTCTTGACGCGGGGACTTGGAAAAATTTCGCTCGAGCTCCGTCGCTTCGTCCAACCGACGCGCCAGAACGCCCTTCGCGAGTCGCTCGATCATTCGACTAGATGACCCGCTCGACGGTTATTTCGATTTTTCTCGAAAAACACTCATCCGAGAGCGTTGAAACTTCGTAAAACTGCATTAAACGCGGTATTATACAGGGATCTAACATTTAGAATCGTGCGAAACAGCCAGGAAAAAAGTTTACTCTTGACGCGGGGACTTGGAAAAATTTCGCTCGAGCTCCGTCGCTTCGTCCAACCGACGCGCCAGAACGCACTTCGCGAGTCGCTCGATCGTCCAACTAGATGAACCGCTCGACGGTTATTTCGATTTTTCTCAAAAAATACACATCCGAGAGCGCTGAAACTTCGTAAAACTGCATTAAACGCGGTATTATACAGGGATCTAACATTTAGAATCGTGCGAAACAGCCAGGAAAAAAGTTTACTCTTGACGCGGAGACTTGGAAAAATTTCGCTCGAGCTCCGTCGCTTCGTCCAACCGACGCGCCAGAACGCCCTTCGCGAGTCGCTCGATCGTCCGACTAGATGACCCGCTCGACGGTTATATCAATTTTTCTCGAAAAATACTCATCCGAGAGCGTTGAAACTTCGAAAAACTGCATTAAACGCGGTATTATACCGGGATCTAACATTTAGAATCGTCCGAAACAGCCAGGAAAAAAGTTTACTCTTGACGCGGGGACTTGGAAAAATTTCGCTCGAGCTCCGTCGCTTCATCCAACCGACGCGCCAGAACGCCCTTCGCGAGACGCTCGGTCGTCCGACTAGATGACCCGCTCGACGGTTATTTCGATTTTTCTCGAAAAATACTCATCCGAGATCGTTGAAACTTCGTAAAACTGCATTAAACGCGGTATTATACAGGGATCTAACATTTAGAATCGTCCGAAACAGCCAGGAAAAAAGTTTACTCTTGACGCGGGGACTTGGAAAAATTTCGCTCGAGCTCCGTCGCCTCGTCCAACCGACGCGCCAGAACGCACTTCGGGAGTCGCTCGATCGTCCGACTAGATGACCCGCTCGACGGTTATATCAATTTTTCTCGAAAAATACTCATCCGAGAGCGTTGAAACTTCGTAAAACTGCATTAAACGCGGTATTATACAGGGATCTAACATTTAGAATCGTGCGAAACAGCCAGGAAAAAAGTTTACTCTTGACGCGGGGACTTGGAAAAATTTCGCTCGAGCTCCGTCGCTTCGTCCAACCGACGCGACAGAACGCCCTTCGCGAGACGCTCGGTCGTCCGACTAGATGACCCGCTCGACGGTTATTTCGATTTTTCTCGAAAAATACTCATCCGAGATCGTTGAAACTTCGTAAAACTGCATTAAACGCGGTATTATACAGGGATCTAACATTTAGAATCGTGCGAAACAGCCAGGAAAAAAGTTTACTCTTGACGCGGGGACTTGGAAAAATTTCGCTCGAGCTCCGTCGCCTCGTCCAACCGACGCGCCAGAACGCACTTCGCGAGTCGCTCGATCGTCCGACTAGATGACCCGCTCGACGGTTATTTCGATTTTTCTCGAAAAATACTCATCCGAGAGCGCTGAAACTTCGTAAAACTGCATTAAACGCGGTATTATACAGGGATCTAACATTTAGAATCGTCCGAAACAGCCAGGAAAAAAGTTTACTCTTGACGCGGGGACTTGGAAAAATTTCGCTCGAGCTCCGTCGCTTCGTCCAACCGACGCGCCAGAACGCACTTCGCGAGTCGCTCGATCGTCCGACTAGGTGACCCGCTCGACGGTTATTTCGATTTTTCTCGAAAAATACTCATCCGAGATCGTTGAAACTTCGTAAAACTGCATTAAACGCGGTATTATACAGGGATCTAACATTTAGAATCGTGCGAAACAGCCAGGAAAAAAGTTTACTCTTGACGCGGGGTTTGGAAAAATTTCGCTCGAGCTCCGTCGCTTCGTCCAACCGACGCGCCAGAACGCCCTTCGCGAGTCGCTCGATCTTTCGACTAGATGACCCGCTCGACGGTTATTTCGATTTTTCTCGAAAAACACTCATCCGAGAGCGTTGAAACTTCGTAAAACTGCATTAAACGCGGTATTATACAGGGATCTAACATTTAGAATCGTGCGAAACAGCCAGGAAAAAAGTTTACTCTTGACGCGGGGACTTGGAAAAATTTCGCTCGAGCTCCGTCGCTTCGTCCAACCGACGCGCCAGAACGCACTTCGCGAGTCGCTCGATCGTCCAACTAGATGAACCGCTCGACGGTTATTTCGATTTTTCTCAAAAAATACACATCCGAGAGCGCTGAAACTTCGTAAAACTGCATTAAACGCGGTATTATACAGGGATCTAACATTTAGAATCGTGCGAAACAGCCAGGAAAAAAGTTTACTCTTGACGCGGAGACTTGGAAAAATTTCGCTCGAGCTCCGTCGCTTCGTCCAACCGACGCGCCAGAACGCCCTTCGCGAGTCGCTCGATCGTTCGACTAGATGACCCGCTAGACGGTTATTTCGATTTTTCTCAAAAAATACTCATCCGAGAGCGTTGAAACTTCGAAAAACTGCATTAAACGCGGTATTATACAGGGATCTAACATTTAGAATCGTCCGAAACAGCCAGGAAAAAAGTTTACTCTTGACGCGGGGACTTGGAAAAATTTCGCTCGAGCTCCGTCGCCTCGTCCAACCGACGCGCCAGAACGCACTTCGCGAGTCGCTCGATCGTCCGACTAGATGACCCGCTCGACGGTTATTTCGATTTTTCTCAAAAAATACTCATCCGAGAGCGTTGAAACTTCGAAAAACTGCATTAAACGCGGTATTATACAGGGATCTAACATTTAGAATCGTCCGAAACAGCCAGGAAAAAAGTTTACTCTTGACGCGGGGACTTGGAAAAATTTCGCTCGAGCTCCGTCGCTTCGTCCAACCGACGCGCCAGAACGCACTTCGCGAGTCGCTCGATCGTCCGACTAGGTGACCCGCTCGACGGTTATTTCGATTTTTCTCGAAAAATACTCATCCGAGATCGTTGAAACTTCGTAAAACTGCATTAAACGCGGTATTATACAGGGATCTAACATTTAGAATCGTGCGAAACAGCCAGGAAAAAAGTTTACTCTTGACGCGGGGACTTGGAAAAATTTCGCTCGAGCTCCGTCGCTTCGTCCAACCGACGCGCCAGAACGCCCTTCGCGAGTCGCTCGATCGTTCGACTAGATGACCCGCTCGACGGTTATTTCGATTTTTCTCGAAAAACACTCATCCGAGAGCGTTGAAACTTCGTAAAACTGCATTAAACGCGGTATTATACAGGGATCTAACATTTAGAATCGTGCGAAACAGCCAGGAAAAAAGTTTACTCTTGACGCGGGGACTTGGAAAAATTTCGCTCGAGCTCCGTCGCTTCGTCCAACCGACGCGCCAGAACGCACTTCGCGAGTCGCTCGATCGTCCAACTAGATGAACCGCTCGACGGTTATTTCGATTTTTCTCAAAAAATACACATCCGAGAGCGCTGAAACTTCGTAAAACTGCATTAAACGCGGTATTATACAGGGATCTAACATTTAGAATCGTCCGAAACAGCCAGGAAAAAAGTTTACTCTTGACGCGGGGACTTGGAAAAATTTCGCTCGAGCTCCGTCGCCTCGTCCAACCGACGCGCCAGAACGCACTTCGGGAGTCGCTCGATCGTCCGACTAGATGACCCGCTCGACGGTTATATCAATTTTTCTCGAAAAATACTCATCCGAGAGCGTTGAAACTTCGTAAAACTGCATTAAACGCGGTATTATACAGGGATCTAACATTTAGAATCGTGCGAAACAGCCAGGAAAAAAGTTTACTCTTGACGCGGGGACTTGGAAAAATTTCGCTCGAGCTCCGTCGCTTCGTCCAACCGACGCGACAGAACGCCCTTCGCGAGACGCTCGGTCGTCCGACTAGATGACCCGCTCGACGGTTATTTCGATTTTTCTCGAAAAATACTCATCCGAGATCGTTGAAACTTCGTAAAACTGCATTAAACGCGGTATTATACAGGGATCTAACATTTAGAATCGTGCGAAACAGCCAGGAAAAAAGTTTACTCTTGACGCGGGGACTTGGAAAAATTTCGCTCGAGCTCCGTCGCCTCGTCCAACCGACGCGCCAGAACGCACTTCGCGAGTCGCTCGATCGTCCGACTAGATGACCCGCTCGACGGTTATTTCGATTTTTCTCGAAAAATACTCATCCGAGAGCGCTGAAACTTCGTAAAACTGCATTAAACGCGGTATTATACAGGGATCTAACATTTAGAATCGTCCGAAACAGCCAGGAAAAAAGTTTACTCTTGACGCGGGGACTTGGAAAAATTTCGCTCGAGCTCCGTCGCTTCGTCCAACCGACGCGCCAGAACGCACTTCGCGAGTCGCTCGATCGTCCAACTAGATGAACCGCTCGACGGTTATTTCGATTTTTCTCAAAAAATACACATCCGAGAGCGCTGAAACTTCGTAAAACTGCATTAAACGCGGTATTATACAGGGATCTAACATTTAGAATCGTCCGAAACAGCCAGGAAAAAAGTTTACTCTTGACGCGGGGACTTGGAAAAATTTCGCTCGAGCTCCGTCGCCTCGTCCAACCGACGCGCCAGAACGCACTTCGGGAGTCGCTCGATCGTCCGACTAGATGACCCGCTCGACGGTTATATCAATTTTTCTCGAAAAATACTCATCCGAGAGCGTTGAAACTTCGTAAAACTGCATTAAACGCGGTATTATACAGGGATCTAACATTTAGAATCGTGCGAAACAGCCAGGAAAAAAGTTTACTCTTGACGCGGGGACTTGGAAAAATTTCGCTCGAGCTCCGTCGCTTCGTCCAACCGACGCGACAGAACGCCCTTCGCGAGACGCTCGGTCGTCCGACTAGATGACCCGCTCGACGGTTATTTCGATTTTTCTCGAAAAATACTCATCCGAGATCGTTGAAACTTCGTAAAACTGCATTAAACGCGGTATTATACAGGGATCTAACATTTAGAATCGTGCGAAACAGCCAGGAAAAAAGTTTACTCTTGACGCGGGGACTTGGAAAAATTTCGCTCGAGCTCCGTCGCCTCGTCCAACCGACGCGCCAGAACGCACTTCGCGAGTCGCTCGATCGTCCGACTAGATGACCCGCTCGACGGTTATTTCGATTTTTCTCGAAAAATACTCATCCGAGAGCGCTGAAACTTCGTAAAACTGCATTAAACGCGGTATTATACAGGGATCTAACATTTAGAATCGTCCGAAACAGCCAGGAAAAAAGTTTACTCTTGACGCGGGGACTTGGAAAAATTTCGCTCGAGCTCCGTCGCTTCGTCCAACCGACGCGCCAGAACGCCATTCGCGAGTCGCTCGATCGTTCGACTAGGTGACCCGCTCGACGGTTATTTCGATTTTTCTCGAAAAATACTCATCCGAGAGCGTTGAAACTTCGTAAAACTGCATTAAACGCGGTATTATACAGGGATCTAACATTTAGAATCGTGCGAAACAGCCAGGAAAAAAGTTTACTCTTGACGCGGGGACTTGGAAAAATTTCGCTCGAGCTCCGTCGCTTCGTCCAACCGACGCGCCAGAACGCCCTTCGCGAGTCGCTCGATCGTTCGACTAGATGACCCGCTCGACGGTTATTTCGATTTTTCTCGAAAAACACTCATCCGAGAGCGTTGAAACTTCGTAAAACTGCATTAAACGCGGTATTATACAGGGATCTAACATTTAGAATCGTGCGAAACAGCCAGGAAAAAAGTTTACTCTTGACGCGGGGACTTGGAAAAATTTCGCTCGAGCTCCGTCGCTTCGTCCAACCGACGCGCCAGAACGCACTTCGCGAGTCGCTCGATCGTCCAACTAGATGAACCGCTCGACGGTTATTTCGATTTTTCTCAAAAAATACACATCCAAGAGCGCTGAAACTTCGTAAAACTGCATTAAACGCGGTATTATACAGGGATCTAACATTTAGAATCGTCCGAAACAGCCAGGAAAAAAGTTTACTCTTGACGCGGGGACTTGGAAAAATTTCGCTCGAGCTCCGTCGCCTCGTCCAACCGACGCGCCAGAACGCACTTCGGGAGTCGCTCGATCGTCCGACTAGATGACCCGCTCGACGGTTATATCAATTTTTCTCGAAAAATACTCATCCGAGAGCGTTGAAACTTCGTAAAACTGCATTAAACGCGGTATTATACAGGGATCTAACATTTAGAATCGTGCGAAACAGCCAGGAAAAAAGTTTACTCTTGACGCGGGGACTTGGAAAAATTTCGCTCGAGCTCCGTCGCTTCGTCCAACCGACGCGACAGAACGCCCTTCGCGAGACGCTCGGTCGTCCGACTAGATGACCCGCTCGACGGTTATTTCGATTTTTCTCGAAAAATACTCATCCGAGATCGTTGAAACTTCGTAAAACTGCATTAAACGCGGTATTATACAGGGATCTAACATTTAGAATCGTGCGAAACAGCCAGGAAAAAAGTTTACTCTTGACGCGGGGACTTGGAAAAATTTCGCTCGAGCTCCGTCGCCTCGTCCAACCGACGCGCCAGAACGCACTTCGCGAGTCGCTCGATCGTCCGACTAGATGACCCGCTCGACGGTTATTTCGATTTTTCTCGAAAAATACTCATCCGAGAGCGCTGAAACTTCGTAAAACTGCATTAAACGCGGTATTATACAGGGATCTAACATTTAGAATCGTCCGAAACAGCCAGGAAAAAAGTTTACTCTTGCCGCGGGGACTTGGAAAAATTTCGCTCGAGCTCCGTCGCTTCGTCCAACCGACGCGCCAGAACGCACTTCGCGAGTCGCTCGATCGTTCGACTAGGTGACCCGCTCGACGGTTATTTCGATTTTTCTCGAAAAATACTCATCCGAGATCGTTGAAACTTCGTAAAACTGCATTAAACGCGGTATTATACAGGGATCTAACATTTAGAATCGTGCGAAACAGCCAGGAAAAAAGTTTACTCTTGACGCGGGGACTTGGAAAAATTTCGCTCGAGCTCCGTCGCTTCGTCCAACCGACGCGCCAGAACGCCCTTCGCGAGTCGCTCGATCGTTCGACTAGATGACCCGCTCGACGGTTATTTCGATTTTTCTCGAAAAATACTCATCCGAGAGCGTTGAAACTTCGTAAAACTGCATTAAACGCGGTATTATACAGGGATCTAACATTTAGAATCGTGCGAAACAGCCAGGAAAAAAGTTTACTCTTGACGCGGGGACTTGGAAAAATTTCGCTCGAGCTCCGTCGCTTCGTCCAACCGACGCGCCAGACCGCACTTCGCGAGTCGCTCGATCCTCCTACTAGATGAACCGCTCGACGGTTATTTCGATTTTTCTCAAAAAATACACATCCGAGAGCGCTGAAACTTCGTAAAACTGCATTAAACGCGGTATTATACAGGGATCTAACATTTAGAATCGTGCGAAACAGCCAGGAAAAAAGTTTACTCTTGACGCGGGGACTTGGAAAAATTTCGCTCGAGCTCCGTCGCTTCGTCCAACCGACGCGCCAGAACGCCCTTCGCGAGTCGCTCGATCGTTCGACTAGATGACCCGCTAGACGGTTATTTCGATTTTTCTCAAAAAATACTCATCCGAGAGCGTTGAAACTTCGAAAAACTGCATTAAACGCGGTATTATACAGGGATCTAACATTTAGAATCGTGCGAAACAGCCAGGAAAAAAGTTTACTCTTGACGCGGGGACTTGGAAAAATTTCGCTCGAGCTCCGTCGCCTCGTCCAACCGACGCGCCAGAACGCACTTCGCGAGTCGCTCGATCGTCCGACTAGATGACCCGCTCGACGGTTATTTCGATTTTTCTCAAAAAATACTCATCCGAGAGCGTTGAAACTTCGTAAAACTGCATTAAACGCGGTATTATACAGGGATCTAACATTTAGAATCGTGCGAAACAGCCAGGAAAAAAGTTTACTCTTGACGCGGGGACTTGGAAAAATTTCGCTCGAGCTCCGTCGCCTCGTCCAACCGACGCGCCAGAACGCACTTCGCGAGTTGCTCGATCGTCCGACTAGATGACCCGCTCGACGGTTATTTCGATTTTTCTCGAAAAATACTCATCCGAGATCGTTGAAACTTCGTAAAACTGCATTAAACGCGGTATTATACAGGGATCTAACATTTAGAATCGTGCGAAACAGCCAGGAAAAAAGTTTACTCTTGACGCGGGGACTTGGAAAAATTTCGCTCGAGCTCCGTCGCTTCGTCCAACCGACGCGACAGAACGCCCTTCGCGAGACGCTCGGTCGTCCGACTAGATGACCCGCTCGACGGTTATTTCGACTTTCTCGAAAAATACTCATCCGAGATCGTTGAAACTTCGTAAAACTGCATTAAACGCGGTATTATACAGGGATCTAACATTTAGAATCGTCCGAAACAGCCAGGAAAAAAGTTTACTCTTGACGCGGGGACTTGGAAAAATTTCGCTCGAGCTCCGTCGCCTCGTCCAACCGACGCGCCAGAACGCACTTCGCGAGTCGCTCGATCGTCCGACTAGATGACCCGCTCGACGGTTATATCAATTTTTCTCGAAAAATACTCATCCGAGAGCGTTGAAACTTCGAAAAACTGCATTAAACGCGGTATTATACCGGGATCTAACATTTAGAATCGTCCGAAACAGCCAGGAAAAAAGTTTACTCTTGACGCGGGGACTTGGAAAAATTTCGCTCGAGCTCCGTCGCTTCATCCACCGACGCGCCAGAACGCCCTTCGCGAGACGCTCGGTCGTCCGACTAGATGACCCGCTCGACGGTTATTTCGATTTTTCTCGAAAAATACTCATCCGAGAGCGTTGAAACTTCGAAAAACTGCATTAAACGCGGTATTATACCGGGATCTAACATTTAGAATCGTCCGAAACAGCCAGGAAAAAAGTTTACTCTTGACGCGGGGACTTGGAAAAATTTCGCTCGAGCTCCGTCGCTTCATCCACCGACGCGCCAGAACGCCCTTCGCGAGACGCTCGGTCGTCCGACTAGATGACCCGCTCGACGGTTATTTCGATTTTTCTCGAAAAATACTCATCCGAGATCGTTGAAACTTCGTAAAACTGCATTAAACGCGGTATTATACAGGGATCTAACATTTAGAATCGTCCGAAACAGCCAGGAAAAAAGTTTACTCTTGACGCGGGGACTTGGAAAAATTTCGCTCGAGCTCCGTCGCCTCGTCCAACCGACGCGCCAGAACGCACTTCGGGAGTCGCTCGATCGTCCGACTAGATGACCCGCTCGACGGTTATATCAATTTTTCTCGAAAAATACTCATCCGAGAGCGTTGAAACTTCGTAAAACTGCATTAAACGCGGTATTATACAGGGATCTAACATTTAGAATCGTGCGAAACAGCCAGGAAAAAAGTTTACTCTTGACGCGGGGACTTGGAAAAATTTCGCTCGAGCTCCGTCGCTTCGTCCAACCGACGCGACAGAACGCCCTTCGCGAGACGCTCGGTCGTCCGACTAGATGACCCGCTCGACGGTTATTTCGATTTTTCTCGAAAAATACTCATCCGAGAGCGCTGAAACTTCGTAAAACTGCATTAAACGCGGTATTATACAGGGATCTAACATTTAGAATCGTCCGAAACAGCCAGGAAAAAAGTTTACTCTTGACGCGGGGACTTGGAAAAATTTCGCTCGAGCTCCGTCGCTTCGTCCAACCGACGCGCCAGAACGCACTTCGCGAGTCGCTCGATCGTCCGACTAGGTGACCCGCTCGACGGTTATTTCGATTTTTCTCGAAAAATACTCATCCGAGAGCGTTGAAACTTCGTAAAACTGCATTAAACGCGGTATTATACAGGGATCTAACATTTAGAATCGTGCGAAACAGCCAGGAAAAAAGTTTACTCTTGACGCGGGGACTTGGAAAAATTTCGCTCGAGCTCCGTCGCTTCGTCCAACCGACGCGCCAGAACGCCCTTCGCGAGTCGCTCGATCGTTCGACTAGATGACCCGCTCGACGGTTATTTCGATTTTTCTCGAAAAATACTCATCCGAGAGCGTTGAAACTTCGTAAAACTGCATTAAACGCGGTATTATACAGGGATCTAACATTTAGAATCGTGCGAAACAGCCAGGAAAAAAGTTTACTCTTGACGCGGGGACTTGGAAAAATTTCGCTCGAGCTCCGTCGCTTCGTCCAACCGACGCGCCAGGACGCACTTCGCGAGTCGCTCGATCGTCCAACTAGATGAACCGCTCGACGGTTATTTCGATTTTTCTCAAAAAATACACATCCGAGAGCGCTGAAACTTCGTAAAACTGCATTAAACGCGGTATTATACAGGGATCTAACATTTAGAATCGTGCGAAACAGCCAGGAAAAAAGTTTACTCTTGACGCGGAGACTTGGAAAAATTTCGCTCGAGCTCCGTCGCTTCGTCCAACCGACGCGCCAGAACGCCCTTCGCGAGTCGCTCGATCGTTCGACTAGATGACCCGCTAGACGGTTATTTCGATTTTTCTCAAAAAATACTCATCCGAGAGCGTTGAAACTTCGAAAAACTGCATTAAACGCGGTATTATACAGGGATCTAACATTTAGAATCGTCCGAAACAGCCAGGAAAAAAGTTTACTCTTGACGCGGGGACTTGGAAAAATTTCGCTCGAGCTCCGTCGCCTCGTCCAACCGACGCGCCAGAACGCACTTCGCGAGTCGCTCGATCGTCCGACTAGATGACCCGCTCGACGGTTATTTCGATTTTTCTCAAAAAATACTCATCCGAGAGCGTTGAACCTTCGTAAAACTGCATTAAACGCGGTATTATACAGGGATCTAA
Source organism: Lasioglossum morio (assembly GCA_916610235.2). NCBI lineage: Eukaryota > Metazoa > Arthropoda > Insecta > Hymenoptera > Halictidae > Lasioglossum > Lasioglossum morio. The sequence goes on along the minus strand of CAKAJA020000144.1, from coordinate 560,427 downwards.
CATTTAGAATCGTGCGAAACAGCCAGGAAAAAAGTTTACTCTTGACGCGGGGACTTGGAAAAATTTCGCTCGAGCTCCGTCGCCTCGTCCAACCGACGCGCCAGAACGCACTTCGCGAGTTGCTCGATCGTCCGACTAGATGACCCGCTCGACGGTTATTTCGATTTTTCTCGAAAAATACTCATCCGAGATCGTTGAAACTTCGTAAAACTGCATTAAACGCGGTATTATACAGGGATCTAACATTTAGAATCGTGCGAAACAGCCAGGAAAAAAGTTTACTCTTGACGCGGGGACTTGGAAAAATTTCGCTCGAGCTCCGTCGCTTCGTCCAACCGACGCGCCAGAACGCCCTTCGCGAGTCGCTCGATCGTTCGACTAGATGACCCGCTAGACGGTTATTTCGATTTTTCTCGAAAAATACTCATCCGAGAGCGTTGAAACTTCGAAAAACTGCATTAAACGCGGTATTATACAGGGATCTAACATTTAGAATCGTCCGAAACAGCCAGGAAAAAAGTTTACTCTTGACGCGGGGACTTGGAAAAATTTCGCTCGAGCTCCGTCGCCTCGTCCAACCGACGCGCCAGAACGCACTTCGCGAGTCGCTCGATCGTCCGACTAGATGACCCGCTCGACGGTTATTTCGATTTTTCTCAAAAAATACTCATCCGAGAGCGTTGAAACTTCGTAAAACTGCATTAAACGCGGTATTATACAGGGATCTAACATTTAGAATCGTGCGAAACAGCCAGGAAAAAAGTTTACTCTTGACGCGGGGACTTGGAAAAATTTCGCTCGAGCTCCGTCGCCTCGTCCAACCGACGCGCCAGAACGCACTTCGCGAGTTGCTCGATCGTCCGACTAGATGACCCGCTCGACGGTTATTTCGATTTTTCTCGAAAAATACTCATCCGAGATCGTTGAAACTTCGTAAAACTGCATTAAACGCGGTATTATACAGGGATCTAACATTTAGAATCGTGCGAAACAGCCAGGAAAAAAGTTTACTCTTGACGCGGGGACTTGGAAAAATTTCGCTCGAGCTCCGTCGCTTCGTCCAACCGACGCGACAGAACGCCCTTCGCGAGACGCTCGGTCGTCCGACTAGATGACCCGCTCGACGGTTATTTCGACTTTCTCGAAAAATACTCATCCGAGATCGTTGAAACTTCGTAAAACTGCATTAAACGCGGTATTATACAGGGATCTAACATTTAGAATCGTCCGAAACAGCCAGGAAAAAAGTTTACTCTTGACGCGGGGACTTGGAAAAATTTCGCTCGAGCTCCGTCGCCTCGTCCAACCGACGCGCCAGAACGCACTTCGCGAGTCGCTCGATCGTCCGACTAGATGACCCGCTCGACGGTTATATCAATTTTTCTCGAAAAATACTCATCCGAGAGCGTTGAAACTTCGAAAAACTGCATTAAACGCGGTATTATACCGGGATCTAACATTTAGAATCGTCCGAAACAGCCAGGAAAAAAGTTTACTCTTGACGCGGGGACTTGGAAAAATTTCGCTCGAGCTCCGTCGCTTCATCCACCGACGCGCCAGAACGCCCTTCGCGAGACGCTCGGTCGTCCGACTAGATGACCCGCTCGACGGTTATTTCGATTTTTCTCGAAAAATACTCATCCGAGAGCGTTGAAACTTCGAAAAACTGCATTAAACGCGGTATTATACCGGGATCTAACATTTAGAATCGTCCGAAACAGCCAGGAAAAAAGTTTACTCTTGACGCGGGGACTTGGAAAAATTTCGCTCGAGCTCCGTCGCTTCATCCACCGACGCGCCAGAACGCCCTTCGCGAGACGCTCGGTCGTCCGACTAGATGACCCGCTCGACGGTTATTTCGATTTTTCTCGAAAAATACTCATCCGAGATCGTTGAAACTTCGTAAAACTGCATTAAACGCGGTATTATACAGGGATCTAACATTTAGAATCGTCCGAAACAGCCAGGAAAAAAGTTTACTCTTGACGCGGGGACTTGGAAAAATTTCGCTCGAGCTCCGTCGCCTCGTCCAACCGACGCGCCAGAACGCACTTCGGGAGTCGCTCGATCGTCCGACTAGATGACCCGCTCGACGGTTATATCAATTTTTCTCGAAAAATACTCATCCGAGAGCGTTGAAACTTCGTAAAACTGCATTAAACGCGGTATTATACAGGGATCTAACATTTAGAATCGTGCGAAACAGCCAGGAAAAAAGTTTACTCTTGACGCGGGGACTTGGAAAAATTTCGCTCGAGCTCCGTCGCTTCGTCCAACCGACGCGACAGAACGCCCTTCGCGAGACGCTCGGTCGTCCGACTAGATGACCCGCTCGACGGTTATTTCGATTTTTCTCGAAAAATACTCATCCGAGAGCGCTGAAACTTCGTAAAACTGCATTAAACGCGGTATTATACAGGGATCTAACATTTAGAATCGTCCGAAACAGCCAGGAAAAAAGTTTACTCTTGACGCGGGGACTTGGAAAAATTTCGCTCAAGCTCCGTCGCTTCGTCCAACCGACGCGCCAGAACGCACTTCGCGAGTCGCTCGATCGTCCGACTAGGTGACCCGCTCGACGGTTATTTCGATTTTTCTCGAAAAATACTCATCCGAGATCGTTGAAACTTCGTAAAACTGCATTAAACGCGGTATTATACAGGGATCTAACATTTAGAATCGTGCGAAACAGCCAGGAAAAAAGTTTACTCTTGACGCGGGGACTTGGAAAAATTTCGCTCGAGCTCCGTCGCTTCGTCCAACCGACGCGCCAGAACGCCATTCGCGAGTCGCTCGATCGTTCGACTAGGTGACCCGCTCGACGGTTATTTCGATTTTTCTCGAAAAATACTCATCCGAGAGCGTTGAAACTTCGTAAAACTGCATTAAACGCGGTATTATACAGGGATCTAACATTTAGAATCGTGCGAAACAGCCAGGAAAAAAGTTTACTCTTGACGCGGGGACTTGGAAAAATTTCGCTCGAGCTCCGTCGCTTCGTCCAACCGACGCGCCAGGACGCACTTCGCGAGTCGCTCGATCGTCCAACTAGATGAACCGCTCGACGGTTATTTCGATTTTTCTCAAAAAATACACATCCGAGAGCGCTGAAACTTCGTAAAACTGCATTAAACGCGGTATTATACAGGGATCTAACATTTAGAATCGTGCGAAACAGCCAGGAAAAAAGTTTACTCTTGACGCGGAGACTTGGAAAAATTTCGCTCGAGCTCCGTCGCTTCGTCCAACCGACGCGCCAGAACGCCCTTCGCGAGTCGCTCGATCGTTCGACTAGATGACCCGCTAGACGGTTATTTCGATTTTTCTCAAAAAATACTCATCCGAGAGCGTTGAAACTTCGAAAAACTGCATTAAACGCGGTATTATACAGGGATCTAACATTTAGAATCGTCCGAAACAGCCAGGAAAAAAGTTTACTCTTGACGCGGGGACTTGGAAAAATTTCGCTCGAGCTCCGTCGCCTCGTCCAACCGACGCGCCAGAACGCACTTCGCGAGTCGCTCGATCGTCCGACTAGATGACCCGCTCGACGGTTATTTCGATTTTTCTCAAAAAATACTCATCCGAGAGCGTTGAAACTTCGTAAAACTGCATTAAACGCGGTATTATACAGGGATCTAACATTTAGAATCGTGCGAAACAGCCAGGAAAAAAGTTTACTCTTGACGCGGGGACTTGGAAAAATTTCGCTCGAGCTCCGTCGCCTCGTCCAACCGACGCGCCAGAACGCACTTCGCGAGTTGCTCGATCGTCCGACTAGATGACCCGCTCGACGGTTATTTCGATTTTTCTCGAAAAATACTCATCCGAGATCGTTGAAACTTCGTAAAACTGCATTAAACGCGGTATTATACAGGGATCTAACATTTAGAATCGTGCGAAACAGCCAGGAAAAAAGTTTACTCTTGACGCGGGGACTTGGAAAAATTTCGCTCGAGCTCCGTCGCTTCGTCCAACCGACGCGACAGAACGCCCTTCGCGAGACGCTCGGTCGTCCGACTAGATGACCCGCTCGACGGTTATTTCGATTTTTCTCGAAAAATACTCATCCGAGATCGTTGAAACTTCGTAAAACTGCATTAAACGCGGTATTATACAGGGATCTAACATTTAGAATCGTGCGAAACAGCCAGGAAAAAAGTTTACTCTTGACGCGGGGACTTGGAAAAATTTCGCTCGAGCTCCGTCGCTTCGTCCAACCGACGCGACAGAACGCCCTTCGCGAGACGCTCGGTCGTCCGACTAGATGACCCGCTCGACGGTTATTTCGATTTTTCTCGAAAAATACTCATCCGAGATCGTTGAAACTTCGTAAAACTGCATTAAACGCGGTATTATACAGGGATCTAACATTTAGAATCGTCCGAAACAGCCAGGAAAAAAGTTTACTCTTGACGCGGGGACTTGGAAAAATTTCGCTCAAGCTCCGTCGCTTCGTCCAACCGACGCGCCAGAACGCCCTTCGCGAGACGCTCGGTCGTCCGACTAGATGACCCGCTCGACGGTTATTTCGTTTTTTCTCGAAAAATACTCATCCGAGAGCGTTGAAACTTCGTAAAACTGCATTAAACGCGGTATTATACAGGGATCTAACATTTAGAATCGTGCGAAACAGCCAGGAAAAAAGTTTACTCTTGACGCGGGGACTTGGAAAAATTTCGCTCGAGCTCCGTCGCCTCGTCCAACCGACGCGCCAGAACGCACTTCGCGAGTCGCTCGATCGTCCGACTAGATGACCCGCTCGACGGTTATTTCGATTTTTCTCGAAAAATACTCATCCGAGAGCGCTGAAACTTCGTAAAACTGCATTAAACGCGGTATTATACAGGGATCTAACATTCAGAATCGTCCGAAACAGCCAGGAAAAAAGTTTACTCTTGACGCGGGGACTTGGAAAAATTTCGCTCGGGCTCCGTCGCTTCGTCCAACCGACGCGCCAGAACGCACTTCGCGAGTCGCTCGATCGTCCGACTAGATGACCCGCTCGACGGTTATTTCGATTTTTCTCGAAAAATACTCATCCGAGAACGTTGAAACTTCGTAAAACTGCTATAAACGCGGTATTATACAGGGATCTAACATTTAGAATCGTGCGAAACAGCCAGGAAAAAAGTTTACTCTTGACGCGGGGACTTGGAAAAATTTCGCTCGAGCTCCGTCGCCTCGTCCAACCGACGCGCCAGAACGCACTTCGCGAGTCGCTCGATCGTCCGACTAGATGACCCGCTCGACGGTTATTTCGATTTTTCTCGAAAAATACTCATCCGAGATCGTTGAAACTTCGTAAAACTGCATTAAACGCGGTATTATACAGGGATCTAACATTTAGAATCGTCCGAAACAGTCAGGAAAAAAGTTTACTCTTGACGCGGGGACTTGGAAAAATTTCGCTCGAGCTCCGTCGCTTCGTCCAACCGACGCGCCAGAACGCCCTTCGCGAGACGCTCGGTCGTCCGACTAGATGACCCGCTCGACGGTTATTTCGATTTTTCTCGAAAAATACTCATCCGAGAGCGTTGAAACTTCGTAAAACTGCATTAAACGCGGTATTATACAGGGATCTAACATTTAGAATCGTGCGAAACAGCCAGGAAAAAAGTTTACTCTTGACGCGGGGACTTGGAAAAATTTCGCTCGAGCTCCGTCGCCTCGTCCAACCGACGCGCCAGAACGCACTTCGCGAGTCGCTCGATCGTCCGACTAGATGACCCGCTCGACGGTTATTTCGATTTTTCTCGAAAAATACTCATCCGAGATCGTTGAAACTTCGTAAAACTGCATTAAACGCGGTATTATACAGGGATCTAACATTTAGAATCGTCCGAAACAGCCAGGAAAAAAGTTTACTCTTGACGCGGGGACTTGGAAAAATTTCGCTCGAGCTCCGTCGCCTCGTCCAACCGACGCGCCAGAACGCACTTCGCGAGTCGCTCGATCGTCCGACTAGATGACCCGCTCGACGGTTATATCAATTTTTCTCGAAAAATACTCATCCGAGAGCGTTGAAACTTCGAAAAACTGCATTAAACGCGGTATTATACCGGGATCTAACATTTAGAATCGTCCGAAACAGCCAGGAAAAAAGTTTACTCTTGACGCGGGGACTTGGAAAAATTTCGCTCGAGCTCCGTCGCTTCATCCAACCGACGCGCCAGAACGCCCTTCGCGAGACGCTCGGTCGTCCGACTAGATGACCCGCTCGACGGTTATTTCGATTTTTCTCGAAAAATACTCATCCGAGATCGTTGAAACTTCGTAAAACTTCATTAAACGCGGTATTATACAGGGATCTAACATTTAGAATCGTCCGAAACAGCCAGGAAAAAAGTTTACTCTTGACGCGGGGACTTGGAAAAATTTCGCTCGAGCTCCGTCGCCTCGTCCAACCGACGCGCCAGAACGCACTTCGCGAGTCGCTCGATCGTCCGACTAGATGACCCGCTCGACGGTTATTTCGATTTTTCTCGAAAAATACTCATCCGAGATCGTTGAAACTTCGTAAAACTGCATTAAACGCGGTATTATACAGGGATCTAACATTTAGAATCGTGCGAAACAGCCAGGAAAAAAGTTTACTCTTGACGCGGGGACTTGGAAAAATTTCGCTCGAGCTCCGTCGCTTCGTCCAACCGACGCGCCAGAACGCACTTCGCGAGTCGCTCGATCGTCCGACTAGATGACCCGCTCGACGGTTATTTCGATTTTTCTCGAAAAATACTCATCCGAGATCGTTGAAACTTCGTAAAACTGCATTAAACGCGGTATTATACAGGGATCTAACATTTAGAATCGTCCGAAACAGCCAGGAAAAAAGTTTACTCCTGACGCGGGGACTTGGAAAAATTTCGCTCGAGCTCCGTCGCCTCGTCCAACCGACGCGCCAGAACGCACTTCGCGAGTCGCTCGATCGTCCGACTAGATGACCCGCTCGACGGTTATATCAATTTTTCTCGAAAAATACTCATCCGAGAGCGTTGAAACTTCGTAAAACTGCATTAAACGCGGTATTATACAGGGATCTAACATTTAGAATCGTGCGAAACAGCCAGGAAAAATGTTTACTCTTGACGCGGGGACTTGGAAAAATTTCGCTCGAGCTCCGTCGCTTCGTCCAACCGACGCGCCAGAACGCACTTCGCGAGTCGCTCGATCGTCCGACTAGATGAACCGCTCGACGGTTATTTCGATTTTTCTCAAAAAATACACATCCGAGAGCGCTGAAACTTCGTAAAACTGCATTAAACGCGGTATTATACAGGGATCTAACATTTAGAATCGTGCGAAACAGCCAGGAAAAAAGTTTACTCTTGACGCGGGGACTTGGAAAAATTTCGCTCGAGCTCCGTCGCTTCGTCCAACCGACGCGCCAGAACGCCCTTCGCGAGTCGCTCGATCGTTCGACTAGATGACCCGCTAGACGGTTATTTCGATTTTTCTCAAAAAATACTCATCCGAGAGCGTTGAAACTTCGAAAAACTGCATTAAACGCGGTATTATACAGGGATCTAACATTTAGAATCGTCCGAAACAGCCAGGAAAAAAGTTTACTCTTGACGCGGGGACTTGGAAAAATTTCGCTCGAGCTCCGTCGCCTCGTCCAACCGACGCGCCAGAACGCACTTCGCGAGTCGCTCGATCGTCCGACTAGATGACCCGCTCGACGGTTATTTCGATTTTTCTCAAAAAATACTCATCCGAGAGCGTTGAAACTTCGTAAAACTGCATTAAACGCGGTATTATACAGGGATCTAACATTTAGAATCGTGCGAAACAGCCAGGAAAAAAGTTTACTCTTGACGCGGGGACTTGGAAAAATTTCGCTCGAGCTCCGTCGCCTCGTCCAACCGACGCGCCAGAACGCACTTCGCGAGTCGCTCGATCGTCCGACTAGATGACCCGCTCGACGGTTATTTCGATTTTTCTCGAAAAATACTCATCCGAGATCGTTGAAACTTCGTAAAACTGCATTAAACGCGGTATTATACAGGGATCTAACATTTAGAATCGTGCGAAACAGCCAGGAAAAAAGTTTACTCTTGACGCGGGGACTTGGAAAAATTTCGCTCGAGCTCCGTCGCTTCGTCCAACCGACGCGACAGAACGCCCTTCGCGAGACGCTCGGTCGTCCGACTAGATGACCCGCTCGACGGTTATTTCGATTTTTCTCGAAAAATACTCATCCGAGATCGTTGAAACTTCGTAAAACTGCATTAAACGCGGTATTATACAGGGATCTAACATTTAGAATCGTGCGAAACAGCCAGGAAAAAAGTTTACTCTTGACGCGGGGACTTGGAAAAATTTCGCTCGAGCTCCGTCGCTTCGTCCAACCGACGCGCCAGAACGCACTTCGCGAGTCGCTCGATCGTCCGACTAGATGACCCGCTCGACGGTTATTTCGATTTTTCTCGAAAAATACTCATCCGAGATCGTTGAAACTTCGTAAAACTGCATTAAACGCGGTATTATACAGGGATCTAACATTTAGAATCGTGCGAAACAGCCAGGAAAAAAGTTTACTCTTGACGCGGGGACTTGGAAAAATTTCGCTCGAGCTCCGTCGCTTCGTCCAACCGACGCGCCAGAACGCCCTTCGCGAGTCGCTCGATCGTTCGACTAGATGACCCGCTCGACGGTTATTTCGATTTTTCTCGAAAAACACTCATCCGAGAGCGTTGAAACTTCGTAAAACTGCATTAAACGCGGTATTATACAGGGATCTAACATTTAGAATCGTGCGAAACAGCCAGGAAAAAAGTTTACTCTTGACGCGGGGACTTGGAAAAATTTCGCTCGAGCTCCGTTGCTTCGTCCAACCGACGCGCCAGAACGCACTTCGCGAGTCGCTCGATCGTCCAACTAGATGAACCGCTCGACGGTTATTTCGATTTTTCTCAAAAAATACACATCCGAGAGCGCTGAAACTTCGTAAAACTGCATTAAACGCGGTATTATACAGGGATCTAACATTTAGAATCGTGCGAAACAGCCAGGAAAAAAGTTTACTCTTGACGCGGGGACTTGGAAAAATTTCGCTCGAGCTCCGTCGCTTCGTCCAACCGACGCGCCAGAACGCCCTTCGCGAGTCGCTCGATCGTTCGACTAGATGACCCGCTAGACGGTTATTTCGATTTTTCTCAAAAAATACTCATCCGAGAGCGTTGAAACTTCGAAAAACTGCATTAAACGCGGTATTATACAGGGATCTAACATTTAGAATCGTGCGAAACAGCCAGGAAAAAAGTTTACTCTAGACGCGGGGACTTGGAAAAATTTCGCTCGAGCTCCGTCGCTTCGTCCAACCGACGCGCCAGAACGCCCTTCGCGAGACGCTCGGTCGTCCGACTAGATGACCCGCTCGACGGTTATTTCGATTTTTCTCGAAAAATACTCATCCGAGAGCGTTGAAACTTCGTAAAACTGCATTAAACGCGGTATTATACAGGGATCTAACATTTAGAATCGTGCGAAACAGCCAGGAAAAAAGTTTACTCTTGACGCGGGGACTTGGAAAAATTTCGCTCGAGCTCCGTCGCTTCGTCCAACCGACGCGCCAGAACGCCCTTCGCGAGACGCTCGGTCGTCCGACTAGATGACCCGCTCGACGGTTATTTCGATTTTTCTCGAAAAATACTCATCCGAGAGCGTTGAAACTTCGTAAAACTGCATTAAACGCGGTATTATACAGGGATCTAACATTTAGAATCGTGCGAAACAGCCAGGAAAAAAGTTTACTCTTGCCGCGGGGACTTGGAAAAATTTCGCTGGAGCTCCGTCGCCTCGTCCAACCGACGCGCCAGAACGCACTTCGCGAGTCGCTCGATCGTCCGACTAGATGACCCGCTCGACGGTTATTTCGATTTTTCTCGAAAAATACTCATGCGAGAGCGCTGAAACTTCGTAAAACTGCATTAAACGCGGTATTATACAGGGATCTAACATTTAGAATCGTCCGAAACAGCCAGGAAAAAAGTTTACTCTTGACGCGGGGACTTGGAAAAATTTCGCTCGAGCTCCGTCGCCTCGCCCAACCGACGCGCCAGAACGCACTTTGCGAGTCGCTCGATCGTCCGACTAGATGACCCGCTCGACGGTTATTTCGATTTTTCTCGAAAAATACTCATCCGAGAGCGTTGAAACTTCGTAAAACTGCATTAAACGCGGTATTATACAGGGATTTAACATTTAGAATCGTCCGAAACAACCAGGAAAAAAGTTTACTCTTGACGCGGGGACTTGGAAAAATTTCGCTCGAGCTCCGTCGCTTCGTCCAACCGACGCGCCAGAACGCCCTTCGCGAGACGCTCGGTCGTCCGACTAGATGACCCGCTCGACGGTTATTTCGATTTTTCTCGAAAAATACTCATCCGAGAGCGTTGAAACTTCGTAAAACTGCATTAAACGCGGTATTATACAGGGATCTAACATTTAGAATCGTGCGAAACAGCCAGGAAAAAAGTTTACTCTCGACGCGGGGACTTGGAAAAATTTCGCTCGAGCTCCGTCGCTTCGTCCAACCGACGCGCCAGAACGCCCTTCGCGAGACGCTCGGTCGTCCGACTAGATGACCCGCTCGACGGTTATTTCGATTTTTCTCGAAAAATACTCATCCGAGAGCGTTGAAACTTCGTAAAACTGCATTAAACGCGGTATTATACAGGGATCTAACATTTAGAATCGTGCGAAACAGCCAGGAAAAAAGTTTACTCTTGACGCGGGGACTTGGAAAAATTTCGCTCGAGCTCCGTCGCCTCGTCCAACCGACGCGCCAGAACGCACTTCGCGAGTCACTCGATCGTCCGACTAGATGACCCGCTCGACGGTTATTTCGATTTTTCTCGAAAAATACTCATCCGAGAGCGCTGAAACTTCGTAAAACTGCATTAAACGCGGTATTATACAGGGATCTAACATTTAGAATCGTGCGAAACAGCCAGGAAAAAAGTTTACTCTTGCCGCGGGGACTTGGAAAAATTTCGCTGGAGCTCCGTCGCCTCGTCCAACCGACGCGCCAGAACGCTCTTCGCGAGTCGCTCGATCGTCCGACTAGATGACCCGCTCGACGGTTATATCAATTTTTCTCGAAAAATACTCATCCGAGAGCGTTGAAACTTCGTAAAACTGCATTAAACGCGGTATTATACAGGGATCTAACATTTAGAATCGTCCGAAACAGCCAGGAAAAAAGTTTACTCTTGACGCGGGGACTTGGAAAAATTTCGCTCGAGCTCCGTCGCCTCGTCCAACCGACGCGCCAGAACGCACTTCGCGAGTCGCTCGATCGTCGGACTAGATGACCCGCTCGACGGTTATTTCGATTTTTCTCGAAAAATACTCATCCGAGAGCGTTGAAACTTCGTAAAACTGCATTAAACGCGGTATTATACAGGGATTTAACATTTAGAATCGTCCGAAACAGCCAGGAAAAAAGTTTACTCTTGACGCGGGGACTTGGAAAAATTTCGCTCGAGCTCCGTCGCTTCGTCCAACCGACGCGCCAGAACGCCCTTCGTGAGACGCTCGGTCGTCCGACTAGATGACCCGCTCGACGGTTATTTCGATTTTTCTCGAAAAATACTCATCCGAGAGCGTTGAAACTTCGTAAAACTGCATTAAACGCGGTATTATACAGGGATCTAACATTTAGAATCGTGCGAAACAGCCAGGAAAAAAGTTTACTCTTGACGCGGGGACTTGGAAAAATTTCGCTCGAGCTCCGTCGCTTCGTCCAACCGACGCGCCAGAACGCCCTTCGCGAGACGCTCGGTCGTCCGACTAGATGACCCGCTCGACGGTTATTTCGATTTTTCTCGAAAAATACTCATCCGAGAGCGTTGAAACTTCGAAAAACTGCATTAAACGCGGTATTATACAGGGATCTAACATTTAGAATCGTGCGAAACAGCCAGGAAAAAAGTTTACTCTTGACGCAGGGACTTGGAAAAATTTCGCTCGAGCTCCGTCGCTTCGTCCAACCGACGCGCCAGAACGCCCTTCGCGAGTCGCTCGATCGTTCGACTAGATGACCCGCTAGACGGTTATTTCGATTTTTCTCAAAAAATACTCATCCGAGAGCGTTCAAACTTCGAAAAACTGCATTAAACGCGGTATTATACAGGGATCTAACATTTAGAATCGTGCGAAACAGCCAGGAAAAAAGTTTACTCTTGACGCGGGGACTTGGAAAAATTTCGCTCGAGCTCCGTCGCCTCGTCCAACCGACGCGCCAGAACGCACTTCGCGAGTCGCTCGATCGTCCGACTAGATGACCCGCTCGACAGTTATATCAATTTTTCTCGAAAAATACTCATCCGAGAGCGTTGAAACTTCGTAAAACTGCATTAAACGCGGTATTATACAGGGATCTAACATTTAGAATCGTCCGAAACAGCCAGGAAAAAAGTTTACTCTTGACGCGGGGACTTGGAAAAATTTCGCTCGAGCTCCGTCGCTTCGTCCAACCGACGCGCCAGAACGCCCTTCGCGAGTCGCTCGATCGTTCGACTAGATGACCCGCTCGACGGTTATTTCGATTTTTCTCGAAAAACACTCATCCGAGATCGTTGAAACTTCGTAAAACTGCATTAAACGCGGTATTATACAGGGATCTAACATTTAGAATCGTGCGAAACAGCCAGGAAAAAAGTTTACTCTTGACGCGGGGACTTGGAAAAATTTCGCTCGAGCTCCGTCGCTTCGTCCAACCGACGCGCCAGAACGCACTTCGCGAGTCGCTCGATCGTCCGACTAGATGACCCGCTCGACGGTTATTTCGATTTTTCTCGAAAAATACTCATCCGAGATCGTTGAAACTTCGTAAAACTGCATTAAACGCGGTATTATACAGGGATCTAACATTTAGAATCGTCCGAAACAGCCAGGAAAAAAGTTTACTCCTGACGCGGGGACTTGGAAAAATTTCGCTCGAGCTCCGTCGCCTCGTCCAACCGACGCGCCAGAACGCACTTCGCGAGTCGCTCGATCGTCCGACTAGATGACCCGCTCGACGGTTATATCAATTTTTCTCGAAAAATACTCATCCGAGAGCGTTGAAACTTCGTAAAACTGCATTAAACGCGGTATTATACAGGGATCTAACATTTAGAATCGTGCGAAACAGCCAGGAAAAATGTTTACTCTTGACGCGGGGACTTGGAAAAATTTCGCTCGAGCTCCGTCGCCTCGTCCAACCGACGCGCCAGAACGCACTTCGCGAGTCGCTCGATCGTCCATCTAGATGAACCGCTCGACGGTTATTTCGATTTTTCTCAAAAAATACACATCCGAGAGCGCTGAAACTTCGTAAAACTGCATTAAACGCGGTATTATACAGGGATCTAACATTTAGAATCGTGCGAAACAGCCAGGAAAAAAGTTTACTCTTGACGCGGGGACTTGGAAAAATTTCGCTCGAGCTCCGTCGCTTCGTCCAACCGACGCGCCAGAACGCCCTTCGCGAGTCGCTCGATCGTTCGACTAGATGACCCGCTAGACGGTTATTTCGATTTTTCTCAAAAAATACTCATCCGAGAGCGTTGAAACTTCGAAAAACTGCATTAAACGCGGTATTATACAGGGATCTAACATTTAGAATCGTCCGAAACAGCCAGGAAAAAAGTTTACTCTTGACGCGGGGACTTGGAAAAATTTCGCTCGAGCTCCGTCGCCTCGTCCAACCGACGCGCCAGAACGCACTTCGCGAGTCGCTCGATCGTCCGACTAGATGACCCGCTCGACGGTTATTTCGATTTTTCTCAAAAAATACTCATCCGAGAGCGTTGAAACTTCGTAAAACTGCATTAAACGCGGTATTATACAGGGATCTAACATTTAGAATCGTGCGAAACAGCCAGGAAAAAAGTTTACTCTTGACGCGGGGACTTGGAAAAATTTCGCTCGAGCTCCGTCGCCTCGTCCAACCGACGCGCCAGAACGCACTTCGCGAGTTGCTCGATCGTCCGACTAGATGACCCGCTCGACGGTTATTTCGATTTTTCTCGAAAAATACTCATCCGAGATCGTTGAAACTTCGTAAAACTGCATTAAACGCGGTATTATACAGGGATCTAACATTTAGAATCGTGCGAAACAGCCAGGAAAAAAGTTTACTCTTGACGCGGGGACTTGGAAAAATTTCGCTCGAGCTCCGTCGCTTCGTCCAACCGACGCGCCAGAACGCACTTCGCGAGTCGCTCGATCGTCCGACTAGATGACCCGCTCGACGGTTATTTCGATTTTTCTCGAAAAATACTCATCCGAGATCGTTGAAACTTCGTAAAACTGCATTAAACGCGGTATTATACAGGGATCTAACATTTAGAATCGTCCGAAACAGCCAGGAAAAAAGTTTACTCCTGACGCGGGGACTTGGAAAAATTTCGCTCGAGCTCCGTCGCCTCGTCCAACCGACGCGCCAGAACGCACTTCGCGAGTCGCTCGATCGTCCGACTAGATGACCCGCTCGACGGTTATATCAATTTTTCTCGAAAAATACTCATCCGAGAGCGTTGAAACTTCGTAAAACTGCATTAAACGCGGTATTATACAGGGATCTAACATTTAGAATCGTGCGAAACAGCCAGGAAAAATGTTTACTCTTGACGCGGGGACTTGGAAAAATTTCGCTCGAGCTCCGTCGCTTCGTCCAACCGACGCGCCAGAACGCACTTCGCGAGTCGCTCGATCGTCCAACTAGATGAACCGCTCGACGGTTATTTCGATTTTTCTCAAAAAATACACATCCGAGAGCGCTGAAACTTCGTAAAACTGCATTAAACGCGGTATTATACAGGGATCTAACATTTAGAATCGTGCGAAACAGCCAGGAAAAAAGTTTACTCTTGACGCGGGGACTTGGAAAAATTTCGCTCGAGCTCCGTCGCTTCGTCCAACCGACGCGCCAGAACGCCCTTCGCGAGTCGCTCGATCGTTCGACTAGATGACCCGCTAGACGGTTATTTCGATTTTTCTCAAAAAATACTCATCCGAGAGCGTTGAAACTTCGAAAAACTGCATTAAACGCGGTATTATACAGGGATCTAACATTTAGAATCGTGCGAAACAGCCAGGAAAAAAGTTTACTCTTGACGCGGGGACTTGGAAAAATTTCGCTCGAGCTCCGTCGCCTCGTCCAACCGACGCGCCAGAACGCACTTCGCGAGTCGCTCGATCGTCCGACTAGATGACCCGCTCGACGGTTATTTCGATTTTTCTCAAAAAATACTCATCCGAGAGCGTTGAAACTTCGTAAAACTGCATTAAACGCGGTATTATACAGGGATCTAACATTTAGAATCGTGCGAAACAGCCAGGAAAAAAGTTTACTCTTGACGCGGGGACTTGGAAAAATTTCGCTCGAGCTCCGTCGCCTCGTCCAACCGACGCGCCAGAACGCACTTCGCGAGTTGCTCGATCGTCCGACTAGATGACCCGCTCGACGGTTATTTCGATTTTTCTCGAAAAATACTCATCCGAGATCGTTGAAACTTCGTAAAACTGCATTAAACGCGGTATTATACAGGGATCTAACATTTAGAATCGTGCGAAACAGCCAGGAAAAAAGTTTACTCTTGACGCGGGGACTTGGAAAAATTTCGCTCGAGCTCCGTCGCTTCGTCCAACCGACGCGACAGAACGCCCTTCGCGAGACGCTCGGTCGTCCGACTAGATGACCCGCTCGACGGTTATTTCGATTTTTCTCGAAAAATACTCATCCGAGATCGTTGAAACTTCGTAAAACTGCATTAAACGCGGTATTATACAGGGATCTAACATTTAGAATCGTGCGAAACAGCCAGGAAAAAAGTTTACTCTTGACGCGGGGACTTGGAAAAATTTCGCTCGAGCTCCGTCGCTTCGTCCAACCGACGCGCCAGAACGCACTTCGCGAGTCGCTCGATCGTCCGACTAGATGACCCGCTCGACGGTTATTTCGATTTTTCTCGAAAAATACTCATCCGAGATCGTTGAAACTTCGTAAAACTGCATTAAACGCGGTATTATACAGGGATCTAACATTTAGAATCGTGCGAAACAGCCAGGAAAAAAGTTTACTCTTGACGCGGGGACTTGGAAAAATTTCGCTCGAGCTCCGTCGCTTCGTCCAACCGACGCGCCAGAACGCCCTTCGCGAGTCGCTCGATCGTTCGACTAGATGACCCGCTCGACGGTTATTTCGATTTTTCTCGAAAAACACTCATCCGAGAGCGTTGAAACTTCGTAAAACTGCATTAAACGCGGTATTATACAGGGATCTAACATTTAGAATCGTGCGAAACAGCCAGGAAAAAAGTTTACTCTTGACGCGGGGACTTGGAAAAATTTCGCTCGAGCTCCGTCGCTTCGTCCAACCGACGCGCCAGAACGCACTTCGCGAGTCGCTCGATCGTCCAACTAGATGAACCGCTCGACGGTTATTTCGATTTTTCTCAAAAAATACACATCCGAGAGCGCTGAAACTTCGTAAAACTGCATTAAACGCGGTATTATACAGGGATCTAACATTTAGAATCGTGCGAAACAGCCAGGAAAAAAGTTTACTCTTGACGCGGGGACTTGGAAAAATTTCGCTCGAGCTCCGTCGCTTCGTCCAACCGACGCGCCAGAACGCCCTTCGCGAGTCGCTCGATCGTTCGACTAGATGACCCGCTAGACGGTTATTTCGATTTTTCTCAAAAAATACTCATCCGAGAGCGTTGAAACTTCGAAAAACTGCATTAAACGCGGTATTATACAGGGATCTAACATTTAGAATCGTGCGAAACAGCCAGGAAAAAAGTTTACTCTAGACGCGGGGACTTGGAAAAATTTCGCTCGAGCTCCGTCGCTTCGTCCAACCGACGCGCCAGAACGCCCTTCGCGAGACGCTCGGTCGTCCGACTAGATGACCCGCTCGACGGTTATTTCGATTTTTCTCGAAAAATACTCATCCGAGAGCGTTGAAACTTCGTAAAACTGCATTAAACGCGGTATTATACAGGGATCTAACATTTAGAATCGTGCGAAACAGCCAGGAAAAAAGTTTACTCTTGACGCGGGGACTTGGAAAAATTTCGCTCGAGCTCCGTCGCTTCGTCCAACCGACGCGCCAGAACGCCCTTCGCGAGACGCTCGGTCGTCCGACTAGATGACCCGCTCGACGGTTATTTCGATTTTTCTCGAAAAATACTCATCCGAGAGCGTTGAAACTTCGTAAAACTGCATTAAACGCGGTATTATACAGGGATCTAACATTTAGATTCGTGCGAAACAGCCAGGAAAAAAGTTTACTCTTGACGCGGGGACTTGGAAATGGAGCTCCGTCGCCTCGTCCAACCGACGCGCCAGAACGCACTTCGCGAGTCGCTCGATCGTCCGACTAGATGACCCGCTCGACGGTTATTTCGATTTTTCTCGAAAAATACTCATGCGAGAGCGCTGAAACTTCGTAAAACTGCATTAAACGCGGTATTATACAGGGATCTAACATTTAGAATCGTCCGAAACAGCCAGGAAAAAAGTTTACTCTTGACGCGGGGACTTGGAAAAATTTCGCTCGAGCTCCGTCGCCTCGCCCAACCGACGCGCCAGAACGCACTTTGCGAGTCGCTCGATCGTCCGACTAGATGACCCGCTCGACGGTTATTTCGATTTTTCTCGAAAAATACTCATCCGAGAGCGTTGAA
Source organism: Lasioglossum morio (assembly GCA_916610235.2). NCBI lineage: Eukaryota > Metazoa > Arthropoda > Insecta > Hymenoptera > Halictidae > Lasioglossum > Lasioglossum morio. The sequence goes on along the minus strand of CAKAJA020000144.1, from coordinate 542,743 downwards.
ACTTCGTAAAACTGCATTAAACGCGGTATTATACAGGGATTTAACATTTAGAATCGTCCGAAACAGCCAGGAAAAAAGTTTACTCTTGACGCGGGGACTTGGAAAAATTTCGCTCGAGCTCCGTCGCTTCGTCCAACCGACGCGCCAGAACGCCCTTCGCGAGACGCTCGGTCGTCGGACTAGATGACCCGCTCGACGGTTATTTCGATTTTTCTCGAAAAATACTCATCCGAGAGCGTTGAAACTTCGTAAAACTGCATTAAACGCGGTATTATACAGGGATCTAACATTTAGAATCGTGCGAAACAGCCAGGAAAAAAGTTAATTCTCGACGCGGGGACTTGGAAAAATTTCGCTCGAGCTCCGTCGCTTCGTCCAACCGACGCGCCAGAACGCCCTTCGCGAGACGCTCGGTCGTCCGACTAGATGACCCGCTCGACGGTTATTTCGATTTTTCTCGAAAAATACTCATCCGAGAGCGTTGAAACTTCGTAAAACTGCATTAAACGCGGTATTATACAGGGATCTAACATTTAGAATCGTGCGAAACAGCCAGGAAAAAAGTTTACTCTTGACGCGGGGACTTGGAAAAATTTCGCTCGAGCTCCGTCGCCTCGTCCAACCGACGCGCCAGAACGCACTTCGCGAGTCGCTCGATCGTCCGACTAGATGACCCGCTCGACGGTTATTTCGATTTTTCTCGAAAAATACTCATCCGAGAGCGCTGAAACTTCGTAAAACTGCATTAAACGCGGTATTATACAGGGATCTAACATTTAGAATCGTGCGAAACAGCCAGGAAAAAAGTTTACTCTTGCCGCGGGGACTTGGAAAAATTTCGCTGGAGCTCCGTCGCCTCGTCCAACCGACGCGCCAGAACGCTCTTCGCGAGTCGCTCGATCGTCCGACTAGATGACCCGCTCGACGGTTATATCAATTTTTCTCGAAAAATACTCATCCGAGAGCGTTGAAACTTCGTAAAACTGCATTAAACGCGGTATTATACAGGGATCTAACATTTAGAATCGTCCGAAACAGCCAGGAAAAAAGTTTACTCTTGACGCGGGGACTTGGAAAAATTTCGCTCGAGCTCCGTCGCCTCGTCCAACCGACGCGCCAGAACGCACTTCGCGAGTCGCTCGATCGTCGGACTAGATGACCCGCTCGACGGTTATTTCGATTTTTCTCGAAAAATACTCATCCGAGAGCGTTGAAACTTCGTAAAACTGCATTAAACGCGGTATTATACAGGGATTTAACATTTAGAATCGTCCGAAACAGCCAGGAAAAAAGTTTACTCTTGACGCGGGGACTTGGAAAAATTTCGCTCGAGCTCCGTCGCTTCGTCCAACCGACGCGCCAGAACGCCCTTCGTGAGACGCTCGGTCGTCCGACTAGATGACCCGCTCGACGGTTATTTCGATTTTTCTCGAAAAATACTCATCCGAGAGCGTTGAAACTTCGTAAAACTGCATTAAACGCGGTATTATACAGGGATCTAACATTTAGAATCGTGCGAAACAGCCAGGAAAAAAGTTTACTCTTGACGCGGGGACTTGGAAAAATTTCGCTCGAGCTCCGTCGCTTCGTCCAACCGACGCGCCAGAACGCCCTTCGCGAGACGCTCGGTCGTCCGACTAGATGACCCGCTCGACGGTTATTTCGATTTTTCTCGAAAAATACTCATCCGAGAGCGTTGAAACTTCGAAAAACTGCATTAAACGCGGTATTATACAGGGATCTAACATTTAGAATCGTGCGAAACAGCCAGGAAAAAAGTTTACTCTTGACGCAGGGACTTGGAAAAATTTCGCTCGAGCTCCGTCGCTTCGTCCAACCGACGCGCCAGAACGCCCTTCGCGAGTCGCTCGATCGTTCGACTAGATGACCCGCTAGACGGTTATTTCGATTTTTCTCAAAAAATACTCATCCGAGAGCGTTCAAACTTCGAAAAACTGCATTAAACGCGGTATTATACAGGGATCTAACATTTAGAATCGTGCGAAACAGCCAGGAAAAAAGTTTACTCTTGACGCGGGGACTTGGAAAAATTTCGCTCGAGCTCCGTCGCCTCGTCCAACCGACGCGCCAGAACGCACTTCGCGAGTCGCTCGATCGTCCGACTAGATGACCCGCTCGACAGTTATATCAATTTTTCTCGAAAAATACTCATCCGAGAGCGTTGAAACTTCGTAAAACTGCATTAAACGCGGTATTATACAGGGATCTAACATTTAGAATCGTCCGAAACAGCCAGGAAAAAAGTTTACTCTTGACGCGGGGACTTGGAAAAATTTCGCTCGAGCTCCGTCGCTTCGTCCAACCGACGCGCCAGAACGCCCTTCGCGAGTCGCTCGATCGTCCGACTAGATGACCCGCTCGACAGTTATATCAATTTTTCTCGAAAAATACTCATCCGAGAGCGTTGAAACTTCGTAAAACTGCATTAAACGCGGTATTATACAGGGATCTAACATTTAGAATCGTGCGAAACAGCCAGGAAAAAAGTTACCTCTTGACGCGGGGACTTGGAAAAATATCGCTCGATCTCCGTCGATTCGTCGTACCGACGCGTCAGAACGCTCTTCGCGAGTCGCTCGATCGTTCGACTAGATGACCCGCTCGACGGTTATTTCAATTTTTCTCCAAAAATACTCATCCGAGAGCGTTGAAACTTCGAAAAACTGCATTTAACGCGGTATTATACAGGGATCTAACATTTAGAATCGTGCGAAACAGCCAGGAAAAAAGTTTACTCTTGACGCGGGGACTTGGAAAAATTTCGCTCGAGCTCCGTCGCTTCGTCCAACCGACGCGCCAGAACGCCCTTCGCGAGACGCTCGGTCGTCCGACTAGATGACCCGCTCGACGGTTATTTCGATTTTTCTCGAAAAATACTCATCCGAGAGCGTTGAAACTTCGTAAAACTGCATTAAACGCGGTATTATACAGGGATCTAACATTTAGAATCGTGCGAAACAGCCAGGAAAAAAGTTTACTCTTGCCGCGGGGACTTGGAAAAATTTCGCTCGAGCTCCGTCGCCTCGTCCAACCGACGCGCCAGAACGCACTTCGCGAGACGCTCGATCGTCCGACTAGATGACCCGCTCGACGGTTATTTCGATTTTTCTCGAAAAATACTCATCCGAGAGCGTTGAAACTTCGTAAAACTGCATTAAACGCGGTATTATACAGGGATCTAACATTTAGAATCGTGCGAAACAGCCAGGAAAAAAGTTTACTCTTGACGCGGGGACTTGGAAAAATTTCGCTCGAGCTCCGTCGCTTCGTCCAACCGACGCGCCAGAACGCACTTCGCGAGTCGCTCGATCGTCCGACTAGATGACCCGCTCGACAGTTATATCAATTTTTCTCGAAAAATACTCATCCGAGAGCGTTGAAACTTCGTAAAACTGCATTAAACGCGGTATTATACAGGGATCTAACATTTAGAATCGTCCGAAACAGCCAGGAAAAAAGTTTACTCTTGACGCGGGGACTTGGAAAAATTTCGCTCGAGCTCCGTCGCTTCGTCCAACCGACGCGCCAGAACGCCCTTCGCGAGTCGCTCGATCGTCCGACTAGATGACCCGCTCGACAGTTATATCAATTTTTCTCGAAAAATACTCATCCGAGAGCGTTGAAACTTCGTAAAACTGCATTAAACGCGGTATTATACAGGGATCTAACATTTAGAATCGTCCGAAACAGCCAGGAAAAAAGTTTACTCTTGACGCGGGGACTTGGAAAAATTTCGCTCGAGCTCCGTCGCTTCGTCCAACCGACGCGCCAGAACGCCCTTCGCGAGTCGCTCGATCGTCCGACTAGATGACCCGCTCGACAGTTATATCAATTTTTCTCGAAAAATACTCATCCGAGAGCGTTGAAACTTCGTAAAACTGCATTAAACGCGGTATTATACAGGGATCTAACATTTAGAATCGTGCGAAACAGCCAGGAAAAAAGTTACCTCTTGACGCGGGGACTTGGAAAAATATCGCTCAAGCTCCGTCGATTCGTCGTACCGACGCGTCAGAACGCTCTTCGCGAGTCGCTCGATCGTTCGACTAGATGACCCGCTCGACGGTTATTTCAATTTTTCTCCAAAAATACTCATCCGAGAGCGTTGAAACTTCGAAAAACTGCATTTAACGCGGTATTATACAGGGATCTAACATTTAGAATCGTGCGAAACAGCCAGGAAAAAAGTTTACTCTTGACGCGGGGACTTGGAAAAATTTCGCTCGAGCTCCGTCGCTTCGTCCAACCGACGCGCCAGAACGCCCATCGCGAGACGCTCGGTCGTCCGACTAGATGACCCGCTCGACGGTTATTTCGATTTTTCTCGAAAAATACTCATCCGAGAGCGTTGAAACTTCGTAAAACTGCATTAAACGCGGTATTATACAGGGATCTAACATTTAGAATCGTGCGAAACAGCCAGGAAAAAAGTTTACTCTTGCCGCGGGGACTTGAAAAAATTTCGCTCGAGCTCCGTCGCCTCGTCCAACCGACGCGCCAGAACGCACTTCGCGAGTCGCTCGATCGTCCGACTAGATGACCCGCTCGACGGTTATTTCGATTTTTCTCGAAAAATACTCATCCGAGAGCGTTGAAACTTCGTAAAACTGCATTAAACGCGGTATTATACAGGGATCTAACATTTAGAATCGTGCGAAACAGCCAGGAAAAAAGTTTACTCTTGCCGCGGGGACTTGGAAAAATTTCGCTCGAGCTCCGTCGCCTCGTCCAACCGACGCGCCAGAACGCACTTCGCGAGTCGCTCGATCGTCCGACTAGATGACCCGCTCGACGGTTATTTCGATTTTTCTCGAAAAATACTCATCCGAGAGCGTTGAAACTTCGTAAAACTGCATTAAACGCGGTATTATACAGGGATCTAACATTTAGAATCGTGCGAAACAGCCAGGAAAAAAGTTTACTCTTGACGCGGGGACTTGGAAAAATTTCGCTCGAGCTCCGTCGCTTCGTCCAACCGACGCGCCAGAACGCCCTTCGCGAGACGCTCGGTCGTCCGACTAGATGACCCGCTCGACGGTTATTTCGATTTTTCTCGAAAAATACTCATCCGAGAGCGTTGAAACTTCGTAAAACTGCATTAAACGCGGTATTATACAGGGATCTAACATTTAGAATCGTGCGAAACAGCCAGGAAAAAAGTTTACTCTTGCCGCGGGGACTTGGAAAAATTTCGCTCGAGCTCCGTCGCCTCGTCCAACCGACGCGCCAGAACGCACTTCGCGAGTCGCTCGATCGTCCGACTAGATGACCCGCTCGACGGTTATTTCGATTTTTCTCGAAAAATACTCATCCGAGAGCGTTGAAACTTCGTAAAACTGCATTAAACGCGGTATTATACAGGGATCTAACATTTAGAATCGTGCGAAACAGCCAGGAAAAAAGTTTACTCTTGACGCGGGGACTTGGAAAAATTTCGCTCGAGCTCCGTCGCTTCGTCCAACCGACGCGCCAGAACGCACTTCGCGAGTCGCTCGATCGTCCGACTAGATGACCCGCTCGACAGTTATATCAATTTTTCTCGAAAAATACTCATCCGAGAGCGTTGAAACTTCGTAAAACTGCATTAAACGCGGTATTATACAGGGATCTAACATTTAGAATCGTGCGAAACAGCCAGGAAAAAAGTTACCTCTTGACGCGGGGACTTGGAAAAATATCGCTCGAGCTCCGTCGATTCGTCGTACCGACGCGTCAGAACGCTCTTCGCGAGTCGCTCGATCGTTCGACTAGATGACCCGCTCGACGGTTATTTCAATTTTTCTCCAAAAATACTCATCCGAGAGCGTTGAAACTTCGAAAAACTGCATTTAACGCGGTATTATACAGGGATCTAACATTTAGAATCGTGCGAAACAGCCAGGAAAAAAGTTTACTCTTGACGCGGGGACTTGGAAAAATTTCGCTCGAGCTCCGTCGCTTCGTCCAACCGACGCGCCAGAACGCCCTTCGCGAGACGCTCGGTCGTCCGACTAGATGACCCGCTCGACGGTTATTTCGATTTTTCTCGAAAAATACTCATCCGAGAGCGTTGAAACTTCGTAAAACTGCATTAAACGCGGTATTATACAGGGATCTAACATTTAGAATCGTGCGAAACAGCCAGGAAAAAAGTTTACTCTTGCCGCGGGGACTTGGAAAAATTTCGCTCGAGCTCCGTCGCCTCGTCCAACCGACGCGCCAGAACGCACTTCGCGAGTCGCTCGATCGTCCGACTAGATGACCCGCTCGACGGTTATTTCGATTTTTCTCGAAAAATACTCATCCGAGAGCGTTGAAACTTCGTAAAACTGCATTAAACGCGGTATTATACAGGGATCTAACATTTAGAATCGTGCGAAACAGCCAGGAAAAAAGTTTACTCTTGACGCGGGGACTTGAAAAAATTTCGCTCCAGCTCCGTCGCTTCGTCCAACCGACGCGCCAGAACGCCCTTCGCGAGACGCTCGGTCGTCCGACTAGATGACCCGCTCGACGGTTATTTCGATTTTTCTCGAAAAATACTCATCCCAGAGCGTTGAAACTTCGTAAAACTGCATTAAACGCGGTATTATACAGGGATCTAACATTTAGAATCGTGCGAAACAGCCAGGAAAAAAGTTACCTCTTGACGCGGGGACTTGGAAAAATATCGCTCGAGCTCCGTCGATTCGTCGTACCGACGCGTCAGAACGCTCTTCGCGAGTCGCTCGATCGTTCGACTAGATGACCCGCTCGACGGTTATTTCAATTTTTCTCCAAAAATACTCATCCGAGAGCGTTGAAACTTCGAAAAACTGCATTTAACGCGGTATTATACAGGGATCTAACATTTAGAATCGTGCGAAACAGCCAGGAAAAAAGTTTACTCTTGACGCGGGGACTTGGAAAAATTTCGCTCGAGCTCCGTCGCCTCGTCCAACCGACGCGCCAGAACGCACTTCGCGAGTCGCTCGATCGTCCGACTAGATGACCCGCTCGACGGTTATTTCGATTTTTCTCGAAAAATATTCATCCGAGAGCGCTGAAACTTCGTAAAACTGCATTAAACGCGGTATTATACAGGGATCTAACATTTAGAATCGTCCGAAACAGCCAGGAAAAAAGTTTACTCTTGACGCGGGGACTTGGAAAAATTTCGCTCGAGCTCCGTCGCCTCGTCCAACCGACGCGCCAGAACGCACTTTGCGAGTCGCTCGATCGTCGGACTAGATGACCCGCTCGACGGTTATTTCGATTTTTCTCGAAAAATACTCATCCGAGAGCGTTGAAACTTCGTAAAACTGCATTAAACGCGGTATTATACAGGGATTTAACATTTAGAATCGTCCGAAACAGCCAGGAAAAAAGTTTACTCTTGACGCGGGGACTTGGAAAAATTTCGCTCGAGCTCCGTCGCTTCGTCCAACCGACGCGCCAGAACGCCCTTCGTGAGACGCTCGGTCGTCCGACTAGATGACCCGCTCGACGGTTATTTCGATTTTTCTCGAAAAATACTCATCCGAGAGCGTTGAAACTTCGTAAAACTGCATTAAACGCGGTATTATACAGGGATCTAACATTTAGAATCGTGCGAAACAGCCAGGAAAAAAGTTTACTCTTGACGCGGGGACTTGGAAAAATTTCGCTCGAGCTCCGTCGCCTCGTCCAACCGACGCGCCAGAACGCACTTCGCGAGTCGCTCGATCGTCCGACTAGATGACCCGCTCGACGGTTATTTCGATTTTTCTCGAAAAATACTCATCCGAGAGCGTTGAAACTTCGTAAAACTGCATTAAACGCGGTATTATACAGGGATTTAACATTTAGAATCGTCCGAAACAGCCAGGAAAAAAGTTTACTCTTGACGCGGGGACTTGGAAAAATTTCGCTCGAGCTCCGTCGCTTCGTCCAACCGACGCGCCAGAACGCCCTTCGTGAGACGCTCGGTCGTCCGACTAGATGACCCGCTCGACGGTTATTTCGATTTTTCTCGAAAAATACTCATCCGAGAGCGTTGAAACTTCGTAAAACTGCATTAAACGCGGTATTATACAGGGATCTAACATTTAGAATCGTGCGAAACAGCCAGGAAAAAAGTTACCTCTTGACGCGGGGACTTGGAAAAATATCGCTCGAGCTCCGTCGATTCGTCGTACCGACGCGTCAGAACGCTCTTCGCGAGTCGCTCGATCGTTCGACTAGATGACCCGCTCGACGGTTATTTCAATTTTTCTCCAAAAATACTCATCCGAGAGCGTTGAAACTTCGAAAAACTGCATTAAACGCGGTATTATACAGGGATCTAACATTTAGAATCGTGCGAAACAGCCAGGAAAAAAGTTTACTCTTGCCGCGGGGACTTGGAAAAATTTCGCTCGAGCTACGTCGATTCGTCGTACCGACACGCCAGAACGCTCTTCGCGAGTCGCTCGATCGTTCGACTAGATGACCCGCTCGACGGTTATTTCAATTTTTCTCCAAAAATACTCATCCGAGAGCGTTGAAACTTCGAAAAACTGCATTTAACGCGGTATTATACAGGGATCTAACATTTAGAATCGTGCGAAACAGCCAGGAAAAAAGTTTACTCTTGACGCGGGGACTTGGAAAAATTTCGCTCGAGCTCCGTCGCTTCGTCCAACCGACGCGCCAGAACGCCCTTCGCGAGACGCTCGGTCGTCCGACTAGATGACCCGCTCGACGGTTATTTCGATTTTTCTCGAAAAATACTCATCCGAGAGCGTTGAAACTTCGTAAAACTGCATTAAACGCGGTATTATACAGGGATCTAACATTTAGAATCGTGCGAAACAGCCAGGAAAAAAGTTTACTCTTGCCGCGGGGACTTGGAAAAATTTCGCTCGAGCTCCGTCGCCTCGTCCAACCGACGCGCCAGAACGCACTTCGCGAGTCGCTCGATCGTCCGACTAGATGACCCGCTCGACGGTTATTTCGATTTTTCTCGAAGAATACTCATCCGAGAGCGCTGAAACTTCGTAAAACTGCATTAAACGCGGTATTATACAGGGATCTAACATTTAGAATCGTCCGAAACAGCCAGGAAAAAAGTTTACTCTTGACGCGGGGACTTGGAAAAATTTCGCTCGAGCTCCGTCGCCTCGTCCAACCGACGCGCCAGAACGCACTTCGCGAGTCGCTCGATCGTCGGACTAGATGACCCGCTCGACGGTTATTTCGATTTTTCTCGAAAAATACTCATCCGAGAGCGTTGAAACTTCGTAAAACTGCATTAAACGCGGTATTATACAGGGATTTAACATTTAGAATCGTCCGAAACAGCCAGGAAAAAAGTTTACTCTTGACGCGGGGACTTGGAAAAATTTCGCTCGAGCTCCGTCGCTTCGTCCAACCGACGCGCCAGAACGCCCTTCGTGAGACGCTCGGTCGTCCGACTAGATGACCCGCTCGACGGTTATTTCGATTTTTCTCGAAAAATACTCATCCGAGAGCGTTGAAACTTCGTAAAACTGCATTAAACGCGGTATTATACAGGGATCTAACATTTAGAATCGTGCGAAACAGCCAGGAAAAAAGTTTACTCTTGACGCGGGGACTTGGAAAAATTTCGCTCGAGCTCCGTCGCCTCGTCCAACCGACGCGCCAGAACGCACTTCGCGAGTCGCTCGATCGTCGGACTAGATGACCCGCTCGACGGTTATTTCGATTTTTCTCGAAAAATACTCATCCGAGAGCGTTGAAACTTCGTAAAACTGCATTAAACGCGGTATTATACAGGGATTTAACATTTAGAATCGTCCGAAACAGCCAGGAAAAAAGTTTACTCTTGACGCGGGGAATTGGAAAAATTTCGCTCGAGCTCCGTCGCATCGTCCAACCGACGCGCCAGAACGCCCTTCGTGAGACGCTCGGTCGTCCGACTAGATGACCCGCTCGACGGTTATTTCGATTTTTCTCGAAAAATACTCATTCGAGAGCGTTGAAACTTCGTAAAACTGCATTAAACGCGGTATTATACAGGGATCTAACATTTAGAATCGTGCGAAACAGCCAGGAAAAAAGTTTACTCTTGACGCGGGGACTTGGAAAAATTTCGCTCGAGCTCCGTCGCTTCGTCCAACCGACGCGCCAGAACGCCCTTCGCGAGACGCTCGGTCGTCCGACTAGATGACCCGCTCGACGGTTATTTCGATTTTTCTCGAAAAATACTCATCCGAGAGCGTTGAAACTTCGTAAAACTGCATTAAACGCGGTATTATACAGGGATCTAACATTTAGAATCGTGCGAAACAGCCAGGAAAAAAGTTTACTCTTGCCGCGGGGACTTGGAAAAATTTCGCTCGAGCTCCGTCGCCTCGTCCAACCGACGCGCCAGAACGCACTTCGCGAGTCGCTCGATCGTCCGACTAGATGACCCGCTCGACGGTTATTTCGATTTTTCTCGAAGAATACTCATCCGAGAGCGCTGAAACTTCGTAAAACTGCATTAAACGCGGTATTATACAGGGATCTAACATTTAGAATCGTCCGAAACAGCCAGGAAAAAAGTTTACTCTTGACGCGGGGACTTGGAAAAATTTCGCTCGAGCTCCGTCGCCTCGTCCAACCGACGCGCCAGAACGCACTTCGCGAGTCGCTCGATCGTCGGACTAGATGACCCGCTCGACGGTTATTTCGATTTTTCTCGAAAAATACTCATCCGAGAGCGTTGAAACTTCGTAAAACTGCATTAAACGCGGTATTATACAGGGATTTAACATTTAGAATCGTCCGAAACAGCCAGGAAAAAAGTTTACTCTTGACGCGGGGACTTGGAAAAATTTCGCTCGAGCTCCGTCGCTTCGTCCAACCGACGCGCCAGAACGCCCTTCGTGAGACGCTCGGTCGTCCGACTAGATGACCCGCTCGACGGTTATTTCGATTTTTCTCGAAAAATACTCATCCGAGAGCGTTGAAACTTCGTAAAACTGCATTAAACGCGGTATTATACAGGGATCTAACATTTAGAATCGTGCGAAACAGCCAGGAAAAAAGTTTACTCTTGACGCGGGGACTTGGAAAAATTTCGCTCGAGCTCCGTCGCCTCGTCCAACCGACGCGCCAGAACGCACTTCGCGAGTCGCTCGATCGTCGGACTAGATGACCCGCTCGACGGTTATTTCGATTTTTCTCGAAAAATACTCATCCGAGAGCGTTGAAACTTCGTAAAACTGCATTAAACGCGGTATTATACAGGGATTTAACATTTAGAATCGTCCGAAACAGCCAGGAAAAAAGTTTACTCTTGACGCGGGGACTTGGAAAAATTTCGCTCGAGCTCCGTCGCATCGTCCAACCGACGCGCCAGAACGCCCTTCGTGAGACGCTCGGTCGTCCGACTAGATGACCCGCTCGACGGTTATTTCGATTTTTCTCGAAAAATACTCATCCGAGAGCGTTGAAACTTCGTAAAACTGCATTAAACGCGGTATTATACAGGGATCTAACATTTAGAATCGTGCGAAACAGCCAGGAAAAAAGTTTACTCTTGACGCGGGGACTTGGAAAAATTTCGCTCGAGCTCCGTCGCTTCGTCCAACCGACGCGCCAGAACGCCCTTCGCGAGACGCTCGGTCGTCCGACTAGATGACCCGCTCGACGGTTATTTCGATTTTTCTCGAAAAATACTCATCCGAGAGCGCTGAAACTTCGTAAAACTGCATTAAACGCGGTATTATACAGGGATCTAACATTTAGAATCGTCCGAAACAGCCAGGAAAAAAGTTTACTCTTGACGCGGGGACTTGGAAAAATTTCGCTCGAGCTCCGTCGCCTCGTCCAACCGACGCGCCAGAACGCACTTCGCGAGTCGCTCGATCGTCGGACTAGATGACCCGCTCGACGGTTATTTCGATTTTTCTCGAAAAATACTCATCCGAGAGCGTTGAAACTTCGTAAAACTGCATTAAACGCGGTATTATACAGGGATTTAACATTTAGAATCGTCCGAAACAGCCAGGAAAAAAGTTTACTCTTGACGCGGGGACTTGGAAAAATTTCGCTCGAGCTCCGTCGCTTCGTCCAACCGACGCGCCAGAACGCCCTTCGCGAGACGCTCGGTCGTCCGACTAGATGACCCGCTCGACGGTTATTTCGATTTTTCTCGAAAAATACTCATCCGAGAGCGTTGAAACTTCGTAAAACTGCATTAAACGCGGTATTATACAGGGATCTAACATTTAGAATCGTGCGAAACAGCCAGGAAAAAAGTTTACTCTTGACGCGGGGACTTGGAAAAATTTCGCTCGAGCTCCGTCGCCTCGTCCAACCGACGCGCCAGAACGCACTTCGCGAGTCGCTCGATCGTCCGACTAGATGACCCGCTCGACAGTTATATCAATTTTTCTCGAAAAATACTCATCCGAGAGCGTTGAAACTTCGTAAAACTGCATTAAACGCGGTATTATACAGGGATCTAACATTTAGAATCGTGCGAAACAGCCAGGAAAAAAGTTTACTCTTGACGCGGGGACTTGGAAAAATATCGCTCGAGCTCCGTCGATTCGTCGTACCGACGCGTCAGAACGCTCTTCGCGAGTCGCTCGATCGTTCGACTAGATGACCCGCCCGACGGTTATTTCAATTTTTCTCCAAAAATACTCATCCGAGAGCGTTGAAACTTCGAAAAACTGCATTAAACGCGGTATTATACAGGGATCTAACATTTAGAATCGTGCGAAACAGCCAGGAAAAAAGTTTACTCTTGCCGCGGGGACTTGGAAAAATTTCGCTCGAGCTCCGTCGCCTCGTCCAACCGACGCGCCAGAACGCACTTCGCGAGTCGCTCGATCGTCCGACTAGATGACCCGCTCGACGGTTATTTCGATTTTTCTCGAAAAATACTCATCCGAGAGCGCTGAAACTTCGTAAAACTGCATTAAACGCGGTATTATACAGGGATCTAACATTTAGAATCGTCCGAAACAGCCAGGAAAAAAGTTTACTCTTGACGCGGGGACTTGGAAAAATTTCGCTCGAGCTCCGTCGCCTCGTCCAACCGACGCGCCAGAACGCACTTCGCGAGTCGCTCGATCGTCGGACTAGATGACCCGCTCGACGGTTATTTCGATTTTTCTCGAAAAATACTCATCCGAGAGCGTTGAAACTTCGTAAAACTGCATTAAACGCGGTATTATACAGGGATTTAACATTTAGAATCGTCCGAAACAGCCAGGAAAAAAGTTTACTCTTGACGCGGGGACTTGGAAAAATTTCGCTCGAGCTCCGTCGCTTCGTCCAACCGACGCGCCAGAACGCCCTTCGTGAGACGCTCGGTCGTCCGACTAGATGACCCGCTCGACGGTTATTTCGATTTTTCTCGAAAAATACTCATCCGAGAGCGTTGAAACTTCGTAAAACTGCATTAAACGCGGTATTATACAGGGATCTAACATTTAGAATCGTGCGAAACAGCCAGGAAAAAAGTTACCTCTTGACGCGGGGACTTGGAAAAATATCGCTCGAGCTCCGTCGATTCGTCGTACCGACGCGTCAGAACGCTCTTCGCGAGTCGCTCGATCGTTCGACTAGATGACCCGCCCGACGGTTATTTCAATTTTTCTCCAAAAATACTCATCCGAGAGCGTTGAAACTTCGAAAAACTGCATTAAACGCGGTATTATACAGGGATCTAACATTTAGAATCGTCCGAAACAGCCAGGAAAAAAGTTTACTCTTGACGCGGGGACTTGGAAAAATTTCGCTCGAGCTCCGTCGCCTCGTCCAACCGACGCGCCAGAACGCACTTCGCGAGTCGCTCGATCGTCGGACTAGATGACCCGCTCGACGGTTATTTCGATTTTTCTCGAAAAATACTCATCCGAGAGCGCTGAAACTTCGTAAAACTGCATTAAACGCGGTATTATACAGGGATCTAACATTTAGAATCGTGCGAAACAGCCAGGAAAAAAGTTTACTCTTGACGCGGGGACTTGGAAAAATTTCGCTCGAGCTCCGTCGCTTCGTCCAACCGACGCGCCAGAACGCCCTTCGCGAGACGCTCGGTCGTCCGACTAGATGACCCGCTCGACGGTTATTTCGATTTTTCTCGAAAAATACTCATCCGAGAGCGTTGAAACTTCGTAAAACTGCATTAAACGCGGTATTATACAGGGATTTAACATTTAGAATCGTCCGAAACAGCCAGGAAAAAAGTTTACTCTTGACGCGGGGACTTGGAAAAATTTCGCTCGAGCTCCGTCGCCTCGTCCAACCGACGCGCCAGAACGCACTTCGCGAGTCGCTCGATCGTCCGACTAGATGACCCGCTCGACAGTTATATCAATTTTTCTCGAAAAATACTCATCCGAGAGCGTTGAAACTTCGTAAAACTGCATTAAACGCGGTATTATACAGGGATCTAACATTTAGAATCGTGCGAAACAGCCAGGAAAAAAGTTACCTCTTGACGCGGGGACTTGGAAAAATATCGCTCGAGCTCCGTCGATTCGTCGTACCGACGCGTCAGAACGCTCTTCGCGAGTCGCTCGATCGTTCGACTAGATGACCCGCCCGACGGTTATTTCAATTTTTCTCCAAAAATACTCATCCGAGAGCGTTGAAACTTCGAAAAACTGCATTAAACGCGGGTATTATACAGGGATCTAACATTTAGAATCGTGCGAAACAGCCAGGAAAAAAGTTTACTCTTGCCGCGGGGACTTGGAAAAATTTCGCTCGAGCTCCGTCGCCTCGTCCAACCGACGCGCCAGAACGCACTTCGCGAGTCGCTCGATCGTCCGACTAGATGACCCGCTCGACGGTTATTTCGATTTTTCTCGAAAAATACTCATCCGAGAGCGCTGAAACTTCGTAAAACTGCATTAAACGCGGTATTATACAGGGATCTAACATTTAGAATCGTCCGAAACAGCCAGGAAAAAAGTTTACTCTTGACGCGGGGACTTGGAAAAATTTCGCTCGAGCTCCGTCGCCTCGTCCAACCGACGCGCCAGAACGCACTTCGCGAGTCGCTCGATCGTCGGACTAGATGACCCGCTCGACGGTTATTTCGATTTTTCTCGAAAAATACTCATCCGAGAGCGTTGAAACTTCGTAAAACTGCATTAAACGCGGTATTATACAGGGATTTAACATTTAGAATCGTCCGAAACAGCCAGGAAAAAAGTTTACTCTTGACGCGGGGACTTGGAAAAATTTCGCTCGAGCTCCGTCGCTTCGTCCAACCGACGCGCCAGAACGCCCTTCGCGAGACGCTCGGTCGTCCGACTAGATGACCCGCTCGACGGTTATTTCGATTTTTCTCGAAAAATACTCATCCGAGAGCGTTGAAACTTCGTAAAACTGCATTAAACGCGGTATTATACAGGGATCTAACATTTAGAATCGTGCGAAACAGCCAGGAAAAAAGTTTACTCTTGACGCGGGGACTTGGAAAAATTTCGCTCGAGCTCCGTCGCTTCGTCCAACCGACGCGCCAGAACGCCCTTCGCGAGACGCTCGGTCGTCCGACTAGATGACCCGCTCGACGGTTATTTCGATTTTTCTCGAAAAATACTCATCCGAGAGCGCTGAAACTTCGTAAAACTGCATTAAACGCGGTATTATACAGGGATTTAACATTTAGAATCGTCCGAAACAGCCAGGAAAAAAGTTTACTCTTGACGCGGGGACTTGGAAAAATTTCGCTCGAGCTCCGTCGCTTCGTCCAACCGACGCGCCAGAACGCCCTTCGTGAGACGCTCGGTCGTCCGACTAGATGACCCGCTCGACGGTTATTTCGATTTTTCTCGAAAAATACTCATCCGAGAGCGTTGAAACTTCGTAAAACTGCATTAAACGCGGTATTATACAGGGATCTAACATTTAGAATCGTGCGAAACAGCCAGGAAAAAAGTTTACTCTTGACGCGGGGACTTGGAAAAATTTCGCTCGAGCTCCGTCGCATCGTCCAACCGACGCGCCAGAACGCCCTTCGTGAGACGCTCGGTCGTCCGACTAGATGACCCGCTCGACGGTTATTTCGATTTTTCTCGAAAAATACTCATTCGAGAGCGTTGAAACTTCGTAAAACTGCATTAAACGCGGTATTATACAGGGATCTAACATTTAGAATCGTGCGAAACAGCCAGGAAAAAAGTTTACTCTTGACGCGGGGACTTGGAAAAATTTCGCTCGAGCTCCGTCGCTTCGTCCAACCGACGCGCCAGAACGCCCTTCGCGAGACGCTCGGTCGTCCGACTAGATGACCCGCTCGACGGTTATTTCGATTTTTCTCGAAAAATACTCATCCGAGAGCGTTGAAACTTCGTAAAACTGCATTAAACGCGGTATTATACAGGGATCTAACATTTAGAATCGTGCGAAACAGCCAGGAAAAAAGTTTACTCTTGCCGCGGGGACTTGGAAAAATTTCGCTCGAGCTCCGTCGCCTCGTCCAACCGACGCGCCAGAACGCACTTCGCGAGTCGCTCGATCGTCCGACTAGATGACCCGCTCGACGGTTATTTCGATTTTTCTCGAAGAATACTCATCCGAGAGCGCTGAAACTTCGTAAAACTGCATTAAACGCGGTATTATACAGGGATCTAACATTTAGAATCGTCCGAAACAGCCAGGAAAAAAGTTTACTCTTGACGCGGGGACTTGGAAAAATTTCGCTCGAGCTCCGTCGCCTCGTCCAACCGACGCGCCAGAACGCACTTCGCGAGTCGCTCGATCGTCGGACTAGATGACCCGCTCGACGGTTATTTCGATTTTTCTCGAAAAATACTCATCCGAGAGCGTTGAAACTTCGTAAAACTGCATTAAACGCGGTATTATACAGGGATTTAACATTTAGAATCGTCCGAAACAGCCAGGAAAAAAGTTTACTCTTGACGCGGGGACTTGGAAAAATTTCGCTCGAGCTCCGTCGCTTCGTCCAACCGACGCGCCAGAACGCCCTTCGTGAGACGCTCGGTCGTCCGACTAGATGACCCGCTCGACGGTTATTTCGATTTTTCTCGAAAAATACTCATCCGAGAGCGTTGAAACTTCGTAAAACTGCATTAAACGCGGTATTATACAGGGATCTAACATTTAGAATCGTGCGAAACAGCCAGGAAAAAAGTTTACTCTTGACGCGGGGACTTGGAAAAATTTCGCTCGAGCTCCGTCGCCTCGTCCAACCGACGCGCCAGAACGCACTTCGCGAGTCGCTCGATCGTCGGACTAGATGACCCGCTCGACAGTTATATCAATTTTTCTCGAAAAATACTCATCCGAGAGCGTTGAAACTTCGTAAAACTGCATTAAACGCGGTATTATACAGGGATCTAACATTTAGAATCGTGCGAAACAGCCAGGAAAAAAGTTACCTCTTGACGCGGGGACTTGGAAAAATATCGCTCGAGCTCCGTCGATTCGTCGTACCGACGCGTCAGAACGCTCTTCGCGAGTCGCTCGATCGTTCGACTAGATGACCCGCCCGACGGTTATTTCAATTTTTCTCCAAAAATACTCATCCGAGAGCGTTGAAACTTCGAAAAACTGCATTAAACGCGGTATTATACAGGGATCTAACATTTAGAATCGTGCGAAACAGCCAGGAAAAAAGTTTACTCTTGCCGCGGGGACTTGGAAAAATTTCGCTCGAGCTCCGTCGCCTCGTCCAACCGACGCGCCAGAACGCACTTCGCGAGTCGCTCGATCGTCCGACTAGATGACCCGCTCGACGGTTATTTCGATTTTTCTCGAAAAATACTCATCCGAGAGCGCTGAAACTTCGTAAAACTGCATTAAACGCGGTATTATACAGGGATCTAACATTTAGAATCGTCCGAAACAGCCAGGAAAAAAGTTTACTCTTGACGCGGGGACTTGGAAAAATTTCGCTCGAGCTCCGTCGCCTCGTCCAACCGACGCGCCAGAACGCACTTCGCGAGTCGCTCGATCGTCGGACTAGATGACCCGCTCGACGGTTATTTCGATTTTTCTCGAAAAATACTCATCCGAGAGCGTTGAAACTTCGTAAAACTGCATTAAACGCGGTATTATACAGGGATTTAACATTTAGAATCGTCCGAAACAGCCAGGAAAAAAGTTTACTCTTGACGCGGGGACTTGGAAAAATTTCGCTCGAGCTCCGTCGCTTCGTCCAACCGACGCGCCAGAACGCCCTTCGTGAGACGCTCGGTCGTCCGACTAGATGACCCGCTCGACGGTTATTTCGATTTTTCTCGAAAAATACTCATCCGAGAGCGTTGAAACTTCGTAAAACTGCATTAAACGCGGTATTATACAGGGATCTAACATTTAGAATCGTGCGAAACAGCCAGGAAAAAAGTTAACTCTTGACGCGGGGACTTGGAAAAATATCGCTCGAGCTCCGTCGATTCGTCGTACCGACGCGTCAGAACGCTCTTCGCGAGTCGCTCGATCGTTCGACTAGATGACCCGCCCGACGGTTATTTCAATTTTTCTCCAAAAATACTCATCCGAGAGCGTTGAAACTTCGAAAAACTGCATTAAACGCGGTATTATACAGGGATCTAACATTTAGAATCGTCCGAAACAGCCAGGAAAAAAGTTTACTCTTGACGCGGGGACTTGGAAAAATTTCGCTCGAGCTCCGTCGCCTCGTCCAACCGACGCGCCAGAACGCACTTCGCGAGTCGCTCGATCGTCGGACTAGATGACCCGCTCGACGGTTATTTCGATTTTTCTCGAAAAATACTCATCCGAGAGCGTTGAAACTTCGTAAAACTGCATTAAACGCGGTATTATACAGGGATCTAACATTTAGAATCGTGCGAAACAGCCAGGAAAAAAGTTAACTCTTGACGCGGGGACTTGGAAAAATATCGCTCGAGCTCCGTCGATTCGTCGTACCGACGCGTCAGAACGCTCTTCGCGAGTCGCTCGATCGTTCGACTAGATGACCCGCCCGACGGTTATTTCAATTTTTCTCCAAAAATACTCATCCGAGAGCGTTGAAACTTCGAAAAACTGCATTAAACGCGGTATTATACAGGGATCTAACATTTAGAATCGTGCGAAACAGCCAGGAAAAAAGTTTACTCTTGCCGCGGGGACTTGGAAAAATTTCGCTCGAGCTCCGTCGCCTCGTCCAACCGACGCGCCAGAACGCACTTCGCGAGTCGCTCGATCGTCCGACTAGATGACCCGCTCGACGGTTATTTCGATTTTTCTCGAAAAATACTCATCCGAGAGCGCTGAAACTTCGTAAAACTGCATTAAACGCGGTATTATACAGGGATCTAACATTTAGAATCGTGCGAAACAGCCAGGAAAAAAGTTTACTCTTGACGCGGGGACTTGGAAAAATTTCGCTCGAGCTCCGTCGCTTCGTCCAACCGACGCGCCAGAACGCCCTTCGCGAGACGCTCGGTCGTCCGACTAGATGACCCGCTCGACGGTTATTTCGATTTTTCTCGAAAAATACTCATCCGAGAGCGTTGAAACTTCGTAAAACTGCATTAAACGCGGTATTATACAGGGATTTAACATTTAGAATCGTCCGAAACAGCCAGGAAAAAAGTTTACTCTTGACGCGGGGACTTGGAAAAATTTCGCTCGAGCTCCGTCGCCTCGTCCAACCGACGCGCCAGAACGCACTTCGCGAGTCGCTCGATCGTCCGACTAGATGACCCGCTCGACAGTTATATCAATTTTTCTCGAAAAATACTCATCCGAGAGCGTTGAAACTTCGTAAAACTGCATTAAACGCGGTATTATACAGGGATCTAACATTTAGAATCGTGCGAAACAGCCAGGAAAAAAGTTTACTCTTGCCGCGGGGACTTGGAAAAATTTCGCTCGAGCTCCGTCGCCTCGTCCAACCGACGCGCCAGAACGCACTTCGCGAGTCGCTCGATCGTCCGACTAGATGACCCGCTCGACGGTTATTTCGATTTTTCTCGAAAAATACTCATCCGAGAGCGCTGAAACTTCGTAAAACTGCATTAAACGCGGTATTATACAGGGATCTAACATTTAGAATCGTCCGAAACAGCCAGGAAAAAAGTTTACTCTTGACGCGGGGACTTGGAAAAATTTCGCTCGAGCTCCGTCGCCTCGTCCAACCGACGCGCCAGAACGCACTTCGCGAGTCGCTCGATCGTCGGACTAGATGACCCGCTCGACGGTTATTTCGATTTTTCTCGAAAAATACTCATCCGAGAGCGTTGAAACTTCGTAAAACTGCATTAAACGCGGTATTATACAGGGATTTAACATTTAGAATCGTCCGAAACAGCCAGGAAAAAAGTTTACTCTTGACGCGGGGACTTGGAAAAATTTCGCTCGAGCTCCGTCGCTTCGTCCAACCGACGCGCCAGAACGCCCTTCGTGAGACGCTCGGTCGTCCGACTAGATGACCCGCTCGACGGTTATTTCGATTTTTCTCGAAAAATACTCATCCGAGAGCGTTGAAACTTCGTAAAACTGCATTAAACGCGGTATTATACAAGGATCTAACATTTAGAATCGTGCGAAACAGCCAGGAAAAAAGTTTACTCTTGACGCGGGGACTTGGAAAAATTTCGCTCGAGCTCCGTCGCTTCGTCCAACCGACGCGCCAGAACGCCCTTCGCGAGACGCTCGGTCGTCCGACTAGATGACCCGCTCGACGGTTATTTCGATTTTTCTCGAAAAATACTCATCCGAGAGCGCTGAAACTTCGTAAAACTGCATTAAACGCGGTATTATACAGGGATTTAACATTTAGAATCGTCCGAAACAGCCAGGAAAAAAGTTTACTCTTGACGCGGGGACTTGGAAAAATTTCGCTCGAGCTCCGTCGCTTCGTCCAACCGACGCGCCAGAACGCCCTTCGTGAGACGCTCGGTCGTCCGACTAGATGACCCGCTCGACGGTTATTTCGATTTTTCTCGAAAAATACTCATCCGAGAGCGTTGAAACTTCGTAAAACTGCATTAAACGCGGTATTATACAGGGATCTAACATTTAGAATCGTGCGAAACAGCCAGGAAAAAAGTTTACTCTTGACGCGGGGACTTGGAAAAATTTCGCTCGAGCTCCGTCGCTTCGTCCAACCGACGCGCCAGAACGCCCTTCGCGAGACGCTCGGTCGTCCGACTAGATGACCCGCTCGACGGTTATTTCGATTTTTCTCGAAAAATACTCATCCGAGAGCGTTGAAACTTCGTAAAACTGCATTAAACGCGGTATTATACAGGGATCTAACATTTAGAATCGTGCGAAACAGCCAGGAAAAAAGTTTACTCTTGCCGCGGGGACTTGGAAAAATTTCGCTCGAGCTCCGTCGCCTCGTCCAACCGACGCGCCAGAACGCACTTCGCGAGTCGCTCGATCGTCCGACTAGATGACCCGCTCGACGGTTATTTCGATTTTTCTCGAAAAATACTCATCCGAGAGCGCTGAAACTTCGTAAAACTGCATTAAACGCGGTATTATACAGGGATCTAACATTTAGAATCGTCCGAAACAGCCAGGAAAAAAGTTTACTCTTGACGCGGGGACTTGGAAAAATTTCGCTCGAGCTCCGTCGCCTCGTCCAACCGACGCGCCAGAACGCACTTCGCGAGTCGCTCGATCGTCGGACTAGATGACCCGCTCGACGGTTATTTCGATTTTTCTCGAAAAATACTCATCCGAGAGCGTTGAAACTTCGTAAAACTGCATTAAACGCGGTATTATACAGGGATTTAACATTTAGAATCGTCCGAAACAGCCAGGAAAAAAGTTTACTCTTGACGCGGGGACTTGGAAAAATTTCGCTCGAGCTCCGTCGCTTCGTCCAACCGACGCGCCAGAACGCCCTTCGTGAGACGCTCGGTCGTCCGACTAGATAACCCGCTCGACGGTTATTTCGATTTTTCTCGAAAAATACTCATCCGAGAGCGTTGAAACTTCGTAAAACTGCATTAAACGCGGTATTATACAGGGATCTAACATTTAGAATCGTGCGAAACAGCCAGGAAAAAAGTTTACTCTTGACGCGGGGACTTGGAAAAATTTCGCTCGAGCTCCGTCGCTTCGTCCAACCGACGCGCCAGAACGCCCTTCGCGAGACGCTCGGTCGTCCGACTAGATGACCCGCTCGACGGTTATTTCGATTTTTCTCGAAAAATACTCATCCGAGAGCGTTGAAACTTCGTAAAACTGCATTAAACGCGGTATTATACAGGGATCTAACATTTAGAATCGTGCGAAACAGCCAGGAAAAAAGTTTACTCTTGCCGCGGGGACTTGGAAAAATTTCGCTCGAGCTCCGTCGCTTCGTCCAACCGACGCGCCAGAACGCCCTTCGCGAGTCGCTCGATCGTCCGACTAGATGACCCGCTCGACAGTTATATCAATTTTTCTCGAAAAATACTCATCCGAGAGCGTTGAAACTTCGTAAAACTGCATTAAACGCGGTATTATACAGGGATCTAACATTTAGAATCGTGCGAAACAGCCAGGAAAAAAGTTACCTCTTGACGCGGGGACTTGGAAAAATATCGCTCGAGCTCCGTCGATTCGTCGTACCGACGCGCCAGAACGCTCTTCGCGAGTCGCTCGATCGTTCGACTAGATGACCCGCTCGACGGTTATTTCGATTTTTCTCGAAAAATACTCATCCGAGAGCGTTGAAACTTCGTAAAACTGCATTAAACGCGGTATTATACAGGGATCTAACATTTAGAATCGTGCGAAACAGCCAGAAAAAAAGTTTACTCTTGCCGCGGGGACTTGGAAAAATTTAGCTCGAGCTCCGTCGCCTCGTCCAACCGACGCGCCAGAACGCACTTCGCGAGTCGCTCGATCGTCCGACTAGATGACCCGCTCGACGGTTATTTCGATTTTTCTCGAAAAATACTCATCCGAGAGCGCTGAAACTTCGTAAAACTGCATTAAACGCGGTATTATACAGGGATCTAACATTTAGAATCGTCCGAAACAGCCAGGAAAAAAGTTTACTCTTGACGCGGGGACTTGGAAAAATTTCGCTCGAGCTCCGTCGCCTCGTCCAACCGACGCGCCAGAACGCACTTCGCGAGTCGCTCGATCGTCGGACTAGATGACCCGCTCGACGGTTATTTCGATTTTTCTCGAAAAATACTCATCCGAGAGCGTTGAAACTTCGTAAAACTGCATTAAACGCGGTATTATACAGGGATTTAACATTTAGAATCGTCCGAAACAGCCAGGAAAAAAGTTTACTCTTGACGCGGGGACTTGGAAAAATTTCGCTCGAGCTCCGTCGCTTCGTCCAACCGACGCGCCAGAACGCCCTTCGCGAGACGCTCGGTCGTCCGACTAGATGACCCGCTCGACGGTTATTTCGATTTTTCTCGAAAAATACTCATCCGAGAGCGTTGAAACTTCGTAAAACTGCATTAAACGCGGTATTATACAGGGATCTAACATTTAGAATCGTGCGAAACAGCCAGGAAAAAAGTTTACTCTTGACGCGGGGACTTGGAAAAATTTCGCTCGAGCTCCGTCGCCTCGTCCAACCGACGCGCCAGAACGCACTTCGCGAGTCGCTCGATCGTCCGACTAGATGACCCGCTCGACAGTTATATCAATTTTTCTCGAAAAATACTCATCCGAGAGCGTTGAAACTTCGTAAAACTGCATTAAACGCGGTATTATACAGGGATCTAACATTTAGAATCGTGCGAAACAGCCAGGAAAAAAGTTTACTCTTGACGCGGGGACTTGGAAAAATTTCGCTCGAGCTCCGTCGCTTCGTCCAACCGACGCGCCAGAACGCCCTTCGCGAGACGCTCGGTCGTCCGACTAGATGACCCGCTCGACGGTTATTTCGATTTTTCTCGAAAAATACTCATCCGAGAGCGTTGAAACTTCGTAAAACTGCATTAAACGCGGTATTATACAGGGATCTAACATTTAGAATCGTGCGAAACAGCCAGAAAAAAAGTTTACTCTTGCCGCGGGGACTTGGAAAAATTTCGCTCGAGCTCCGTCGCCTCGTCCAACCGACGCGCCAGAACGCACTTCGCGAGTCGCTCGATCGTCCGACTAGAAGACCCGCTCGACGGTTATTTCGATTTTTCTCGAAAAATACTCATCCGAGAGCGCTGAAACTTCGTAAAACTGCATTAAACGCGGTATTATACAGGGATCTAACATTTAGAATCGTCCGAAACAGCCAGGAAAAAAGTTTACTCTTGACGCGGGGACTTGGAAAAATTTCGCTCGAGCTCCGTCGCCTCGTCCAACCGACGCGCCAGAACGCACTTCGCGAGTCGCTCGATCGTCGGACTAGATGACCCGCTCGACGGTTATTTCGATTTTTCTCGAAAAATACTCATCCGAGAGCGTTGAAACTTCGTAAAACTGCATTAAACGCGGTATTATACAGGGATTTAACATTTAGAATCGTCCGAAACAGCCAGGAAAAAAGTTTACTCTTGACGCGGGGACTTGGAAAAATTTCGCTCGAGCTCCGTCGCTTCGTCCAACCGACGCGCCAGAACGCCCTTCGTGAGACGCTCGGTCGTCCGACTAGATGACCCGCTCGACGGTTATTTCGATTTTTCTCGAAAAATACTCATCCGAGAGCGCTGAAACTTCGTAAAACTGCATTAAACGCGGTATTATACAGGGATCTAACATTTAGAATCGTGCGAAACAGCCAGGAAAAAAGTTTACTCTTGACGCGGGGACTTGGAAAAATTTCGCTCGAGCTCCGTCGCTTCGTCCAACCGACGCGCCAGAACGCCCTTCGCGAGACGCTCGGTCGTCCGACTAGATGACCCGCTCGACGGTTATTTCGATTTTTCTCGAAAAATACTCATCCGAGAGCGCTGAAACTTCGTAAAACTGCATTAAACGCGGTATTATACAGGGATTTAACATTTAGAATCGTCCGAAACAGCCAGGAAAAAAGTTTACTCTTGACGCGGGGACTTGGAAAAATTTCGCTCGAGCTCCGTCGCTTCGTCCAACCGACGCGCCAGAACGCCCTTCGTGAGACGCTCGGTCGTCCGACTAGATGACCCGCTCGACGGTTATTTCGATTTTTCTCGAAAAATACTCATCCGAGAGCGTTGAAACTTCGTAAAACTGCATTAAACGCGGTATTATACAGGGATCTAACATTTAGAATCGTGCGAAACAGCCAGGAAAAAAGTTTACTCTTGACGCGGGGACTTGGAAAAATTTCGCTCGAGCTCCGTCGCTTCGTCCAACCGACGCGCCAGAACGCCCTTCGCGAGACGCTCGGTCGTCCGACTAGATGACCCGCTCGACGGTTATTTCGATTTTTCTCGAAAAATACTCATCCGAGAGCGTTGAAACTTCGTAAAACTGCATTAAACGCGGTATTATACAGGGATCTAACATTTAGAATCGTGCGAAACAGCCAGGAAAAAAGTTTACTCTTGCCGCGGGGACTTGGAAAAATTTCGCTCGAGCTCCGTCGCCTCGTCCAACCGACGCGCCAGAACGCACTTTGCGAGTCGCTCGATCGTCCGACTAGATGACCCGCTCGACGGTTATTTCGATTTTTCTCGAAAAATACTCATCCGAGAGCGCTGAAACTTCGTAAAACTGCATTAAACGCGGTATTATACAGGGATCTAACATTTAGAATCGTCCGAAACAGCCAGGAAAAAAGTTTACTCTTGACGCGGGGACTTGGAAAAATTTCGCTCGAGCTCCGTCGCCTCGTCCAACCGACGCGCCAGAACGCACTTCGCGAGTCGCTCGATCGTCGGACTAGATGACCCGCTCGACGGTTATTTCGATTTTTCTCGAAAAATACTCATCCGAGAGCGTTGAAACTTCGTAAAACTGCATTAAACGCGGTATTATACAGGGATTTAACATTTAGAATCGTCCGAAACAGCCAGGAAAAAAGTTTACTTTTGACGCGGGGACTTGGAAAAATTTCGCTCGAGCTCCGTCGCTTCGTCCAACCGACGCGCCAGAACGCCCTTCGTGAGACGCTCGGTCGTCCGACTAGATGACCCGCTCGACGGTTATTTCGATTTTTCTCGAAAAATACTCATCCGAGAGCGTTGAAACTTCGTAAAACTGCATTAAACGCGGTATTATACAGGGATCTAACATTTAGAATCGTGCGAAACAGCCAGGAAAAAAGTTTACTCTTGACGCGGGGACTTGGAAAAATTTCGCTCGAGCTCCGTCGCTTCGTCCAACCGACGCGCCAGAACGCCCTTCGCGAGACGCTCGGTCGTCCGACTAGATGACCCGCTCGACGGTTATTTCGATTTTTCTCGAAAAATACTCATCCGAGAGCGTTGAAACTTCGTAAAACTGCATTAAACGCGGTATTATACAGGGATCTAACATTTAGAATCGTGCGAAACAGCCAGGAAAAAAGTTACCTCTTGACGCGGGGACTTGGAAAAATATCGCTCGAGCTCCGTCGATTCGTCGTACCGACGCGCCAGAACGCTCTTCGCGAGTCGCTCGATCGTTCGACTAGATGACCCGCTCGACGGTTATTTCGATTTTTCTCGAAAAATACTCATCCGAGAGCGTTGAAACTTCGTAAAACTGCATTAAACGCGGTATTATACAGGGATTTAACATTTAGAATCGTCCGAAACAGCCAGGAAAAAAGTTTACTCTTGACGCGGGGACTTGGAAAAATTTCGCTCGAGCTCCGTCGCTTCGTCCAACCGACGCGCCAGAACGCCCTTCGTGAGACGCTCGGTCGTCCGACTAGATGACCCGCTCGACGGTTATTTCGATTTTTCTCGAAAAATACTCATCCGAGAGCGTTGAAACTTCGTAAAACTGCATTAAACGCGGTATTATACAGGGATCTAACATTTAGAATCGTGCGAAACAGCCAGGAAAAAAGTTTACTCTTGACGCGGGGACTTGGAAAAATTTCGCTCGAGCTCCGTCGCTTCGTCCAACCGACGCGCCAGAACGCCCTTCGCGAGACGCTCGGTCGTCCGACTAGATGACCCGCTCGACGGTTATTTCGATTTTTCTCGAAAAATACTCATCCGAGAGCGTTGAAACTTCGTAAAACTGCATTAAACGCGGTATTATACAGGGATCTTACATTTAGAATCGTGCGAAACAGCCAGAAAAAAAGTTTACTCTTGCCGCGGGGACTTGGAAAAATTTAGCTCGAGCTCCGTCGCCTCGTCCAACCGACGCGCCAGAACGCACTTCGCGAGTCGCTCGATCGTCCGACTAGATGACCCGCTCGACGGTTATTTCGATTTTTCTCGAAAAATACTCATCCGAGAGCGCTGAAACTTCGTAAAACTGCATTAAACGCGGTATTATACAGGGATCTAACATTTAGAATCGTCCGAAACAGCCAGGAAAAAAGTTTACTCTTGACGCGGGGACTTGGAAAAATTTCGCTCGAGCTCCGTCGCCTCGTCCAACCGACGCGCCAGAACGCACTTCGCGAGTCGCTCGATCGTCGGACTAGATGACCCGCTCGACGGTTATTTCGATTTTTCTCGAAAAATACTCATCCGAGAGCGTTGAAACTTCGTAAAACTGCATTAAACGCGGTATTATACAGGGATTTAACATTTAGAATCGTCCGAAACAGCCAGGAAAAAAGTTTACTCTTGACGCGGGGACTTGGAAAAATTTCGCTCGAGCTCCGTCGCTTCGTCCAACCGACGCGCCAGAACGCCCTTCGCGAGACGCTCGGTCGTCCGACTAGATGACCCGCTCGACGGTTATTTCGATTTTTCTCGAAAAATACTCATCCGAGAGCGTTGAAACTTCGTAAAACTGCATTAAACGCGGTATTATACAGGGATCTAACATTTAGAATCGTGCGAAACAGCCAGGAAAAAAGTTTACTCTTGACGCGGGGACTTGGAAAAATTTCGCTCGAGCTCCGTCGCTTCGTCCAACCGACGCGCCAGAACGCCCTTCGCGAGACGCTCGGTCGTCCGACTAGATGACCCGCTCGACGGTTATTTCGATTTTTCTCGAAAAATACTCATCCGAGAGCGTTGAAACTTCGTAAAACTGCATTAAACGCGGTATTATACAGGGATCTAACATTTAGAATCGTGCGAAACAGCCAGAAAAAAAGTTTACTCTTGCCGCGGGGACTTGGAAAAATTTCGCTCGAGCTCCGTCGCCTCGTCCAACCGACGCGCCAGAACGCACTTCGCGAGTCGCTCGATCGTCCGACTAGAAGACCCGCTCGACGGTTATTTCGATTTTTCTCGAAAAATACTCATCCGAGAGCGCTGAAACTTCGTAAAACTGCATTAAACGCGGTATTATACAGGGATCTAACATTTAGAATCGTCCGAAACAGCCAGGAAAAAAGTTTACTCTTGACGCGGGGACTTGGAAAAATTTCGCTCGAGCTCCGTCGCCTCGTCCAACCGACGCGCCAGAACGCACTTCGCGAGTCGCTCGATCGTCGGACTAGATGACCCGCTCGACGGTTATTTCAATTTTTCTCCAAAAATACTCATCCGAGAGCGTTGAAACTTCGTAAAACTGCATTAAACGCGGTATTATACAGGGATTTAACATTTAGAATCGTCCGAAACAGCCAGGAAAAAAGTTTACTCTTGACGCGGGGACTTGGAAAAATTTCGCTCGAGCTCCGTCGCTTCGTCCAACCGACGCGCCAGAACGCCCTTCGTGAGACGCTCGGTCGTCCGACTAGATGACCCGCTCGACGGTTATTTCGATTTTTCTCGAAAAATACTCATCCGAGAGCGTTGAAACTTCGTAAAACTGCATTAAACGCGGTATTATACAGGGATCTAACATTTAGAATCGTGCGAAACAGCCAGGAAAAAAGTTTACTCTTGACGCGGGGACTTGGAAAAATTTCGCTCGAGCTCCGTCGCTTCGTCCAACCGACGCGCCAGAACGCCCTTCGCGAGACGCTCGGTCGTCCGACTAGATGACCCGCTCGACGGTTATTTCGATTTTTCTCGAAAAATACTCATCCGAGAGCGTTGAAACTTCGTAAAACTGCAATAAACGCGGTATTATACAGGGATCTAACATTTAGAATCGTGCGAAACAGCCAGGAAAAAAGTTTACTCTTGCCGCGGGGACTTGGAAAAATTTCGCTCGAGCTCCGTCGCCTCGTCCAACCGACGCGCCAGAACGCACTTCGCGAGTCGCTCGATCGTCCGACTAGATGACCCGCTCGACGGTTATTTCGATTTTTCTCGAAAAATACTCATCCGAGAGCGCTGAAACTTCGTAAAACTGCATTAAACGCGGTATTATACAGGGATCTAACATTTAGAATCGTGCGAAACAGCCAGGAAAAAAGTTTACTCTTGCCGCGGGGACTTGGAAAAATTTCGCTCGAGCTCCGTCGCCTCGTCCAACCGACGCGCCAGAACGCACTTCGCGAGTCGCTCGATCGTCCGACTAGATGACCCGCTCGACGGTTATTTCGATTTTTCTCGAAAAATACTCATCCGAGAGCGCTGAAACTTCGTAAAACTGCATTAAACGCGGTATTATACAGGGATCTAACATTTAGAATCGTCCGAAACAGCCAGGAAAAAAGTTTACTCTTGACGCGGGGACTTGGAAAAATTTCGCTCGAGCTCCGTCGCCTCGTCCAACCGACGCGCCAGAACGCACTTCGCGAGTCGCTCGATCGTCGGACTAGATGACCCGCTCGACGGTTATTTCGATTTTTCTCGAAAAATACTCATCCGAGAGCGTTGAAACTTCTTAAAACTGCATTAAACGCGGTATTATACAGGGATTTAACATTTAGAATCGTCCGAAACAGCCAGGAAAAAAGTTTACTCTTGACGCGGGGACTTGGAAAAATTTCGCTCGAGCTCCGTCGCTTCGTCCAACCGACGCGCCAGAACGCCCTTCGTGAGACGCTCGGACGTCCGACTAGATGACCCGCTCGACGGTTATTTCGATTTTTCTCGAAAAATACTCATCCGAGAGCGTTGAAACTTCGTAAAACTGCATTAAACGCGGTATTATACAGGGATCTAACATTTAGAATCGTGCGAAACAGCCAGGAAAAAAGTTTACTCTTGACGCGGGGACTTGGAAAAATTTCGCTCGAGCTCCGTCGCTTCGTCCAACCGACGCGCCAGAACGCCCTTCGCGAGACGCTCGGTCGTCCGACTAGATGACCCGCTCGACGGTTATTTCGATTTTTCTCGAAAAATACTCATCCGAGAGCGTTGTAACTTCGTAAAACTGCATTAAACGCGGTATTATACAGGGATCTAACATTTAGAATCGTGCGAAACAGCCAGGAAAAAAGTTTACTCTTGCCGCGGGGACTTGGAAAAATTTCGCTCGAGCTCCGTCGCCTCGTCCAACCGACGCGCCAGAACGCACTTCGCGAGTCGCTCGATCGTCCGACTAGATGACCCGCTCGACGGTTATTTCGATTTTTCTCGAAAAATACTCATCCGAGAGCGCTGAAACTTCGTAAAACTGCATTAAACGCGGTATTATACAGGGATCTAACATTTAGAATCGTGCGAAACAGACAGGAAAAAAGTTTACTCTTGCCGCGGGGACTTGGAAAAATTTCGCTCGAGCTCCGTCGCCTCGTCCAACCGACGCGCCAGAACGCACTTCGCGAGTCGCTCGATCGTCCGACTAGATGACCCGCTCGACGGTTATTTCGATTTTTCTCGAAAAATACTCATCCGAGAGCGCTGAAACTTCGTAAAACTGCATTAAACGCGGTATTATACAGGGATCTAACATTTAGAATCGTCCGAAACAGCCAGGAAAAAAGTTTACTCTTGACGCGGGGACTTGGAAAAATTTCGCTCGAGCTCCGTCGCCTCGTCCAACCGACGCGCCAGAACGCACTTCGCGAGTCGCTCGATCGTCCGACTAGATGACCCGCTCGACGGTTATTTCGATTTTTCTCGAAAAATACTCATCCGAGAGCGTTGAAACTTCGTAAAACTGCATTAAACGCGGTATTATACAGGGATTTAACATTTAGAATCGTCCGAAACAGCCAGGAAAAAAGTTTACTCTTGACGCGGGGACTTGGAAAAATTTCGCTCGAGCTCCGTCGCTTCGTCCAACCGACGCGCCAGAACGCCCTTCGCGAGACGCTCGGTCGTCCGACTAGATGACCCGCTCGACGGTTATTTCGATTTTTCTCGAAAAATACTCATCCGAGAGCGTTGAAACTTCGTAAAACTGCATTAAACGCGGTATTATACAGGGATCTAACATTTAGAATCGTGCGAAACAGCCAGGAAAAAAGTTTACTCTTGACGCGGGGACTTGGAAAAATTTCGCTCGAGCTCCGTCGATTCGTCGTACCGACGCGCCAGAACGCTCTTCGCGAGTCGCTCGATCGTTCGACTAGATGACCCGCTCGACGGTTATTTCGATTTTTCTCGAAAAATACTCATCCGAGAGCGTTGAAACTTCGAAAAACTGCATTTAACGCGGTATTATACAGGGATCTAACATTTAGAATCGTGCGAAACAGCCAGGAAAAAAGTTTACTCTTGACGCGGGGACTTGGAAAAATTTCGCTCGAGCTCCGTCGCTTCGTCCAACCGACGCGCCAGAACGCCCTTCGCGAGACGCTCGGTCGTCCGACTAGATGACCCGCTCGACGGTTATTTCGATTTTTCTCGAAAAATACTCATCCGAGAGCGTTGAAACTTCGTAAAACTGCATTAAACGCGGTATTATACAGGGATCTAACATTTAGAATCGTGCGAAACAGCCAGGAAAAAAGTTTACTCTTGCCGCGGGGACTTGGAAAAATTTCGCTCGAGCTCCGTCGCCTCGTCCAACCGACGCGCCAGAACGCACTTCGCGAGTCGCTCGATCGTCCGACTAGATGACCCGCTCGACGGTTATTTCGATTTTTCTCGAAAAATACTCATCCGAGAGCGTTGAAACTTCGTAAAACTGCATTAAACGCGGTATTATACAGGGATTTAACATTTAGAATCGTCCGAAACAGCCAGGAAGAAAGTTTACTCTTGACGCGGGGACTTGGAAAAATTTCGCTCGAGCTCCGTCGCTTCGTCCAACCGACGCGCCAGAACGCCCTTCGTGAGACGCTCGGTCGTCCGACTAGATGACCCGCTCGACGGTTATTTCGATTTTTCTCGAAAAATACTCATCCGAGAGCGTTGAAACTTCGTAAGACTGCATTAAACGCGGTATTATACAGGGATCTAACATTTAGAATCGTGCGAAACAGCCAGGAAAAAAGTTTACTCTTGACGCGGGGACTTGGAAAAATTTCGCTCGAGCTCCGTCGCTTCGTCCAACCGACGCGCCAGAACGCCCTTCGTGAGACGCTCGGTCGTCCGACTAGATGACCCGCTCGACGGTTATTTCGATTTTTCTCGAAAAATACTCATCCGAGAGCGTTGAAACTTCGTAAAACTGCATTAAACGCGGTATTATACAGGGATCTAACATTTAGAATCGTGCGAAACAGCCAGGAAAAAAGTTTACTCTTGACGCGGGGACTTGGAAAAATTTCGCTCGAGCTCCGTCGCTTCGTCCAACCGACGCGCCAGAACGCCCTTCGCGAGACGCTCGGTCGTCCGACTAGATGACCCGCTCGACGGTTATTTCGATTTTTCTCGAAAAATACTCATCCGAGAGCGTTGTAACTTCGTAAAACTGCATTAAACGCGGTATTATACAGGGATCTAACATTTAGAATCGTGCGAAACAGCCAGGAAAAAAGTTTACTCTTGCCGCGGGGACTTGGAAAAATTTCGCTCGAGCTCCGTCGCCTCGTCCAACCGACGCGCCAGAACGCACTTCGCGAGTCGCTCGATCGTCCGACTAGATGACCCGCTCGACGGTTATTTCGATTTTTCTCGAAAAATACTCATCCGAGAGCGCTGAAACTTCGTAAAACTGCATTAAACGCGGTATTATACAGGGATCTAACATTTAGAATCGTGCGAAACAGACAGGAAAAAAGTTTACTCTTGCCGCGGGGACTTGGAAAAATTTCGCTCGAGCTCCGTCGCCTCGTCCAACCGACGCGCCAGAACGCACTTCGCGAGTCGCTCGATCGTCCGACTAGATGACCCGCTCGACGGTTATTTCGATTTTTCTCGAAAAATACTCATCCGAGAGCGCTGAAACTTCGTAAAACTGCATTAAACGCGGTATTATACAGGGATCTAACATTTAGAATCGTCCGAAACAGCCAGGAAAAAAGTTTACTCTTGACGCGGGGACTTGGAAAAATTTCGCTCGAGCTCCGTCGCCTCGTCCAACCGACGCGCCAGAACGCACTTCGCGAGTCGCTCGATCGTCGGACTAGATGACCCGCTCGACGGTTATTTCGATTTTTCTCGAAAAATACTCATCCGAGAGCGTTGAAACTTCGTAAAACTGCATTAAACGCGGTATTATACAGGGATTTAACATTTAGAATCGTCCGAAACAGCCAGGAAAAAAGTTTACTCTTGACGCGGGGACTTGGAAAAATTTCGCTCGAGCTCCGTCGCTTCGTCCAACCGACGCGCCAGAACGCCCTTCGCGAGACGCTCGGTCGTCCGACTAGATGACCCGCTCGACGGTTATTTCGATTTTTCTCGAAAAATACTCATCCGAGAGCGTTGAAACTTCGTAAAACTGCATTAAACGCGGTATTATACAGGGATCTAACATTTAGAATCGTGCGAAACAGCCAGGAAAAAAGTTTACTCTTGACGCGGGGACTTGGAAAAATTTCGCTCGAGCTCCGTCGCTTCGTCCAACCGACGCGCCAGAACGCACTTCGCGAGTCGCTCGATCGTCCGACTAGATGACCCGCTCGACGGTTATTTCGATTTTTCTCGAAAAATACTCATCCGAGAGCGCTGAAACTTCGTAAAACTGCATTAAACGCGGTATTATACAGGGATCTAACATTTAGAATCGTCCGAAACAGCCAGGAAAAAAGTTTACTCTTGACGCGGGGACTTGGAAAAATTTCGCTCGAGCTCCGTCGCCTCGTCCAACCGACGCGCCAGAACGCACTTCGCGAGTCGCTCGATCGTCGGACTAGATGACCCGCTCGACGGTTATTTCGATTTTTCTCGAAAAATACTCATCCGAGAGCGTTGAAACTTCGTAAAACTGCATTAAACGCGGTATTATACAGGGATTTAACATTTAGAATCGTCCGAAACAGCCAGGAAAAAAGTTTACTCTTGACGCGGGGACTTGGAAAAATTTCGCTCGAGCTCCGTCGCTTCGTCCAACCGACGCGCCAGAACGCCCTTCGTGAGACGCTCGGTCGTCCGACTAGATGACCCGCTCGACGGTTATTTCGATTTTTCTCGAAAAATACTCATCCGAGAGCGTTGAAACTTCGTAAAACTGCATTAAACGCGGTATTATACAGGGATCTAACATTTAGAATCGTGCGAAACAGCCAGGAAAAAAGTTTACTCTTGACGCGGGGACTTGGAAAAATTTCGCTCGAGCTCCGTCGCTTCGTCCAACCGACGCGCCAGAACGCCCTTCGCGAGACGCTCGGTCGTCCGACTAGATGACCCGCTCGACGGTTATTTCGATTTTTCTCGAAAAATACTCATCCGAGAGCGTTGAAACTTCGTAAAACTGCATTAAACGCGGTATTATACAGGGATCTAACATTTAGAATCGTGCGAAACAGCCAGGAAAAAAGTTTACTCTTGCCGCGGGGACTTGGAAAAATTTCGCTCGAGCTCCGTCGCTTCGTCCAACCGACGCGCCAGAACGCCCTTCGCGAGTCGCTCGATCGTCCGACTAGATGACCCGCTCGACAGTTATATCAATTTTTCTCGAAAAATACTCATCCGAGAGCGTTGAAACTTCGTAAAACTGCATTAAACGCGGTATTATACAGGGATCTAACATTTAGAATCGTGCGAAACAGCCAGGAAAAAAGTTACCTCTTGACGCGGGGACTTGGAAAAATATCGCTCGAGCTCCGTCGATTCGTCGTACCGACGCGTCAGAACGCTCTTCGCGAGTCGCTCGATCGTTCGACTAGATGACCCGCTCGACGGTTATTTCAATTTTTCTCCAAAAATACTCATCCGAGAGCGTTGAAACTTCGAAAAACTGCATTAAACGCGGTATTATACAGGGATCTAACATTTAGAATCGTGCGAAACAGCCAGGAAAAAAGTTTACTCTTGACGCGGGGACTTGGAAAAATTTCGCTCGAGCTCCGTCGATTCGTCGTACCGACGCGCCAGAACGCTCTTCGCGAGTCGCTCGATCGTTCGACTAGATGACCCGCTCGACGGTTATTTCAATTTTTCTCCAAAAATACTCATCCGAGAGCGTTGAAACTTCGAAAAACTGCATTAAACGCGGTATTATACAGGAATCTAACATTTAGAATCGTGCGAAACAGCCAGGAAAAAAGTTTACTCTTGACGCGGGGACTTGGAAAAATTTCGCTCGAGCTCCGTCGATTCGTCGTACCGACGCGCCAGAACGCTCTTCGCGAGTCGCTCGATCGTTCGACTAGATGACCCGCTCGACGGTTATTTCGATTTTTCTCGAAAAATACTCATCCGAGAGCGTTGAAACTTCGAAAAACTGCATTTAACGCGGTATTATACAGGGATCTAACATTTAGAATCGTGCGAAACAGCCAGGAAAAAAGTTTACTCTTGACGCGGGGACTTGGAAAAATTTCGCTCGAGCTCCGTCGCTTCGTCCAACCGACGCGCCAGAACGCCCTTCGCGAGACGCTCGGTCGTCCGACTAGATGACCCGCTCGACGGTTATTTCGATTTTTCTCGAAAAATACTCATCCGAGAGCGTTGAAACTTCGTAAAACTGCATTAAACGCGGTATTATACAGGGATCTAACATTTAGAATCGTGCGAAACAGCCAGGAAAAAAGTTTACTCTTGCCGCGGGGACTTGGAAAAATTTCGCTCGAGCTCCGTCGCCTCGTCCAACCGACGCGCCAGAACGCACTTCGCGAGTCGCTCGATCGTCCGACTAGATGACCCGCTCGACGGTTATTTCGATTTTTCTCGAAAAATACTCATCCGAGAGCGCTGAAACTTCGTAAAACTGCATTAAACGCGGTATTATACAGGGATCTAACATTTAGAATCGTCCGAAACAGCCAGGAAAAAAGTTTACTCTTGACGCGGGGACTTGGAAAAATTTCGCTCGAGCTCCGTCGCCTCGTCCAACCGACGCGCCAGAACGCACTTCGCGAGTCGCTCGATCGTCGGACTAGATGACCCGCTCGACGGTTATTTCGATTTTTCTCGAAAAATACTCATCCGAGAGCGTTGAAACTTCGTAAAACTGCATTAAACGCGGTATTATACAGGGATTTAACATTTAGAATCGTCCGAAACAGCCAGGAAGAAAGTTTACTCTTGACGCGGGGACTTGGAAAAATTTCGCTCGAGCTCCGTCGCTTCGTCCAACCGACGCGCCAGAACGCCCTTCGCGAGACGCTCGGTCGTCCGACTAGATGACCCGCTCGACGGTTATTTCGATTTTTCTCGAAAAATACTCATCCGAGAGCGTTGAAACTTCGTAAGACTGCATTAAACGCGGTATTATACAGGGATCTAACATTTAGAATCGTGCGAAACAGCCAGGAAAAAAGTTTACTCTTGACGCGGGGACTTGGAAAAATTTCGCTCGAGCTCCGTCGCTTCGTCCAACCGACGCGCCAGAACGCCCTTCGCGAGTCGCTCGATCGTCCGACTAGATGACCCGCTCGACAGTTATATCAATTTTTCTCGAAAAATACTCATCCGAGAGCGTTGAAACTTCGTAAAACTGCATTAAACGCGGTACTATACAGGGATCTAACATTTAGAATCGTGCGAAACAGCCAGGAAAAAAGTTAATTCTTGACGCGGGGACTTGGAAAAATATCGCTCGAGCTCCGTCGATTCGTCGTACCGACGCGTCAGAACGCTCTTCGCGAGTCGCTCGATCGTTCGACTAGATGACCCGCTCGACGGTTATTTCAATTTTTCTCCAAAAATACTCATCCGAGAGCGTTGAAACTACGAAAAACTGCATTAAACGCGGTATTATACAGGGATTTAACATTTAGAATCGTGCGAAACAGCCAGGAAAAAAGTTTACTCTTGACGCGGGGACTTGGAAAAATTTCGCTCGAGCTCCGTCGATTCGTCGTACCGACGCGCCAGAACGCTCTTCGCGAGTCGCCCGATCGTTCGACTAGATGACCCGCTCGACGGTTATTTCAATTTTTTCTCCAAAAATACTCATCCGAGAGCGTTGAAACTTCGAAAAACTGCATTAAACGCGGTATTATACAGGGATCTAACATTTAGAATCGTGCGAAACAGCCAGGAAAAAAGTTTACTCTTGACGCGGGGACTTGGAAAAATTTCGCTCGAGCTCCGTCGCTTCGTCCAACCGACGCGCCAGAACGCCCTTCGCGAGACGCTCGGTCGTCCGACTAGATGACCCGCTCGACGGTTATTTCGATTTTTCTCGAAAAATACTCATCCGAGAGCGTTGAAACTTCGTAAAACTGCATTAAACGCGGTATTATACAGGGATCTAACATTTAGAATCGTGCGAAACAGCCAGGAAAAAAGTTACCTCTTGACGCGGGGACTTGGAAAAATATCGCTCGAGCTCCGTCGATTCGTCGTACCGACGCGTCAGAACGCTCTTCGCGAGTCGCTCGATCGTTCGACTAGATGACCCGCTCGACGGTTATTTCAATTTTTCTCCAAAAATACTCATCCGAGAGCGTTGAAACTTCGAAAAACTGCATTAAACGCGGTATTATACAGGGATCTAACATTTAGAATCGTCCGAAACAGCCAGGAAAAAAGTTTACTCTTGACGCGGGGACTTGGAAAAATTTCGCTCGAGCTCCGTCGCCTCGTCCAACCGACGCGCCAGAACGCACTTCGCGAGTCGCTCGATCGTCGGACTAGATGACCCGCTCGACGGTTATTTCGATTTTTCTCGAAAAATACTCATCCGAGAGCGTTGAAACTTCGTAAAACTGCATTAAACGCGGTATTATACAGGGATCTAACATTTAGAATCGTGCGAAACAGCCAGGAAAAAAGTTACCTCTTGACGCGGGGACTTGGAAAAATATCGCTCGAGCTCCGTCGATTCGTCGTACCGACGCGTCAGAACGCTCTTCGCGAGTCGCTCGATCGTTCGACTAGATGACCCGCTCGACGGTTATTTCAATTTTTCTCCAAAAATACTCATCCGAGAGCGTTGAAACTTCGAAAAACTGCATTAAACGCGGTATTATACAGGGATCTAACATTTAGAATCGTCCGAAACAGCCAGGAAAAAAGTTTACTCTTGACGCGGGGACTTGGAAAAATTTCGCTCGAGCTCCGTCGCTTCGTCCAACCGACGCGCCAGAACGCCCTTCGCGAGTCGCTCGATCGTCCGACTAGATGACCCGCTCGACAGTTATATCAATTTTTCTCGAAAAATACTCATCCGAGAGCGTTGAAACTTCGTAAAACTGCATTAAACGCGGTATTATACAGGGATCTAACATTTAGAATCGTGCGAAACAGCCAGGAAAAAAGTTAACTCTTGACGCGGGGACTTGGAAAAATATCGCTCGAGCTCCGTCGATTCGTCGTACCGACGCGTCAGAACGCTCTTCGCGAGTCGCTCGATCGTTCGACTAGATGACCCGCTCGACGGTTATTTCAATTTTTCTCCAAAAATACTCATCCGAGAGCGTTGAAACTACGAAAAACTGCATTAAACGCGGTATTATACAGGGATTTAACATTTAGAATCGTGCGAAACAGCCAGGAAAAAAGTTTACTCTTGACGCGGGGACTTGGAAAAATTTCGCTCGAGCTCCGTCGATTCGTCGTACCGACGCGCCAGAACGCTCTTCGCGAGTCGCCCGATCGTTCGACTAGATGACCCGCTCGACGGTTATTTCAATTTTTCTCCAAAAATACTCATCCGAGAGCGTTGAAACTTCGAAAAACTGCATTAAACGCGGTATTATACAGGGATCTAACATTTAGAATCGTGCGAAACAGCCAGGAAAAAAGTTTACTCTTGACGCGGGGACTTGGAAAAATTTCGCTCGAGCTCCGTCGCTTCGTCCAACCGACGCGCCAGAACGCCCTTCGCGAGACGCTCGGTCGTCCGACTAGATGACCCGCTCGACGGTTATTTCGATTTTTCTCGAAAAATACTCATCCGAGAGCGTTGAAACTTCGTAAAACTGCATTAAACGCGGTATTATACAGGGATCTAACATTTAGAATCGTGCGAAACAGCCAGGAAAAAAGTTACCTCTTGACGCGGGGACTTGGAAAAATATCGCTCGAGCTCCGTCGATTCGTCGTACCGACGCGTCAGAACGCTCTTCGCGAGTCGCTCGATCGTTCGACTAGATGACCCGCTCGACGGTTATTTCAATTTTTCTCCAAAAATACTCATCCGAGAGCGTTGAAACTTCGAAAAACTGCATTAAACGCGGTATTATACAGGGATCTAACATTTAGAATCGTCCGAAACAGCCAGGAAAAAAGTTTACTCTTGACGCGGGGACTTGGAAAAATTTCGCTCGAGCTCCGTCGCCTCGTCCAACCGACGCGCCAGAACGCACTTCGCGAGTCGCTCGATCGTCGGACTAGATGACCCGCTCGACGGTTATTTCGATTTTTCTCGAAAAATACTCATCCGAGAGCGTTGAAACTTCGTAAAACTGCATTAAACGCGGTATTATACAGGGATCTAACATTTAGAATCGTGCGAAACAGCCAGGAAAAAAGTTTACTCTTGACGCGGGGACTTGGAAAAATTTCGCTCGAGCTCCGTCGCTTCGTCCAACCGACGCGCCAGAACGCCCTTCGCGAGACGCTCGGTCGTCCGACTAGATGACCCGCTCGACGGTTATTTCGATTTTTCTCGAAAAATACTCATCCGAGAGCGTTGAAACTTCGTAAAACTGCATTAAACGCGGTATTATACAGGGATCTAACATTTAGAATCGTGCGAAACAGCCAGGAAAAAAGTTTACTCTTGCCGCGGGGACTTGGAAAAATTTCGCTCGAGCTCCGTCGCCTCGTCCAACCGACGCGCCAGAACGCACTTCGCGAGTCGCTCGATCGTCCGACTAGATGACCCGCTCGACGGTTATTTCGATTTTTCTCGAAAAATACTCATCCGAGAGCGCTGAAACTTCGTAAAACTGCATTAAACGCGGTATTATACAGGGATCTAACATTTAGAATCGTCCGAAACAGCCAGGAAAAAAGTTTACTCTTGACGCGGGGACTTGGAAAAATTTCGCTCGAGCTCCGTCGCCTCGTCCAACCGACGCGCCAGAACGCACTTCGCGAGTCGCTCGATCGTCGGACTAGATGACCCGCTCGACGGTTATTTCGATTTTTCTCGAAAAATACTCATCCGAGAGCGTTGAAACTTCGTAAAACTGCATTAAACGCGGTATTATACAGGGATTTAACATTTAGAATCGTCCGAAACAGCCAGGAAGTAAGTTTACTCTTGACGCGGGGACTTGGAAAAATTTCGCTCGAGCTCCGTCGCTTCGTCCAACCGACGCGCCAGAACGCCCTTCGCGAGACGCTCGGTCGTCCGACTAGATGACCCGCTCGACGGTTATTTCGATTTTTCTCGAAAAATACTCATCCGAGAGCGTTGAAACTTCGTAAGACTGCATTAAACGCGGTATTATACAGGGATCTAACATTTAGAATCGTGCGAAACAGCCAGGAAAAAAGTTTACTCTTGACGCGGGGACTTGGAAAAATTTCGCTCGAGCTCCGTCGCTTCGTCCAACCGACGCGCCAGAACGCCCTTCGCGAGTCGCTCGATCGTCCGACTAGATGACCCGCTCGACAGTTATATCAATTTTTCTCGAAAAATACTCATCCGAGAGCGTTGAAACTTCGTAAAACTGCATTAAACGCGGTATTATACAGGGATCTAACATTTAGAATCGTGCGAAACAGCCAGGAAAAAAGTTACCTCTTGACGCGGGGACTTGGAAAAATATCGCTCGAGCTCCGTCGATTCGTCGTACCGACGCGTCAGAACGCTCTTCGCGAGTCGCTCGATCGTTCGACTAGATGACCCGCTCGACGGTTATTTCAATTTTTCTCCAAAAATACTCATCCGAGAGCGTTGAAACTTCGAAAAACTGCATTAAACGCGGTATTATACAGGGATTTAACATTTAGAATCGTGCGAAACAGCCAGGAAAAAAGTTTACTCTTGACGCGGGGACTTGGAAAAATTTCGCTCGAGCTCCGTCGATTCGTCGTACCGACGCGCCAGAACGCTCTTCGCGAGTCGCCCGATCGTTCGACTAGATGACCCGCTCGACGGTTATTTCAATTTTTCTCCAAAAATACTCATCCGAGAGCGTTGAAACTTCGAAAAACTGCATTAAACGCGGTATTATACAGGGATCTAACATTTAGAATCGTGCGAAACAGCCAGGAAAAAAGTTTACTCTTGACGCGGGGACTTGGAAAAATTTCGCTCGAGCTCCGTCGCTTCGTCCAACCGACGCGCCAGAACGCCCTTCGCGAGTCGCCCGATCGTTCGACTAGATGACCCGCTCGACGGTTATTTCAATTTTTCTCCAAAAATACTCATCCGAGAGCGTTGAAACTTCGAAAAACTGCATTAAACGCGGTATTATACAGGGATCTAACATTTAGAATCGTGCGAAACAGCCAGGAAAAAAGTTTACTCTTGACGCGGGGACTTGGAAAAATATCGCTCGAGCTCCGTCGATTCGTCGTACCGACGCGTCAGAACGCTCTTCGCGAGTCGCTCGATCGTTCGACTAGATGACCCGCTCGACGGTTATTTCAATTTTTCTCCAAAAATACTCATCCGAGAGCGTTGAAACTTCGAAAAACTGCATTAAACGCGGTATTATACAGGGATCTAACATTTA
Source organism: Lasioglossum morio (assembly GCA_916610235.2). Lineage (NCBI taxonomy): Eukaryota > Metazoa > Arthropoda > Insecta > Hymenoptera > Halictidae > Lasioglossum > Lasioglossum morio. The sequence goes on along the minus strand of CAKAJA020000144.1, from coordinate 500,895 downwards.
GAATCGTCCGAAACAGCCAGGAAAAAAGTTTACTCTTGACGCGGGGACTTGGAAAAATTTCGCTCGAGCTCCGTCGCCTCGTCCAACCGACGCGCCAGAACGCACTTCGCGAGTCGCTCGATCGTCGGACTAGATGACCCGCTCGACGGTTATTTCGATTTTTCTCGAAAAATACTCATCCGAGAGCGTTGAAACTTCGTAAAACTGCATTAAACGCGGTATTATACAGGGATCTAACATTTAGAATCGTGCGAAACAGCCAGGAAAAAAGTTACCTCTTGACGCGGGGACTTGGAAAAATATCGCTCGAGCTCCGTCGATTCGTCGTACCGACGCGTCAGAACGCTCTTCGCGAGTCGCTCGATCGTTCGACTAGATGACCCGCTCGACGGTTATTTCAATTTTTCTCGAAAAATACTCATCCGAGAGCGTTGAAACTTCGTAAAACTGCATTAAACGCGGTATTATACAGGGATCTAACATTTAGAATCGTGCGAAACAGCCAGGAAAAAAGTTTACTCTTGACGCGGGGACTTGGAAAAATTTCGCTCGAGCTCCGTCGCTTCGTCCAACCGACGCGCCAGAACGCCCTTCGCGAGACGCTCGGTCGTCCGACTAGATGACCCGCTCGACGGTTATTTCGATTTTTCTCGAAAAATACTCATCCGAGAGCGTTGAAACTTCGTAAAACTGCATTAAACGCGGTATTATACAGGGATCTAACATTTAGAATCGTGCGAAACAGCCAGGAAAAAAGTTTACTCTTGCCGCGGGGACTTGGAAAAATTTCGCTCGAGCTCCGTCGCCTCGTCCAACCGACGCGCCAGAACGCACTTCGCGAGTCGCTCGATCGTCCGACTAGATGACCCGCTCGACGGTTATTTCGATTTTTCTCGAAAAATACTCATCCGAGAGCGCTGAAACTTCGTAAAACTGCATTAAACGCGGTATTATACAGGGATCTAACATTTAGAATCGTCCGAAACAGCCAGGAAAAAAGTTTACTCTTGACGCGGGGACTTGGAAAAATTTCGCTCGAGCTCCGTCGCTTCGTCCAACCGACGCGCCAGAACGCCCTTCGCGAGTCGCTCGATCGTCCGACTAGATGACCCGCTCGACAGTTATATCAATTTTTCTCGAAAAATACTCATCCGAGAGCGTTGAAACTTCGTAAAACTGCATTAAACGCGGTATTATACAGGGATCTAACATTTAGAATCGTGCGAAACAGCCAGGAAAAAAGTTACCTCTTGACGCGGGGACTTGGAAAAATATCGCTCGAGCTCCGTCGATTCGTCGTACCGACGCGTCAGAACGCTCTTCGCGAGTCGCTCGATCGTTCGACTAGATGACCCGCTCGACGGTTATTTCAATTTTTCTCCAAAAATACTCATCCGAGAGCGTTGAAACTTCGAAAAACTGCATTAAACGCGGTATTATACAGGGATTTAACATTTAGAATCGTGCGAAACAGCCAGGAAAAAAGTTTACTCTTGACGCGGGGACTTGGAAAAATTTCGCTCGAGCTCCGTCGATTCGTCGTACCGACGCGCCAGAACGCTCTTCGCGAGTCGCTCGATCGTTCGACTAGATGACCCGCTCGACGGTTATTTCAATTTTTCTCCAAAAATACTCATCCGAGAGCGTTGAAACTTCGAAAAACTGCATTAAACGCGGTATTACACAGGGATCTAACATTTAGAATCGTGCGAAACAGCCAGGAAAAAAGTTTACTCTTGACGCGGGGACTTGGAAAAATTTCGCTCGAGCTCCGTCGCTTCGTCCAACCGACGCGCCAGAACGCCCTTCGCGAGAGGCTCGGTCGTCCGACTAGATGACCCGCTCGACGGTTATTTCGATTTTTCTCGAAAAATACTCATCCGAGAGCGTTGAAACTTCGTAAAACTGCATTAAACGCGGTATTATACAGGGATCTAACATTTAGAATCGTGCGAAACAGCCAGGAAAAAAGTTACCTCTTGACGCGGGGACTTGGAAAAATATCGCTCGAGCTCCGTCGATTCGTCGTACCGACGCGTCAGAACGCTCTTCGCGAGTCGCTCGATCGTTCGACTAGATGACCCGCTCGACGGTTATTTCAATTTTTCTCCAAAAATACTCATCCGAGAGCGTTGAAACTTCGAAAAACTGCATTAAACGCGGTATTATACAGGGATCTAACATTTAGAATCGTCCGAAACAGCCAGGAAAAAAGTTTACTCTTGACGCGGGGACTTGGAAAAATTTCGCTCGAGCTCCGTCGCCTCGTCCAACCGACGCGCCAGAACGCACTTCGCGAGTCGCTCGATCGTCCGACTAGATGACCCGCTCGACGGTTATTTCGATTTTTCTCGAAAAATACTCATCCGAGAGCGTTGAAACTTCGTAAAACTGCATTAAACGCGGTATTATACAGGGATTTAACATTTAGAATCGTCCGAAACAGCCAGGAAAAAAGTTTACTCTTGACGCGGGGACTTGGAAAAATTTCGCTCGAGCTCCGTCGCTTCGTCCAACCGACGCGCCAGAACGCCCTTCGTGAGACGCTCGGTCGTCCGACTAGATGACCCGCTCGACGGTTATTTCGATTTTTCTCGAAAAATACTCATCCGAGAGCGTTGAAACTTCGTAAAACTGCATTAAACGCGGTATTATACAGGGATCTAACATTTAGAATCGTGCGAAACAGCCAGGAAAAAAGTTTACTCTTGACGCGGGGACTTGGAAAAATTTCGCTCGAGCTCCGTCGCTTCGTCCAACCGACGCGCCAGAACGCCCTTCGCGAGACGCTCGGTCGTCCGACTAGATGACCCGCTCGACGGTTATTTCGATTTTTCTCGAAAAATACTCATCCGAGAGCGTTGAAACTTCGTAAAACTGCATTAAACGCGGTATTATACAGGGATCTAACATTTAGAATCGTGCGAAACAGCCAGGAAAAAAGTTTACTCTTGACGCGGGGACTTGGAAAAATTTCGCTCGAGCTCCGTCGCTTCGTCCAACCGACGCGCCAGAACGCCCTTCGCGAGACGCTCGGTCGTCCGACTAGATGACCCGCTCGACGGTTATTTCGATTTTTCTCGAAAAATACTCATCCGAGAGCGTTGAAACTTCGTAAAACTGCATTAAACGCGGTATTATACAGGGATCTAACATTTAGAATCGTGCGAAACAGCCAGGAAAAAAGTTACCTCTTGACGCGGGGACTTGGAAAAATATCGCTCGAGCTCCGTCGATTCGTCGTACCGACGCGTCAGAACGCTCTTCGCGAGTCGCTCGATCGTTCGACTAGATGACCCGCTCGACGGTTATTTCAATTTTTCTCGAAAAATACTCATCCGAGAGCGTTGAAACTTCGTAAAACTGCATTAAACGCGGTATTATACAGGGATCTAACATTTAGAATCGTGCGAAACAGCCAGGAAAAAAGTTTACTCTTGACGCGGGGACTTGGAAAAATTTCGCTCGAGCTCCGTCGCTTCGTCCAACCGACGCGCCAGAACGCCCTTCGCGAGACGCTCGGTCGTCCGACTAGATGACCCGCTCGACGGTTATTTCGATTTTTCTCGAAAAATACTCATCCGAGAGCGTTGAAACTTCGTAAAACTGCATTAAACGCGGTATTATACAGGGATCTAACATTTAGAATCGTGCGAAACAGCCAGGAAAAAAGTTTACTCTTGCCGCGGGGACTTGGAAAAATTTCGCTCGAGCTCCGTCGCCTCGTCCAACCGACGCGCCAGAACGCACTTCGCGAGTCGCTCGATCGTCCGACTAGATGACCCGCTCGACGGTTATTTCGATTTTTCTCGAAAAATACTCATCCGAGAGCGCTGAAACTTCGTAAAACTGCATTAAACGCGGTATTATACAGGGATCTAACATTTAGAATCGTCCGAAACAGCCAGGAAAAAAGTTTACTCTTGACGCGGGGACTTGGAAAAATTTCGCTCGAGCTCCGTCGCCTCGTCCAACCGACGCGCCAGAACGCACTTCGCGAGTCGCTCGATCGTCGGACTAGATGACCCGCTCGACGGTTATTTCGATTTTTCTCGAAAAATACTCATCCGAGAGCGTTGAAACTTCGTAAAACTGCATTAAACGCGGTATTATACAGGGATTTAACATTTAGAATCGTCCGAAACAGCCAGGAAAAAAGTTTACTCTTGACGCGGGGACTTGGAAAAATTTCGCTCGAGCTCCGTCGCTTCGTCCAACCGACGCGCCAGAACGCCCTTCGTGAGACGCTCGGTCGTCCGACTAGATGACCCGCTCGACGGTTATTTCGATTTTTCTCGAAAAATACTCATCCGAGAGCGTTGAAACTTCGTAAAACTGCATTAAACGCGGTATTATACAGGGATCTAACATTTAGAATCGTGCGAAACAGCCAGGAAAAAAGTTTACTCTTGACGCGGGGACTTGGAAAAATTTCGCTCGAGCTCCGTCGCTTCGTCCAACCGACGCGCCAGAACGCCCTTCGCGAGACGCTCGGTCGTCCGACTAGATGACCCGCTCGACGATTATTTCGATTTTTCTCGAAAAATACTCATCCGAGAGCGTTGAAACTTCGTAAAACTGCATTAAACGCGGTATTATACAGGGATCTAACATTTAGAATCGTGCGAAACAGCCAGGAAAAAAGTTTACTCTTGCCGCGGGGACTTGGAAAAATTTCGCTCGAGCTCCGTCGCTTCGTCCAACCGACGCGCCAGAACGCCCTTCGCGAGTCGCTCGATCGTCCGACTAGATGACCCGCTCGACAGTTATATCAATTTTTCTCGAAAAATACTCATCCGAGAGCGTTGAAACTTCGTAAAACTGCATTAAACGCGGTATTATACAGGGATCTAACATTTAGAATCGTGCGAAACAGCCAGGAAAAAAGTTACCTCTTGACGCGGGGACTTGGAAAAATATCGCTCGAGCTCCGTCGATTCGTCGTACCGACGCGTCAGAACGGTCTTCGCGAGTCGCTCGATCGCTCGACTAGATGACCCGCTCGACGGTTATTTCAATTTTTCTCCAAAAATACTCATCCGAGAGCGTTGAAACTTCGAAAAACTGCATTAAACGCGGTATTATACAGGGATCTAACATTTAGAATCGTGCGAAACAGCCAGGAAAAAAGTTTACTCTTGACGCGGGGACTTGGAAAAATTTCGCTCGAGCTCCGTCGATTCGTCGTACCGACGCGCCAGAACGCTCTTCGCGAGTCGCTCGATCGTTCGACTAGATGACCCGCTCGACGGTTATTTCAATTTTTCTCCAAAAATACTCATCCGAGAGCGTTGAAACTTCGAAAAACTGCATTAAACGCGGTATTATACAGGGATCTAACATTTAGAATCGTGCGAAACAGCCAGGAAAAAAGTTTACTCTTGACGCGGGGACTTGGAAAAATTTCGCTCGAGCTCCGTCGCTTCGTCCAACCGACGCGCAAGAACGCCCTTCGCGAGACGCTCGGTCGTCCGACTAGATGACCCGCTCGACGGTTATTTCGATTTTTCTCGAAAAATACTCATCCGAGAGCGTTGAAACTTCGTAAAACTGCATTAAACGCGGTATTATACAGGGATCTAACATTTAGAATCGTGCGAAACAGCCAGGAAAAAAGTTACCTCTTGACGCGGGGACTTGGAAAAATATCGCTCGAGCTCCGTCGATTCGTCGTACCGACGCGTCAGAACGCTCTTCGCGAGTCGCTCGATCGTTCGACTAGATGACCCGCTCGACGGTTATTTCAATTTTTCTCCAAAAATACTCATCCGAGAGCGTTGAAACTTCGAAAAACTGCATTAAACGCGGTATTATACAGGGATCTAACATTTAGAATCGTGCGAAACAGCCAGGAAAAAAGTTTACTCTTGACGCGGGGACTTGGAAAAATTTCGCTCGAGCTCCGTCGATTCGTCGTACCGACGCGCCAGAACGCTCTTCGCGAGTCGCTCGATCGTTCGACTAGATGACCCGCTCGACGGTTATTTCAATTTTTCTCCAAAAATACTCATCCGAGAGCGTTGAAACTTCGAAAAACTGCATTAAACCCGGTATTATACAGGGATCTAACATTTAGAATCGTGCGAAACAGCCAGGAAAAAAGTTTACTCTTGACGCGGGGACTTGGAAAAATTTCGCTCGAGCTCCGTCGCTTCGTCCAACCGACGCGCCAGAACGCCCTTCGCGAGACGCTCGGTCGTCCGACTAGATGACCCGCTCGACGGTTATTTCGATTTTTCTCGAAAAATACTCATCCGAGAGCGTTGAAACTTCGTAAAACTGCATTAAACGCGATATTATACAGGGATCTAACATTTAGAATCGTGCGAAACAGCCAGGAAAAAAGTTTACTCTTGACGCGGGGACTTGGAAAAATTTCGCTCGAGCTCCGTCGCTTCGTCCAACCGACGCGCCAGAACGCCCTTCGCGAGACGCTCGGTCGTCCGACTAGATGACCCGCTCGACGGTTATTTCGATTTTTCTCGAAAAATACTCATCCGAGAGCGTTGAAACTTCGTAAAACTGCATTAAACGCGGTATTATACAGGGATCTAACATTTAGAATCGTGCGAAACAGCCAGGAAAAAAGTTTACTCTTGACGCGGGGACTTGGAAAAATTTCGCTCGAGCTCCGTCGCCTCGTCCAACCGACGCGCCAGAACGCACTTCGCGAGTCGCTCGATCGTCCGACTAGATGACCCGCTCGACGGTTATTTCGATTTTTCTCGAAAAATACTCATCCGAGAGCGCTGAAACTTCGTAAAACTGCATTAAACGCGGTATTATACAGGGATCTAACATTTAGAATCGTCCGAAACAGCCAGGAAAAAAGTTTACTCTTGACGCGGGGACTTGGAAAAATTTCGCTCGAGCTCCGTCGCCTCGTCCAACCGACGCGCCAGAACGCACTTCGCGAGTCGCTCGATCGTCCGACTAGATGACCCGCTCGACGGTTATTTCGATTTTTCTCGAAAAATACTCATCCGAGAGCGTTGAAACTTCGTAAAACTGCATTAAACGCGGTATTATACAGGGATTTAACATTTAGAATCGTCCGAAACAGCCAGGAAAAAAGTTTACTCTTGACGCGGGGACTTGGAAAAATTTCGCTCGAGCTCCATCGCTTCGTCCAACCGACGCGCCAGAACGCCCTTCGCGAGACGCTCGGTCGTCCGACTAGATGACCCGCTCGACGGTTATTTCGATTTTTCTCGAAAAATACTCATCCGAGAGCGTTGAAACTTCGTAAAACTGCATTAAACGCGGTATTATACAGGGATCTAACATTTAGAATCGTGCGAAACAGCCAGGAAAAAAGTTTACTCTTGCCGCGGGGACTTGGAAAAATTTCGCTCGAGCTCCGTCGCCTCGTCCAACCGACGCGCCAGAACGCACTTCGCGAGTCGCTCGATCGTCGGACTAGATGACCCGCTCGACGGTTATTTCGATTTTTCTCGAAAAATACTCATCCGAGAGCGTTGAAACTTCGTAAAACTGCATTAAACGCGGTATTATACAGGGATTTAACATTTAGAATCGTCCGAAACAGCCAGGAAAAAAGTTTACTCTTGACGCGGGGACTTGGAAAAATTTCGCTCGAGCTCCGTCGCTTCGTCCAACCGACGCGCCAGAACGCCCTTCGTGAGACGCTCGGTCGTCCGACTAGATGACCCGCTCGACGGTTATTTCGATTTTTCTCGAAAAATACTCATCCGAGAGCGTTGAAACTTCGTAAAACTGCATTAAACGCGGTATTATACAGGGATCTAACATTTAGAATCGTGCGAAACAGCCAGGAAAAAAGTTTACTCTTGACGCGGGGACTTGGAAAAATTTCGCTCGAGCTCCGTCGCTTCGTCCAACCGACGCGCCAGAACGCCCTTCGCGAGACGCTCGGTCGTCCGACTAGATGACCCGCTCGACGGTTATTTCGATTTTTCTCGAAAAATACTCATCCGAGAGCGTTGAAACTTCGTAAAACTGCATTAAACGCGGTATTATACAGGGATCTAACATTTAGAATCATGCGAAACAGCCAGGAAAAAAGTTTACTCTTGCCGCGGGGACTTGGAAAAATTTCGCTCGAGCTCCGTCGCTTCGTCCAACCGACGCGCCAGAACGCCCTTCGCGAGTCGCTCGATCGTCCGACTAGACGACCCGCTCGACAGTTATATCAATTTTTCTCGAAAAATACTCATCCGTGAGCGTTGAAACTTCGTAAAACTGCATTAAACGCGGTATTATACAGGGATCTAACATTTAGAATCGTGCGAAACAGCCAGGAAAAAAGTTACCTCTTGACGCGGGGACTTGGAAAAATATCGCTCGAGCTCCGTCGATTCGTCGTACCGACGCGTCAGAACGCTCTTCGCGAGTCGCTCGATCGTTCGACTAGATGACCCGCTCGACGGTTATTTCAATTTTTCTCCAAAAATACTCATCCGAGAGCGTTGAAACTTCGAAAAACTGCATTAAACGCGGTATTATACAGGGATCTAACATTTAGAATCGTGCGAAACAGCCAGGAAAAAAGTTTACTCTTGACGCGGGGACTTGGAAAAATTTCGCTCGAGCTCCGTCGATTCGTCGTACCGACGCGCCAGAACGCTCTTCGCGAGTCGCTCGATCGTTCGACTAGATGACCCGCTCGACGGTTATTTCAATTTTTCTCCAAAAATACTCATCCGAGAGCGTTGAAACTTCGAAAAACTGCATTAAACGCGGTATTATACAGGGATCTAACATTTAGAATCGTGCGAAACAGCCAGGAAAAAAGTTTACTCTTGACGCGGGCACTTGGAAAAATTTCGCTCGAGCTCCGTCGCTTCGTCCAACCGACGCGCCAGAACGCCCTTCGCGAGACGCTCGGTCGTCCGACTAGATGACCCGCTCGACGGTTATTTCGATTTTTCTCGAAAAATACTCATCCGAGAGCGTTGAAACTTCGTAAAACTGCATTAAACGCGGTATTATACAGGGATCTAACATTTAGAATCGTGCGAAACAGCCAGGAAAAAAGTTACCTCTTGACGCGGGGACTTGGAAAAATATCGCTCGAGCTCCGTCGATTCGTCGTACCGACGCGTCAGAACGCTCTTCGCGAGTCGCTCGATCGTTCGACTAGATGACCCGCTCGACGGTTATTTCAATTTTTCTCCAAAAATACTCATCCGAGAGCGTTGAAACTTCGAAAAACTGCATTAAACGCGGTATTATACAGGGATCTAACATTTAGAATCGTGCGAAACAGCCAGGAAAAAAGTTTACTCTTGACGCGGGGACTTGGAAAAATTTCGCTCGAGCTCCGTCGATTCGTCGTACCGACGCGCCAGAACGCCCTTCGCGAGTCGCTCGATCGTTCGACTAGATGACCCGCTCGACGGTTATTTCGATTTTTCTCGAAAAATACTCATCCGAGAGCGTTGAAACTTCGTAAAACTGCATTAAACGCGGTATTATACAGGGATCTAACATTTAGAATCGTGCGAAACAGCCAGGAAAAAAGTTTACTCTTGCCGCGGGGACTTGGAAAAATTTCGCTCGAGCTCCGTCGCCTCGTCCAACCGACGCGCCAGAACGCACTTCGCGAGTCGCTCGATCGTCCGACTAGATGACCCGCTCGACGGTTATTTCGATTTTTCTCGAAAAATACTCATCCGAGAGCGCTGAAACTTCGTAAAACTGCATTAAACGCGGTATTATACAGGGATCTAACATTTAGAATCGTCCGAAACAGCCAGGAAAAAAGTTTACTCTTGCCGCGGGGACTTGGAAAAATTTCGCTCGAGCTCCGTCGCCTCGTCCAACCGACGCGCCAGAACGCACTTCGCGAGTCGCTCGATCGTCGGACTAGATGACCCGCTCGACGGTTATTTCGATTTTTCTCGAAAAATACTCATCCGAGAGCGTTGAAACTTCGTAAAACTGCATTAAACGCGGTATTATACAGGGATTTAACATTTAGAATCGTCCGAAACAGCCAGGAAAAAAGTTTACTCTTGACGCGGGGACTTGGAAAAATTTCGCTCGAGCTCCGTCGCTTCGTCCAACCGACGCGCCAGAACGCCCTTCGTGAGACGCTCGGTCGTCCGACTAGATGACCCGCTCGACGGTTATTTCGATTTTTCTCGAAAAATACTCATCCGAGAGCGTTGAAACTTCGTAAAACTGCATTAAACGCGGTATTATACAGGGATCTAACATTTAGAATCGTGCGAAACAGCCAGGAAAAAAGTTTACTCTTGACGCGGGGACTTGGAAAAATTTCGCTCGAGCTCCGTCGCTTCGTCCAACCGACGCGCCAGAACGCCCTTCGCGAGACGCTCGGTCGTCCGACTAGATGACCCGCTCGACGGTTATTTCGATTTTTCTCGAAAAATACTCATCCGAGAGCGTTGAAACTTCGTAAAACTGCATTAAACGCGGTATTATACAGGGATCTAACATTTAGAATCGTGCGAAACAGCCAGGAAAAAAGTTTACTCTTGACGCGGGGACTTGGAAAAATTTCGCTCGAGCTCCGTCGCTTCGTCCAACCGACGCGCCAGAACGCCCTTCGCGAGTCGCTCGATCGTCCGACTAGATGCCCCGCTCGACGGTTATTTCGATTTTTCTCGAAAAATACTCATCCGAGAGCGTTGAAACTTCGTAAAACTGCATTAAACGCGGTATTATACAGGGATCTAACATTTAGAATCGTGCGAAACAGCCAGGAAAAAAGTTTACTCTTGCCGCGGGGACTTGGAAAAATTTCGCTCGAGCTCCGTCGCTTCGTCCAACCGACGCGCCAGAACGCCCTTCGCGAGTCGCTCGATCGTCCGACTAGATGACCCGCTCGACAGTTATATCAATTTTTCTCGAAAAATACTCATCCGAGAGCGTTGAAACTTCGTAAAACTGCATTAAACGCGGTATTATACAGGGATCTAACATTTAGAATCGTGCGAAACAGCCAGGAAAAAAGTTACCTCTTGACGCGGGGACTTGGAAAAATATCGCTCGAGCTCCGTCGATTCGTCGTACCGACGCGTCAGAACGGTCTTCGCGAGTCGCTCGATCGCTCGACTAGATGACCCGCTCGACGGTTATTTCAATTTTTCTCCAAAAATACTCATCCGAGAGCGTTGAAACTTCGAAAAACTGCATTAAACGCGGTATTATACAGGGATCTAACATTTAGAATCGTGCGAAACAGCCAGGAAAAAAGTTTACTCTTGACGCGGGGACTTGGAAAAATTTCGCTCGAGCTCCGTCGATTCGTCGTACCGACGCGCCAGAACGCTCTTCGCGAGTCGCTCGATCGTTCGACTAGATGACCCGCTCGACGGTTATTTCAATTTTTCTCCAAAAATACTCATCCGAGAGCGTTGAAACTTCGAAAAACTGCATTAAACGCGGTATTATACAGGGATCTAACATTTAGAATCGTGCGAAACAGCCAGGAAAAAAGTTTACTCTTGACGCGGGGACTTGGAAAAATTTCGCTCGAGCTCCGTCGCTTCGTCCAACCGACGCGCAAGAACGCCCTTCGCGAGACGCTCGGTCGTCCGACTAGATGACCCGCTCGACGGTTATTTCGATTTTTCTCGAAAAATACTCATCCGAGAGCGTTGAAACTTCGTAAAACTGCATTAAACGCGGTATTATACAGGGATCTAACATTTAGAATCGTGCGAAACAGCCAGGAAAAAAGTTACCTCTTGACGCGGGGACTTGGAAAAATATCGCTCGAGCTCCGTCGATTCGTCGTACCGACGCGTCAGAACGCTCTTCGCGAGTCGCTCGATCGTTCGACTAGATGACCCGCTCGACGGTTATTTCAATTTTTCTCCAAAAATACTCATCCGAGAGCGTTGAAACTTCGAAAAACTGCATTAAACGCGGTATTATACAGGGATCTAACATTTAGAATCGTGCGAAACAGCCAGGAAAAAAGTTTACTCTTGACGCGGGGACTTGGAAAAATTTCGCTCGAGCTCCGTCGATTCGTCGTACCGACGCGCCAGAACGCCCTTCGCGAGTCGCTCGATCGTTCGACTAGATGACCCGCTCGACGGTTATTTCAATTTTTCTCCAAAAATACTCATCCGAGAGCGTTGAAACTTCGAAAAACTGCATTAAACCCGGTATTATACAGGGATCTAACATTTAGAATCGTGCGAAACAGCCAGGAAAAAAGTTTACTCTTGACGCGGGGACTTGGAAAAATTTCGCTCGAGCTCCGTCGCTTCGTCCAACCGACGCGCCAGAACGCCCTTCGCGAGACGCTCGGTCGTCCGACTAGATGACCCGCTCGACGGTTATTTCGATTTTTCTCGAAAAATACTCATCCGAGAGCGTTGAAACTTCGTAAAACTGCATTAAACGCGATATTATACAGGGATCTAACATTTAGAATCGTGCGAAACAGCCAGGAAAAAAGTTTACTCTTGACGCGGGGACTTGGAAAAATTTCGCTCGAGCTCCGTCGCTTCGTCCAACCGACGCGCCAGAACGCCCTTCGCGAGACGCTCGGTCGTCCGACTAGATGACCCGCTCGACGGTTATTTCGATTTTTCTCGAAAAATACTCATCCGAGAGCGTTGAAACTTCGTAAAACTGCATTAAACGCGGTATTATACAGGGATCTAACATTTAGAATCGTGCGAAACAGCCAGGAAAAAAGTTTACTCTTGACGCGGGGACTTGGAAAAATTTCGCTCGAGCTCCGTCGCCTCGTCCAACCGACGCGCCAGAACGCACTTCGCGAGTCGCTCGATCGTCCGACTAGATGACCCGCTCGACGGTTATTTCGATTTTTCTCGAAAAATACTCATCCGAGAGCGCTGAAACTTCGTAAAACTGCATTAAACGCGGTATTATACAGGGATCTAACATTTAGAATCGTCCGAAACAGCCAGGAAAAAAGTTTACTCTTGACGCGGGGACTTGGAAAAATTTCGCTCGAGCTCCGTCGCCTCGTCCAACCGACGCGCCAGAACGCACTTCGCGAGTCGCTCGATCGTCGGACTAGATGACCCGCTCGACGGTTATTTCGATTTTTCTCGAAAAATACTCATCCGAGAGCGTTGAAACTTCGTAAAACTGCATTAAACGCGGTATTATACAGGGATTTAACATTTAGAATCGTCCGAAACAGCCAGGAAAAAAGTTTACTCTTGACGCGGGGACTTGGAAAAATTTCGCTCGAGCTCCATCGCTTCGTCCAACCGACGCGCCAGAACGCCCTTCGCGAGACGCTCGGTCGTCCGACTAGATGACCCGCTCGACGGTTATTTCGATTTTTCTCGAAAAATACTCATCCGAGAGCGTTGAAACTTCGTAAAACTGCATTAAACGCGTTATTATACAGGGATCTAACATTTAGAATCGTGCGAAACAGCCAGGAAAAAAGTTTACTCTTGCCGCGGGGACTTGGAAAAATTTCGCTCGAGCTCCGTCGCCTCGTCCAACCGACGCGCCAGAACGCACTTCGCGAGTCGCTCGATCGTCGGACTAGATGACCCGCTCGACGGTTATTTCGATTTTTCTCGAAAAATACTCATCCGAGAGCGTTGAAACTTCGTAAAACTGCATTAAACGCGGTATTATACAGGGATTTAACATTTAGAATCGTCCGAAACAGCCAGGAAAAAAGTTTACTCTTGACGCGGGGACTTGGAAAAATTTCGCTCGAGCTCCGTCGCTTCGTCCAACCGACGCGCCAGAACGCCCTTCGTGAGACGCTCGGTCGTCCGACTAGATGACCCGCTCGACGGTTATTTCGATTTTTCTCGAAAAATACTCATCCGAGAGCGTTGAAACTTCGTAAAACTGCATTAAACGCGGTATTATACAGGGATCTAACATTTAGAATCGTGCGAAACAGCCAGGAAAAAAGTTTACTCTTGACGCGGGGACTTGGAAAAATTTCGCTCGAGCTCCGTCGCTTCGTCCAACCGACGCGCCAGAACGCCCTTCGCGAGACGCTCGGTCGTCCGACTAGATGACCCGCTCGACGGTTATTTCGATTTTTCTCGAAAAATACTCATCCGAGAGCGTTGAAACTTCGTAAAACTGCATTAAACGCGGTATTATACAGGGATCTAACATTTAGAATCATGCGAAACAGCCAGGAAAAAAGTTTACTCTTGCCGCGGGGACTTGGAAAAATTTCGCTCGAGCTCCGTCGCTTCGTCCAACCGACGCGCCAGAACGCCCTTCGCGAGTCGCTCGATCGTCCGACTAGACGACCCGCTCGACAGTTATATCAATTTTTCTCGAAAAATACTCATCCGTGAGCGTTGAAACTTCGTAAAACTGCATTAAACGCGGTATTATACAGGGATCTAACATTTAGAATCGTGCGAAACAGCCAGGAAAAAAGTTACCTCTTGACGCGGGGGACTTGGAAAAATATCGCTCGAGCTCCGTCGATTCGTCGTACCGACGCGTCAGAACGCTCTTCGCGAGTCGCTCGATCGTTCGACTAGATGACCCGCTCGACGGTTATTTCGATTTTTCTCAAAAAATACTCATCCGAGAGCGTTAAAACTTCGAAAAACTGCATTAAACGCGGTATTATACAGGGATCTAACATTTAGAATCGTGCGAAACAGCCAGGAAAAAAGTTTACTCTTGACGCGGGGACTTGGAAAAATTTCGCTCGAGCTCCGTCGATTCGTCGTACCGACGCGCCAGAACGCTCTTCGCGAGTCGCTCGATCGTTCGACTAGATGACCCGCTCGACGGTTATTTCAATTTTTCTCCAAAAATACTCATCCGAGAGCGTTGAAACTTCGAAAAAACTGCATTAAACGCGGTATTATACAGGGATCTAACATTTAGAATCGTGCGAAACAGCCAGGAAAAAAGTTTACTCTTGACGCGGGCACTTGGAAAAATTTCGCTCGAGCTCCGTCGCTTCGTCCAACCGACGCGCCAGAACGCCCTTCGCGAGACGCTCGGTCGTCCGACTAGATGACCCGCTCGACGGTTATTTCGATTTTTCTCGAAAAATACTCATCCGAGAGCGTTGAAACTTCGTAAAACTGCATTAAACGCGGTATTATACAGGGATCTAACATTTAGAATCGTGCGAAACAGCCAGGAAAAAAGTTACCTCTTGACGCGGGGACTTGGAAAAATATCGCTCGAGCTCCGTCGATTCGTCGTACCGACGCGTCAGAACGCTCTTCGCGAGTCGCTCGATCGTTCGACTAGATGACCCGCTCGACGGTTATTTCAATTTTTCTCGAAAAATACTCATCCGAGAGCGTTGAAACTTCGAAAAACTGCATTAAACGCGGTATTATACAGGGATCTAACATTTAGAATCGTGCGAAACAGCCAGGAAAAAAGTTTACTCTTGACGCGGGGACTTGGAAAAATTTCGCTCGAGCTCCGTCGATTCGTCGTACCGACGCGCCAGAACGCTCTTCGCGAGTCGCTCGATCGTTCGACTAGATGACCCGCTCGACGGTTATTTCGATTTTTCTCGAAAAATACTCATCCGAGAGCGTTGAAACTTCGTAAAACTGCATTAAACGCGGTATTATACAGGGATCTAACATTTAGAATCATGCGAAACAGCCAGGAAAAAAGTTTACTCTTGCCGCGGGGACTTGGAAAAATTTCGCTCGAGCTCCGTCGCTTCGTCCAACCGACGCGCCAGAACGCCCTTCGCGAGTCGCTCGATCGTCCGACTAGACGACCCGCTCGACAGTTATATCAATTTTTCTCGAAAAATACTCATCCGTGAGCGTTGAAACTTCGTAAAACTGCATTAAACGCGGTATTATACAGGGATCTAACATTTAGAATCGTGCGAAACAGCCAGGAAAAAAGTTACCTCTTGACGCGGGGACTTGGAAAAATATCGCTCGAGCTCCGTCGATTCGTCGTACCGACGCGTCAGAACGCTCTTCGCGAGTCGCTCGATCGTTCGACTAGATGACCCGCTCGACGGTTATTTCAATTTTTCTCCAAAAATACTCATCCGAGAGCGTTGAAACTTCGAAAAACTGCATTAAACGCGGTATTATACAGGGATCTAACATTTAGAATCGTGCGAAACAGCCAGGAAAAAAGTTTACTCTTGACGCGGGGACTTGGAAAAATTTCGCTCGAGCTCCGTCGATTCGTCGTACCGACGCGCCAGAACGCTCTTCGCGAGTCGCTCGATCGTTCGACTAGATGACCCGCTCGACGGTTATTTCAATTTTTTCTCCAAAAATACTCATCCGAGAGCGTTGAAACTTCGAAAAACTGCATTAAACGCGGTATTATACAGGGATCTAACATTTAGAATCGTGCGAAACAGCCAGGAAAAAAGTTTACTCTTGACGCGGGCACTTGGAAAAATTTCGCTCGAGCTCCGTCGCTTCGTCCAACCGACGCGCCAGAACGCCCTTCGCGAGACGCTCGGTCGTCCGACTAGATGACCCGCTCGACGGTTATTTCGATTTTTCTCGAAAAATACTCATCCGAGAGCGTTGAAACTTCGTAAAACTGCATTAAACGCGGTATTATACAGGGATCTAACATTTAGAATCGTGCGAAACAGCCAGGAAAAAAGATAACTCTTGACGCGGGGACTTGGAAAAATATCGCTCGAGCTCCGTCGATTCGTCGTACCGACGCGTCAGAACGCTCTTCGCGAGTCGCTCGATCGTTCGACTAGATGACCCGCTCGACGGTTATTTCAATTTTTCTCCAAAAATACTCATCCGAGAGCGTTGAAACTTCGAAAAACTGCATTAAACGCGGTATTATACAGGGATCTAACATTTAGAATCGTGCGAAACAGCCAGGAAAAAAGTTTACTCTTGACGCGGGGACTTGGAAAAATTTCGCTCGAGCTCCGTCGATTCGTCGTACCGACGCGCCAGAACGCTCTTCGCGAGTCGCTCGATCGTTCGACTAGATGACCCGCTCGACGGTTATTTCAATTTTTCTCCAAAAATACTCATCCGAGAGCGTTGAAACTTCGAAAAACTGCATTAAACGCGGTATTATACAGGGATCTAACATTTAGAATCGTGCGAAACAGCCAGGAAAAAAGTTTACTCTTGACGCGGGGACTTGGAAAAATTTCGCTCGAGCTCCGTCGCTTCGTCCAACCGACGCGCCAGAACGCCCTTCGCGAGACGCTCGGTCGTCCGACTAGATGACCCGCTCGACGGTTATTTCGATTTTTCTCGAAAAATACTCATCCGAGAGCGTTGAAACTTCGTAAAACTGCATTAAACGCGATATTATACAGGGATCTAACATTTAGAATCGTGCGAAACAGCCAGGAAAAAAGTTTACTCTTGCCGCGGGGACTTGGAAAAATTTCGCTCGAGCTCCGTCGCCTCGTCCAACCGACGCGCCAGAACGCACTTCGCGAGTCGCTCGATCGTCCGACTAGATGACCCGCTCGACGGTTATTTCGATTTTTCTCGAAAAATACTCATCCGAGAGCGCTGAAACTTCGTAAAACTGCATTAAACGCGGTATTATACAGGGATCTAACATTTAGAATCGTGCGAAACAGCCAGGAAAAAAGTTTACTCTTGACGCGGGGACTTGGAAAAATTTCGCTCGAGCTCCGTCGCCTCGTCCAACCGACGCGCCAGAACGCACTTCGCGAGTCGCTCGATCGTCCGACTAGATGACCCGCTCGACAGTTATATCAATTTTTCTCGAAAAATACTCATCCGAGAGCGTTGAAACTTCGTAAAACTGCATTAAACGCGGTATTATACAGGGATCTAACATTTAGAATCGTGCGAAACAGCCAGGAAAAAAGTTACCTCTTGACGCGGGGACTTGGAAAAATATCGCTCGAGCTCCGTCGATTCGTCGTACCGACGCGTCAGAACGCTCTTCGCGAGTCGCTCGATCGTTCGACTAGATGACCCGCTCGACGGTTATTTCAATTTTTCTCCAAAAATACTCATCCGAGAGCGTTGAAACTTCGAAAAACTGCATTAAACGCGGTATTATACAGGGATCTAACATTTAGAATCGTGCGAAACAGCCAGGAAAAAAGTTTACTCTTGACGCGGGGACTTGGAAAAATTTCGCTCGAGCTCCGTCGATTCGTCGTACCGACGCGCCAGAACGCTCTTCGCGAGTCGCTCGATCGTACGACTAGATGACCCGCTCGACGGTTATTTCGATTTTTCTCGAAAAATACTCATCCGAGAGCGTTGAAACTTCGTAAAACTGCATTAAACGCGGTATTATACAGGGATCTAACATTTAGAATCGTCCGAAACAGCCAGGAAAAAAGTTTACTCTTGACGCGGGGACTTGGAAAAATTTCGCTCGAGCTCCGTCGATTCGTCCAACCGACGCGCCAGAACGCCCTTCGCGAGACGCTCGGTCGTCCGACTAGATGACCCGCTCGACGGTTATTTCGATTTTTCTCGAAAAATACTCATCCGAGAGCGTTGAAACTTCGTAAAACTGCATTAAACGCGGTATTATACAGGGATCTAACATTTAGAATCGTGCGAAAAAGCCAGGAAAAAAGTTTACTCTTGACGCGGGGACTTGGAAAAATTTCGCTCGAGCTCCGTCGCCTCGTCCAACCGACGCGCCAGAACGCACTTCGCGAGTCGCTCGATCGTCCGACTAGATGACCCGCTCGACAGTTATTTCGATTTTTCTCGAAAAATACTCATCCGAGAGCGCTGAAACTTCGTAAAACTGCATTAAACGCGGTATTATACAGGGATCTAACATTTAGAATCGTCCGAAACAGCCAGGAAAAAAGTTTACTCTTGACGCGGGGACTTGGAAAAATTTCGCTCGAGCTCCGTCGCTTCGTCCAACCGACGCGCCAGAACGCCCTTCGCGAGACGCTCGGTCGTCCGACTAGATGACCCGCTCGACGGTTATTTCGATTTTTCTCGAAAAATACTCATCCGAGAGCGTTGAAACTTCGTAAAACTGCATTAAACGCGGTATTATACAGGGATCTAACATTTAGAATCGTGCGAAACAGCCAGGAAAAAAGTTTACTCTTGACGCGGGGACTTGGAAAAATTTCGCTCGAGCTCCGTCGCTTCGTCCAACCGACGCGCCAGAACGCCCTTCGCGAGACGCTCGGTCATCCGACTAGATGACCCGCTCGACGGTTATTTCGATTTTTCTCGAAAAATACTCATCCGAGAGCGCTGAAACTTCGTAAAACTGCATTAAACGCGGCATTATACAGGGATCTAAGATTTAGAATCGTGCGAAACAGCCAGGAAAAAAGATTACTCTTGCCGCGGGGACTTGGAAAAATTTCGCTCGAGCTCCGTCGCCTCGTCCAACCGACGCGCCAGAACGCTCTTCGCGAGTCGCTCGATCGTCCGACTAGATGACCCGCTCGACGGTTATATCAATTTTTCTCGAAAAATACTCATCCGAGAGCGTTGAAACTTCGTAAAACTGCATTAAACGCGGTATTATACAGGGATCTAACATTTAGAATCGTGCGAAACAGCCAGGAAAAAAGTTTACTCTTGACGCGGGGACTTGGAAAAGTTTCGCTCGAGCTCCGTCGCCTCGTCCAACCGACGCGCCAGAACGCACTTCGCGAGTCGCTCGATCGTCCGACTAGATGACCCGCTCGACGGTTATTTCGATTTTTCTCGAAAAATACTCATCCGAGAGCGTTGAAACTTCGAAAAACTGCATTAAACGCGGTATTATACAGGGATCTAACATTTAGAATCGTGCGAAACAGCCAGGAAAAAAGTTTACTCTTGACGCGGGGTCTTGGAAAAATTTCGCTCGAGCTCCGTCGCCTCGTCCAACCGACGCGCCAGAACGCACTTCGCGAGTCGCTCGATCGTCGGACTAGATGACCCGCTCGACGGTTATTTCGATTTTTCTCGAAAAATACTCATCCGAGAGCGTTGAAACTTCGTAAAACTGCATTAAACGCGGTATTATACAGGGATCTAACATTTAGAATCGTGCGAAACAGCCAGGAAAAAAGTTTACTCTTGCCGCGGGGTCTTGGAAAAATTTCGCTCGAGCTCCGTCGCCTCGTCCAACCGACGCGCCAGAACGCTCTTCGCGAGTCGCTCGATCGTCCGACTAGATGACCCGCTCGACAGTTATATCAATTTTTCTCGAAAAATACTCATCCGAGAGCGTTGAAACTTCGTAAAACTGCATTAAACGCGGTATTATACAGGGATCTAACATTTAGAATCGTGCGAAACAGCCAGGAAAAAAGTTTACTCTTGACGCGGGGACTTGGAAAAATTTCGCTCGAGCTCCGTCGATTCGTCGTACCGACGCGCCAGAACGCTCTTCGCGAGTCGCTCGATCGTTCGACTAGATGACCCGCTCGACGGTTATTTCAATTTTTCTCCAAAAATACTCATCCGAGAGCGTTGAAACTTCGAAAAACTGCATTAAACGCGGTATTATACAGGGATCTAACATTTAGAATCGTGCGAAACAGCCAGGAAAAAAGTCTACTCTTGACGCGGGGACTTGGAAAAATTTCGCTCGAGCTCCGTCGCCTCGTCCAACCGACGCGCCAGAGCGCACTTCGCGAGTCGCTCGTTCGTCCGACTAGATGACCCGCTCGACGGTTATTTCGATTTTTCTCGAAAAATACTCATCCGAGATCGTTGAAACTTCGTAAAACTGCATTAAACGCGGTATTATACAGGGATCTAACATTTAGAATCGTCCGAAACAGCCAGGAAAAAAGTTTACTCTTGACGCGGGGACTTGGAAAAATTTCGCTCGAGCTCCGTCGCTGCGTCCAACCGACGCGCCAGAACGCCCTTCGCGAGACGCTCGGTCGTCCGACTAGATGACCCGCTCGACGGTTATTTCGATTTTTCCCAAAAAATTCTCATCCGAGAGCGTTGAAACTTCGTAAAACTGCATTAAACGCGGTATTATACAGGGATCTAACATTTAGAATCGTGCGAAACAGCCAGGAAAAAAGTTTACTCTTGACGCGGGGACTTGGAAAAATTTCGCTCGAGCTCCGTCGCTTCGTCGAACCGACGCGCCAGAACGCCCGTCGCGAGTCGCTCGATCGTTCGACTAGATGACCCGCTAGACGGTTATTTCGATTTTTCTCAAAAAATACTCATCCGAGAGCGTTGAAACTTCGTAAAACTGCATTAAACGCGGTATTATACAGGGATCTAACATTTAGAATCGTGCGAAACAGCCAGGAAAAAAGTTTACTCTTGACGCGGGGACTTGGAAAAGTTTCGCTCGAGCTCCGTCGCCTCGTCCAACCGACGCGCCAGAACGCACTTCGCGAGTCGCTCGATCGTCCGACTAGATGACCCGCTCGACGGTTATTTCGATTTTTCTCGAAAAATACTCATCCGAGAGCGTTGAAACTTCGTAAAACTGCATTAAACGCGGTATTATACAGGGATCTAACATTTAGAATCGTGCGAAACAGCCAGGAAAAAAGTTTACTCTTGACGCGGGGTCTTGGAAAAATTTCGCTCGAGCTCCGTCGCCTCGTCCAACCGACGCGCCAGAACGCTCTTCGCGAGTCGCTCGATCGTCCGACTAGATGACCCGCTCGACAGTTATATCAATTTTTCTCGAAAAATACTCATCCGAGAGCGTTGAAACTTCGTAAAACTGCATTAAACGCGGTATTATACAGGGATCTAACATTTAGAATCGTGCGAAACAGCCAGGAAAAAAGTTTACTCTTGACGCGGGGACTTGGAAAAATTTCGCTCGAGCTCCGTCGATTCGTCGTACCGACGCGCCAGAACGCTCTTCGCGAGTCGCTCGATCGTTCGACTAGATGACCCGCTCGACGGTTATTTCAATTTTTCTCCAAAAATACTCATCCGAGAGCGTTGAAACTTCGAAAAACTGCATTAAACGCGGTATTATACAGGGATCTAACATTTAGAATCGTGCGAAACAGCCAGGAAAAAAGTTTACTCTTGACGCGGGGACTTGGAAAAATTTCGCTCGAGCTCCGTCGCTTCGTCCAACCGACGCGCCAGAACGCCCTTCGCGAGTCGCTCGATCGTTCGACTAGATGACCCGCTCGACGGTTATTTCGATTTTTCTCAAAAAATACTCATCCGAGAGCGTTGAAACTTCGTAAAACTGCATTAAACGCGGTATTATACAGGGATCTAACATTTAGAATCGTGCGAAACAGCCAGGAAAAAAGTCTACTCTTGACGCGGGGACTTGGAAAAATTTCGCTCGAGCTCCGTCGCCTCGTCCAACCGACGCGCCAGAGCGCACTTCGCGAGTCGCTCGTTCGTCCGACTAGATGACCCGCTCGACGGTTATTTCGATTTTTCTCGAAAAATACTCATCCGAGATCGTTGAAACTTCGTAAAACTGCATTAAACGCGGTATTATACAGGGATCTAACATTTAGAATCGTCCGAAACAGCCAGGAAAAAAGTTTACTCTTGACGCGGGGACTTGGAAAAATTTCGCTCGAGCTCCGTCGCTGCGTCCAACCGACGCGCCAGAACGCCCTTCGCGAGACGCTCGGTCGTCCGACTAGATGACCCGCTCGACGGTTATTTCGATTTTTCCCAAAAAATTCTCATCCGAGAGCGTTGAAACTTCGTAAAACTGCATTAAACGCGGTATTATACAGGGATCTAACATTTAGAATCGTGCGAAACAGCCAGGAAAAAAGTTTACTCTTGACGCGGGGACTTGGAAAAATTTCGCTCGAGCTCCGTCGCTTCGTCGAACCGACGCGCCAGAACGCCCGTCGCGAGTCGCTCGATCGTTCGACTAGATGACCCGCTAGACGGTTATTTCGATTTTTCTCAAAAAATACTCATCCGAGAGCGTTGAAACTTCGAAAAACTGCATTAAACGCGGTATTATACAGGGATCTAACATTTAGAATCGTCCGAAACAGCCAGGAAAAAAGTTTACTCTTGACGCGGGGACTTGGAAAAATTTCGCACGAGCTCCGTCGCTTCGTCCAACCGACGCGCCAGAACGCCCTTCGCGAGTCGCTCGATCGTTCGACTAGATGACCCGCTCGACGGTTATTTCGATTTTTCTCAAAAAATACTCATCCGAGAGCGTTGAAACTTCGAAAAACTGCATTAAACGCGGTATTATACAGGGATCTAACATTTAGAATCGTGCGAAACAGCCAGGAAAAAAGTTTACTCTTGACGCGGGGACTTGGAAAAATTTCGCTCGAGCTCCGTCGCCTCGTCCAACCGACGCGCCAGAACGCACTTCGCGAGTCGCTCGATCGTCCGACTAGATGACCCGCTCGACGGTTATTTCGATTTTTCTCGAAAAATACTCATCCGAGAGCGCTGAAACTTCGTAAAACTGCATTAAACGCGGTATTATACAGGGATCTAACATTTAGAATCGTGCTAAACAGCCAGGAAAAAAGTTTACTCTTGACGCGGGGACTTGGAAAAATTTCGCTCGAGCTCCGTCGCTTCGTCCAACCGACGCGCCAGAACGCCCTTCGCGAGACGCTCGGTCGTCCGACTAGATGACCCGCTCGACAGTTATATCAATTTTTCTCGAAAAATACTCATCCGAGAGCGTTGAAACTTCGTAAAACTGCATTAAACGCGGTATTATACAGGGATCTAACATTTAGAATCGTCCGAAACAGCCAGGAAAAAAGTTACCTCTTGACGCGGGGACTTGGAAAAATTTCGCTCGAGCTCCGTCGCTTCGTCCAACCGACGCGCCAGAACGCCCATCGCGAGACGCTCGGTCGTCCGACTAGATGACCCGCTCGACGGTTATTTCGATTTTTCTCGAAAAATACTCATCCGAGAGCGTTGAAACTTCGTAAAACTGCATTAAACGCGGTATTATACAGGGATCTAACATTTAGAATCGTGCGAAACAGCCAGGAAAAAAGTTTACTCTTGCCGCGGGGACTTGGAAAAATTTCGCTCGAGCTCCGTCGCCTCGTCCAACCGACGCGCCAGAACGCACTTCGCGAGTCGCTCGATCGTCCGACTAGATGACCCGCTCGACGGTTATTTCGATTTTTCTCGAAAAATACTCATCCGAGAGCGCTGAAACTTCGTAAAACTGCATTAAACGCGGTATTATACAGGGATCTAACATTTAGAATCGTCCGAAACAGCCAGGAAAAAAGTTTACTCTTGACGCGGGGACTTGGAAAAATTTCGCTCGAGCTCCGTCGCCTCGTCCAACCGACGCGCCAGAACGCACTTCGCGAGTCGCTCGATCGTCGGACTAGATGACCCGCTCGACGGTTATTTCGATTTTTCTCGAAAAATACTCATCCGAGAGCGTTGAAACTTCGTAAAACTGCATTAAACACGGTATTATACAGGGATTTAACATTTAGAATCGTCCGAAACAGCCAGGAAGAAAGTTTACTCTTGACGCGGGGACTTGGAAAAATTTCGCTCGAGCTCCGTCGCTTCGTCCAACCGACGCGCCAGAACGCCCTTCGCGAGACGCTCGGTCGTCCGACTAGATGACCCGCTCGACGGTTATTTCGATTTTTCTCGAAAAATACTCATCCGAGAGCGTTGAAACTTCGTAAAACTGCATTAAACGCGGTATTATACAGGGATCTAACATTTAGAATCGTGCGAAACAGCCAGGAAAAAAGTTTACTCTTGCCGCGGGGACTTGGAAAAATTTCGCTCGAGCTCCGTCGCCTCGTCCAACCGACGCGCCAGAACGCACTTCGCGAGTCGCTCGATCGTCCGACTAGATGACCCGCTCGACGGTTATTTCGATTTTTCTCGAAAAATACTCATCCGAGAGCGCTGAAACTTCGTAAAACTGCATTAAACGCGGTATTATACAGGGATCTAACATTTAGAATCGTCCGAAACAGCCAGGAAAAAAGTTTACTCTTGACGCGGGGACTTGGAAAAATTTCGCTCGAGCTCCGTCGCCTCGTCCAACCGACGCGCCAGAACGCACTTCGCGAGTCGCTCGATCGTCGCACTAGATGACCCGCTCGACGGTTATTTCGATTTTTCTCGAAAAATACTCATCCGAGAGCGTTGAAACTTCGTAAAACTGCATTAAACGCGGTATTATACAGGGATCTAACATTTAGAATCGTCCGAAACAGCCAGGAAAAAAGTTTACTCTTGACGCGGGGACTTGGAAAAATTTCGCTCGAGCTCCGTCGCTTCGTCCAACCGACGCGCCAGAACGCCCTTCGCGAGACGCTCGGTTGTCCGACTAGATGACCCGCTCGACGGTTATTTCGATTTTTCTCGAAAAATACTCATCCGAGAGCGTTGAAACTTCGTAAAACTGCATTAAACGCGGTATTATACAGGGATCTAACATTTAGAATCGTGCGAAACAGCCAGGAAAAAAGTTTACTCTTGACGCGGGGACTTGGAAAAATTTCGCTCGAGCTCCGTCGCCTCGTCCAACCGACGCGCCAGAACGCACTTCGCGAGTCGCTCGATCGTCCGACTAGATGACCCGCTCGACAGTTATTTCGATTTTTCTCGAAAAATACTCATCCGAGAGCGCTGAAACTTCGTAAAACTCCATTAAACGCGGTATTATACAGGGATCTAACATTTAGAATCGTCCGAAACAGCCAGGAAAAAAGTGTACTCTTGACGCGGGGACTTGGAAAAATTTCGCTCGAGCTCCGTCGCTTCGTCCAACCGACGCGCCAGAACGCCCTTCGCGAGACGCTCGGTCGTCCGACTAGATGACCCGCTCGACGGTTATTTCGATTTTTCTCGAAAAATACTCATCCGAGAGCGTTGAAACTTCGTAAAACTGCATTAAACGCGGTATTATATAGGGATCTAACATTTAGAATCGTGCGAAACAGCCAGGAAAAAAGTTTACTCTTGACGCGGGGACTTGGAAAAATTTCGCTCGAGCTCCGTCGCTTCGTCCAACCGACGCGCCAGAACGCCCTTCGCGAGACGCTCGGTCGTCCGACTAGATGACCCGCTCGACGGTTATTTCGATTTTTCTCGAAAAATAATCATCCGAGAGCGTTGAAACTTCGTAAAACTGCATTAAACGCGGTATTATACAGGCATCTAACATTTAGAATCGTGCGAAACAGCCAGGAAAAAAGTTTACTCTTGACGCGGGGACTTGGAAAAATTTCGCTCGAGCTCCGTCGCCTCGTCCAACCGACGCGCCAGAACGCACTTCGCGAGTCACTCGATCGTCCGACTAGATGACCCGCTCGACGGTTATTTCGATTTTTCTCGAAAAATACTCATCCGAGAGCGCTGAAACTTCGTAAAACTGCATTAAACGCGGTATTATACAGGGATCTAACATTTAGAATCGTGCGAAACAGCCAGGAAAAAAGTTTACTCTTGCCGCGGGGACTTGGAAAAATTTCGCTCGAGCTCCGTCGCCTCGTCCAACCGACGCGCCAGAACGCTCTTCGCGAGTCGCTCGATCGTCCGACTAGATGACCCGCACGACGGTTATATCAATTTTTCTCGAAAAATACTCATCCGAGAGCGCTGAAACTTCGTAAAACTGCATTAAACGCGGTATTATACAGGGATCTAACATTTAGAATCGTGCGAAACAGCCAGGAAAAAAGTTTACTCTTGACGCGGGGACTTGGAAAAATTTCGCTCGAGCTCCGTCGCCTCGTCCAACCGACGCGCCAGAACGCACTTCGCGAGTCGCTCGATCGTCCGACTAGATGACCCGCTCGACGGTTATTTCGATTTTTCTCGAAAAATACTCATCCGAGAGCGTTGAAGCTTCGTAAAACTGCATTAAACGCGGTATTATACAAGGATCTAACATTTAGAATCGTGCGAAACAGCCAGGAAAAAAGTTTACTCTTGCCGCGGGGACTTGGAAAAATTTCGCTCGAGCTCCGTCGCCTCGTCCAACCGACGCGCCAGAACGCTATTCGCGAGTCGCTCGATCGTCCGACTAGATGACCCGCTCGACGGTTATATCAATTTTTCTCGAAAATACTCATCCGAGAGCGCTGAAACTTCGTAAAACTGCATTAAACGCGGTATTATACAGGGATCTAACATTTAGAATCGTGCGAAACAGCCAGGAAAAAAGTTTACTCTTGACGCGGGGACTTGGAAAAATTTCGCTCGAGCTCCGTCGCCTCGTCCAACCGACGCGCCAGAACGCCCTTCGCGAGACGCTCGATCGTCCGACTAGATGACCCGCTCGACGGTTATTTCGATTTTTCTCGAAAAATACTCATCCGAGAGCGTTGAAACTTCGTAAAACTGCATTAAACGCAGTATTATACAGGGATCTAACATTTAGAATCGTGCGAAACAGCCAGGAAAAAAGTTTACTCTTGACGCGGGGACTTGGAAAAATTTCGCTCGAGCACCGTCGCTTCGTCCAACCGACGCACCAGAACGCCCTTCGCGAGACGCTCGATCGTCCGACTAGATGACCCGCTCGACGGTTATTTCGATTTTTCTCGAAAAATACTAATCCGAGAGCGTTGAAACTTCGTAAAACTGCATTAAACGCGGTATTATACAGGGATCTAACATTTAGAATCGTGCGAAACAGCCAGGAAAAAAGTTTACTCTTGACGCGGGGACTTGGAAAAATTTCGCTCGAGCTCCGTCGCTTCGTCCAACCGACGCGCCAGAACGCCCTTCGCGAGTCGCTCGATCGTTCGACTAGATGACCCGCTCGACGGTTATTTCGATTTTTCTCAAAAAATACTCATCCGAGAGCGTTGAAACTTCGTAAAACTGCATTAAACGCGTTATTATACAGGGATCTAACATTTAGAATCGTCCGAAACAGCCAGGAAAAAAGTTTACTCTTGACGCGGGGACTTGGAAAAATTTCGCTCGAGCTCCGTCGCTTCGTCCAACCGACGCGCCAGAACGCCCTTCGCGAGACGCTCGGTCGTCCGACTAGATGACCCGCTCGACGGTTATTTCGATTTTTCTCGAAAAATACTCATCCGAGAGCGTTGAAACTTCGTAAAACTGCATTAAACGCGGTATTATACAGGGATCTAACATTTAGAATCGTGCGAAACAGCCAGGAAAAAAGTTTACTCTTGACGCGGGGACTTGGAAAAATTTCGCTCGAGCTCCGTCGCTTCGTCCAACCGACGCGCCAGAACGCTCTTCGCGAGTCCGTAATGCGTGATCCGTTATGCGTTATGCGTTACGCGTTATGCGTTATGTGTTATGCGTCATGTGTTATGAATTATGCGTTATGCGTTATGCGATTTGCGTTATGCGTTATGCGTTATGCGTTATGCGTTATGCGATATGTGTAATGCGTGATCCGTTATGCGTTATGCGTTATGCGTTATGTGTTATGCGTTATGCGTTATGTGTTATGCGTCATGTGTTATGAATTATGCGTTATGCGTTATGCGATTTGCGTTATGCGTTATGCGTTATGCGTTATGCGTTATGCGTTATGCGTTATGCGATATGTGTAATGCGTGATCCGTTATGCGTTATGCGTTATGCGTTATGTGTTATGCGTTATGCGTTATGCGATATGAGTAATGCGTGATCCGTTATGCGTTATGCGTTACGCGTTATGCGTTATGTGTTATGCGTCATGCGTTATGAATTATGCGTTATGCGTTATGCGTTATGCGTTATGCGTTATGCGTTATGCGTTATGAGTAATGCGTGATCCGTTATGCGTTATGCGTTACGCGTTATGCGTTATGTGTTATGCGTCATGCGTTATGAATTATGCGTTATGCGTTATGCGTTATGCGTTATGCGTTATGCGTTATGCATTATGCGTTATGCGTTATGTGTTATGCGTCATGCGTTATGAATTATGCGTTATGCGTTATGCGTTATGCGTTATGCGTCATGCGTTATGAATAATGCGTGATCCGTTATGCGTTATGCGTTATGCTTTATGCGATTTGCGTTATGCGTTATGCATTATGAGTTATGCGTTATCCGTTATGCGTTATGCGTTATGAGTAATGCGTGATCCGTTATGCTTTTTGCGTTATGCGTTATGCGTTATGCGGGATCCGTTATGCGTTATGCGTTTTGCGATATTCGTTATACGTTGTGCTTTATGCGTTATGCGTTATGGATTATGCGTTTTGCGATATTCGATATACGTTGTGCTTTATGCGTTATGCGTTATGGATTATGCGTTATGCGTTATTCGTTATGCGTTATGCTTTATGCGTTATGCGTTATGCGTTATGCTTTATGCGATTTGCGTTATGCGTTATGCATTATGAGTTATGCGTTATGCGTTATGCGTTATGCGATATGAGTAATGCGTGATCCGTTATGCGTTATGCGTTATGCGTTATGTGTTATGCGTTATGCGCTATGCGTTATGCGTTATACGTTATGCGTTATGCGTTATGTGTTATGCGTCATGCGTTATGAATTATGCGTTATGCGTTATGCGTTATGCGTTATGCGTTATGCGTTATGCGTTATGCGTTATGCGTTATGCGTTATGCGTTATGCGTTATGCGTTATGCGTTATGCGTTATGCGTTATGCGTTATGCGTTATGCGTTAAGCGTTATGCGTTATGCGATATGAGTAATGCGTGATCCGTTATGCGTTATGCGTTATGCGTTATGTGTTATGCGTTATGCGTTATGCGTTATGCGTTATGCGTTATGCGTTATGCGTTATGCGTTATAAGTTATGCGTTATGCGATTTGCGTTATGCGTTATGCGTTATGCGTTATGCGTTATGCGTTATGCGTTATGCGTTATGAGTTATGCGTTATGCGTTATGCGTTATGCGATATGAGTAATGCGTGATCCGTTATGCGTTATGCGTTATGCGTTATGTGTTATGCGTTATGCGCTATGCGTTATGCGTTATACGTTATGCGTTATGCGTTATGTGTTATGCGTCATGCGTTATGAATTATGCGTTATGCGTTATGCGTTATGCGTTATGCGTTATGCGTTATACGTTATGCGTTATGCGTTATGCGTTATGCGTTATGCGTTATGCGTTATGCGTTATGCGTTATGCGTTAAGCGTTATGCGTTATGCGATATGAGTAATGCGTGATCCGTTATGCGTTATGCGTTATGCGTTATGTGTTATGCGTTATGCGTTATGCGTTATGCGTTATGCGTTATGCGTTATGCGTTATGTGTTATGCGTCATGTGTTATGAATTATGCGTTATGCGTTATGCGATTTGCGTTATGCGTTATGCGTTATGCGTTATGCGTTATGCGATATGTGTAATGCGTGATCCGTTATGCGTTATGCGTTATGCGTTATGTGTTATGCGTTATGCGTTATGTGTTATGCGTCATGTGTTATGAATTATGCGTTATGCGTTATGCGATTTGCGTTATGCGTTATGCGTTATGCGTTATGCGTTATGCGTTATGCGTTATGCGATATGTGTAATGCGTGATCCGTTATGCGTTATGCGTTATGCGTTATGTGTTATGCGTTATGCGTTATGCGATATGAGTAATGCGTGATCCGTTATGCGTTATGCGTTACGCGTTATGCGTTATGTGTTATGCGTCATGCGTTATGAATTATGCGTTATGCGTTATGCGTTATGCGTTATGCGTTATGCGTTATGCGTTATGAGTAATGCGTGATCCGTTATGCGTTATGCGTTACGCGTTATGCGTTATGTGTTATGCGTCATGCGTTATGAATTATGCGTTATGCGTTATGCGTTATGCGTTATGCGTTATGCGTTATGCATTATGCGTTATGCGTTATGTGTTATGCGTCATGCGTTATGAATTATGCGTTATGCGTTATGCGTTATGCGTTATGCGTCATGCGTTATGAATAATGCGTGATCCGTTATGCGTTATGCGTTATGCTTTATGCGATTTGCGTTATGCGTTATGCATTATGAGTTATGCGTTATCCGTTATGCGTTATGCGTTATGAGTAATGCGTGATCCGTTATGCTTTTTGCGTTATGCGTTATGCGTTATGCGGGATCCGTTATGCGTTATGCGTTTTGCGATATTCGTTATACGTTGTGCTTTATGCGTTATGCGTTATGGATTATGCGTTTTGCGATATTCGATATACGTTGTGCTTTATGCGTTATGCGTTATGGATTATGCGTTATGCGTTATTCGTTATGCGTTATGCTTTATGCGTTATGCGTTATGCGTTATGCTTTATGCGATTTGCGTTATGCGTTATGCATTATGAGTTATGCGTTATGCGTTATGCGTTATGCGATATGAGTAATGCGTGATCCGTTATGCGTTATGCGTTATGCGTTATGTGTTATGCGTTATGCGCTATGCGTTATGCGTTATACGTTATGCGTTATGCGTTATGTGTTATGCGTCATGCGTTATGAATTATGCGTTATGCGTTATGCGTTATGCGTTATGCGTTATGCGTTATGCGTTATGCGTTATGCGTTATGCGTTATGCGTTATGCGTTATGCGTTATGCGTTATGCGTTATGCGTTATGCGTTATGCGTTATGCGTTATGCGTTAAGCGTTATGCGTTATGCGATATGAGTAATGCGTGATCCGTTATGCGTTATGCGTTATGCGTTATGTGTTATGCGTTATGCGTTATGCGTTATGCGTTATGCGTTATGCGTTATGCGTTATGCGTTATAAGTTATGCGTTATGCGATTTGCGTTATGCGTTATGCGTTATGCGTTATGCGTTATGCGTTATGCGCTATGCGTTATGAGTTATGCGTTATGCGTTATGCGTTATGCGATATGAGTAATGCGTGATCCGTTATGCGTTATGCGTTATGCGTTATGTGTTATGCGTTATGCGCTATGCGTTATGCGTTATACGTTATGCGTTATGCGTTATGTGTTATGCGTCATGCGTTATGAATTATGCGTTATGCGTTATGCGTTATGCGTTATGCGTTATGCGTTATACGTTATGCGTTATGCGTTATGCGTTATGCGTTATGCGTTATGCGTTATGCGTTATGCGTTATGCGTTAAGCGTTATGCGTTATGCGATATGAGTAATGCGTGATCCGTTATGCGTTATGCGTTATGCGTTATGTGTTATGCGTTATGCGTTATGCGTTATGCGTTATGCGTTATGCGTTATGCGTTATAAGTTATGCGTTATGCGATTTGCGTTATGCGTTATGCGTTATGCGTTATGCGTTATGCGTTATGCGCTATGCGTTATGCGTTATGCGTTATGCGTTATATGTGTTCCGTTATGCATTTTGCGTTATGCGTTATGTGTTACGCGTTATGCGTTATGCGTTATGCGTTATGCGTTATGCGTTATGCGTTATGCGTTATGCATTATGCGTTATGCGTTATGCGTTATGCGTTATGCGTTATGCGTCATGCGTTATGAATAATGCGTGATCCGTTATGCGTTATGCTTTATGCGTTATGCGTTATGCGTTATGCTTTATGCGATTTGCGTTATGCGTTATGCATTATGAGTTATGCGTTATGCGTTATGCGTTATGCGATATGAGTAATGCGTGATCCGTTATGCGTTATGCGTTATGCGTTATGTGTTATGCGTTATGCGTTATGCGTTATGCGCTATGCGTTATGCGTTATGCGTTATGCGTTATGCGTTATATGTGTTCCGTTATGCATTTTGCGTTATGCGTTATGTGTTACGCGTTATGCGTTATGCGTTATGCGTTATGCGTTATGCGTTATGCATTATGCGTTATGCGTTATGCGTTATGCGTTATGCGCTATGCGTTATGCGTTATGCATTATGAGTTATGCGTTATCCGTTATGCGTATGCGTTATGAGTAATGCGTGATCCGTTATGCGTTATGCGTTATGCGTTATGCGATTTGCGTTATGCGTTATGCGTTTCCGCGTTATGCGTTATGCGTTATGCGTTATGAGTAATGCGTGATCCGTTAGGCGTTATGCGTTATGCGTTATGCGTTATGCGTTATGCTTTTTGCATTATGCGTTATTCGTTATGCGTTATGAGTAATGCGTGATCCGTTATGCGTTATGCGTTATGATTTATGCGTTATGCGTGTTCCGTTATGCATTTTGAGTTATGCGTTATGCGTTATGCGTTATGAGTAATGCGTGATCCGTTATGCGTTATGCGTTACGCGTTATGCGTTATGTGTTATGCGTCATGTGTTATGAATTATGCGTTATGCGTTATGCGATTTGCGTCATGCGTTATGCGTTATGCGTTATGCGATATGTGTAATGCGTGATCCGTTATGCGTTATGCGTTATGCGTTATGTGTTATGCGTTATGCGTTATGTGTTATGCGTCATGTGTTATGAATTATGCGTTATGCGTTATGCGATTTGCGTTATGCGTTATGCGTTATGCGTTATGCGTTATGCGTTATGCGATATGTGTAATGCGTGATCCGTTATGCGTTATGCGTTATGTGTTATGCGTTATGCGTTATGCGATATGAGTAATGCGTGATCCGTTATGCGTTATGCGTTATGCATTATGCGTTATGCGTTATGCGTTATGCGATTTGCGTTATGCGTTATGCGTTATGCGTTATGCGTTATGCGTTATGCGTTATGCGTTATGCGTTATGCGTTATGCGTTATGCGTTATGAGTAATGCGTGATCCGTTAGACGTTATGCGTTATGCGTTATGCGTTATGCGTTATGCGTTATGCGTTATGCGTTATGCGTTATGCGTTATGCGTTATGCGTTATGCGTTATGCGTTATGCGTTATGCGTTATGCGCTATGCGTTATGCGTATGAGTTATGCGTATGCGTTATGCGTTATGCGTTATGAGTAATGCGTTATGAGTAATGCGTGATCCGTTATGCGTTATGCGTTATGCGTTATGCGTTATGCGTCATGCGTTATGAATTATGCGTTATGCGTTATGCGTTATGCGTTATGCGTTATGCGTTATGAGTAATGCGTGATCCGTTATGCGTTATGCGTTACGCGTTATGCGTTATGTGTTATGCGTCATGCGTTATGAATTATGCGTTATGCGTTATGCGTTATGCGTTATGCGTTATGCGTTATGCGTTACGCGTTATGCGTTATGAGTAATGCGTGATCCGTTATGCGTTATGCGTTACGCGTTATGCGTCATGCGTTATGAATTATGCGTTATGCGTTATGCGTTATGCGTTATGCGTTATGTGTTATGCGATTTGCGTTATGCGTTATGCGTTATGCGATTTGCGTTATGCGTTATGCGTTATGGGTTATGCGTTATGCGTTATGCGTTATGCGTTATGCGTTATGCGTTATGCGTTATGCGTTATGCGTATGCGTTATGCGTTATGCGTTATGAGTAATGCGTTATGAGTAATGCGTGATCCGTTAAGCGTTATGCGTTATGCGTTATGCTTTATGCGTTATGCGTTATGCGTTATGCGTTATGCGTTATGCGTTATGCGTTATGCGTTATGCGTTATGTGTTATGCTTTATGCATTATGCGTTATTCGTTATGCGTTATGAGTAATGCGTGATCCGTTATGCGTTATGCGTTGTGCGTTATGCGGGATCCGTTATGCGTTATGCGTTATGCGTTATGCCTTATGCGTTATGCGTTATGCGTTATGCGTTATGCGTTATGCGTTATGTGTTATGCGTCATGCGTTATGAATTATGCGTTATGCGTTATGCGTTATGCGTTATGCGTTATTCGTTATGCGTCTTGCGTTATGAGTAATGCGTGATCCGTTATGCGTTATGCGATATGCGTTATGCGTTATGCGTTATGCTTTATGCGATTTGCGTTATGCGTTATGCATTATGAGTTATGCGTTATCCGTTATGCGTTATGCGTTATGAGTAATGCGTGATCCGTTATGCTTTTTGCGTTATGCGTTATGCGTTATGCGGGATCCGTTATGCGTTATGCGTTATGCGTTATGCCTTATGCGTTCTGCGTTATGCGTTATGCGTTATGCGATTTGCGTTATGCGTTATGCGTTTCCGCGTTATGCGTTATGCGTTATGCGTTATGAGTAATGCGTCATCCGTTAGGCGTTATGCGTTATGCGTTATGCGTTATGCGTTATGCGTTATGCGTTATGCGTTATGCGTTATGAGTAATGCGTCATCCGTTAGGCGTTATGCGTTATGCGTTATGCGTTATGCGTTATGCGTTATGCGTTATGCGATTTGCGTTATGCGTTAATCGTTATGCGTTATGCGTTATGCGTTATGAGTAATGCGTGATCCGTTAGGCGTTATGCGTTATGCGTTATGCGTTATGCTTTTTGCATTATGCGTTATTCGTTATGCGTTATGAGTAATGCGTGAT
The DNA here is from genome assembly GCA_916610235.2 of Lasioglossum morio. Taxonomy (NCBI): domain Eukaryota; kingdom Metazoa; phylum Arthropoda; class Insecta; order Hymenoptera; family Halictidae; genus Lasioglossum; species Lasioglossum morio. The sequence continues at coordinate 465,759 of CAKAJA020000144.1, read as the reverse complement.
CCGTTATGCGTTATGCGTTATGATTTATGCGTTATGCGTTATGCGTGTTCCGTTATGCATTTTGAGTTATGCGTTATGCGTTATGCGTTATGAGTAATGCGTGATCCGTTATGCGTTATGCGTTACGCGTTATGCGTTATGTGTTATGCGTCATGTGTTATGAATTATGCGTTATGCGTTATGCGATTTGCGTTATGCGTTATGCGTTATGCGTTATGCGTTATGCGATATGTGTAATGCGTGATCCGTTATGCGTTATGCGTTATGCGTTATGTGTTATGCGTTATGCGTTATGTGTTATGCGTCATGTGTTATGAATTATGCGTTATGCGTTATGCGATTTGCGTTATGCGTTATGCGTTATGCGTTATGCGTTATGCGTTATGCGATATGTGTAATGCGTGATCCGTTATGCGTTATGCGTTATGCGTTATGTGTTATGCGTTATGCGTTATGCGATATGAGTAATGCGTGATCCGTTATGCGTTATGCGTTATGTGTTATGCGTCATGCGTTATGAATTATGCGTTATGCGTTATGCGTTATGCGTTATGCGTTATGCGTTATGCGTTATGAGTAATGCGTGATCCGTTATGCGTTATGCGTTACGCGTTATGCGTTATGTGTTATGCGTCATGCGTTATGAATTATGCGTTATGCGTTATGCGTTATGCGTTATGCGTTACGCGTTATGCGTTATGAGTAATGCGTGATCCGTTATGCGTTATGCGTTACGCGTTATGCGTCATGCGTTATGAATTATGCGTTATGCGTTATGCGTTATGCGTTATGCGTTATGCGTTATGCGTTATGCGTTATGCGTTATGCGTCATGCGTTATGAATTATGCGTTATGCGTTATGCGTTATGCGTGATCCGTTATGCGTTATGCGATATGCGTTATGCGTTATGCGTTATGCTTTATGCGATTTGCGTTATGCGTTATCCGTTATGCGTTATGCGTTATGAGTAATGCGTGATCCGTTATGCTTTTTGCGTTATGCGTTATGCGTTATGCGGGATCCGTTATGCGTTATGCGTTATGCGTTATGCCTTATGCGTTATGCGTTATGCGTTATGCGTTATGCGATTTGCGTTATGCGTTATGCGTTTCCGCGTTATGCGTTATGCGTTATGCGTTATGAGTAATGCGTCATCCGTTAGGTGTTATGCGTTATGCGTCATGCGTTATGCGTTATGCGTTATGCGTTATGAGTAATGCGTCATCCGTTAGGCGTTATGCGTTATGCGTTATGCGTTATGCGTTATGCGATTTGCGTTATGCGTTATGCGTTATGCGTTATGCGTTATGCGTTATGAGTAATGCGTGATCCGTTAGGCGTTATGCGTTATGCGTTATGCGTTATGCGTTATGCGATATGTGTAATGCGTGATCCGTTATGCGTTATGCGTTATGCGTTATGTGTTATGCGTTATGCGTTATGCGATATGTGTAATGCGTGATCCGTTATGCGTTATGCGTTATGCGTTATGTGTTATGCGTTATGCGTTATGTGTTATGCGTCATGTGTTATGAATTATGCGTTATGCGTTATGCGATTTGCGTTATGCGTTATGCGTTATGCGTTATGCGTTATGCGTTATGCGTTATGCGTTATGCGTTATGCGTTATGTGTTATGCTTTATGCATTATGCGTTATTCGTTATGCGTTATGAGTAATGCGTGATCCGTTATGCGTTATGCGTTATGCGATATGCGTTATGCGGGATCCGTTATGCGTTATGCGTTATGCGTTATGCGTTATGCGTTATGCGTTATGAGTAATGCGTGATCCGTTATGCGTTATGCGTTACGCGTTATGCGTCATGCGTTATGAATTATGCGTTATGCGTTATGCGTTATGCGTTATGCGTTATGCGTTATGCGTTATGCGTTATGCGTTATGCGATTGCGTTATGCGTTACGCGTTATGCGTTATGAGTAATGCGTGATCCGTTATGCGTTATGCGATTTGCGTTATGCGTTATGCGTTATGCGTTATGCGTTATGCGATATGTGTAATGCGTGATCCGTTATGCGTTATGCGTTATGCGTTATGTGTTATGCGTTATGCGTTATGTGTTATGCGTCATGTGTTATGAATTATGCGTTATGCGTTATGCGATTTGCGTTATGCGTTATGCGTTATGCGTTATGCGTTATGCGTTATGCGATATGTGTAATGCGTGATCCGTTATGCGTTATGCGTTATGCGTTATGTGTTATGCGTCATGCGTTATGCGATATGAGTAATGCGTGATCCGTTATGCGTTATGCGTTACGCGTTATGCGTTATGTGTTATGCGTCATGCGTTATGAATTATGCGTTATGCGTTATGCGTTATGCGTTATGCGTTATGCGTTACGCGTTATGCGTTATGAGTAATGCGTGATCCGTTAGGCGTTATGCGTTATGCGTTATGCGTTATGCGTTATGAGTAATGCGTGATCCGTTATGCGTTATGCGTTACGCGTTATGCGTTATGTGTTATGCGTCATGCGTTATGAATTATGCGTTATGCGTTATGCGTTATGCGTTATGCGTTATGCGTTACGCGTTATGCGTTATGAGTAATGCGTGATCCGTTATGCGTTATGCGTTACGCGTTATGCGTCATGCGTTATGAATTATGCGTTATGCGTTATGCGTTATGCGTTATGCGTTATGCGTTATGCGTTATGCGTTATGCGTTATGCGTTATGCGTTATGCGTCATGCGTTATGAATTATGCGTTATGCGTTATGCGTTATGCGTTATGCGTTATGCGTTATGCGTTATGAGTAATGCGTGATCCGTTATGCGTTATGCGTTACGCGTTATGCGTTATGTGTTATGCGTCATGCGTTATGAATTATGCGTTAGGCGTTATGCGTTATGCGTTATGCGTTATGCGTTATGCGTTACGCGTTATGCGTTATGAGTAATGCGTGATCCGTTATGCGTTATGCGTTACGCGTTATGCGTCATGCGTTATGAATTATGCGTTATGCGTTATGCGTTATGCGTTATGCGTTATGCGATTGCGTTATGCGTTACGCGTTATGCGTTATGAGTAATGCGTGATCCGTTATGCGTTATGCGTTACGCGTTATGCGTCATGCGTTATGAATTATGCGTTATGCGTTATGCGTTATGCGTTATGCGTTATGCGTTATGCGATTTGCGTTATGCGTTATGCGTTATGCGATTTGCGTTATGCGTTATGCGTTATGGGTTATGCGTTATGCGTTATGCGTTATGCGTTATGCGTTATGCGTTATGCGTTATGCGTATGCGTTATGCGTTATGCGTTATGAGTAATGCGTTATGAGTAATGCGTGATCCGTTAAGCGTTATGCGTTATGCGTTATGCTTTATGCGTTATGCGTTATGCGTTATGCGTTATGCGTTATGCGTTATGCGTTATGCGTTATGCGTTATGCTTTATGCGTTATGCGGGATCCGTTATGCGTTATGCGTTATGCGTTATGCGTTATGCGTTATGCGTTATGCGTTATGCGTTATGCGTTATGCGTTATGCGTTATGCGTTATGCGTTATGCGTTATGCGTTATGCGTTATGCGTATGCGTTATGCGTTATGCGTTATGAGTAATGCGTTATGAGTAATGCGTGATCCGTTAAGCGTTATGCGTTATGCGTTATGCTTTATGCGTTATGCGTTATGCGTTATGCGTTATGCGTTATGCGTTATGCGTTATGTGTTATGCTTTATGCATTATGCGTTATTCGTTATGCGTTATGAGTAATGCGTGATCCGTTATGCGTTATGCGTTATGCGTTATGCGTTATGCGGGATCCGTTATGCGTTATGCGTTATGCGTTATGCCTTATGCGTTATGCGTTATGCGTTATGCGTTACGCGTTATGCGTTATGAGTAATGCGTGATCCGTTAGGCGTTATGCGTTATGCGTTACGCGTTATGCGTTATGAGTAATGCGTGATCCGTTATGCGTTATGCGTTACGCGTTATGCGTCATGCGTTATGAATTATGCGTTATGCGTTATGCGTTATGCGTTATGCGTTATGCGATTGCGTTATGCGTTACGCGTTATGCGTTATGAGTAATGCGTGATCCGTTATGCGTTATGCGTTACGCGTTATGCGTCATGCGTTATGAATTATGCGTTATGCGTTATGCGTTATGCGTTATGCGTTATGCGTTATGCGATTTGCGTTATGCGTTATGCGTTATGCGATTTGCGTTATGCGTTATGCGTTATGGGTTATGCGTTATGCGTTATGCGTTATGCGTTATGCGTTATGCGTTATGCGTTATGCGTATGCGTTATGCGTTATGCGTTATGAGTAATGCGTTATGAGTAATGCGTGATCCGTTAAGCGTTATGCGTTATGCGTTATGCTTTATGCGTTATGCGTTATGCGTTATGCGTTATGCGTTATGCGTTATGCGTTATGCGTTATGCGTTATGCTTTATGCGTTATGCGGGATCCGTTATGCGTTATGCGTTATGCGTTATGCCTTATGCGTTATGCGTTATGCGTTATGCGTTATGCGTTATGCGTTATGCGTTATGCGTTATGCGTTATGCGTTATGCGTTATGCGTTATGCGTATGCGTTATGCGTTATGCGTTATGAGTAATGCGTTATGAGTAATGCGTGATCCGTTAAGCGTTATGCGTTATGCGTTATGCTTTATGCGTTATGCGTTATGCGTTATGCGTTATGCGTTATGCGTTATGCGTTATGTGTTATGCTTTATGCATTATGCGTTATTCGTTATGCGATATGAGTAATGCGTGATCCGTTATGCGTTATGCGTTACGCGTTATGCGTTATGTGTTATGCGTCATGCGTTATGAATTATGCGTTATGCGTTATGCGTTATGCGTTATGCGTTATGCGTTACGCGTTATGCGTTATGAGTAATGCGTGATCCGTTAGGCGTTATGCGTTATGCGTTATGCGTTATGCGTTATGAGTAATGCGTGATCCGTTATGCGTTATGCGTTACGCGTTATGCGTTATGTGTTATGCGTCATGCGTTATGAATTATGCGTTATGCGTTATGCGTTATGCGTTATGCGTTATGCGTTATGCGTTACGCGTTATGCGTTATGAGTAATGCGTGATCCGTTATGCGTTATGCGTTACGCGTTATGCGTCATGCGTTATGAATTATGCGTTATGCGTTATGCGTTATGCGTTATGCGTTATGCGTTATGCGTTATGCGTTATGCGTTATGCGTTATGCGTTATGCGTTATGCGTCATGCGTTATGAATTATGCGTTATGCGTTATGCGTTATGCGTTATGCGTTATGCGTTATGCGTTATGAGTAATGCGTGATCCGTTATGCGTTATGCGTTACGCGTTATGCGTTATGTGTTATGCGTCATGCGTTATGAATTATGCGTTAGGCGTTATGAGTTATGCGTTATGCGTTATGCGTTATGCGTTACGCGTTATGCGTTATGAGTAATGCGTGATCCGTTATGCGTTATGCGTTACGCGTTATGCGTCATGCGTTATGAATTATGCGTTATGCGTTATGCGTTATGCGTTATGCGTTATGCGATTGCGTTATGCGTTACGCGTTATGCGTTATGAGTAATGCGTGATCCGTTATGCGTTATGCGTTACGCGTTATGCGTCATGCGTTATGAATTATGCGTTATGCGTTATGCGTTATGCGTTATGCGTTATGCGTTATGCGATTTGCGTTATGCGTTATGCGTTATGCGATTTGCGTTATGCGTTATGCGTTATGGGTTATGCGTTATGCGTTATGCGTTATGCGTTATGCGTTATGCGTTATGCGTTATGCGTATGCGTTATGCGTCATGCGTTATGAGTAATGCGTTATGAGTAATGCGTGATCCGTTAAGCGTTATGCGTTATGCGTTATGCTTTATGCGTTATGCGTTATGCGTTATGCGTTATGCGTTATGCGTTATGCGTTATGCGTTATGTGTTATGCTTTATGCGTTATGCGGGATCCGTTATGCGTTATGCGTTATGCGTTATGCCTTATGCGTTATGCGTTATGCGTTATGCGTTATGCGTTATGCGTTATGCGTTATGCGTTATGCGTTATGCGTTATGCGTTATGCGTTATGCGTATGCGTTATGCGTTATGCGTTATGAGTAATGCGTTATGAGTAATGCGTGATCCGTTAAGCGTTATGCGTTATGCGTTATGCTTTATGCGTTATGCGTTATGCGTTATGCGTTATGCGTTATGCGTTATGCGTTATGTGTTATGCTTTATGCATTATGCGTTATTCGTTATGCGTTATGAGTAATGCGTGATCCGTTATGCGTTATGCGTTATGCGTTATGCGTTATGCGGGATCCGTTATGCGTTATGCGTTATGCGTTATGCCTTATGCGTTATGCGTTATGCGTTATGCGTTATGCGTTATGCGTTATGCGTTATGCGTTATGCGATATGTCTAATGCGTGATCCTTTATGCGTTATGCGTTATGCGTTATGTGTTATGCGTTATGCGTTATGCGATATGAGTAATGCGTGATCCGTTATGCGTTATGCGTTACGCGTTATGCGTTATGTGTTATGCGTCATGCGTTATGAATTATGCGTTATGCGTTATGCGTTATGCGTTATGCGTTATGCGTTACGCGTTATGCGTTATGAGTAATGCGTGATCCGTTAGGCGTTATGCGTTATGCGTTATGCGTTATGCGTTATGAGTAATGCGTGATCCGTTATGCGTTATGCGTTACGCGTTATGCGTTATGTGTTATGCGTCATGCGTTATGAATTATGCGTTATGCGTTATGCGTTATGCGTTATGCGTTATGCGTTACGCGTTATGCGTTATGAGTAATGCGTGATCCGTTATGCGTTATGCGTTACGCGTTATGCGTCATGCGTTATGAATTATGCGTTATGCGTTATGCGTTATGCGTTATGCGTTATGCGTTATGCGATATGCGTTATGCGTTATGCGTTATGCGTTATGCGTTATGCGTTATGCGTTATGCGTCATGCGTTATGAATTATGCGTTATGCGTTATGCGTTATGCGTTATGCGTTATGCGTTATGCGTTATGAGTAATGCGTGATCCGTTATGCGTTATGCGTTACGCGTTATGCGTTATGTGTTATGCGTCATGCGTTATGAATTATGCGTTAGGCGTTATGCGTTATGCGTTATGCGTTATGCGTTATGCGTTACGCGTTATGCGTTATGAGTAATGCGTGATCCGTTATGCGTTATGCGTTACGCGTTATGCGTCATGCGTTATGAATTATGCGTTATGCGTTATGCGTTATGCGTTATGCGTTATGCGTTATGCGATTGCGTTATGCGTTACGCGTTATGCGTTATGAGTAATGCGTGATCCGTTATGCGTTATGCGTTACGCGTTATGCGTCATGCGTTATGAATTATGCGTTATGCGTTATGCGTTATGCGTTATGCGTTATGCGTTATGCGTTATGCGTTATGCGATTTGCGTTATGCGTTATGCGTTATGCGATTTGCGTTATGCGTTATGCGTTATGGGTTATGCGTTATGCGTTATGCGTTATGCGTTATGCGTTATGCGTTATGCGTTATGCGTTATGCGTTATGCGTTATGCGTTATGCGTTATGCGTTATGTGTTATGCTTTATGCATTATGCGTTATTCGTTATGCGTTATGAGTAATGCGTGATCCGTTATGCGTTATCCGTTATGCGTTATGCGTTATGCGGGATCCGTTATGCGTTATGCGTTATGCGTTATGCGTTATGCGTTATGCGTTATGCGTTATGCGTTATGCGTTATGCGTTATGCGTCTTGCGTTATGAGTAATGCGTGATCCGTTATGCGTTATGCGATATGCGTTATGCGTTATGCGTTATGCTTTATGCGATTTGCGTTATGCGTTATCCGTTATGCGTTATGCGTTATGAGTAATGCGTGATCCGTTATGCTTTTTGCGTTATGCGTTATGCGTTATGCGGGATCCGTTATGCGTTATGCGTTATGCGTTATGCCTTATGCGTTATGCGTTATGCGTTATGCGTTATGCGATTTGCGTTATGCGTTATGCGTTTCCGCGTTATGCGTTATGCGTTATGCGTTATGAGTAATGCGTCATCCGTTAGGCGTTATGCGTTATGCGTTATGCGTTATGCGTCATGCGTTATGCGTTATGCGTTACGCGTTATGAGTAATGCGTCATCCGTTAGGCGTTATGCGTTATGCGTTATGCGTTATGCGTTATGCGATTTGCGTTATGCGTTATGCGTTATGCGTTATGCGTTATGCGTTATGCGTTATGAGTAATGCGTGATCCGTTAGGCGTTATGCGTTATGCGTTATGCGTTATGCGTTATGCGTTATGCGATATGTGTAATGCGTGATCCGTTATGCGTTATGCGTTATGCGTTATGCGTTATGTGTTATGCGTTATGCGTTATGCGATATGTGTAATGCGTGATCCGTTATGCGTTATGCGTTATGCGTTATGTGTTATGCGTTATGCGTTATGTGTTATGCGTCATGTGTTATGAATTATGCGTTATGCGTTATGCGATTTGCGTTATGCGTTATGCGTTATGCGTTATGCGTTATGCGTTATGCGTTATGCGTTATGCGTTATGCGTTATGTGTTATGCTTTATGCATTATGCGTTATTCGTTATGCGTTATGAGTAATGCGTGATCCGTTATGCGTTATGCGTTATGCGTTATGCGTTATGCGGGATCCGTTATGCGTTATGCGTTATGCGTTATGCGTTATGCGTTATGCGTTATGAGTAATGCGTGATCCGTTATGCGTTATGCGTTACGCGTTATGCGTCATGCGTTATGAATTATGCGTTATGCGTTATGCGTTATGCGTTATGCGTTATGCGTTATGCGTTATGCGTTATGCGTTATGCGATTGCGTTATGCGTTACGCGTTATGCGTTATGAGTAATGCGTGATCCGTTATGCGTTATGCGATTTGCGTTATGCGTTATGCGTTATGCGTTATGCGTTATGCGATATGTGTAATGCGTGATCCGTTATGCGTTATGCGTTATGCGTTATGTGTTATGCGTTATGCGTTATGTGTTATGCGTCATGTGTTATGAATTATGCGTTATGCGTTATGCGATTTGCGTTATGCGTTATGCGTTATGCGTTATGCGTTATGCGTTATGCGATATGTGTAATGCGTGATCCGTTATGCGTTATGCGTTATGCGTTATGTGTTATGCGTCATGCGTTATGCGATATGAGTAATGCGTGATCCGTTATGCGTTATGCGTTACGCGTTATGCGTTATGTGTTATGCGTCATGCGTTATGAATTATGCGTTATGCGTTATGCGTTATGCGTTATGCGTTATGCGTTACGCGTTATGCGTTATGAGTAATGCGTGATCCGTTAGGCGTTATGCGTTATGCGTTATGCGTTATGCGTTATGAGTAATGCGTGATCCGTTATGCGTTATGCGTTACGCGTTATGCGTTATGTGTTATGCGTCATGCGTTATGAATTATGCGTTATGCGTTATGCGTTATGCGTTATGCGTTATGCGTTACGCGTTATGCGTTATGAGTAATGCGTGATCCGTTATGCGTTATGCGTTACGCGTTATGCGTCATGCGTTATGAATTATGCGTTATGCGTTATGCGTTATGCGTTATGCGTTATGCGTTATGCGTTATGCGTTATGCGTTATGCGTTATGTGTTATGCGTGATCCGTTAAGCGTTATGCGTTATGCGTTATGCTTTATGCGTTATGCGTTATGCGTTATGCGTTATGCGTTATGCGTTATGCGTTATGCGTTATGCGTTATGCGTTATGCGTTATGCGTTATGCGTTATGCGTTATGTGTTATGCTTTATGCGTTATGCGGGATCCGTTATGCGTTATGCGTTATGCGTTATGCCTTATGCGTTATGCGTTATGCGTTATGCGTTATGCGTTATGCGTTATGCGTTATGCGTTATGCGTTATGCGTTATGCGTTATGCGTTATGCGTTATGCGTATGCGTTATGCGTTATGCGTTATGAGTAATGCGTTATGAGTAATGCGTGATCCGTTAAGCGTTATGCGTTATGCGTTATGCTTTATGCGTTATGCGTTATGCGTTATGCGTTATGCGTTATGTGTTATGCTTTATGCATTATGCGTTATTCGTTATGCGTTATGAGTAATGCGTGATCCGTTATGCGTTATGCGTTATGCGTTATGCGTTATGCGGGATCCGTTATGCGTTATGCGTTATGCGTTATGCCTTATGCGTTATGCGTTATGCGTTATGCGTTATGCGTTATGCGTTATGCGTTATGCGTTATGCGATATGTCTAATGCGTGATCCTTTATGCGTTATGCGTTATGCGTTATGTGTTATGCGTTATGCGTTATGCGATATGAGTAATGCGTGATCCGTTATGCGTTATGCGTTATGCGTTATGCGTTATGCGTTATGTGTTATGCTTTATGCATTATGCGTTATTCGTTATGCGTTATGAGTAATGCGTGATCCGTTATGCGTTATGCGTTATGCGTTATGCGTTATGCGGGATCCGTTATGCGTTATGCGTTATGCGTTATGCCTTATGCGTTATGCGTTATGCGTTATGCGTTATGCGTTATGCGTTATGCGTTATGCGTTATGCGTTATGCGATATGTCTAATGCGTGATCCTTTATGCGTTATGCGTTATGCGTTATGTGTTATGCGTTATGCGTTATGCGATATGAGTAATGCGTGATCCGTTATGCGTTATGCGTTACGCGTTATGCGTTATGTGTTATGCGTCATGCGTTATGAATTATGCGTTATGCGTTATGCGTTATGCGTTATGCGTTATGCGTTACGCGTTATGCGTTATGAGTAATGCGTGATCCGTTAGGCGTTATGCGTTATGCGTTATGCGTTATGCGTTATGAGTAATGCGTGATCCGTTATGCGTTATGCGTTACGCGTTATGCGTTATGCGTTATGCGTTATGCGTTATGCGTTATGCGTTACGCGTTATGCGTTATGAGTAATGCGTGATCCGTTATGCGTTATGCGTTACGCGTTATGCGTCATGCGTTATGAATTATGCGTTATGCGTTATGCGTTATGCGTTATGCGTTATGCGTTATGCGTTATGCGTTATGCGTTATGCGTTATGCGTTATGCGTCATGCGTTATGAATTATGCGTTATGCGTTATGCGTTATGCGTTATGCGTTATGCGTTATGCGTTATGAGTAATGCGTGATCCGTTATGCGTTATGCGTTACGCGTTATGCGTTATGTGTTATGCGTCATGCGTTATGAATTATGCGTTAGGCGTTATGCGTTATGCGTTATGCGTTATGCGTTATGCGTTACGCGTTATGCGTTATGAGTAATGCGTGATCCGTTATGCGTTATGCGTTACGCGTTATGCGTCATGCGTTATGAATTATGCGTTATGCGTTATGCGTTATGCGTTATGCGTTATGCGTTATGCGATTGCGTTATGCGTTACGCGTTATGCGTTATGAGTAATGCGTGATCCGTTATGCGTTATGCGTTACGCGTTATGCGTCATGCGTTATGAATTATGCGTTATGCGTTATGCGTTATGCGTTATGCGTTATGCGTTATGCGTTATGCGATTTGCGTTATGCGTTATGCGTTATGCGATTTGCGTTATGCGTTATGCGTTATGGGTTATGCGTTATGCGTTATGCGTTATGCGTTATGCGTTATGCGTTATGCGTTATGCGTATGCGTTATGCGTTATGCGTTATGAGTAATGCGTTATGAGTAATGCGTGATCCGTTAAGCGTTATGCGTTATGCGTTATGCTTTATGCGTTATGCGTTATGCGTTATGCGTTATGCGTTATGCGTTATGCGTTATGCGTTATGTGTTATGCTTTATGCATTATGCGTTATTCGTTATGCGTTATGAGTAATGCGTGATCCGTTATGCGTTATCCGTTATGCGTTATGCGTTATGCGGGATCCGTTATGCGTTATGCGTTATGCGTTATGCGTTATGCGTTATGCGTTATGCGTTATGCGTTATGCGTTATGCGTTATGCGTTATGCGTTATGCGTCTTGCGTTATGAGTAATGCGTGATCCGTTATGCGTTATGCGATATGCGTTATGCGTTATGCGTTATGCTTTATGCTTTATGCGATTTGCGTTATGCGTTATCCGTTATGCGTTATGCGTTATGAGTAATGCGTGATCCGTTATGCTTTTTGCGTTATGCGTTATGCGTTATGCGGGATCCGTTATGCGTTATGCGTTATGCGTTATGCCTTATGCGTTATGCGTTATGCGTTATGCGTTATGCGATTTGCGTTATGCGTTATGCGTTTCCGCGTTATGCGTTATGCGTTATGCGTTATGAGTAATGCGTCATCCGTTAGGCGTTATGCGTTATGCGTTATGCGTCATGCGTTATGCGTTATGCGTTATGCGTTATGAGTAATGCGTCATCCGTTAGGCGTTATGCGTTATGCGTTATGCGTTATGCGTTATGCGATTTGCGTTATGCGTTATGCGTTATGCGTTATGCGTTATGCGTTATGAGTAATGCGTGATCCGTTAGGCGTTATGCGTTATGCGTTATGCGTTATGCGTTATGCGATATGTGTAATGCGTGATCCGTTATGCGTTATGCGTTATGCGTTATGTGTTATGCGTTATGCGTTATGCGATATGTGTAATGCGTGATCCGTTATGCGTTATGCGTTATGCGTTATGTGTTATGCGTTATGCGTTATGTGTTATGCGTCATGTGTTATGAATTATGCGTTATGCGTTATGCGATTTGCGTTATGAATTATGCGTTATGCGTTATGCGTTATGCGTTATGCGTTATGCGTTATGCGTTATGCGTTATGCGATTGCGTTATGCGTTACGCGTTATGCGTTATGAGTAATGCGTGATCCGTTATGCGTTATGCGATTTGCGTTATGCGTTATGCGTTATGCGTTATGCGTTATGCGATATGTGTAATGCGTGATCCGTTATGCGTTATGCGTTATGCGTTATGTGTTATGCGTTATGCGTTATGTGTTATGCGTCATGTGTTATGAATTATGCGTTATGCGTTATGCGATTTGCGATATGCGTTATGCGTTATGCGTTATGCGTTATGCGTTATGCGATATGTGTAATGCGTGATCCGTTATGCGTTATGCGTTACGCGTTATGCGTTATGAGTAATGCGTGATCCGTTAGGCGTTATGCGTTATGCGTTATGCGTTATGAGTAATGCGTGATCCGTTATGCGTTATGCGTTACGCGTTATGCGTTATGTGTTATGCGTCATGCGTTATGAATTATGCGTTATGCGTTATGCGTTATGCGTTATGCGTTACGCGTTATGCGTTATGAGTAATGCGTGATCCGTTATGCGTTATGCGTTACGCGTTATGCGTCATGCGTTATGAATTATGCGTTATGCGTTATGCGTTATGCGTTATGCGTTATGCGTTATGCGTTATGCGTTATGCGTTATGCGTTATGCGTTATGCGTCATGCGTTATGAATTATGCGTTATGCGTTATGCGTTATGCGTTATGCGTTATGCGTTATGCGTTATGAGTAATGCGTGATCCGTTATGCGTTATGCGTTACGCGTTATGCGTTATGTGTTATGCGTCATGCGTTAAGAATTATGCGTTAGGCGTTATGCGTTATGCGTTATGCGTTATGCGTTATGCGTTACGCGTTATGCGTTATGAGTAATGCGTGATCCGTTATGCGTTATGCGTTACGCGTTATGCGTCAGCGTTATGAATTATGCGTTATGCGTTATGCGTTATGCGTTATGCGTTATGCGATTGCGTTATGCGTTACGCGTTATGCGTTATGAGTAATGCGTGATCCGTTATGCGTTATGCGTTACGCGTTATGCGTCATGCGTTATGAATTATGCGTTATGCGTTATGCGTTATGCGTTATGCGTTATGCGTTATGCGATTTGCGTTATGCGTTATGCGTTATGCGATTTGCGTTATGCGTTATGCGTTATGGGTTATGCGTTATGCGTTATGCGTTATGCGTTATGCGTTATGCGTTATGCGTTATGCGTATGCGTTATGCGTTATGCGTTATGAGTAATGCGTTATGAGTAATGCGTGATCCGTTAAGCGTTATGCGTTATGCGTTATGCTTTATGCGTTATGCGTTATGCGTTATGCGTTATGCGTTATGCGTTATGCGTTATGCGTTATGTGTTATGCTTTATGCATTATGCGTTATTCGTTATGCGTTATGAGTAATGCGTGATCCGTTATGCGTTATGCGTTATGCGTTATGCGTTATGCGTTATGCGTTATGCGGGATCCGTTATGCGTTATGCGTTATGCGTTATGCCTTATGCGTTATGCGTTATGCGTTATGCGTTATGCGTTATGCGTTATGCGTTATGTGTTATGCGTCATGCGTTATGAATTATGCGTTATGCGTTATGCGTTATGCGTTATGCGTTATGCGTTATGCGTTATGCGTTATGCGTCTTGCGTTATGAGTAATGCGTGATCCGTTATGCGTTATGCGATATGCGTTATGCGTTATGCGTTATGCTTTATGCGATTTGCGTTATGCGTTATGCATTATGAGTTATGCGTTATCCGTTATGCGTTATGCGTTATGAGTAATGCGTGATCCGTTATGCTTTTTGCGTTATGCGTTATGCGTTATGCGGGATCCGTTATGCGTTATGCGTTATGCGTTATGTGTAATGCGTGATCCGTTATGCGTTATGCGTTATGCGTTATGTGTTATGCGTTATGTGTTATGCGTCATGCGTTATGAATTATGCGTTATGCGTTATGCGTTATGCGTTATGCGTTATGCGTTATGCGTTACGCGTTATGCGTTATGAGTAATGCGTGATCCGTTAGGCGTTATGCGTTATGCGTTATGCGTTATGCGTTATGAGTAATGCGTGATCCGTTATGCGTTATGCGTTACGCGTTATGCGTTATGTGTTATGCGTCATGCGTTATGAATTATGCGTTATGCGTTATGCGTTATGCGTTATGCGTTATGCGTTACGCGTTATGCGTTATGAGTAATGCGTGATCCGTTATGCGTTATGCGTTACGCGTTATGCGTCATGCGTTATGAATTATGCGTTATGCGTTATGCGTTATGCGTTATGCGTTATGCGTTATGCGTTATGCGTTATGCGTTATGCGTTATGCGTTATGCGTTATGCGTTATGAATTATGCGTTATGCGTTATGCGTTATGCGTTATGCGTTATGCGTTATGCGTTATGAGTAATGCGTGATCCGTTATGCGTTATGCGTTACGCGTTATGCGTTATGTGTTATGCGTCATGCGTTATGAATTATGCGTTAGGCGTTATGCGTTATGCGTTATGCGTTATGCGTTATGCGTTACGCGTTATGCGTTATGAGTAATGCGTGATCCGTTATGCGTTATGCGTTACGCGTTATGCGTCATGCGTTATGAATTATGCGTTATGCGTTATGCGTTATGCGTTATGCGTTATGCGTTATGCGATTGCGTTATGCGTTACGCGTTATGCGTTATGAGTAATGCGTGATCCGTTATGCGTTATGCGTTACGCGTTATGCGTCATGCGTTATGAATTATGCGTTATGCGTTATGCGTCATGCGTTATGCGTTATGCGTTATGCGTTATGCGTTATGCGATTTGCGTTATGCGTTATGCGTTATGCGATTTGCGTTATGCGTTATGCGTTATGGGTTATGCGTTATGCGTTATGCGTTATGCGTTATGCGTTATGCGTTATGCGTTATGCGTATGCGTTATGCGTTATGCGTTATGAGTAATGCGTTATGAGTAATGCGTGATCCGTTAAGCGTTATGCGTTATGCGTTATGCTTTATGCGTTATGCGTTATGCGTTATGCGTTATGCGTTATGCGTTATGCGTTATGCGTTATGTGTTATGCTTTATGCATTATGCGTTATTCGTTATGCGTTATGAGTAATGCGTGATCCGTTATGCGTTATGCGTTATGCGTTATGCGTTATGCGGGATCCGTTATGCGTTATGCGTTATGCGTTATGCCTTATGCGTTATGCGTTATGCGTTATGCGTTATGCGTTATGCGTTATGCGTTATGTGTTATGCGTCATGCGTTATGAATTATGCGTTATGCGTTATGCGTTATGCGTCTTGCGTTATGCGTTTTGCGTTATGCGTCTTGCGTTATGAGTAATGCGTGATCCGTTATGCGTTATGCGATATGCGTTATGTGTTATGCGTTATGCTTTATGCGTGATCCGTTATGCGTTATGCGTTACGCGTTATGCGTCATGCGTTATGAATTATGCGTTATGCGTTATGCGTTATGCGTTATGCGTTATGCGTTATGCGTTATGCGTTATGCGTTATGCGTTATGCGTCATGCGTTATGAATTATGCGTTATGCGTTATGCGTTATGCGTTATGCGTTATGCGTTATGCGTTATGCGTTATGAGTAATGCGTGATCCGTTATGCGTTATGCGTTACGCGTTATGCGTTATGTGTTATGCGTCATGCGTTATGAATTATGCGTTAGGCGTTATGCGTTATGCGTTATGCGTTATGCGTTATGCGTTACGCGTTATGCGTTATGAGTAATGCGTGATCCGTTATGCGTTATGCGTTACGCGTTATGCGTCATGCGTTATGAATTATGCGTTATGCGTTATGCGTTATGCGTTATGCGTTATGCGTTATGCGATTGCGTTATGCGTTACGCGTTATGCGTTATGAGTAATGCGTGATCCGTTATGCGTTATGCGTTACGCGTTATGCGTCATGCGTTATGAATTATGCGTTATGCGTTATGCGTTATGCGTTATGCGTTATGCGTTATGCGTTATGCGTTATGCGATTTGCGTTATGCGTTATGCGTTATGCGATTTGCGTTATGCGTTATGCGTTATGGGTTATGCGTTATGCGTTATGCGTTATCCGTTATGCGTTATGCGTTATGCGTATGCGTTATGCGTTATGCGTTATGAGTAATGCGTTATGAGTAATGCGTGATCCGTTAAGCGTTATGCGTTATGCGTTATGCTTTATGCGTTATGCGTTATGCGTTATGCGTTATGCGTTATGCGTTATGCGTTATGCGTTATGTGTTATGCTTTATGCATTATGCGTTATTCGTTATGCGTTATGAGTAATGCGTGATCCGTTATGCGTTATGCGTTATGCGTTATGCGTTATGCGGGATCCGTTATGCGTTATGCGTTATGCGTTTTGCCTTATGCGTTATGCGTTATGCGTTATGCGTTATGCGTTATGCGTTATGCGTTATGTGTTATGCGTCATGCGTTATGAATTATGCGTTATGCGTTATGCGTTATGCGTCTTGCGTTATGCGTTTTGCGTTATGCGTCTTGCGTTATGAGTAATGCGTGATCCGTTATGCGTTATGCGATATGCGTTATGTGTTATGCGTTATGCTTTATGCGATTTGCGTTATGCGTTATGCATTATGAGTTATGCGTTATCCGTTATGCGTTATGCGTTATGAGTAATGCGTGATCCGTTATGCTTTTTGCGTTATTCGTTATGCGTTATGCGGGATCCGTTATGCGTTATGCGTTATGCGTTATGCCTTATGCGTTATGCGTTATGCGTTATGCGTTATGCGATTTGCGTTATGCGTTATGCGTTTCCGCGTTATGCGTTATGCGTTATGCGTTATGAGTAATGCGTCATCCGTTAGGCGTTATGCGTTATGCGTTATGCGTCATGCGTTATGCGTTATGCGTTATGCGTTATGAGTAATGCGTCATCCGTTAGGCGTTATGCGTTATGCGTTATGCGTTATGCGTTATGCGTTATGCGTTATGCGATTTGCGTTATGCGTTATGCGTTATGCGTTATGCGTTATGCGTTATGCGTTATGAGTAATGCGTGATCCGTTAGGCGTTATGCGTTATGCGTTATGCGTTATGCGTTATGCTTTTTGCATTATGCGTTATTCGTTATGCGTTATGAGTAATGCGTGATCCGTTATGCGTTATGCGTTATGATTTATGCGTTATGCGTTATGCGTGTTCCGTTATGCATTTTGAGTTATGCGTTATGCGTTATGCGTTATGAGTAATGCGTGATCCGTTATGCGTTATGCGTTACGCGTTATGCGTTATGTGTTATGCGTCATGTGTTATGAATTATGCGTTATGCGTTATGCGATTTGTGTTATGCGTTATGCGTTATGCGTTATGCGTTATGCGATATGTGTAATGCGTGATCCGTTATGCGTTATGCGTTATGCGTTATGTGTTATGCGTTATGCGTTATGTGTTATGCGTCATGTGTTATGAATTATGCGTTATGCGTTATGCGATTTGCGTTATGCGTTATGCGTTATGCGTTATGCGTTATGCGATATGTGTAATGCGTGATCCGTTATGCGTTATGCGTTATGCGTTATGTGTTATACGTTATGCGTTATGCGATATGAGTAATGCGTGATCCGTTATGCGTTATGCGTTACGCGTTATGCGTTATGTGTTATGCGTCATGCGGTATGAATTATGCGTTATGCGTTATGCGTTATGCGTTATGCGTTATGCGTTATGCGTTACGCGTTATGCGTTATGAGTAATGCGTGATCCGTTAGGCGTTATGCGTTATGCGTTATGCGTTATGCGTTATGCGTTATGAGTAATGCGTGATCCGTTATGCGTTATGCGTTACGCGTTATGCGTTATGTGTTATGCGTCATGCGTTATGAATTATGCGTTATGCGTTATGCGTTATGCGTTATGCGTTACGCGTTATGCGTTATGAGTAATGCGTGATCCGTTATGCGTTATGCGTTACGCGTTATGCGTCATGCGTTATGAATTATGCGTTATGCGTTATGCGTTATGCGTTATGCGTTATGCGTTATGCGTTATGCGTCATGCGTTATGAATTATGCGTTATGCGTTATGCGTTATGCGTTATGCGTTATGCGTTATGAGTAATGCGTGATCCGTTATGCGTTATGCGTTACGCGTTATGCGTTATGTGTTATGCGTCATGTGTTATGAATTATGCGTTATGCGTTATGCGATTTGCGTTATGCGTTATGCGTTATGCGTTATGCGTTATGCGATATGTGTAATGCGTGATCCGTTATGCGTTATGCGTTATGCGTTATGTGTTATGCGTTATGCGTTATGTGTTATGCGTCATGTGTTATGAATTATGCGTTATGCGTTATGCGATTTGCGTTATGCGTTATGCGTTATGCGTTATGCGTTATGCGTTATGCGATATGTGTAATGCGTGATCCGTTATGCGTTATGCGTTATGCGTTATGTGTTATGCGTTATGCGTTATGCGATATGAGTAATGCGTGATCCGTTATGCGTTATGCGTTACGCGTTATGCGTTATGTGTTATGCGTCATGCGTTATGAATTATGCGTTATGCGTTATGCGTTATGCGTTATGCGTTATGCGTTACGCGTTATGCGTTATGAGTAATGCGTGATCCGTTAGGCGTTATGCGTTATGCGTTATGCGTTATGCGTTATGAGTAATGCGTGATCCGTTATGCGTTATGCGTTACGCGTTATGCGTTATGTGTTATGCGTCATGCGTTATGAATTATGCGTTATGCGTTATGCGTTATGCGTTATGCGTTACGCGTTATGCGTTATGAGTAATGCGTGATCCGTTATGCGTTATGCGTTACGCGTTATGCGTCATGCGTTATGAATTATGCGTTATGCGTTATGCGTTATGCGTTATGCGTTATGCGTTATGCGTTATGCGTTATGCGTCATGCGTTATGAATTATGCGTTATGCGTTATGCGTTATGCGTTATGCGTTATGCGTTATGAGTAATGCGTGATCCGTTATGCGTTATGCGTTACGCGTTATGCGTTATGTGTTATGCGTCATGCGTTATGAATTATGCGTTATGCGTTATGCGTTATGCGTTATGCGTTATGCGTTATGCGTTATGCGTTACGCGTTATGCGTTATGAGTAATGCGTGATCCGTTATGCGTTATGCGTTACGCGTTATGCGTCATGCGTTATGAATTATGCGTTATGCGTTATGCGTTATGCGTTATGCGTTATGCGTTATGCGATTGCGTTATGCGTTATGCGTTATGCGTTATACGTTATGCGTTATGCGTTATGCGTTATGAGTAATGCGTGATCCGTTAGGCGTTATGCGTTATGCGTTATGCGTTATGCGTTATGCGTTATGCGTTATGAGTAATGCGTCATCCGTTAGGCGTTATGCGTTATGCGTTATGCGTTATGCGTTATGCGTTATGCGTTATGCGATATGTGTAATGCGTTATGCGTTATGCGTTATGCGTTATGCGTTATGTGTTATGCGTTATGCGTTATGCGTTATGCGTTATGCGTTACGCGTTATGAGTAATGCGTGATCCGTTATGCTTTTTGCGTTATGCGTTATGCGTTATGCGGGATCCGTTATGCGTTATGCGTTATGCGATATGCCTTATGCGTTATGCGTTATGCGTTATGCGTTATGCGATTTGCGTTATGCGTTATGCGTTTCCGCGTTATGCGTTATGCGTTATGCGTTATGCGTTATGAGTAATGCGTCATCCGTTAGGCGTTATGCGTTATGCGTTATGCGTTATGCGTTATGCGTTATGCGTTATGCGTTATGAGTAATGCGTCATCCGTTAGGCGTTATGCGTTATGCGTTATGCGTTATGCGTTATGCGTTATGCGATTTGCGTTATGCGTTATGCGTTATGCGTTATGCGTTATGCGTTATGAGTAATGCGTCATCCGTTAGGCGTTATGCGTTATGCGTTATGCGTTATGCGTTATGCGTTATGCGTTATGCGATATGTGTAATGCGTTATGCGTTATGCGTTATGCGTTATGCGTTATGTGTTATGCGTTATGCGTTATGCGTTATGCGATTTGCGTTATGCGTTATGCGTTATGCGTTATGCGTTATGCGATTTGCGTTATGCGTTATGCGTTATGCGATTTGCGTTATGCGTTATGCGTTATGGGTTATGCGTTATGCGTTATGCGTTATGCGTTATGCGTTATGCGTTATGCGTTATGCGTATGCGTTATGCGTTATGCGTTATGAGTAATGCGTTATGAGTAATGCGTGATCCGTTAAGCGTTATGCGTTATGCGTTATGCTTTATGCGTTATGCGTTATGCGTCATGCGTTATGCGTGTTCCGTTATGCATTTTGCGTTCTGCGATATGCGTTATGCGTTTTGGGTTATTCGTTATGCGTTATGGGTTATGCTTTTTGCGTTATACTTTATGCGTTATGCGGTATGCGTTATGCGTTATGCGTTATGCGTTATGAGTAATGCGTGATCCGTTAGGCGTTATGCGTTATGCGTTATGCGTTATGCGTTATGCGTTATGCGTTATGCGTTATGCGCTTTGCGTTATGCGTTATGCGTTATGCGTTATGCGTTATGCGTGTTCCGTTATGCATTTTGCGTTATGCGATATGCGTTATGCGTTTTGGGTTATTCGTTATGCGTTATGGGTTATGCTTTATGCGTTATACTTTATGCGTTATGCGGTATGCGTTATGCGTTATGCGTTATGCGGTATGCGTTATGCGTTATGTGTTATGCGTCATGCGTTATGAATTATGCGTTATGCGTTATGCGTTATACGTTATGCGTTATGAGTAATGCGTGATCCGTTATTATTTTTGCGTTATGCGTTATGCGTTATGCGTTATGCGGGATCCGTTGTGCGTTATGCGTTTTGCGATATTCATTATACGTTGTGCTTTATGCGTTATGCGTTATGGATTATGCATTTTGATTTATGCGTTATGCGTTATGCGTTATGCGTCATGCGTTATGAATTATGCGTTATGCGTTATGCGTTATGCGTTATGCGTTATGCGTTATGAGTAATGCGTGATCCGTTATGCGTTATGCGTTACGCGTTATGCGTTATGTGTTATGCGTCATGCGTTATGAATTATGCGTTATGCGTTATGCGTTGTGCGTTATGCGTTATGCGTTATGCGTTATGCGTTATGCGTTACGCGTTATGCGTTATGAGTAATGCGTGATCCGTTATGCGTTATGCGTTACGCGTTATGCGTCATGCGTTATGAATTATGCGTTAGGCGTTATGCGTTATGCGTTATGCGTTATGCGTTATGCGATTTGCGTTATGCGTTATGCGTTATGCGATTTGCGTTATGCGTTATGCGTTATGGGTTATGCGTTATGCGTTATGCGTTATGCGTTATGCGTTATGCGTTATGCGTTATGCGTTATGCGTTATGCGTTATGCGTTATGCGTATGCGTTATGCGTTATGCGTTATGAGTAATGCGTTATGAGTAATGCGTTATGCGTTATGCGTTATGCGTTATGCGTTATGCGTTATGCGTTATGCGTTATGAGTAATGCGTCATCCGTTAGGCGTTATGCGTTATGCGTTATGCGTTATGCGTTATGCGTTATGCGTTATGCGATTTGCGTTATGCGTTATGCGTTATGCGTTATGCGTTATGCGTTATGAGTAATGCGTTATGCGTTATGCGTTATGCTTTTTGCATTATGCGTTATTCGTTATGCGTTATGGGTAATGCGTGATCCGTTATGCGTTATGCGTTATGATTTATGCGTTATGCGTTATGCGTGTTCCGTTATGCATTTTGAGTTATGCGTTATGCGTTATGAGTAATGCGTGATCCGTTATGCGTTATGCGTTACGCGTTATGCGTTATGTGTTATGCGTCATGCGTTATGCGTTATGCGTTATGCGATATGTGTAATGCGTGATCCGTTATGCGTTATGCGTTATGCGTTATGTGTTATGCGTTATGCGTTATGTGTTATGCGTCATGTGTTATGAATTATGCGTTATGCGTTATGCGATTTGCGTTATGCGTTATGCGTTATGCGTTATGCGTTATGCGTTATGCGATATGTGTAATGCGTTATGCGTTATGAGTTATGCGTTATGCGTTATGTGTTATGCGTTATGCGATATGTGTAATGCGTGATCCGTTATGCGTTATGCGTTATGCGTTATGTGTTATGTGTAATGCGTGATCCGTTATGCGTTATGCGTTATGCGTTATGTGTTATGCGTTATGCGTTATGTGTTATGCGTCATGTGTTATGAATTATGCGTTATGCGTTATGCGATTTGCGTTATGCGTTATGCGTTATGCGTTATGCGTTATGCGTTATGCGTTATGCGTTATGCGATATGTGTAATGCGTGATCCGTTATGCGTTATGCGTTATGCGTTATGTGTTATGCGTTATGCGTTATGCGATATGAGTAATGCGTGATCCGTTATGCGTTATGCGTTATGCATTATGCGTTATGCGTTATGCGTTATGCGATTTGCGTTATGCGTTATGCGTTATGCGTTATGCGTTATGCGTTATGAGTAATGCGTGATCCGTTAGGCGTTATGCGTTATGCGTTATGCGTTATGCGTTATGCGTTATGCGTTATGCGTTATGCGTTATGCGTTATGCGTTATGCGTTATGCGTTATGCGTTATGCGTTATGCGTTATGCGTTGTGCGCTATGCGTTATGCGTATGAGTTATGCGTATGCGTTATGCGTTATGCGTTATGAGTAATGCGTTATGAGTAATGCGTGATCCGTTATGCGTTATGCGTTATGCGTTATGCGTTATGCGTTATGCGTCATGCGTTATGAATTATGCGTTATGCGTTATGCGTTATGCGTTATGCGTTATGCGTTATGAGTAATGCGTGATCCGTTATGCGTTATGCGTTACGCGTTATGCGTTATGTGTTATGCGTCATGCGTTATGAATTATGCGTTATGCGTTATGCGTTATGCGTTATGCGTTATGCGTTATGCGTTACGCGTTATGCGTTATGAGTAATGCGTGATCCGTTATGCGTTATGCGTTACGCGTTATGCGTCATGCGTTATGAATTATGCGTTATGCGTTATGCGTTATGCGTTATGCGTTATGCGTTATGCGTTATGCGTTATGCGATTTGCGTTATGCGTTATGCGTTATGCGATTTGCGTTATGCGTTATGCGTTATGGGTTATGCGTTATGCGTTATGCGTTATGCGTTATGCGTTATGCGTTATGCGTTATGCGTATGCGTTATGCGTTATGCGTTATGCGTTATGAGTAATGCGTTATGAGTAATGCGTGATCCGTTAAGCGTTATGCGTTATGCGTTATGCTTTATGCGTTATGCGTTATGCGTTATGCGTTATGCGTGTTCCGTTATGCATTTTGCGTTATGCGATATGCGTTATGCGTTTTGGGTTATTCGTTATGCGTTATGGGTTATGCTTTATGCGTTATACTTTATGCGTTATGCGGTATGCGTTAGGCGTTATGCGTTATGCGTTATGAGTAATGCGTGATCCGTTAGGCGTTATGCGTTATGCGTTATGCGTTATGCGTTATGCGTTATGCGTTATGCGTTATGCGCTTTGCGTTATGCGTTATGCGTTATGCGTTATGCGTTATGCGTGTTCCGTTATGCATTTTGCGTTATGCGATATGCGTTATGCGTTTTGGGTTATTCGTTATGCGTTATGGGTTATGCTTTATGCGTTATACTTTATGCGTTATGCGGTATGCGTTATGCGTTATGCGTTATGCGGTATGCGTTATGCGTTATGTGTTATGCGTCATGCGTTATGAATTATGCGTTATGCGTTATGCGTTATACGTTATGCGTTATGAGTAATGCGTGATCCGTTATTATTTTTGCGTTATGCGTTATGCGTTATGCGTGATGCGGGATCCGTTGTGCGTTATGCGTTTTGCGATATTCATTATACGTTGTGCTTTATGCGTTATGCGTTATGGATTATGCGTTATGATTTATGCGTTATGCGTTATGCGTTATGCGTCATGCGTTATGAATTATGCGTTATGCGTTATGCGTTATGCGTTATGCGTTATGAGTAATGCGTGATCCGTTATGCGTTATGCGTTACGCGTTATGCGTTATGTGTTATGCGTCATGCGTTATGAATTATGCGTTATGCGTTATGCGTTATGCGATTTGCGTTATGCGTTATGCGTTATGCGTTATGCGTTATGCGTTATGAGTAATGCGTGATCCGTTAGGCGTTATGCGTTATGCGTTATGCGTTATGCGTTATGCGTTATGCGTTATGCGTTATGCGTTATGCGTTATGCGTTATGCGTTATGCGTTATGCGTTATGCGATTTGCGTTATGCGTTATGCGTTATGGGTTATGCGTTATGCGTTATGCGTTATGCGTTATGCGTTATGCGTTATGCGTTATGCGTTATGCGTTATGCGTTATGCGTTATGCGTATGCGTTATGCGTTATGCGTTATGAGTAATGCGTTATGAGTAATGCGTGATCCGTTAAGCGTTATGCGTTATGCGTTATGCTTTATGCGTTATGCGTTATGCGTTATGCGTTATGCGTTATGCGTTATGCGTTATGCGTTATGCGTTACGTGTTATGCTTTATGCATTATGCGTTATTCGTTATGCGTTATGAGTAATGCGTGATCCGTTATGCGTTATGCGTTATGCGTTATGCGTTATGCGGGATCCGTTATGCGTTATGCGTTATGCGTTATGCGGGATCCGTTATGCGTTATGCGTTATGCGTTATGCCTTATGCGTTATGCGTTATGCGTTATGCGTTATGCGTTATGCGATTTGCGTTATGCGTTATGCGTTTCCGCGTTATGCGTTATGCGTTATGCGTTATGAGTAATGCGTCATCCGTTAGGCGTTATGCGTTATGCGTTATGCGTTATGCGTTATGAGTAATGCGTCATCCGTTAGGCGTTATGCGTTATGCGTTATGCGTTATGCGTTATGCGTTATGCGATTTGCGTTATGCGTTATGCGTTATGCGTTATGCGTTATGCGTTATGAGTAATGCGTGATCCGTTAGGCGTTATGCGTTATGCGTTATGCGTTATGCTTTTTGCATTATGCGTTATTCGTTATGCGTTATGAGTAATGCGTGATCCGTTATGCGTTATGCGTTATGATTTATGCGTTATGCGTTATGCGTGTTCCGTTATGCATTTTGTGTTATGCGTTATGCGTTATGCGTTATGAGTAATGCGTGATCCGTTATGCGTTATGCGTTACGCGTTATGCGTTATGTGTTATGCGTCATGTGTTATGAATTATGCGTTAGGCGTTATGCGATTTGCGTTATGCCTTATGCGTTATGCGTTATGCGTTATGCGATATGTCTAATGCGTGATCCGTTATGCGTTATGCGTTATGCGTTATGTGTTATGCGTTATGCGTTATGTGTTATGCGTCATGTGTTATGAATTATGCGTTATGCGTTATGCGATTTGCGTTATGCGTTATGCGTTATGCGTTATGCGTTATGCGTTATGCGTTATGCGTTATGCGTTATGCGATATGTGTAATGCGTGATCCGTTATGCGTTATGCGTTATGCGTTATGTGTTATGCGTTATGCGTTATGCGATATGAGTAATGCGTGATCCGTTATGCGTTATGCGTTACGCGTTATGCGTTATGTGTTATGCGTTATGCGTTATGCGTTACGCGTTATGCGTTATGAGTAATGCGTGATCCGTTAGGCGTTATGCGTTATGCGTTATGCGTTATGCGTTATGCGTTATGAGTAATGCGTGATCCGTTATGCGTTATGCGTTACGCGTTATGCGTTATGTGTTATGCGTCATGCGTTATGAATTATGCGTTATGCGTTATGCGTTATGCGTTATGCGTTATGCGTTATGCGTTACGCGTTATGCGTTATGAGTAATGCGTGATCCGTTATGCGTTATGCGTTACGCGTTATGCGTCATGCGTTATGAATTATGCGTTATGCGTTATGCGTTATGCGTTATGCGTTATGCGTTATGCGTTATGCGTCATGCGTTATGAATTATGCGTTATGCGTTATGCGTTATGCGTTATGCGTTATGAGTAATGCGTGATCCGTTATGCGTTATGCGTTACGCGTTATGCGTTATGTGTTATGCGTTATGAATTATGCGTTATGCGTTATGCGTTATGCGTTATGCGTTATGCGTTATGCGTTACGCGTTATGCGTTATGAGTAATGCGTGATCCGTTATGCGTTATGCGTTACGCGTTATGCGTCATGCGTTATGAATTATGCGTTATGCGTTATGCGTTATGCGTTATGCGTTATGCGTTATGCGTTATGCGATTGCGTTATGCGTTACGCGTTATGCGTTATGAGTAATGCGTGATCCGTTATGCGTTATGCGTTACGCGTTATGCGTTATGTGTTATGCGTCATGTGTTATGAATTATGCGTTAGGCGTTATGCGATTTGCGTTATGCCTTATGCGTTATGCGTTATGCGTTATGATTTATGCGTTATGCGTTATGCGTGTTCCGTTATGCATTTTGTGTTATGCGTTATGCGTTATGCGTTATGAGTAATGCGTGATCCGTTATGCGTTATGCGTTACGCGTTATGCGTTATGTGTTATGCGTCATGTGTTATGAATTATGCGTTAGGCGTTATGCGATTTGCGTTATGCCTTATGCGTTATGCGTTATGCGTTATGCGATATGTCTAATGCGTGATCCGTTATGCGTTATGCGTTATGCGTTATGTGTTATGCGTTATGCGTTATGTGTTATGCGTCATGTGTTATGAATTATGCGTTATGCGTTATGCGATTTGCGTTATGCGTTATGCGTTATGCGTTATGCGTTATGCGTTATGCGTTATGCGTTATGCGTTATGCGATATGTGTAATGCGTGATCCGTTATGCGTTATGCGTTATGCGTTATGTGTTATGCGTTATGCGTTATGCGATATGAGTAATGCGTGATCCGTTATGCGTTATGCGTTACGCGTTATGCGTTATGTGTTATGCGTTATGCGTTATGCGTTACGCGTTATGCGTTATGAGTAATGCGTGATCCGTTAGGCGTTATGCGTTATGCGTTATGCGTTATGCGTTATGCGTTATGAGTAATGCGTGATCCGTTATGCGTTATGCGTTACGCGTTATGCGTTATGTGTTATGCGTCATGCGTTATGAATTATGCGTTATGCGTTATGCGTTATGCTTTTTGCATTATGCGTTATTCGTTATGCGTTATGAGTAATGCGTGATCCGTTATGCGTTATGCGTTATGATTTATGCGTTATGCGTTATGCGTGTTCCGTTATGCATTTTGTGTTATGCGTTATGCGTTATGCGTTATGAGTAATGCGTGATCCGTTATGCGTTATGCGTTACGCGTTATGCGTTATGTGTTATGCGTCATGTGTTATGAATTATGCGTTAGGCGTTATGCGATTTGCGTTATGCCTTATGCGTTATGCGTTATGCGTTATGCGATATGTCTAATGCGTGATCCGTTATGCGTTATGCGTTATGCGTTATGTGTTATGCGTTATGCGTTATGTGTTATGCGTCATGTGTTATGAATTATGCGTTATGCGTTATGCGATTTGCGTTATGCGTTATGCGTTATGCGTTATGCGTTATGCGTTATGCGTTATGCGTTATGCGTTATGCGATATGTGTAATGCGTGATCCGTTATGCGTTATGCGTTATGCGTTATGTGTTATGCGTTATGCGTTATGCGATATGAGTAATGCGTGATCCGTTATGCGTTATGCGTTACGCGTTATGCGTTATGTGTTATGCGTTATGCGTTATGCGTTACGCGTTATGCGTTATGAGTAATGCGTGATCCGTTAGGCGTTATGCGTTATGCGTAATGCGTTATGCGTTATGCGTTATGAGTAATGCGTGATCCGTTATGCGTTATGCGTTATGCGTTATGCGTTATGCGTTATGCGTTATGCGTTACGCGTTATGCGTTATGAGTAATGCGTGATCCGTTATGCGTTATGCGTTACGCGTTATGCGTCATGCGTTATGAATTATGCGTTATGCGTTATGCGTTATGCGTTATGCGTTATGCGTTATGCGTTATGCGTTATGCGTCATGCGTTATGAATTATGCGTTATGCGTTATGCGTTATGCGTTATGCGTTATGAGTAATGCGTGATCCGTTATGCGTTATGCGTTACGCGTTATGCGTTATGTGTTATGCGTTATGAATTATGCGTTATGCGTTATGCGTTATGCGTTATGCGTTATGCGTTATGCGTTACGCGTTATGCGTTATGAGTAATGCGTGATCCGTTATGCGTTATGCGTTACGCGTTATGCGTCATGCGTTATGAATTATGCGTTATGCGTTATGCGTTATGCGTTATGCGTTATGCGTTATGCGTTATGCGTTATGCGATTGCGTTAT
The DNA here is from genome assembly GCA_916610235.2 of Lasioglossum morio. Taxonomy (NCBI): domain Eukaryota; kingdom Metazoa; phylum Arthropoda; class Insecta; order Hymenoptera; family Halictidae; genus Lasioglossum; species Lasioglossum morio. The sequence goes on along the minus strand of CAKAJA020000144.1, from coordinate 436,588 downwards.
GCGTTACGCGTTATGCGTTATGAGTAATGCGTGATCCGTTATGCGTTATGCGATTTGCGTTATGCGTTATGCGTTATGCGTTATGCGATATGTGTAATGCGTGATCCGTTATGCGTTATGCGTTATGCGTTATGTGTTATGCGTTATGCGTTATGTGTTATGCGTCATGTGTTATGAATTATGCGTTATGCGTTATGCGATTTGCGTTATGCGTTATGAGTTATGCGTTATGCGTTATGCGTTATGCGATATGTGTAATGCGTGATCCGTTATGCGTTATGCGTTATGCGTTATGTGTTATGCGTTATGCGTTATGCGATATGAGTAATGCGTGATCCGTTATGCGTTATGCGTTACGCGTTATGCGTTATGTGTTATGCGTCATGCGTTATGAATTATGCGTTATGCGTTATGCGTTATGCGTTATGCGTTATGCGTTATGCGTTACGCGTTATGCGTTATGAGTAATGCGTGATCCGTTAGGCGTTATGCGTTATGCGTTATGCGTTATGCGTTATGAGTAATGCGTGATCCGTTATGCGTTATGCGTTACGCGTTATGCGTTATGTGTTATGCGTCATGCGTTATGAATTATGCGTTATGCGTTATGCGTTATGTGTTATGCGTTATGCGTTACGCGTTATGCGTTATGAGTAATGCGTGATCCGTTATGCGTTATGCGTTACGCGTTATGCGTCATGCGTTATGAATTATGCGTTATGCGTTATGCGTTATGCGTTATGCGTTATGCGTTATGCGTTATGCGTTAGGCGTTATGCGTTATGCGTCATGCGTTATGAATTATGCGTTATGCGTTATGCGTTATGCGTTATGCGTTATGCGTTATGAGTAATGCGTGATCCGTTATGCGTTATGCGTTACGGGTTATGCGTTATGTGTTATGCGTCATGCGTTATGAATTATGCGTTATGCGTTATGCGTTATGCGTTATGCGTTATGCGTTATGCGTTACGCGTTATGCGTTATGAGTAATGCGTGATCCGTTATGCGTTATGCGTTACGCGTTATGCGTCATGCGTTATGAATTATGCGTTATGCGTTATGCGTTATGCGTTATGCGTTATGCGTTATGCGTTATGCGATTTGCGTTATGCGTTATGCGTTATGCGATTTGCGTTATGCGTTATGCGTTATGAGTAATGCGTTATGAGTAATGCGTGATCCGTTAAGCGTTATGCGTTATGCTTTATGCGTTATGCGTTATGCGTTATGCGTTATGCGTTATGCGTTATGCGTTATGTGTTATGCTTTATGCATTATGCGTTATTCGTTATGCGTTATGAGTAATGCGTGATCCGTTATGCGTTATGCGTTATGCGTTATGCGTTATGCGGGATCCGTTATGCGTTATGCGTTATGCGTTATGCCTTATGCGTTATGCGTTATGCGTTATGCGTTATGCGTTATGTGTTATGCGTCATGCGTTATGAATTATGCGTTATGCGTTATGCGTTATGCGTTATGCGTTATGCGTTATGCGTCTTGCGTTATGAGTAATGCGTGATCCGTTATGCGTTATGCGATATGCGTTATGCGTTATGCGTTATGCTTTATGCGATTTGCGTTATGCGTTATGCATTATGAGTTATGCGTTATTCGTTATGCGTTATGCGTTATGAGTAATGCGTGATCCGTTATGCTTTTTGCGTTATGCGTTATGCGTTATGCGGGATCCGTTATGCGTTATGCGTTATGCGTTATGCCTTATGCGTTATGCGTTATGCGTTATGCGTTATGCGTTATGCGTTATGTGTTATGCGTCATGCGTTATGAATTATGCGTTATGCGTTATGCGTTATGCGTTATGCGTTATGCGTTATGCGTTATGCGTCTTGCGTTATGGGTAATGCGTGATCCGTTATGCGTTATGCGATATGCGTTATGCGTTATGCGTTATGCTTTATGCGATTTGCGTTATGCGTTATGCATTATGAGTTATGCGTTATCCGTTATGCGTTATGCGTTATGAGTAATGCGTGATCCGTTATGCTTTTTGCGTTATGCGTTATGCGTTATGCGGGATCCGTTATGCGTTATGCGTTATGCGTTATGCCTTATGCGTTATGCGTTATGCGTTATGCGTTATGCGATTTGCGTTATGCGTTATGCGTTTCCGCGTTATGCGTTATGCGTTATGCGTTATGAGTAATGCGTCATCCGTTAGGCGTTATGCGTTATGCGTTATGCGTTATGCGTTATGCGTTATGCGTTATGAGTAATGCGTCATCCGTTAGGCGTTATGCGTTATGCGTTATGCGTTATGCGTTATGCGTTATGCTTTTTGCATTATGCGTTATTCGTTATGCGTTATGAGTAATGCGTGATCCGTTATGCGTTATGCGTTATGATTTATGCGTTATGCGTTATGCGTGTTCCGTTATGCATTTTGAGTTATGCGTTATGCGTTATGCGTTATGAGTAATGCGTGATCCGTTATGCGTTATGCGTTACGCGTTATGCGTTATGTGTTATGCGTCATGTGTTATGAATTATGCGTTAGGCGTTATGCGATTTGCGTTATGCCTTATGCGTTATGCGTTATGCGTTATGCGATATGTGTAATGCGTGATCCGTTATGCGTTATGCGTTATGCGTTATGTGTTATGCGTTGTGCGTTATGTGTTATGCGTTATGCGTTATGCGTTATGCGATATGTGTAATGCGTTATGCGTTATGCGTTATGCGTTATGCGTTATGTGTTATGCGTTATGCGATATGTGTAATGCGTGATCCGTTATGCGTTATGCGTTATGCGTTATGTGTTATGTGTAATGCGTGATCCGTTATGCGTTATGCGTTATGCGTTATGTGTTATGCGTTATGCGTTATGTGTTATGCGTCATGTGTTATGAATTATGCGTTATGCGTTATGCGATTTGCGTTATGCGTTATGCGTTATGCGTTATGCGTTATGCGATATGTGTAATGCGTGATCCGTTATGCGTTATGCGTTATGCGTTATGTGTTATGCGTTATGCGTTATGCGATATGAGTAATGCGTGATCCGTTATGCGTTATGCGTTATGCATTATGCGTTATGCGTTATGCGTTATGCGATGTGCGTTATGCGTTATGCGTTATGCGTTATGCGTCATGCGTTATGAATTATGCGTTATGCGTTATGCGATTTGCGTTATGTGTTATGCGTCATGCGTTATGAATTATGCGTTATGCGTTATGCGTTATGCGTTATGCGTTACGCGTTATGCGTTATGAGTAATGCGTGATCCGTTATGCGTTATGCGTTACGCGTTATGCGTCATGCGTTATGAATTATGCGTTATGCGTTATGCGTTATGCGTTATGCGTTATGCGTTATGCGATTTGCGTTATGCGTTATGCGTTATGCGATTTGCGTTATGCGTTATGCGTTATGGGTTATGCGTTATGCGTTATGCGTTATGCGTTATGCGTTATGCGTTATGCGTATGCGTTATGCGTTATGCGTTATGCGTTATGAGTAATGCGTTATGAGTAATGCGTGATCCGTTAAGCGTTATGCGTTATGCGTTATGCTTTATGCGTTATGCGTTATGCGTTATGCGTTATGCGTGTTCCGTTATGCATTTTGCGTTATGCGATATGCGTTATGCGTTTTGGGTTATTCGTTATGCGTTATGGGTTATGCTTTATGCGTTATACTTTATGCGTTATGCGGTATGCGTTAGGCGTTATGCGTTATGCGTTATGAGTAATGCGTGATCCGTTAGGCGTTATGCGTTATGCGTTATGCGTTATGCGTTATGCGTTATGCGTTATGCGTTATGCGTTATGCGTTATGCGTTATGCGCTTTGCGTTATGCGTTATGCCTTATGCGTTATGCGTTATGCGTGTTCCGTTATGCATTTTGCGTTATGCGATATGCGTTATGCGTTTTGGGTTATTCGTTATGCGTTATGGGTTATGCTTTATGCGTTATACTTTATGCGTTATGCGGTATGCGTTATGCGTTATGCGTTATGCGGTATGCGTTATGCGTTATGTGTTATGCGTCATGCGTTATGAATTATGCGTTATGCGTTATGCGTTATACGTTATGCGTTATGAGTAATGCGTGATCCGTTATTATTTTTGCGTTATGCGTTATGCGTTATGCGTGATGCGGGATCCGTTGTGCGTTATGCGTTTTGCGATATTCATTATACGTTGTGCTTTATGCGTTATGCGTTATGGATTATGCGTTATGATTTATGCGTTATGCGTTATGCGTTATGCGTCATGCGTTATGAATTATGCGTTATGCGTTATGCGTTATGCGTTATGCGTTATGCGTTATGAGTAATGCGTGATCCGTTATGCGTTATGCGTTACGCGTTATGCGTTATGTGTTATGCGTCATGCGTTATGAATTATGCGTTATGCGTTATGCGTTATGCGTTATGCGTTATGCGTTATGCGTTATGCGTTACGCGTTATGCGTTATGAGTAATGCGTGATCCGTTATGCGTTATGCGTTACGCGTTATGCGTCATGCGTTATGAATTATGCGTTATGCGTTATGCGTTATGCGTTATGCGTTATGCGTTATGCGATTTGCGTTATGCGTTATGCGTTATGCGATTTGCGTTATGCGTTATGCGTTATGGGTTATGCGTTATGCGTTATGCGTTATGCGTTATGCGTTATGCGTTATGCGTTATGCGTTATGCGTTATGCGTTATGCTTTATGCGTTATGCGTTATGCGTTATGCGTTATGCGTTATGCGTTATGCGTTATGCGTTATGCGTTACGTGTTATGCTTTATGCATTATGCGTTATTCGTTATGCGTTATGAGTAATGCGTGATCCGTTATGCGTTATGCGTTATGCGTTATGCGTTATGCGGGATCCGTTATGCGTTATGCGTTATGCGTTATGCCTTATGCGTTATGCGTTATGCGTTATGCGTTATGCGTTATGCGTTATGTGTTATGCGTCATGCGTTATGAATTATGCGTTATGCGTTATGCGTTATGCGTTATGCGTTATGCGTTATGCGTCTTGCGTTATGAGTAATGCGTATGCGTTATGCGTTATGCGTTATGAGTAATGCGTTATGAGTAATGCGTGATCCGTTAAGCGTTATGCGTTATGCGTTATGCTTTATGCGTTATGCGTTATGCGTTATGCGTTATGCGTTATGCGTTATGCGTTATGCGTTATGCGTTACGTGTTATGCTTTATGCATTATGCGTTATTCGTTATGCGTTATGAGTAATGCGTGATCCGTTATGCGTTATGCGTTATGCGTTATGCGTTATGCGGGATCCGTTATGCGTTATGCGTTATGCGTTATGCCTTATGCGTTATGCGTTATGCGTTATGCGTTATGCGTTATGTGTTATGCGTCATGCGTTATGAATTATGCGTTATGCGTTATGCGTTATGCGTTATGCGTTATGCGTTATGCGTTATGCGTCTTGCGTTATGAGTAATGCGTGATCCGTTATGCGTTATGCGATATGCGTTATGCGTTATGCGTTATGCTTTATGCGATTTGCGTTATGCGTTATGCATTATGAGTTATGCGTTATCCGTTATGCGTTATGCGTTATGAGTAATGCGTGATCCGTTATGCTTTTTGCGTTATGCGTTATGCGTTATGCGGGATCCGTTATGCGTTATGCGTTATGCCTTATGCGTTATGCGTTATGCGTTATGCGTTATGCGATTTGCATTATGCGTTATGCGTTTCCGCGTTATGCGTTATGCGTTATGCGTTATGAGTAATGCGTCATCCGTTAGGCGTTATGCGTTATGCGTTATGCGTTATGCGTTATGCGTTATGCGTTATGCGTTATGAGTAATGCGTCATCCGTTAGGCGTTATGCGTTATGCGTTATGCGTTATGCGTTATGCGTTATGCGTTATGCGTTATGAGTAATGTGTCATCCGTTAGGCGTTATGCGTTATGCGTTATGCGTTATGCGTTATGCGTTATGCGATTTGCGTTATGCGTTATGCGTTATGCGTTATGCGTTATGAGTAATGCGTGATCCGTTAGGCGTTATGCGTTATGCGTTATGCGTTATGCTTTTTGCATTATGCGTTATTCGTTATGCGTTATGAGTAATGCGTGATCCGTTATGCGTTATGCGTTATGATTTATGCGTTATGCGTTATGCGTGTTCCGTTATGCATTTTGTGTTATGCGTTATGCGTTATGCGTTATGAGTAATGCGTGATCCGTTATGCGTTATGCGTTACGCGTTATGCGTTATGTGTTATGCGTCATGTGTTATGAATTATGCGTTAGGCGTTATGCGATTTGCGTTATGCCTTATGCGTTATGCGTTATGCGTTATGCGATATGTCTAATGCGTGATCCGTTATGCGTTATGCGTTATGCGTTATGTGTTATGCGTTATGCGTTATGTGTTATGCGTCATGTGTTATGAATTATGCGTTATGCGTTATGCGATTTGCGTTATGCGTTATGCGTTATGCGTTATGCGTTATGCGTTATGCGTTATGCGTTATGCGATATGTGTAATGCGTGATCCGTTATGCGTTATGCGTTATGCGTTATGTGTTATGCGTTATGCGTTATGCGATATGAGTAATGCGTGATCCGTTATGCGTTATGCGTTACGCGTTATGCGTTATGTGTTATGCGTTATGCGTTATGCGTTACGCGTTATGCGTTATGAGTAATGCGTGATCCGTTAGGCGTTATGCGTTATGCGTTATGCGTTATGCGTTATGCGTTATGAGTAATGCGTGATCCGTTATGCGTTATGCGTTACGCGTTATGCGTTATGTGTTATGCGTCATGCGTTATGAATTATGCGTTATGCGTTATGCGTTATGCGTTATGCGTTATGCGTTATGCGTTACGCGTTATGCGTTATGAGTAATGCGTGATCCGTTATGCGTTATGCGTTACGCGTTATGCGTCATGCGTTATGAATTATGCGTTATGCGTTATGCGTTATGCGTTATGCGTTATGCGTTATGCGTTATGCGTCATGCGTTATGAATTATGCGTTATGCGTTATGCGTTATGCGTTATGCGTTATGAGTAATGCGTGATCCGTTATGCGTTATGCGTTACGCGTTATGCGTTATGTGTTATGCGTTATGAATTATGCGTTATGCGTTATGCGTTATGCGTTATGCGTTATGCGTTATGCGTTACGCGTTATGCGTTATGAGTAATGCGTGATCCGTTATGCGTTATGCGTTACGCGTTATGCGTCATGCGTTATGAATTATGCGTTATGCGTTATGCGTTATGCGTTATGCGTTATGCGTTATGCGTTATGCGATTGCGTTATGCGTTACGCGTTATGCGTTATGAGTAATGCGTGATCCGTTATGCGTTATGCGATTTGCGTTATGCGTTATGCGTTATGCGTTATGCGTTATGCGATATGTGTAATGCGTGATCCGTTATGCGTTATGCGTTATGCGTTATGTGTTATGCGTTATGCGTTATGTGTTATGCGTCATGTGTTATGAATTATGCGTTATGCGTTATGCAATTTGCGTTATGCGTTATGAGTTATGCGTTATGCGTTATGCGTTATGCGATATGTGTAATGCGTGATCCGTTATGCGTTATGCGTTATGCGTTATGTGTTATGCGTTATGCGTTATGCGATATGAGTAATGCGTGATCCGTTATGCGTTATGCGTTACGCGTTATGCGTTATGTGTTATGCGTCATGCGTTATGAATTATGCGTTATGCGTTATGCGTTATGCGTTATGCGTTATGCGTTACGCGTTATGCGTTATGAGTAATGCGTGATCCGTTAGGCGTTATGCGTTATGCGTTATGCGTTATGAGTAATGCGTGATCCGTTATGCGTTATGCGTTACGCGTTATGCGTTATGTGTTATGCGTCATGCGTTATGAATTATGCGTTATGCGTTATGCGTTATGCGTTATGCGTTATGCGTTACGCGTTATGCGTTATGAGTAATGCGTGATCCGTTATGCGTTATGCGTTACGCGTTATGCGTCATGCGTTATGAATTATGCGTTATGCGTTATGCGTTATGCGTTATGCGTTATGCGTTATGCGTTAGGCGTTATGCGTTATGCGTCATGCGTTATGAATTATGCGTTATGCGTTATGCGTTATGCGTTGTGCGTTATGCGTTATGAGTAATGCGTGATCCGTTATGCGTTATGCGTTACGCGTTATGCGTTATGTGTTATGCGTCACGCGTTATGAATTATGCGTTATGCGTTATGCGTTATGCATTATGCGTTATGCGTTATGCGTTACGCGTTATGCGTTATGAGTAATGCGTGATCCGTTAGGCGTTATGCGTTATGCGTTATGCGTTATGAGTAATGCGTGATCCGTTATGCGTTATGCGTTACGCGTTATGCGTTATGTGTTATGCGTCATGCGTTATGAATTATGCGTTATGCGTTATGCGTTATGCGTTATGCGTTATGCGTTACGCGTTATGCGTTATGAGTAATGCGTGATCCGTTATGCGTTATGCGTTACGCGTTATGCGTCATGCGTTATGAATTATGCGTTATGCGTTATGCGTTATGCGTTATGCGTTATGCGTTATGCGTTATGCGTTAGGCGTTATGCGTTATGCGTCATGCGTTATGAATTATGCGTTATGCGTTATGCGTTATGCGTTATGCGTTATGCGTTATGAGTAATGCGTGATCCGTTATGCGTTATGCGTTACGCGTTATGCGTTATGTGTTATGCGTCATGCGTTATGAATTATGCGTTATGCGTTATGCGTTATGCGTTATGCGTTATGCGTTATGCGTTACGCGTTATGCGTTATGAGTAATGCGTGATCCGTTATGCGTTATGCGTTACGCGTTATGCGTCATGCGTTATGAATTATGCGTTATGCGTTATGCGTTATGCGTTATGCGTTATGCGTTATGCGTTATGCGATTTGCGTTATGCGTTATGCGTTATGCGATTTGCGTTATGCGTTATGCGTTATGAGTAATGCGTTATGAGTAATGCGTGATCCGTTAAGCGTTATGCGTTATGCGTTATGCTTTATGCGTTATGCGTTATGCGTTATGCGTTATGCGTTATGCGTTATGCGTTATGTGTTATGCTTTATGCATTATGCGTTATTCGTTATGCGTTATGAGTAATGCGTGATCCGTTATGCGTTATGCGTTATGCGTTATGCGTTATGCGGGATCCGTTATGCGTTATGCGTTATGCGTTATGCGTTATGCGTTATGCGTTATGCGTTATGCGTTATGCGTTATGCGTTATGTGTTATGCGTCATGCGTTATGAATTATGCGTTATGCGTTATGCGTTATGCGTTATGCGTTATGCGTTATGCGTCTTGCGTTATGAGTAATGCGTGATCCGTTATGCGTTATGCGATATGCGTTATGCGTTATGCGTTATGCTTTATGCGATTTGCGTTATGCGTTATGCATTATGAGTTATGCGTTATCCGTTATGCGTTATGCGTTATGAGTAATGCGTGATCCGTTATGCTTTTTGCGTTATGCGTTATGCGTTATGCGGGATCCGTTATGCGTTATGCGTTATGCGTTATGCCTTATGCGTTATGCGTTATGCGTTATGCGTTATGCGTTATGCGTTATGTGTTATGCGTCATGCGTTATGAATTATGCGTTATGCGTTATGCGTTATGCGTTATGCGTTATGCGTTATGCGTTATGCGTTATGCGTTATGCGTTATGCGTCTTGCGTTATGGGTAATGCGTGATCCGTTATGCGTTATGCGATATGCGTTATGCGTTATGCGTTATGCGTTATGCTTTATGCGATTTGCGTTATGCGTTATGCATTATGAGTTATGCGTTATCCGTTATGCGTTATGCGTTATGAGTAATGCGTGATCCGTTATGCTTTTTGCGTTATGCGTTATGCGTTATGCGGGATCCGTTATGCGTTATGCGTTATGCGTTATGCCTTATGCGTTATGCGTTATGCGTTATGCGTTATGCGATTTGCGTTATGCGTTATGCGTTTCCGCGTTATGCGTTATGCGTTATGCGTTATGAGTAATGCGTCATCCGTTAGGCGTTATGCGTTATGCGTTATGCGTTATGCGTTATGCGTTATGAGTAATGCGTCATCCGTTAGGCGTTATGCGTTATGCGTTATGCGTTATGCGTTATGCGTTATGCTTTTTGCATTATGCGTTATTCGTTATGCGTTATGAATAATGCGTGATCCGTTATGCGTTATGCGTTATGATTTATGCGTTATGCGTTATGCGTGTTCCGTTATGCATTTTGAGTTATGCGTTATGCGTTATGCGTTACGAGTAATGCGTGATCCGTTATGCGTTATGCGTTACGCGTTATGCGTTATGTGTAATGCGTCATGTGTTATGAATTATGCGTTAGGCGTTATGCGATTTGCGTTATGCCTTATGCGTTATGCGTTATGCGTTATGCGATATGTGTAATGCGTGATCCGTTATGCGTTATGCGTTATGCGTTATGTGTTATGCGTTATGCGTTATGTGTTATGCGTCATGTGTTATGAATTATGCGTTATGCGTTATGCGATTTGCGTTATGCGTTATGCGTTATGCGTTATGCGTTATGCGTTATGCGATATGTGTAATGCGTGATCCGTTATGCGTTATGCGTTATGTGTTATGTGTTATGCGTTATGCGTTATGCGATATGAGTAATGCGTGATCCGTTATGCGTTATGCGTTATGCGTTATGCGTTATGCGTTATGCGTTATGCGTTATGAGTAATGCGTGATCCGTTATGCGTTATGCGTTACGCGTTATGCGTTATGTGTTATGCGTCATGCGTTATGAATTATGCGTTATGCGTTATGCGTTATGCGTTATGCGTTATGCGTTACGCGTTATGCGTTATGAGTAATGCGTGATCCGTTATGCGTTATGCGTTACGCGTTATGCGTCATGCGTTATGAATTATGCGTTATGCGTTATGCGTTATGCGTTATGCGTTATGCGTTATGCGTTATGCGATTTGCGTTATGCGTTATGCGTTATGCGATTTGCGTTATGCGTTATGCGTTATGCGTTATGAGTAATGCGTGATCCGTTAAGCGTTATGCGTTATGCGTTATGCTTTATGCGTTATGCGTTATGCGTTATGCGTTATGCGTTATGCGTTATGCGTTATGCGTTATGCTTTATGCATTATGCGTTATTCGTTATGCGTTATGAGTAATGCGTGATCCGTTATGCGTTATGCGTTATGCGTTATGCGTTATGCGGGATCCGTTATGCGTTATGCGTTATGCGTTATGCGTTATGCGTTATGCGTTATGCGTTATGCGTTATGCGTTATGCGTTATGCGTTATGTGTTATGCGTCATGCGTTATGAATTATGCGTTATGCGTTATGCGTTATGCGTTATGCGTTATGCGTTATGCGTCTTGCGTTATGAGTAATGCGTGATCCGTTATGCGTTATGCGATATGCGTTATGCGTTATGCGTTATGCTTTATGCGATTTGCGTTATGCGTTATGCATTATGAGTTATGCGTTATCCGTTATGCGTTATGCGTTATGAGTAATGCGTGATCCGTTATGCTTTTTGCGTTATGCGTTATGCGTTATGCGGGATCCGTTATGCGTTATGCGTTATGCGTTATGCGTTATGCGTTATGCGTTATGCGTTATGCGTTATGCGTTATGCGTTATGTGTTATGCGTCATGCGTTATGAATTATGCGTTATGCGTTATGCGTTATGCGTTATGCGTTATGCGTTATGCGTTATGCGTCTTGCGTTATGGGTAATGCGTGATCCGTTATGCGTTATGCGATATGCGTTATGCGTTATGCGTTATGCTTTATGCGATTTGCGTTATGCGTTATGCATTATGAGTTATGCGTTATCCGTTATGCGTTATGCGTTATGAGTAATGCGTGATCCGTTATGCTTTTTGCGTTATGCGTTATGCGTTATGCGGGATCCGTTATGCGTTATGCGTTATGCGTTATGCCTTATGCGTTATGCGTTATGCGTTATGCGTTATGCGATTTGCGATATGCGTTATGCGTTTCCGCGTTATGCGTTATGCGTTATGCGTTATGAGTAATGCGTCATCCGTTAGGCATTATGCGTTATGCGTTATGCGTTATGCGTTATGCGTTATGCGTTATGAGTAATGCGTCATCCGTTAGGCGTTATGCGTTATGCGTTATGCGTTATGCGTTATGCGTTATGCTTTTTGCATTATGCGTTATTCGTTATGCGTTATGAGTAATGCGTGATCCGTTATGCGTTATGCGTTATGATTTATGCGTTATGCGTTATGCGTGTTCCGTTATGCGTTATGCGTTATGCGTTATGCGTTATGAGTAATGCGTGATCCGTTATGCGTTATGCGTTACGCGTTATGCGTTATGTGTTATGCGTCATGTGTTATGAATTATGCGTTAGGCGTTATGCGATTTGCGTTATGCCTTATGCGTTATGCGTTATGCGTTATGCGATATGTGTAATGCGTGATCCGTTATGCGTTATGCGTTATGCGTTATGTGTTATGCGTTATGCGTTATGTGTTATGCGTCATGTGTTATGAATTATGCGTTATGCGTTATGCGATTTGCGTTATGCGTTATGCGTTATGCGTTATGCGTTATGCGTTATGCGATATGTGTAATGCGTGATCCGTTATGCGTTATGCGTTATGTGTTATGTGTTATGCGTTATGCGTTATGCGATATGAGTAATGCGTGATCCGTTATGCGTTATGCGTTACGCGTTATGCGTTATGTGTTATGCGTCATGCGTTATGAATTATGCGTTATGCGTTATGCGTTATGCGTTATGCGTTATGCGTTATGCGTTACGCGTTATGCGTTATGAGTAATGCGTGATCCGTTAGGCGTTATGCGTTATGCGTTATGCGTTATGAGTAATGCGTGATCCGTTATGCGTTATGCGTTACGCGTTATGCGTTATGTGTTATGCGTCATGCGTTATGAATTATGCGTTATGCGTTATGCGTTATGCGTTATGCGTTATGCGTTATGCGTTACGCGTTATGCGTTATGAGTAATGCGTGATCCGTTATGCGTTATGCGTTACGCGTTATGCGTCATGCGTTATGAATTATGCGTTATGCGTTATGCGATTTGCGTTATGCGTTATGCGTTATGCGTTATGCGTTATGCGTTATGCGTTATGCGATATGTGTAATGCGTGATCCGTTATGCGTTATGCGTTATGCGTTATGTGTTATGCGTTATGCGTTATGCGATATGAGTAATGCGTGATCCGTTATGCGTTATGCGTTACGCGTTATGCGTTATGTGTTATGCGTCATGCGTTATGAATTATGCGTTATGCGTTATGCGTTATGCGTTATGCGTTATGCGTTATGCGTTATGCGTTATGCGTTACGCGTTATGCGTTATGAGTAATGCGTGATCCGTTAGGCGTTATGCGTTATGCGTTATGCGTTATGAGTAATGCGTGATCCGTTATGCGTTATGCGTTACGCGTTATGCGTTATGTGTTATGCGTCATGCGTTATGAATTATGCGTTATGCGTTATGCGTTATGCGTTATGCGTTATGCGTTATGCGTTATGCGTTATGCGTTATGAGTAATGCGTGATCCGTTATGCGTTATGCGTTACGCGTTATGCGTCATGCGTTATGAATTATGCGTTATGCGTTATGCGTTATGCGTTATGCGTTATGCGTTATACGTTATGCGTTATGCGTTATGCGTCATGCGTTATGAATTATGCGTTATGCGTTATGCGTTATGCGTTATGCGTTATGAGTAATGCGTGATCCGTTATGCGTTATGCGTTACGCGTTATGCGTTATGTGTTATGCGTCATGCGTTATGAATTATGCGTTATGCGTTATGCGTTATGCGTTATGCGTTATGCGTTATGCGTTACGCGTTATGCGTTATGAGTAATGCGTGATCCGTTATGCGTTATGCGTTACGCGTTATGCGTCATGCGTTATGAATTATGCGTTATGCGTTATGCGTTATGCGTTATGAGTAATGCGTGATCCGTTATGCGTTATGCGTTATGCGTTATGTGTTATGCGTTATGCGTTATGCGTTATGCGTTATGTGTTATGCGTTATGCGTTATGTGTTATGCGTCATGTGTTATGAATTATGCGTTATGCGTTATGCGATTTGCGTTATGCGTTATGAGTTATGCGTTATGCGTTATGCGTTATGCGATATGTGTAATGCGTGATCCGTTATGCGTTATGCGTTATGCGTTATGTGTTATGCGTTATGCGTTATGCGATATGAGTAATGCGTGATCCGTTATGCGTTATGCGTTACGCGTTATGCGTTATGTGTTATGCGTCATGCGTTATGAATTATGCGTTATGCGTGATCCGTTATGCGTTATGCGTTACGCGTTATGCGTTATGTGTTATGCGTCATGCGTTATGAATTATGCGTTATGCGTTATGCGTTATGCGTTATGCGTTATGCGTTACGCGTTATGCGTTATGAGTAATGCGTGATCCGTTATGCGTTATGCGTTACGCGTTATGCGTCATGCGTTATGAATTATGCGTTATGCGTTATGCGTTATGCGTTATGCGTTATGCGTTATGCGTTATGCGTTATGCGTTATGCGTCATGCGTTATGAATTATGCGTTATGCGTTATGCGTTATGCGTTATGCGTTATGAGTAATGCGTGATCCGTTATGCGTTATGCGTTACGCGTTATGCGTTATGTGTTATGCGTCATGCGTTATGAATTATGCGTTATGCGTTATGCGTTATGCGTTATGCGTTATGCGTTATGCGTTACGCGTTATGCGTTATGAGTAATGCGTGATCCGTTATGCGTTATGCGTTACGCGTTATGCGTCATGCGTTATGAATTATGCGTTATGCGTTATGCGTTATGCGTTATGCGTTATGCGTTATGCGTTATGCGTTATGCGATTGCGTTATGCGTTACGCGTTATGCGTTATGAGTAATGCGTGATCCGTTATGCGTTATGCGTTACGCGTTATGCGTCATGCGTTATGAATTATGCGTTATGCGTTATGCGTTATGCGTTATGCGTTATGCGTTATGCGTTATGCGTTATGCGGTTTGCGTTATGCGTTATGCGTTATGCGATTTGCGTTATGCGTTATGCGTTATGGGTTATGCGTTATGCGTTATGCGTTATGCGTTATGCGTTATGCGTTATGCGTTATGCGTTATGCGTATGCGTTATGCGTTATGCGTTATGAGTAATGCGTTATGCGTTATGCGTTATGCGATATGCGATATGTGTAATGCGTGATCCGTTATGCGTTATGCGTTATGCGTTATGTGTTATGCGTTATGCGTTATGCGTTATGCGTTATGCGGGATCCGTTATGCGTTATGCGTTATGCGTTATGCCTTATGCGTTATGCGTTATGCGTTATGCGTTATGCGATTTGCGTTATGCGTTATGCGTTTCCGCGTTATGCGTTATGCGTTATGCGTTATGAGTAATGCGTCATCCGTTAGGCGTTATGCGTTATGCGTTATGCGTTATGCGTTATGAGTAATGCGTCATCCGTTAGGCGTTATGCGTTATGCGTTATGCGTTATGCGTTATGCGTTATGCGTTATGCGTTATGCGATTTGCGTTATGCGTTATGCGTTATGCGTTATGCGTTATGCGTTATGAGTAATGCTTGATCCGTTAGGCGTTATGCGTTATGCGTTATGCTTTTTGCATTATGCGTTATTCGTTATGCGTTATGAGTAATGCGTGATCCGTTATGCGTTATGCGTTATGATTTATGCGTTATGCGTTATGCGTGTTCCGTTATGCATTTTGAGTTATGCGTTATGCGTTATGCGTTATGAGTAATGCGTGATCCGTTATGCGTTATGCGTTACGCGTTATGCGTTATGTGTTATGCGTCATGTGTTATGAATTATGCGTTATGCGTTATGCGTTATGCGATTTGCGTTATGCGTTATGCGTTATGCGTTATGCGTTATGCGATATGTGTAATGCGTGATCCGTTATGCGTTATGCGTTATGCGTTATGTGTTATGCGTTATGCGTTATGTGTTATGCGTCATGTGTTATGAATTATGCGTTATGCGTTATGCGATTTGCGTTATGCGTTATGCGTTATGCGTTATGCGTTATGCGATATGCGATATGTGTAATGCGTGATCCGTTATGCGTTATGCGTTATGCGTTATGTGTTATGCGTTATGCGTTATGCGATATGAGTAATGCGTGATCCGTTATGCGTTATGCGTTACGCGTTATGCGTTATGTGTTATGCGTCATGCGTTATGAATTATGCGTTATGCGTTATGCGTTATGCGTTATGCGTTATGCGTTATGCGTTACGCGTTATGCGTTATGAGTAATGCGTGATCCGTTAGGCGTTATGCGTTATGCGTTATGCGTTATGCGTTATGCGTTATGAGTAATGAGTGATCCGTTATGCGTTATGCGTTACGCGTTATGCGTTATGTGTTATGCGTCATGCGTTATGAATTATGCGTTATGCGTTATGCGTTATGCGTTACGCGTTATGCGTTATGAGTAATGCGTGATCCGTTATGCGTTATGCGTTACGCGTTATGCGTCATGCGTTATGAATTATGCGTTATGCGTTATGCGTTATGCGTTATGCGTTATGCGTTATGCGTTATGCGATTGCGTTATGCGTTACGCGTTATGCGTTATGAGTAATGCGTGATCCGTTATGCGTTATGCGTTACGCGTTATGCGTCATGCGTTATGAATTATGCGTTATGCGTTATGCGTTATGCGTTATGCGTTATGCGATTTGCGTTATGCGTTATGCGTTATGCGATTTGCGTTATGCGTTATGCGTTATGGGTTATGCGTTATGCGTTATGCGTTATGCGTTATGCGTTATGCGTTATGCGTTATGCGTTATGCGTTATGCGTTATGCGTTATGTGTTATGCGTTATGCGTTATGCGTTATGCGTTATGCGATTTGCGTTATGCGTTATGCGTTATGCGTTATGCGTTATGCGTTATGAGTAATGCGTGATCCGTTAGGCGTTATGCGTTATGCGTTATGCGTTATGCGTTATGTGTTATGAATTATGCGTTATGCGTTATGCGATTTGCGTTATGCGTTATGAGTTATGCGTTATGCGTTATGCGTTATGCGATATGTGTAATGCGTGATCCGTTATGCGTTATGCGTTATGCGTTATGTGTTATGCGTTATGCGTTATGCGATATGAGTAATGCGTGATCCGTTATGCGTTATGCGTTACGCGTTATGCGTTATGTGTTATGCGTCATGCGTTATGAATTATGCGTTATGCGTTATGCGTTATGCGTTATGCGTTACGCGTTATGCGTTATGAGTAATGCGTGATCCGTTAGGCGTTATGCGTTATGCGTTATGCGTTATGAGTAATGCGTGATCCGTTATGCGTTATGCGTTACGCGTTATGCGTTATGTGTTATGCGTCATGCGTTATGAATTATGCGTTATGCGTTATGCGTTATGCGTTATGCGTTATGCGTTACGCGTTATGCGTTATGAGTAATGCGTGATCCGTTATGCGTTATGCGTTACGTGTTATGCGTCATGCGTTATGAATTATGCGTTATGCGTTATGCGTTATGCGTTATGCGTTATGCGTTATGCGTTATGCGTTAGGCGTTATGCGTTATGCGTCATGCGTTATGAATTATGCGTTATGCGTTATGCGTTATGCGTTATGCGTTATGCGTTATGAGTAATGCGTGATCCGTTATGCGTTATGCGTTACGCGTTATGCGTTATGTGTTATGCGTCACGCGTTATGAATTATGCGTTATGCGTTATGCGTTATGCGTTATGCGTTATGCGTTATGCGTTATGCGTTACGCGTTATGCGTTATGAGTAATGCGTGATCCGTTAGGCGTTATGCGTTATGCGTTATGCGTTATGAGTAATGCGTGATCCGTTATGCGTTATGCGTTACGCGTTATGCGTTATGTGTTATGCGTCATGCGTTATGAATTATGCGTTATGCGTTATGCGTTATGCGTTATGCGTTATGCGTTACGCGTTATGCGTTATGAGTAATGCGTGATCCGTTATGCGTTATGCGTTACGCGTTATGCGTCATGCGTTATGAATTATGCGTTATGCGTTATGCGTTATGCGTTATGCGTTATGCGTTATGCGTTAGGCGTTATGCGTTATGCGTCATGCGTTATGAATTATGCGTTATGCGTTATGCGTTATGCGTTATGCGTTATGCGTTATGAGTAATGCGTGATCCGTTATGCGTTATGCGTTACGCGTTATGCGTTATGTGTTATGCGTCATGCGTTATGAATTATGCGTTATGCGTTATGCGTTATGCGTTATGCGTTATGCGTTATGCGTTACGCGTTATGCGTTATGAGTAATGCGTGATCCGTTATGCGTTATGCGTTACGCGTTATGCGTCATGCGTTATGAATTATGCGTTATGCGTTATGCGTTATGCGTTATGCGTTATGCGTTATGCGTTATGCGATTTGCGTTATGCGTTATGCGTTATGCGATTTGCGTTATGCGTTATGCGTTATGAGTAATGCGTTATGAGTAATGCGTGATCCGTTAAGCGTTATGCGTTATGCGTTATGCGTTATGCGTTATGCGTTATGCGTTATGCGTTATGCGTTATGCGTTATGCGTTATGCGTTATGCGTTATGCGTTATGCGTTATTCGTTATGCGTTATGAGTAATGCGTGATCCGTTATGCGTTATGCGTTATGCGTTATGCGTTATGCGGGATCCGTTATGCGTTATGCGTTATGCGTTATGCCTTATGCGTTATGCGTTATGCGTTATGCGTTATGCGTTATGTGTTATGCGTCATGCGTTATGAATTATGCGTTATGCGTTATGCGTTATGCGTTATGCGTTATGCGTTATGCGTCTTGCGTTATGAGTAATGCGTGATCCGTTATGCGTTATGCGATATGCGTTATGCGTTATGCGTTATGCTTTATGCGATTTGCGTTATGCGTTATGCATTATGAGTTATGCGTTATCCGTTATGCGTTATGCGTTATGAGTAATGCGTGATCCGTTATGCTTTTTGCGTTATGCGTTATGCGTTATGCGGGATCCGTTATGCGTTATGCGTTATGCGTTATGCGTTATGCCTTATGCGTTATGCGTTATGCGTTATGCGTTATGCGTTATGCGTTATGTGTTATGCGTCATGCGTTATGAATTATGCGTTATGCGTTATGCGTTATGCGTTATGCGTTATGCGTTATGCGTTATGCGTTATGCGTCTTGCGTTATGGGTAATGCGTGATCCGTTATGCGTTATGCGATATGCGTTATGCGTTATGCGTTATGCTTTATGCGATTTGCGTTATGCGTTATGCATTATGAGTTATGCGTTATCCGTTATGCGTTATGCGTTATGAGTAATGCGTGATCCGTTATGCTTTTTGCGTTATGCGTTATGCGTTATGCGGGATCCGTTATGCGTTATGCGTTATGCGTTATGCCTTATGCGTTATGCGTTATGCGTTATGCGTTATGCGATTTGCGTTATGCGTTATGCGTTTCCGCGTTATGCGTTATGCGTTATGCGTTATGAGTAATGCGTCATCCGTTAGGCGTTATGCGTTATGCGTTATGCGTTATGCGTTATGCGTTATGCGTTATGAGTAATGCGTCATCCGTTAGGCGTTATGCGTTATGCGTTATGCGTTATGCGTTATGCTTTTTGCATTATGCGTTATTCGTTATGCGTTATGAGTAATGCGTGATCCGTTATGCGTTATGCGTTATGATTTATGCGTTATGCGTTATGCGTGTTCCGTTATGCATTTTGAGTTATGCGTTATGCGTTATGCGTTATGAGTAATGCGTGATCCGTTATGCGTTATGCGTTACGCGTTATGCGTTATGTGTTATGCGTCATGTGTTATGAATTATGCGTTAGGCGTTATGCGATTTGCGTTATGCCTTATGCGTTATGCGTTATGCGTTATGCGATATGTGTAATGCGTGATCCGTTATGCGTTATGCGTTATGCGTTATGTGTTATGCGTTATGCGTTATGTGTTATGCGTCATGTGTTATGAATTATGCGTTATGCGTTATGCGATTTGCGTTATGCGTTATGCGTTATGCGTTATGCGTTATGCGTTATGCGTTATGCGATATGTGTAATGCGTGATCCGTTATGCGTTATGCGTTATGTGTTATGTGTTATGCGTTATGCGTTATGCGATATGAGTAATGCGTGATCCGTTATGCGTTATGCGTTATGCGTTATGCGTTATGCGTTATGCGTTATGAGTAATGCGTGATCCGTTATGCGTTATGCGTTACGCGTTATGCGTTATGTGTTATGCGTCATGCGTTATGAATTATGCGTTATGCGTTATGCGTTATGCGTTATGCGTTATGCGTTACGCGTTATGCGTTATGAGTAATGCGTGATCCGTTATGCGTTATGCGTTACGCGTTATGCGTCATGCGTTATGAATTATGCGTTATGCGTTATGCGTTATGCGTTATGCGTTATGCGTTATGCGTTATGCGATTTGCGTTATGCGTTATGCGTTATGCGATTTGCGTTATGCGTTATGCGTTATGAGTAATGCGTTATGAGTAATGCGTGATCCGTTAAGCGTTATGCGTTATGCGTTATGCTTTATGCGTTATGCGTTATGCGTTATGCGTTATGCGTTATGCGTTATGCGTTATGTGTTATGCTTTATGCATTATGCGTTATTCGTTATGCGTTATGAGTAATGCGTGATCCGTTATGCGTTATGCGTTATGCGTTATGCGTTATGCGGGATCCGTTATGCGTTATGCGTTATGCGTTATGCGTTATGCGTTATGCGTTATGCGTTATGCGTTATGCGTTATGCGTTATGCGTTATGTGTTATGCGTCATGCGTTATGAATTATGCGTTATGCGTTATGCGTTATGCGTTATGCGTTATGCGTTATGCGTCTTGCGTTATGAGTAATGCGTGATCCGTTATGCGTTATGCGATATGCGTTATGCGTTATGCGTTATGCTTTATGCGATTTGCGTTATGCGTTATGCATTATGAGTTATGCGTTATCCGTTATGCGTTATGCGTTATGAGTAATGCGTGATCCGTTATGCTTTTTGCGTTATGCGTTATGCGTTATGCGGGATCCGTTATGCGTTATGCGTTATGCGTTATGCGTTATGCGTTATGCGTTATGCGTTATGCGTTATGCGTTATGCGTTATGCGTTATGTGTTATGCGTCATGCGTTATGAATTATGCGTTATGCGTTATGCGTTATGCGTTATGCGTTATGCGTTATGCGTTATGCGTCTTGCGTTATGGGTAATGCGTGATCCGTTATGCGTTATGCGTTATGCGTTATGCGTTATGCGTTATGCTTTATGCGATTTGCGTTATGCGTTATGCATTATGAGTTATGCGTTATCCGTTATGCGTTATGCGTTATGAGTAATGCGTGATCCGTTATGCTTTTTGCGTTATGCGTTATGCGTTATGCGGGATCCGTTATGCGTTATGCGTTATGCGTTATGCCTTATGCGTTATGCGTTATGCGTTATGCGTTATGCGATTTGCGTTATGCGTTATGCGTTTCCGCGTTATGCGTTATGCGTTATGCGTTATGAGTAATGCGTCATCCGTTAGGCATTATGCGTTATGCGTTATGCGTTATGCGTTATGCGTTATGCGTTATGCGTTATGCGTTATGAGTAATGCGTCATCCGTTAGGCGTTATGCGTTATGCGTTATGCGTTATGCGTTATGCGTTATGCTTTTTGCATTATGCGTTATTCGTTATGCGTTATGAGTAATGCGTGATCCGTTATGCGTTATGCGTTATGATTTATGCGTTATGCGTTATGCGTGTTCCGTTATGCATTTTGAGTTATGCGTTATGCGTTATGCGTTATGAGTAATGCGTGATCCGTTATGCGTTATGCGTTACGCGTTATGCGTTATGTGTTATGCGTCATGTGTTATGAATTATGCGTTAGGCGTTATGCGATTTGCGTTATGCCTTATGCGTTATGCGTTATGCGTTATGCGATATGTGTAATGCGTGATCCGTTATGCGTTATGCGTTATGCGTTATGTGTTATGCGTTATGCGTTATGTGTTATGCGTCATGTGTTATGAATTATGCGTTATGCGTTATGCGATTTGCGTTATGCGTTATGCGTTATGCGTTATGCGTTATGCGTTATGCGATATGTGTAATGCGTGATCCGTTATGCGTTATGCGTTATGTGTTATGTGTTATGCGTTATGCGTTATGCGATATGAGTAATGCGTGATCCGTTATGCGTTATGCGTTACGCGTTATGCGTGATCCGTTATGCGTTATGCGTTATGATTTATGCGTTATGCGTTATGCGTGTTCCGTTATGCATTTTGAGTTATGCGTTATGCGTTATGCGTTACGAGTAATGCGTGATCCGTTATGCGTTATGCGTTACGCGTTATGCGTTATGTGTAATGCGTCATGTGTTATGAATTATGCGTTAGGCGTTATGCGATTTGCGTTATGCCTTATGCGTTATGCGTTATGCGTTATGCGATATGTGTAATGCGTGATCCGTTATGCGTTATGCGTTATGCGTTATGTGTTATGCGTTATGCGTTATGTGTTATGCGTCATGTGTTATGAATTATGCGTTATGCGTTATGCGATTTGCGTTATGCGTTATGCGTTATGCGTTATGCGTTATGCGTTATGCGATATGTGTAATGCGTGATCCGTTATGCGTTATGCGTTATGTGTTATGTGTTATGCGTTATGCGTTATGCGATATGAGTAATGCGTGATCCGTTATGCGTTATGCGTTATGCGTTATGCGTTATGCGTTATGCGTTATGAGTAATGCGTGATCCGTTATGCGTTATGCGTTACGCGTTATGCGTTATGTGTTATGCGTCATGCGTTATGAATTATGCGTTATGCGTTATGCGTTATGCGTTATGCGTTATGCGTTATGCGTTATGCGTTATGAGTAATGCGTGATCCGTTATGCGTTATGCGTTACGCGTTATGCGTCATGCGTTATGAATTATGCGTTATGCGTTATGCGTTATGCGTTATGCGTTATGCGTTATGCGTTATGCGATTTGCGTTATGCGTTATGCGTTATGCGATTTGCGTTATGCGTTATGCGTTATGAGTAATGCGTTATGAGTAATGCGTGATCCGTTAAGCGTTATGCGTTATGCGTTATGCTTTATGCGTTATGCGTTATGCGTTATGCGTTATGCGTTATGCGTTATGCGTTATGTGTTATGCTTTATGCATTATGCGTTATTCGTTATGCGTTATGAGTAATGCGTGATCCGTTATGCGTTATGCGTTATGCGTTATGCGTTATGCGGGATCCGTTATGCGTTATGCGTTATGCGTTATGCCTTATGCGTTATGCGTTATGCGTTATGCGTTATGCGTTATGCGTTATGCGTTATGCGTTATGTGTTATGCGTCATGCGTTATGAATTATGCGTTATGCGTTATGCGTTATGCGTTATGCGTTATGCGTTATGCGTCTTGCGTTATGAGTAATGCGTGATCCGTTATGCGTTATGCGATATGCGTTATGCGTTATGCGTTATGCTTTATGCGATTTGCGTTATGCGTTATGCATTATGAGTTATGCGTTATCCGTTATGCGTTATGCGTTATGAGTAATGCGTGATCCGTTATGCTTTTTGCGTTATGCGTTATGCGTTATGCGGGATCCGTTATGCGTTATGCGTTATGCGTTATGCGTTATGCGTTATGCGTTATGCGTTATGCGTTATGCGTTATGCGTTATGTGTTATGCGTCATGCGTTATGAATTATGCGTTATGCGTTATGCGTTATGCGTTATGCGTTATGCGTCTTGCGTTATGGGTAATGCGTGATCCGTTATGCGTTATGCGTTATGCGTTATGCGTTATGCGTTATGCGTTATGCGTTATGCGTTATGCGTTATGCATTATGAGTTATGCGTTATCCGTTATGCGTTATGCGTTATGAGTAATGCGTGATCCGTTATGCTTTTTGCGTTATGCGTTATGCGTTATGCGGGATCCGTTATGCGTTATGCGTTATGCGTTATGCCTTATGCGTTATGCGTTATGCGTTATGCGTTATGCGATTTGCGATATGCGTTATGCGTTTCCGCGTTATGCGTTATGCGTTATGCGTTATGAGTAATGCGTCATCCGTTAGGCATTATGCGTTATGCGTTATGCGTTATGCGTTATGCGTTATGCGTTATGAGTAATGCGTCATCCGTTAGGCGTTATGCGTTATGCGTTATGCGTTATGCTTTTTGCATTATGCGTTATTCGTTATGCGTTATGAGTAATGCGTGATCCGTTATGCGTTATGCGTTATGATTTATGCGTTATGCGTTATGCGTGTTCCGTTATGCATTTTGAGTTATGCGTTATGCGTTATGCGTTATGAGTAATGCGTGATCCGTTATGCGTTATGCGTTACGCGTTATGCGTTATGTGTTATGCGTCATGTGTTATGAATTATGCGTTAGGCGTTATGCGATTTGCGTTATGCCTTATGCGTTATGCGTTATGCGTTATGCGATATGTGTAATGCGTGATCCGTTATGCGTTATGCGTTATGCGTTATGCGTTATGTGTTATGCGTTATGCGTTATGTGTTATGCGTCATGTGTTATGAATTATGCGTTATGCGTTATGCGATTTGCGTTATGCGTTATGCGTTATGCGTTATGCGTTATGCGTTATGCGATATGTGTAATGCGTGATCCGTTATGCGTTATGCGTTATGTGTTATGTGTTATGCGTTATGCGTTATGCGATATGAGTAATGCGTGATCCGTTATGCGTTATGCGTTACGCGTTATGCGTTATGTGTTATGCGTCATGCGTTATGAATTATGCGTTATGCGTTATGCGTTATGCGTTATGCGTTATGCGTTACGCGTTATGCGTTATGAGTAATGCGTGATCCGTTAGGCGTTATGCGTTATGCGTTATGCGTTATGAGTAATGCGTGATCCGTTATGCGTTATGCGTTACGCGTTATGCGTTATGTGTTATGCGTCATGCGTTATGAATTATGCGTTATGCGTTATGCGTTATGCGTTATGCGTTATGCGTTATGCGTTACGCGTTATGCGTTATGAGTAATGCGTGATCCGTTATGCGTTATGCGTTACGCGTTATGCGTCATGCGTTATGAATTATGCGTTATGCGTTATGCGATTTGCGTTATGCGTTATGCGTTATGCGTTATGCGTTATGCGTTATGCGTTATGCGATATGTGTAATGCGTGATCCGTTATGCGTTATGCGTTATGCGTTATGTGTTATGCGTTATGCGTTATGCGATATGAGTAATGCGTGATCCGTTATGCGTTATGCGTTACGCGTTATGCGTTATGTGTTATGCGTCATGCGTTATGAATTATGCGTTATGCGTTATGCGTTATGCGTTATGCGTTATGCGTTATGCGTTATGCGTTATGCGTTATGCGTTATGCGTTATGAGTAATGCGTGATCCGTTAGGCGTTATGCGTTATGCGTTATGCGTTATGAGTAATGCGTGATCCGTTATGCGTTATGCGTTACGCGTTATGCGTTATGTGTTATGCGTCATGCGTTATGAATTATGCGTTATGCGTTATGCGTTATGCGTTATGCGTTATGCGTTATGCGTTACGCGTTATGCGTTATGAGTAATGCGTGATCCGTTATGCGTTATGCGTTACGCGTTATGCGTCATGCGTTATGAATTATGCGTTATGCGTTATGCGTTATGCGTTATGCGTTATGCGTTATACGTTATGCGTTATGCGTTATGCGTCATGCGTTATGAATTATGCGTTATGCGTTATGCGTTATGCGTTATGCGTTATGAGTAATGCGTGATCCGTTATGCGTTATGCGTTACGCGTTATGCGTTATGTGTTATGCGTCATGCGTTATGAATTATGCGTTATGCGTTATGCGTTATGCGTTATGCGTTATGCGTTATGCGATACGCGTTATGCGTTATGAGTAATGCGTGATCCGTTATGCGTTATGCGTTACGCGTTATGCGTCATGCGTTATGAATTATGCGTTATGCGTTATGCGTTATGCGTTATGAGTAATGCGTGATCCGTTATGCGTTATGCGTTATGCGTTATGTGTTATGCGTTATGCGTTATGCGTTATGCGTTATGTGTTATGCGTTATGCGTTATGTGTTATGCGTCATGTGTTATGAATTATGCGTTATGCGTTATGCGATTTGCGTTATGCGTTATGAGTTATGCGTTATGCGTTATGCGTTATGCGATATGTGTAATGCGTGATCCGTTATGCGTTATGCGTTATGCGTTATGTGTTATGCGTTATGCGTTATGCGATATGAGTAATGCGTGATCCGTTATGCGTTATGCGTTACGCGTTATGCGTTATGTGTTATGCGTCATGCGTTATGAATTATGCGTTATGCGTGATCCGTTATGCGTTATGCGTTACGCGTTATGCGTTATGTGTTATGCGTCATGCGTTATGAATTATGCGTTATGCGTTATGCGTTATGCGTTATGCGTTATGCGTTACGCGTTATGCGTTATGAGTAATGCGTGATCCGTTATGCGTTATGCGTTACGCGTTATGCGTCATGCGTTATGAATTATGCGTTATGCGTTATGCGTTATGCGTTATGCGTTATGCGTTATGCGTTATGCGTTATGCGTTATGCGTTATGCGTCATGCGTTATGAATTATGCGTTATGCGTTATGCGTTATGCGTTATGCGTTATGCGTTATGAGTAATGCGTGATCCGTTATGCGTTATGCGTTACGCGTTATGCGTTATGTGTTATGCGTCATGCGTTATGAATTATGCGTTATGCGTTATGCGTTATGCGTTATGCGTTATGCGTTATGCGTTACGCGTTATGCGTTATGAGTAATGCGTGATCCGTTATGCGTTATGCGTTACGCGTTATGCGTCATGCGTTATGAATTATGCGTTATGCGTTATGCGTTATGCGTTATGCGTTATGCGTTATGCGTTATGCGTTATGCGATTGCGTTATGCGTTACGCGTTATGCGTTATGAGTAATGCGTGATCCGTTATGCGTTATGCGTTACGCGTTATGCGTCATGCGTTATGAATTATGCGTTATGCGTTATGCGTTATGCGTTATGCGTTATGCGTTATGCGTTATGCGTTATGCGGTTTGCGTTATGCGTTATGCGTTATGCGATTTGCGTTATGCGTTATGCGTTATGGGTTATGCGTTATGCGTTATGCGTTATGCGTTATGCGTTATGCGTTATGCGTTATGCGTTATGCGTATGCGTTATGCGTTATGCGTTATGAGTAATGCGTTATGCGTTATGCGTTATGCGATATGCGATATGTGTAATGCGTGATCCGTTATGCGTTATGCGTTATGCGTTATGTGTTATGCGTTATGCGTTATGCGTTATGCGTTATGCGGGATCCGTTATGCGTTATGCGTTATGCGTTATGCCTTATGCGTTATGCGTTATGCGTTATGCGTTATGCGATTTGCGTTATGCGTTATGCGTTTCCGCGTTATGCGTTATGCGTTATGCGTTATGAGTAATGCGTCATCCGTTAGGCGTTATGCGTTATGCGTTATGCGTTATGCGTTATGAGTAATGCGTCATCCGTTAGGCGTTATGCGTTATGCGTTATGCGTTATGCGTTATGCGTTATGCGTTATGCGTTATGCGATTTGCGTTATGCGTTATGCGTTATGCGTTATGCGTTATGCGTTATGAGTAATGCTTGATCCGTTAGGCGTTATGCGTTATGCGTTATGCTTTTTGCATTATGCGTTATTCGTTATGCGTTATGAGTAATGCGTGATCCGTTATGCGTTATGCGTTATGATTTATGCGTTATGCGTTATGCGTGTTCCGTTATGCATTTTGAGTTATGCGTTATGCGTTATGCGTTATGAGTAATGCGTGATCCGTTATGCGTTATGCGTTACGCGTTATGCGTTATGTGTTATGCGTCATGTGTTATGAATTATGCGTTATGCGTTATGCGTTATGCGTTATGCGTTATGCGTTATGCGTTATGCGTTATGCGTTATGCGATATGTGTAATGCGTGATCCGTTATGCGTTATGCGTTATGCGTTATGTGTTATGCGTTATGCGTTATGTGTTATGCGTCATGTGTTATGAATTATGCGTTATGCGTTATGCGATTTGCGTTATGCGTTATGCGTTATGCGTTATGCGTTATGCGATATGCGATATGTGTAATGCGTGATCCGTTATGCGTTATGCGTTATGCGTTATGTGTTATGCGTTATGCGTTATGCGATATGAGTAATGCGTGATCCGTTATGCGTTATGCGTTACGCGTTATGCGTTATGTGTTATGCGTCATGCGTTATGAATTATGCGTTATGCGTTATGCGTTATGCGTTATGCGTTATGCGTTATGCGTTACGCGTTATGCGTTATGAGTAATGCGTGATCCGTTAGGCGTTATGCGTTATGCGTTATGCGTTATGCGTTATGCGTTATGAGTAATGAGTGATCCGTTATGCGTTATGCGTTACGCGTTATGCGTTATGTGTTATGCGTCATGCGTTATGAATTATGCGTTATGCGTTATGCGTTATGCGTTACGCGTTATGCGTTATGAGTAATGCGTGATCCGTTATGCGTTATGCGTTACGCGTTATGCGTCATGCGTTATGAATTATGCGTTATGCGTTATGCGTTATGCGTTATGCGTTATGCGTTATGCGTTATGCGATTGCGTTATGCGTTACGCGTTATGCGTTATGAGTAATGCGTGATCCGTTATGCGTTATGCGTTACGCGTTATGCGTCATGCGTTATGAATTATGCGTTATGCGTTATGCGTTATGCGTTATGCGTTATGCGTTATGCGATTTGCGTTATGCGTTATGCGTTATGCGATTTGCGTTATGCGTTATGCGTTATGGGTTATGCGTTATGCGTTATGCGTTATGCGTTATGCGTTATGCGTTATGCGTTATGCGTTATGCGTTATGCGTATGCGTTATGCGTTATGCGTTATGAGTAATGCGTTATGAGTAATGCGTGATCCGTTAAGCGTTATGCGTTATGCGTTATGCTTTATGCGTTATGCGTTATGCGTTATGCGTTATGCGTTATGCGTTATGCGTTATGCGTTATGCGTTATGTGTTATGCGTTATGCGTTATGCGTTATGCGTTATGCGATTTGCGTTATGCGT
Organism: Lasioglossum morio; assembly: GCA_916610235.2. NCBI lineage: Eukaryota > Metazoa > Arthropoda > Insecta > Hymenoptera > Halictidae > Lasioglossum > Lasioglossum morio. Next base: position 407,423 of record CAKAJA020000144.1, on the reverse strand, counting down.
TATGCGTTATGCGTTATGCGTTATGCGTTATGAGTAATGCGTGATCCGTTAGGCGTTATGCGTTATGCGTTATGCGTTATGCGTTATGTGTTATGAATTATGCGTTATGCGTTATGCGATTTGCGTTATGCGTTATGAGTTATGCGTTATGCGTTATGCGTTATGCGATATGTGTAATGCGTGATCCGTTATGCGTTATGCGTTATGCGTTATGTGTTATGCGTTATGCGTTATGCGATATGAGTAATGCGTGATCCGTTATGCGTTATGCGTTACGCGTTATGCGTTATGTGTTATGCGTCATGCGTTATGAATTATGCGTTATGCGTTATGCGTTATGCGTTATGCGTTATGCGTTACGCGTTATGCGTTATGAGTAATGCGTGATCCGTTAGGCGTTATGCGTTATGCGTTATGCGTTATGAGTAATGCGTGATCCGTTATGCGTTATGCGTTACGCGTTATGCGTTATGTGTTATGCGTCATGCGTTATGAATTATGCGTTATGCGTTATGCGTTATGCGTTATGCGTTATGCGTTACGCGTTATGCGTTATGAGTAATGCGTGATCCGTTATGCGTTATGCGTTACGTGTTATGCGTCATGCGTTATGAATTATGCGTTATGCGTTATGCGTTATGCGTTATGCGTTATGCGTTATGCGTTATGCGTTAGGCGTTATGCGTTATGCGTCATGCGTTATGAATTATGCGTTATGCGTTATGCGTTATGCGTTATGCGTTATGCGTTATGAGTAATGCGTGATCCGTTATGCGTTATGCGTTACGCGTTATGCGTTATGTGTTATGCGTCACGCGTTATGAATTATGCGTTATGCGTTATGCGTTATGCGTTATGCGTTATGCGTTATGCGTTATGCGTTATGCGTTACGCGTTATGCGTTATGAGTAATGCGTGATCCGTTAGGCGTTATGCGTTATGCGTTATGCGTTATGAGTAATGCGTGATCCGTTATGCGTTATGCGTTACGCGTTATGCGTTATGTGTTATGCGTCATGCGTTATGAATTATGCGTTATGCGTTATGCGTTATGCGTTATGCGTTATGCGTTACGCGTTATGCGTTATGAGTAATGCGTGATCCGTTATGCGTTATGCGTTACGCGTTATGCGTCATGCGTTATGAATTATGCGTTATGCGTTATGCGTTATGCGTTATGCGTTATGCGTTATGCGTTAGGCGTTATGCGTTATGCGTCATGCGTTATGAATTATGCGTTATGCGTTATGCGTTATGTGTTATGCGTTATGCGTTATGAGTAATGCGTGATCCGTTATGCGTTATGCGTTACGCGTTATGCGTTATGTGTTATGCGTCATGCGTTATGAATTATGCGTTATGCGTTATGCGTTATGCGTTATGCGTTATGCGTTACGCGTTATGCGTTATGAGTAATGCGTGATCCGTTATGCGTTATGCGTTACGCGTTATGCGTCATGCGTTATGAATTATGCGTTATGCGTTATGCGTTATGCGTTATGCGTTATGCGTTATGCGTTATGCGATTTGCGTTATGCGTTATGCGTTATGCGATTTGCGTTATGCGTTATGCGTTATGAGTAATGCGTTATGAGTAATGCGTGATCCGTTAAGCGTTATGCGATATGCGTTATGCGTTATGCGTTATGCGTTATGCGTTATGCGTTATGCGTTATGCGTTATGCGTTATGTGTTATGCTTTATGCATTATGCGTTATTCGTTATGCGTTATGAGTAATGCGTGATCCGTTATGCGTTATGCGTTATGCGTTATGCGTTATGCGGGATCCGTTATGCGTTATGCGTTATGCGTTATGCGTTATGCGTTATGCGTTATGCGTTATGCGTTATGCGTTATGTGTTATGCGTCATGCGTTATGAATTATGCGTTATGCGTTATGCGTTATGCGTTATGCGTTATGCGTTATGCGTCTTGCGTTATGAGTAATGCGTGATCCGTTATGCGTTATGCGATATGCGTTATGCGTTATGCGTTATGCTTTATGCGATTTGCGTTATGCGTTATGCATTATGAGTTATGCGTTATCCGTTATGCGTTATGCGTTATGAGTAATGCGTGATCCGTTATGCTTTTTGCGTTATGCGTTATGCGTTATGCGGGATCCGTTATGCGTTATGCGTTATGCGTTATGCGTTATGCCTTATGCGTTATGCGTTATGCGTTATGCGTTATGCGTTATGCGTTATGCGTTATGTGTTATGCGTCATGCGTTATGAATTATGCGTTATGCGTTATGCGTTATGCGTTATGCGTTATGCGTTATGCGTTATGCGTTATGCGTCTTGCGTTATGGGTAATGCGTGATCCGTTATGCGTTATGCGATATGCGTTATGCGTTATGCGTTATGCTTTATGCGATTTGCGTTATGCGTTATGCATTATGAGTTATGCGTTATCCGTTATGCGTTATGCGTTATGAGTAATGCGTGATCCGTTATGCTTTTTGCGTTATGCGTTATGCGTTATGCGGGATCCGTTATGCGTTATGCGTTATGCGTTATGCCTTATGCGTTATGCGTTATGCGATATGCGTTATGCGATTTGCGTTATGCGTTATGCGTTTCCGCGTTATGCGTTATGCGTTATGCGTTATGAGTAATGCGTCATCCGTTAGGCGTTATGCGTTATGCGTTATGCGTTATGCGTTATGCGTTATGCGTTATGAGTAATGCGTCATCCGTTAGGCGTTATGCGTTATGCGTTATGCGTTATGCGTTATGCGTTATGCTTTTTGCATTATGCGTTATTCGTTATGCGTTATGAGTAATGCGTGATCCGTTATGCGTTATGCGTTATGATTTATGCGTTATGCGTTATGCGTGTTCCGTTATGCATTTTGAGTTATGCGTTATGCGTTATGCGTTATGAGTAATGCGTGATCCGTTATGCGTTATGCGTTACGCGTTATGCGTTATGTGTTATGCGTCATGTGTTATGAATTATGCGTTAGGCGTTATGCGATTTGCGTTATGCGTTATGCGTTATGCGTTATGCGTTATGCGATATGTGTAATGCGTGATCCGTTATGCGTTATGCGTTATGCGTTATGTGTTATGCGTTATGCGTTATGTGTTATGCGTCATGTGTTATGAATTATGCGTTATGCGTTATGCGATTTGCGTTATGCGTTATGCGTTATGCGTTATGCGTTATGCGTTATGCGATATGTGTAATGCGTGATCCGTTATGCGTTATGCGTTATGTGTTATGTGTTATGCGTTATGCGTTATGCGATATGAGTAATGCGTGATCCGTTATGCGTTATGCGTTATGCGTTATGCGTTATGCGTTATGCGTTATGAGTAATGCGTGATCCGTTATGCGTTATGCGTTACGCGTTATGCGTTATGTGTTATGCGTCATGCGTTATGAATTATGCGTTATGCGTTATGCGTTATGCGTTATGCGTTATGCGTTACGCGTTATGCGTTATGAGTAATGCGTGATCCGTTATGCGTTATGCGTTACGCGTTATGCGTCATGCGTTATGAATTATGCGTTATGCGTTATGCGTTATGCGTTATGCGTTATGCGTTATGCGTTATGCGATTTGCGTTATGCGTTATGCGTTATGCGATTTGCGTTATGCGTTATGCGTTATGAGTAATGCGTTATGAGTAATGCGTGATCCGTTAAGCGTTATGCGTTATGCGTTATGCTTTATGCGTTATGCGTTATGCGTTATGCGTTATGCGTTATGCGTTATGCGTTATGTGTTATGCTTTATGCGTTATGCGTTATTCGTTATGCGTTATGAGTAATGCGTGATCCGTTATGCGTTATGCGTTATGCGTTATGCGTTATGCGGGATCCGTTATGCGTTATGCGTTATGCGTTATGCGTTATGCGTTATGCGTTATGCGTTATGCGTTATGCGTTATGCGTTATGCGTTATGTGTTATGCGTCATGCGTTATGAATTATGCGTTATGCGTTATGCGTTATGCGTTATGCGTTATGCGTTATGCGTCTTGCGTTATGAGTAATGCGTGATCCGTTATGCGTTATGCGATATGCGTTATGCGTTATGCGTTATGCTTTATGCGATTTGCGTTATGCGTTATGCATTATGAGTTATGCGTTATCCGTTATGCGTTATGCGTTATGAGTAATGCGTGATCCGTTATGCTTTTTGCGTTATGCGTTATGCGTTATGCGGGATCCGTTATGCGTTATGCGTTATGCGTTATGCGTTATGCGTTATGCGTTATGCGTTATGCGTTATGCGTTATGCGTTATGCGTTATGTGTTATGCGTCATGCGTTATGAATTATGCGTTATGCGTTATGCGTTATGCGTTATGCGTTATGCGTTATGCGTTATGCGTCTTGCGTTATGGGTAATGCGTGATCCGTTATGCGTTATGCGATATGCGTTATGCGTTATGCGTTATGCTTTATGCGATTTGCGTTATGCGTTATGCATTATGAGTTATGCGTTATCCGTTATGCGTTATGCGTTATGAGTTATGCGTGATCCGTTATGCTTTATGCGTTATGCGTTATGCGTTATGCGGGATCCGTTATGCGTTATGCGTTATGCGTTATGCCTTATGCGTTATGCGTTATGCGTTATGCGTTATGCGATTTGCGTTATGCGTTATGCGTTTCCGCGTTATGCGTTATGCGTTATGCGTTATGAGTAATGCGTCATCCGTTAGGCATTATGCGTTATGCGTTATGCGTTATGCGTTATGCGTTATGCGTTATGAGTAATGCGTCATCCGTTAGGCGTTATGCGTTATGCGTTATGCGTTATGCGTTATGCGTTATGCTTTTTGCATTATGCGTTATTCGTTATGCGTTATGAGTAATGCGTGATCCGTTATGCGTTATGCGTTATGATTTATGCGTTATGCGTTATGCGTGTTCCGTTATGCATTTTGAGTTATGCGTTATGCGTTATGCGTTATGAGTAATGCGTGATCCGTTATGCGTTATGCGTTACGCGTTATGCGTTATGTGTTATGCGTCATGTGTTATGAATTATGCGTTAGGCGTTATGCGATTTGCGTTATGCCTTATGCGTTATGCGTTATGCGTTATGCGATATGTGTAATGCGTGATCCGTTATGCGTTATGCGTTATGCGTTATGTGTTATGCGTTATGCGTTATGTGTTATGCGTCATGTGTTATGAATTATGCGTTATGCGTTATGCGATTTGCGTTATGCGTTATGCGTTATGCGTTATGCGTTATGCGTTATGCGATATGTGTAATGCGTGATCCGTTATGCGTTATGCGTTATGTGTTATGTGTTATGCGTTATGCGTTATGCGATATGAGTAATGCGTGATCCGTTATGCGTTATGCGTTACGCGTTATGCGTTATGTGTTATGCGTCATGCGTTATGAATTATGCGTTATGCGTTATGCGTTATGCGTTATGCGTTATGCGTTATGCGTTACGCGTTATGCGTTATGAGTAATGCGTGATCCGTTAGGCGTTATGCGTTATGCGTTATGCGTTATGAGTAATGCGTGATCCGTTATGCGTTATGCGTTACGCGTTATGCGTTATGTGTTATGCGTCATGCGTTATGAATTATGCGTTATGCGTTATGCGTTATGCGTTATGCGTTATGCGTTATGCGTTACGCGTTATGCGTTATGAGTAATGCGTGATCCGTTATGCGTTATGCGTTACGCGTTATGCGTCATGCGTTATGAATTATGCGTTATGCGTTATGCGATTTGCGTTATGCGTTATGCGTTATGCGTTATGCGTTATGCGTTATGCGATATGTGTAATGCGTGATCCGTTATGCGTTATGCGTTATGCGTTATGTGTTATGCGTTATGCGTTATGCGATATGAGTAATGCGTGATCCGTTATGCGTTATGCGTTACGCGTTATGCGTTATGTGTTATGCGTCATGCGTTATGAATTATGCGTTATGCGTTATGCGTTATGCGTTATGCGTTATGCGTTATGCGTTACGCGTTATGCGTTATGAGTAATGCGTGATCCGTTAGGCGTTATGCGTTATGCGTTATGCGTTATGAGTAATGCGTGATCCGTTATGCGTTATGCGTTACGCGTTATGCGTTATGTGTTATGCGTCATGCGTTATGAATTATGCGTTATGCGTTATGCGTTATGCGTTATGCGTTATGCGTTATGCGTTACGCGTTATGCGTTATGAGTAATGCGTGATCCGTTATGCGTTATGCGTTACGCGTTATGCGTCATGCGTTATGAATTATGCGTTATGCGTTATGCGTTATGCGTTATGCGTTATGCGTTATACGTTATGCGTTATGCGTTATGCGTCATGCGTTATGAATTATGCGTTATGCGTTATGCGTTATGCGTTATGCGTTATGAGTAATGCGTGATCCGTTATGCGTTATGCGTTACGCGTTATGCGTTATGTGTTATGCGTCATGCGTTATGAATTATGCGTTATGCGTTATGCGTTATGCGTTATGCGTTATGCGTTATGCGTTACGCGTTATGCGTTATGAGTAATGCGTGATCCGTTATGCGTTATGCGTTACGCGTTATGCGTCATGCGTTATGAATTATGCGTTATGCGTTATGCGTTATGCGTTATGAGTAATGCGTGATCCGTTATGCGTTATGCGTTATGCGTTATGCGTTATGCGTTATGCGTTATGCGTTATGCGTTATGTGTTATGCGTTATGCGTTATGTGTTATGCGTCATGTGTTATGAATTATGCGTTATGCGTTATGCGATTTGCGTTATGCGTTATGAGTTATGCGTTATGCGTTATGCGTTATGCGATATGTGTAATGCGTGATCCGTTATGCGTTATGCGTTATGCGTTATGTGTTATGCGTTATGCGTTATGCGATATGAGTAATGCGTGATCCGTTATGCGTTATGCGTTACGCGTTATGCGTTATGTGTTATGCGTCATGCGTTATGAATTATGCGTCATGCGTGATCCGTTATGCGTTATGCGTTACGCGTTATGCGTTATGTGTTATGCGTCATGCGTTATGAATTATGCGTTATGCGTTATGCGTTATGCGTTATGCGTTATGCGTTACGCGTTATGCGTTATGAGTAATGCGTGATCCGTTATGCGTTATGCGTTACGCGTTATGCGTCATGCGTTATGAATTATGCGTTATGCGTTATGCGTTATGCGTTATGCGTTATGCGTTATGCGTTATGCGTTATGCGTTATGCGTTATGCGTCATGCGTTATGAATTATGCGTTATGCGTTATGCGTTATGCGTTATGCGTTATGCGTTATGAGTAATGCGTGATCCGTTATGCGTTATGCGTTACGCGTTATGCGTTATGTGTTATGCGTCATGCGTTATGAATTATGCGTTATGCGTTATGCGTTATGCGTTATGCGTTATGCGTTATGCGTTACGCGTTATGCGTTATGAGTAATGCGTGATCCGTTATGCGTTATGCGTTACGCGTTATGCGTCATGCGTTATGAATTATGCGTTATGCGTTATGCGTTATGCGTTATGCGTTATGCGTTATGCGTTATGCGTTATGCGTTATGCGATTGCGTTATGCGTTACGCGTTATGCGTTATGAGTAATGCGTGATCCGTTATGCGTTATGCGTTACGCGTTATGCGTCATGCGTTATGAATTATGCGTTATGCGTTATGCGTTATGCGTTATGCGTTATGCGTTATGCGTTATGCGGTTTGCGTTATGCGTTATGCGTTATGCGATTTGCGTTATGCGTTATGCGTTATGGGTTATGCGTTATGCGTTATGCGTTATGCGTTATGCGTTATGCGTTATGCGTTATGCGTTATGCGTATGCGTTATGCGTTATGCGTTATGAGTAATGCGTTATGAGTAATGCGTGATCCGTTAAGCGTTATGCGTTATGCGTTATGCTTTATGCGTTATGCGTTATGCGTTATGCGTTATGCGTTATGCGTTATGCGTTATGCGTTATGTGTTATGCTTTATGCATTATGCGTTATTCGTTATGCGTTATGAGTAATGCGTGATCCGTTATGCGTTATGCGTTATGCGTTATGCGTTATGCGGGATCCGTTATGCGTTATGCGTTATGCGTTATGCCTTATGCGTTATGCGTTATGCGTTATGCGTTATGCGTTATGCGTTATGTGTTATGCGTCATGCGTTATGAATTATGCGTTATGCGTTATGCGTTATGCGTTATGCGTTATGCGTTATGCGTCTTGCGTTATGAGTAATGCGTGATCCGTTATGCGTTATGCGATATGCGTTATGCGTTATGCGTTATGCTTTATGCGATTTGCGTTATGCGTTATGCATTATGAGTTATGCGTTATCCGTTATGCGTTATGCGTTATGAGTAATGCGTGATCCGTTATGCTTTTTGCGTTATGCGTTATGCGTTATGCGGGATCCGTTATGCGTTATGCGTTATGCGTTATGCCTTATGCGTTATGCGTTATGCGTTATGCGTTATGCGATTTGCGTTATGCGTTATGCGTTTCCGCGTTATGCGTTATGCGTTATGCGTTATGAGTAATGCGTCATCCGTTAGGCGTTATGCGTTATGCGTTATGCGTTATGCGTTATGAGTAATGCGTCATCCGTTAGGCGTTATGCGTTATGCGTTATGCGTTATGCGTTATGCGTTATGCGTTATGCGTTATGCGATTTGCGTTATGCGTTATGCGTTATGCGTTATGCGTTATGCGTTATTAGTAATGCTTGATCCGTTAGGCGTTATGCGTTATGCGTTATGCGTTATGCTTTTTGCATTATGCGTTATTCGTTATGCGTTATGAGTAATGCGTGATCCGTTATGCGTTATGCGTTATGATTTATGCGTTATGCGTTATGCGTGTTCCGTTATGCATTTTGAGTTATGCGTTATGCGTTATGCGTTATGAGTAATGCGTGATCCGTTATGCGTTATGCGTTACGCGTTATGCGTTATGTGTTATGCGTCATGTGTTATGAATTATGCGTTATGCGTTATGCGTTATGCGATTTGCGTTATGCGTTATGCGTTATGCGTTATGCGTTATGCGATATGTGTAATGCGTGATCCGTTATGCGTTATGCGTTATGCGTTATGTGTTATGCGTTATGCGTTATGTGTTATGCGTCATGTGTTATGAATTATGCGTTATGCGTTATGCGATTTGCGTTATGCGTTATGCGTTATGCGTTATGCGTTATGCGATATGCGATATGTGTAATGCGTGATCCGTTATGCGTTATGCGTTATGCGTTATGTGTTATGCGTTATGCGTTATGCGATATGAGTAATGCGTGATCCGTTATGCGTTATGCGTTACGCGTTATGCGTTATGTGTTATGCGTCATGCGTTATGAATTATGCGTTATGCGTTATGCGTTATGCGTTATGCGTTATGCGTTATGCGTTACGCGTTATGCGTTATGAGTAATGCGTGATCCGTTAGGCGTTATGCGTTATGCGTTATGCGTTATGCGTTATGCGTTATGAGTAATGAGTGATCCGTTATGCGTTATGCGTTACGCGTTATGCGTTATGTGTTATGCGTCATGCGTTATGAATTATGCGTTATGCGTTATGCGTTATGCGTTACGCGTTATGCGTTATGAGTAATGCGTGATCCGTTATGCGTTATGCGTTACGCGTTATGCGTCATGCGTTATGAATTATGCGTTATGCGTTATGCGTTATGCGTTATGCGTTATGCGTTATGCGATTGCGTTATGCGTTACGCGTTATGCGTTATGAGTAATGCGTGATCCGTTATGCGTTATGCGTTACGCGTTATGCGTCATGCGTTATGAATTATGCGTTATGCGTTATGCGTTATGCGTTATGCGTTATGCGTTATGCGTTATGCGATTTGCGTTATGCGTTATGCGTTATGCGATTTGCGTTATGCGTTATGCGTTATGGGTTATGCGTTATGCGTTATGCGTTATGCGTTATGCGTTATGCGTTATGCGTTATGCGTTATGCGTTATGCGTATGCGTTATGCGTTATGCGTTATGAGTAATGCGTTATGAGTAATGCGTGATCCGTTAAGCGTTATGCGTTATGCGTTATGCTTTATGCGTTATGCGTTATGCGTTATGCGTTATGCGTTATGCGTTATGCGTTATGCGTTATGCGTTATGTGTTATGCGTTATGCGTTATGCGTTATGCGTTATGCGATTTGCGTTATGCGTTATGCGTTATGCGTTATGCGTTATGAGTAATGCGTGATCCGTTAGGCGTTATGCGTTATGCGTTATGCGTTATGCGTTATGCTTTTTGCATTATGCGTTATTCGTTATGCGTTATGAGTAATGCGTGATCCGTTATGCGTTATGCGTTATGCGTTATGCGTTATGCGGGATCCGTTATGCGTTATGCGTTATGCGTTATGCGTCATGCGTTATGAATTATGCGTTATGCGTTATGCGTTATGCGTTATGCGTTATGCGTTATGCGTTATGCGTCTTGCGTTATGAGTAATGCGTGATCCGTTATGCGTTATGCGATATGCGTTATGCGTTATGCGTTATGCTTTATGCGATTTGCGTTATGCGTTATGCATTATGAGTTATGCGTTATCCGTTATGCGTTATGCGTTATGAGTAATGCGTGATCCGTTATGCTTTTTGCGTTATGCGTTATGCGTTATGCGGGATCCGTTATGCGTTATGCGTTATGCGTTATGCCTTATGCGTTATGCGTTATGCGTTATGCGTTATGCGATTTGCGTTATGCGTTATGCGTTTCCGCGTTATGCGTTATGCGTTATGCGTTATGAGTAATGCGTCATCCGTTAGGCGTTATGCGTTATGCGTTATGCGTTATGCGTTATGCGTTATGCGTTATGAGTAATGCGTCATCCGTTAGGCGTTATGCGTTATGCGTTATGCGTTATGCGTTATGCGTTATGCGTTATGCGTTATGCGATTTGCGTTATGCGTTATGCGTTATGCGTTATGCGTTATGCGTTATGAGTAATGCGTGATCCGTTAGGCGTTATGCGTTATGCGTTATGCGTTATGCGTTATGCTTTTTGCATTATGCGTTATTCGTTATGCGTTATGAGTAATGCGTGATCCGTTATGCGTTATGCGTTATGATTTATGCGTTATGCGTTATGCGTGTTCCGTTATGCATTTTGAGTTATGCGTTATGCGTTATGCGTTATGAGTAATGCGTGATCCGTTATGCGTTATGCGTTACGCGTTATGCGTTATGTGTTATGCGTCATGCGTTATGAATTATGCGTTATGCGTTATGCGTTATGCGTTATGCGTTACGCGTTATGCGTTATGAGTAATGCGTGATCCGTTATGCGTTATGCGTTACGCGTTATGCGTCATGCGTTATGAATTATGCGTTATGCGTTATGCGTTATGCGTTATGCGTTATGCGTTATGCGTTATGCGTTATGCGTTATGCGTTATGCGTCATGCGTTATGAATTATGCGTTATGCGTTATGCGTTATGCGTTATGCGTTATGCGTTATGAGTAATGCGTGATCCGTTATGCGTTATGCGTTACGCGTTATGCGTTATGTGTTATGCGTCATGCGTTATGAATTATGCGTTATGCGTTATGCGTTATGCGTTATGCGTTATGCGTTATGCGTTATGCGTTACGCGTTATGCGTTATGAGTAATGCGTGATCCGTTATGCGTTATGCGTTACGCGTTATGCGTCATGCGTTATGAATTATGCGTTATGCGTTATGCGTTATGCGTTATGCGTTATGCGTTATGCGTTATGCGATTGCGTTATGCGTTATGCGTTATGCGTTATACGTTATGCGTTATGCGTTATGCGTTATGAGTAATGCGTGATCCGTTAGGCGTTATGCGTTATGCGTTATGCGTTATGAGTTATGCGTTATGCGTTACGCGTTATGCGTTATGAGTAATGCGTGATCCGTTATGCGTTATGCGTTACGCGTTATGCGTCATGCGTTATGCGTTATGCGTTATGCGTTATGCGATTTGCGTTATACGTTATGCGTTATGCGTTATGTGTTATGCGTCATGCGTTATGAATTATGCGTTATGCGTTATGCGTTATGCGTTATGCGTTATGCGTTTTGCGTCTTGCGTTATGAGTAATGCGTGATCCGTTATGCGTTATGCGTTATGCGTTATGCGTTATGCGTTATGCTTTATGCGATTTGCGTTATGCGTTGTGCATTATGAGTTATGCGTTATCCGTTATGCGTTATGCGTTATGAGTAATGCGTGATCCGTTATGCTTTTTGCGTTATGCGTTATGCGTTATGCGGGATCCGTTATGCGTTATGCGTTATGCGTTATGCCTTATGCGTTATGCGTTATGCGTTATGCGTTATGCGATTTGCGTTATGCGTTATGCGTTTCCGCGTTATGCGTTATGCGTTATGCGTTATGAGTAATGCGTCATCCGTTAGGCGTTATGCGTTATGCGTTATGCGTTATGCGTTATGCGTTATGCGTTATGAGTAATGCGTCATCCGTTAGGCGTTATGCGTTATGCGTTATGCGTTATGCGTTATGCGTTATGCGTTATGCGATTTGCGTTATGCGTTATGCGTTATGCGTTATGCGTTATGCGTTATGAGTAATGCGTGATCCGTTAGGCGTTATGCGTTATGCGTTATGCGTTATGCGTTATGCTTTTTGCATTATGCGTTATTCGTTATGCGTTATGGGTAATGCGTGATCCGTTATGCGTTATGCGTTATGATTTATGCGTTATGCGTTATGCGTGTTCCGTTATGCATTTTGAGTTATGCGTTATGCGTTATGCGTTATGAGTAATGCGTGATCCGTTATGCGTTATGCGTTACGCGTTATGCGTTATGTGTTATGCGTCATGTGTTATGAATTATGCGTTATGCGTTATGCGATTTGCGTTATGCGTTATGCGTTATGCGTTATGCGATATGTGTAATGCGTGATCCGTTATGCGTTATGCGTTATGCGTTATGTGTTATGCGTTATGCGTTATGTGTTATGCGTCATGTGTTATGAATTATGCGTTATGCGTTATGCGATTTGCGTTATGCGTTATGCGTTATGCGTTATGCGTTATGCGATATGTGTAATGCGTTATGCGTTATGCGTTATGCGTTATGCGTTATGTGTTATGCGTTATGCGATATGTGTAATGCGTGATCCGTTATGCGTTATGCGTTACGCGTTATGCGTCATGCGTTATGAATTATGCGTTATGCGTTATGCGTTATGCGTTATGCGTTATGCGTTAGGCGTTATGCGTTATGCGTTATGCGTTATGCGTCATGCGTTATGAATTATGCGTTATGCGTTATGCGTTATGCGTTATGCGTTATGTGTTATGCGTTATGCGTTATGTGTTATGCGTCATGTGTTATGAATTATGCGTTATGCGTTATGCGATTTGCGTTATGCGTTATGCGTTATGCGTTATGCGTTATGCGTTATGCGATATGTGTAATGCGTTATGCGTTATGCGTTATGCGTTATGCGTTATGTGTTATGCGTTATGCGATATGTGTAATGCGTGATCCGTTATGCGTTATGCGTTACGCGTTATGCGTCATGCGTTATGAATTATGCGTTATGCGTTATGCGTTATGCGTTATGCGTTATGCGTTATGCGTTATGCGTCATGCGTTATGAATTATGCGTTATGCGTTATGCGTTATGCGTTATGCGTTATGCGTTATGAGTAATGCGTGATCCGTTATGCGTTATGCGTTACGCGTTATGCGTTATGTGTTATGCGTCATGCGTTATGAATTATGCGTTATGCGTTATGCGTTATGCGTTATGCGTTATGCGTTATGCGTTATGCGTTATGCGTTATGCGTTATGCGTTACGCGTTATGCGTTATGAGTAATGCGTGATCCGTTATGCGTTATGCGTTACGCGTTATGCGTCATGCGTTATGAATTATGCGTTATGCGTTATGCGTTATGCGTTATGCGTTATGCGTTATGCGTTATGCGTTATGCGTTATGCGATTGCGTTATGCGTTATGCGTTATGCGTTATACGTTATGCGTTATGCGTTATGCGTTATGAGTAATGCGTGATCCGTTAGGCGTTATGCGTTATGCGTTATGCGTTATGAGTTATGCGTTATGCGTTACGCGTTATGCGTTATGAGTAATGCGTGATCCGTTATGCGTTATGCGTTACGCGTTATGCGTCATGCGTTATGCGTTATGCGTTATGCGTTATGCGATTTGCGTTATACGTTATGCGTTATGCGTTATGTGTTATGCGTCATGCGTTATGAATTATGCGTTATGCGTTATGCGTTATGCGTTATGCGTTATGCGTCTTGCGTTATGAGTAATGCGTGATCCGTTATGCGTTATGCGTTATGCGTTATGCGTTATGCGTTATGCTTTATGCGATTTGCGTTATGCGTTATGCATTATGAGTTATGCGTTATCCGTTATGCGTTATGCGTTATGAGTAATGCGTGATCCGTTATGCTTTTTGCGTTATGCGTTATGCGTTATGCGGGATCCGTTATGCGTTATGCGTTATGCGTTATGCCTTATGCGTTATGCGTTATGCGTTATGCGTTATGCGATTTGCGTTATGCGTTATGCGTTTCCGCGTTATGCGTTATGCGTTATGCGTTATGAGTAATGCGTCATCCGTTAGGCATTATGCGTTATGCGTTATGCGTTATGCGTTATGCGTTATGCGTTATGAGTAATGCGTCATCCGTTAGGCGTTATGCGTTATGCGTTATGCGTTATGCGTTATGCGTTATGCGATTTGCGTTATGCGTTATGCGTTATGCGTTATGCGTTATGCGTTATGCGTTATGCGTTATGCGTTATGAGTAATGCGTGATCCGTTAGGCGTTATGCGTTATGCGTTATGCGTTATGCGTTATGCTTTTTGCATTATGCGTTATTCGTTATGCGTTATGGGTAATGCGTGATCCGTTATGCGTTATGCGTTATGATTTATGCGTTATGCGTTATGCGTGTTCCGTTATGCATTTTGAGTTATGCGTTATGCGTTATGCGTTATGAGTAATGCGTGATCCGTTATGCGTTATGCGTTACGCGTTATGCGTTATGTGTTATGCGTCATGTGTTATGAATTATGCGTTATGCGTTATGCGATATGCGTTATGCGTTATGCGTTATGCGTTATGCGTTATGCGATATGTGTAATGCGTGATCCGTTATGCGTTATGCGTTATGCGTTATGTGTTATGCGTTATGCGTTATGTGTTATGCGTCATGTGTTATGAATTATGCGTTATGCGTTATGCGATTTGCGTTATGCGTTATGCGTTATGCGTTATGCGTTATGCGTTATGCGATATGTGTAATGCGTTATGTGTTATGCGTTATGCGATATGTGTTATGCGTCATGTGTTATGCGTTATGCGTTATGCGTTATGCGTTATGCGTTATGCGTTATGCGTTATGCGTTATGCGTTATGAGTAATGCGTGATCCGTTAGGCGTTATGCGTTATGCGTTATGCGTTATGCGTTATGCGTTATGCGTTATGCGTTATGCGTTATGCGTTATGCGTTATGCGTTATGCGTTATGCGTTATGCGTTATGCGTTATGCGTTATGCGTTATGCGCTATGCGTTATGCGTATGAGTTATGCGTATGCGTTATGCGTTATGCGTTATGAGTAATGCGTTATGAGTAATGCGTGATCCGTTATGCGTTATGCGTTATGCGTTATGCGTTATGCGTTATGCGTCATGCGTTATGAATTATGCGTTATGCGTTATGCGTCATGCGTTATGAATTATGCGTTATGCGTTAAGCGTTATGCGTTATGCGTTATGCGTTATGAGTAATGCGTGATCCGTTATGCGTTATGCGTTACGCGTTATGCGTTATGTGTTATGCGTCATGCGTTATGAATTATGCGTTATGCGTTATGCGTTATGCGTTATGCGTTATGCGTTATGCGTTATGCGTTACGCGTTATGCGTTATGAGTAATGCGTGATCCGTTATGCGTTATGCGTTACGCGTTATGCGTCATGCGTTATGAATTATGCGTTATGCGTTATGCGTTATGCGTTATGCGTTATGCGTTATGCGATTTGCGTTATGCGTTATGCGTTATGCGATTTGCGTTATGCGTTATGCGTTATGCGTATGCGTTATGCGTTATGCGTTATGAGTAATGCGTTATGAGTAATGCGTGATCCGTTAAGCGTTATGCGTTATGCGTTATGCTTTATGCGTTATGCGTTATGCGGTATGCGTTATGCGTTATGCGTTATGCGTTATGAGTAATGCGTGATCCGTTAGGCGTTATGCGTTATGCGTTATGCGTTATGCGTTATGCGTTATGCGTTATGCGTTATGCGTTATGCGCTTTGCGTTATGCGTTATGCGTTATGCGTTATGCGTTATGCGTTATGCGTTATGCGTTATGCGTTATGCGTTATGCGTTATGCGTTATGCGTTATGCGTTATGCGCTATGCGTTATGCGTATGAGTTATGCGTATGCGTTATGCGTTATGCGTTATGAGTAATGCGTTATGAGTAATGCGTGATCCGTTATGCGTTATGCGTTATGCGTTATGCGTTATGCGTTATGCGTCATGCGTTATGAATTATGCGTTATGCGTTATGCGTCATGCGTTATGAATTATGCGTTATGCGTTAAGCGTTATGCGTTATGCGTTATGCGTTATGAGTAATGCGTGATCCGTTATGCGTTATGCGTTACGCGTTATGCGTTATGTGTTATGCGTCATGCGTTATGAATTATGCGTTATGCGTTATGCGTTATGCGTTATGCGTTATGCGTTATGCGTTATGCGTTATGCGTTATGCGTTATGCGTTATCCGATTGCGTTATGCGTTATGCGTTATGCGTTATACGTTATGCGTTATGCGTTATGCGTTATGAGTAATGCGTGATCCGTTAGGCGTTATGCGTTATGCGTTATGCGTTATGAGTTATGCGTTATGCGTTACGCGTTATGCGTTATGCGTTATGAGTAATGCGTGATCCGTTATGCGTTATGCGTTACGCGTTATGCGTCATGCGTTATGAATTATGCGTTATGCGTTATGTGTTATGCGTTATGCGTTATGCGTTATGCGATTTGCGTTATACGTTATGCGTTATGCGTTATGTGTTATGCGTCATGCGTTATGAATTATGCGTTATGCGTTATGCGTTATGCGTTATGCGTTATGCGTTATGCGTTATGCGTCTTGCGTTATGAGTAATGCGTGATCCGTTATGCGTTATGCGTTATGCGTTATGCGTTATGCGTTATGCTTTATGCGATTTGCGTTATGCGTTATGCATTATGAGTTATGCGTTATCCGTTATGCGTTATGCGTTATGAGTAATGCGTGATCCGTTATGCTTTTTGCGTTATGCGTTATGCGTTATGCGTTATGCGGGATCCGTTATGCGTTATGCGTTATGCGTTATGCCTTATGCGTTATGCGTTATGCGTTATGCGTTATGCGATTTGCGTTATGCGTTATGCGTTTCCGCGTTATGCGTTATGCGTTATGCGTTATGAGTAATGCGTCATCCGTTAGGCGTTATGCGTTATGCGTTATGCGTTATGCGTTATGCGTTATGCGTTATGAGTAATGCGTCATCCGTTAGGCGTTATGCGTTATGCGTTATGCGTTATGCGTTATGCGTTATGCGTTATGCGATTTGCGTTATGCGTTATGCGTTATGCGTTATGCGTTATGCGTTATGAGTAATGCGTGATCCGTTAGGCGTTATGCGTTATGCGTTATGCGTTATGCGTTATGCTTTTTGCATTATGCGTTATTCGTTATGCGTTATGGGTAATGCGTGATCCGTTATGCGTTATGCGTTATGATTTATGCGTTATGCGTTATGCGTGTTCCGTTATGCATTTTGAGTTATGCGTTATGCGTTATGCGTTATGAGTAATGCGTGATCCGTTATGCGTTATGCGTTACGCGTTATGCGTTATGTGTTATGCGTCATGTGTTATGAATTATGCGTTATGCGTTATGCGATTTGCGTTATGCGTTATGCGTTATGCGTTATGCGATATGTGTAATGCGTGATCCGTTATGCGTTATGCGTTATGCGTTATGTGTTATGCGTTATGCGTTATGTGTTATGCGTCATGTGTTATGAATTATGCGTTATGCGTTATGCGATTTGCGTTATGCGTTATGCGTTATGCGTTATGCGTTATGCGTTATGCGATATGTGTAATGCGTTATGCGTTATGCGTTATGCGTTATGCGTTATGTGTTATGCGTTATGCGATATGTGTAATGCGTGATCCGTTATGCGTTATGCGTTACGCGTTATGCGTCATGCGTTATGAATTATGCGTTATGCGTTATGCGTTATGCGTTATGCGTTATGCGTTAGGCGTTATGCGTTATGCGTTATGCGTTATGCGTCATGCGTTATGAATTATGCGTTATGCGTTATGCGTTATGCGTTATGCGTTATGTGTTATGCGTTATGCGTTATGTGTTATGCGTCATGTGTTATGAATTATGCGTTATGCGTTATGCGATTTGCGTTATGCGTTATGCGTTATGCGTTATGCGTTATGCGTTATGCGATATGTGTAATGCGTTATGCGTTATGCGTTATGCGTTATGCGTTATGTGTTATGCGTTATGCGATATGTGTAATGCGTGATCCGTTATGCGTTATGCGTTACGCGTTATGCGTCATGCGTTATGAATTATGCGTTATGCGTTATGCGTTATGCGTTATGCGTTATGCGTTATGCGTTATGCGTCATGCGTTATGAATTATGCGTTATGCGTTATGCGTTATGCGTTATGCGTTATGCGTTATGAGTAATGCGTGATCCGTTATGCGTTATGCGTTACGCGTTATGCGTTATGTGTTATGCGTCATGCGTTATGAATTATGCGTTATGCGTTATGCGTTATGCGTTATGCGTTATGCGTTATGCGTTATGCGTTATGCGTTATGCGTTACGCGTTATGCGTTATGAGTAATGCGTGATCCGTTATGCGTTATGCGTTACGCGTTATGCGTCATGCGTTATGAATTATGCGTTATGCGTTATGCGTTATGCGTTATGCGTTATGCGTTATGCGTTATGCGTTATGCGTTATGCGATTGCGTTATGCGTTATGCGTTATGCGTTATACGTTATGCGTTATGCGTTATGCGTTATGAGTAATGCGTGATCCGTTAGGCGTTATGCGTTATGCGTTATGCGTTATGAGTTATGCGTTATGCGTTACGCGTTATGCGTTATGAGTAATGCGTGATCCGTTATGCGTTATGCGTTACGCGTTATGCGTCATGCGTTATGCGTTATGCGTTATGCGTTATGCGATTTGCGTTATACGTTATGCGTTATGCGTTATGTGTTATGCGTCATGCGTTATGAATTATGCGTTATGCGTTATGCGTTATGCGTTATGCGTTATGCGTCTTGCGTTATGAGTAATGCGTGATCCGTTATGCGTTATGCGTTATGCGTTATGCGTTATGCGTTATGCTTTATGCGATTTGCGTTATGCGTTATGCATTATGAGTTATGCGTTATCCGTTATGCGTTATGCGTTATGAGTAATGCGTGATCCGTTATGCTTTTTGCGTTATGCGTTATGCGTTATGCGGGATCCGTTATGCGTTATGCGTTATGCGTTATGCGTTATGCGTTATGCGTTATGCGTTATGCGTTATGCGATTTGCGTTATGCGTTATGCGTTTCCGCGTTATGCGTTATGCGTTATGCGTTATGAGTAATGCGTCATCCGTTAGGCATTATGCGTTATGCGTTATGCGTTATGCGTTATGCGTTATGCGTTATGAGTAATGCGTCATCCGTTAGGCGTTATGCGTTATGCGTTATGCGTTATGCGTTATGCGTTATGCGATTTGCGTTATGCGTTATGCGTTATGCGTTATGCGTTATGCGTTATGCGTTATGCGTTATGCGTTATGAGTAATGCGTGATCCGTTAGGCGTTATGCGTTATGCGTTATGCGTTATGCGTTATGCTTTTTGCATTATGCGTTATTCGTTATGCGTTATGGGTAATGCGTGATCCGTTATGCGTTATGCGTTATGATTTATGCGTTATGCGTTATGCGTGTTCCGTTATGCATTTTGAGTTATGCGTTATGCGTTATGCGTTATGAGTAATGCGTGATCCGTTATGCGTTATGCGTTACGCGTTATGCGTTATGTGTTATGCGTCATGTGTTATGAATTATGCGTTATGCGTTATGCGATTTGCGTTATGCGTTATGCGTTATGCGTTATGCGTTATGCGATATGTGTAATGCGTGATCCGTTATGCGTTATGCGTTATGCGTTATGTGTTATGCGTTATGCGTTATGTGTTATGCGTCATGTGTTATGAATTATGCGTTATGCGTTATGCGATTTGCGTTATGCGTTATGCGTTATGCGTTATGCGTTATGCGTTATGCGATATGTGTAATGCGTTATGTGTTATGCGTTATGCGATATGTGTTATGCGTCATGTGTTATGCGTTATGCGTTATGCGTTATGCGTTATGCGTTATGCGTTATGCGTTATGCGTTATGCGTTATGAGTAATGCGTGATCCGTTAGGCGTTATGCGTTATGCGTTATGCGTTATGCGTTATGCGTTATGCGTTATGCGTTATGCGTTATGCGTTATGCGTTATGCGTTATGCGTTATGCGTTATGCGTTATGCGTTATGCGTTATGCGTTATGCGTTATGCGCTATGCGTTATGCGTATGAGTTATGCGTATGCGTTATGCGTTATGCGTTATGAGTAATGCGTTATGAGTAATGCGTGATCCGTTATGCGTTATGCGTTATGCGTTATGCGTTATGCGTTATGCGTCATGCGTTATGAATTATGCGTTATGCGTTATGCGTCATGCGTTATGAATTATGCGTTATGCGTTAAGCGTTATGCGTTATGCGTTATGCGTTATGAGTAATGCGTGATCCGTTATGCGTTATGCGTTACGCGTTATGCGTTATGTGTTATGCGTCATGCGTTATGAATTATGCGTTATGCGTTATGCGTTATGCGTTATGCGTTATGCGTTATGCGTTACGCGTTATGCGTTATGAGTAATGCGTGATCCGTTATGCGTTATGCGTTACGCGTTATGCGTCATGCGTTATGAATTATGCGTTATGCGTTATGCGTTATGCGTTATGCGTTATGCGTTATGCGATTTGCGTTATGCGTTATGCGTTATGCGATTTGCGTTATGCGTTATGCGTTATGCGTATGCGTTATGCGTTATGCGTTATGAGTAATGCGTTATGAGTAATGCGTGATCCGTTAAGCGTTATGCGTTATGCGTTATGCTTTATGCGTTATGCGTTATGCGGTATGCGTTATGCGTTATGCGTTATGCGTTATGAGTAATGCGTGATCCGTTAGGCGTTATGCGTTATGCGTTATGCGTTATGCGTTATGCGTTATGCGTTATGCGTTATGCGTTATGCGCTTTGCGTTATGCGTTATGCGTTATGCGTTATGCGTTATGCGTTATGCGTTATGCGTTATGCGTTATGCGTTATGCGTTATGCGTTATGCGTTATGCGTTATGCGCTATGCGTTATGCGTATGAGTTATGCGTATGCGTTATGCGTTATGCGTTATGAGTAATGCGTTATGAGTAATGCGTGATCCGTTATGCGTTATGCGTTATGCGTTATGCGTTATGCGTTATGCGTCATGCGTTATGAATTATGCGTTATGCGTTATGCGTCATGCGTTATGAATTATGCGTTATGCGTTAAGCGTTATGCGTTATGCGTTATGCGTTATGAGTAATGCGTGATCCGTTATGCGTTATGCGTTACGCGTTATGCGTTACGTGTTATGCGTCATGCGTTATGAATTATGCGTTATGCGTTATGCGTTATGCGTTATGCGTTATGCGTTATGCGTTACGCGTTATGCGTTATGAGTAATGCGTGATCCGTTATGCGTTATGCGTTACGCGTTATGCGTCATGCGTTATGAATTATGCGTTATGCGTTATGCGTTATGCGTTATGCGTTATGCGATTTGCGTTATGCGTTATGCGTTATGCGATTTGCGTTATGCGTTATGCGTTATGCGTATGCGTTATGCGTTATGCGTTATGAGTAATGCGTTATGAGTAATGCGTGATCCGTTAAGCGTTATGCGTTATGCGTTATGCTTTATGCGTTATGCGTTATGCGGTATGCGTTATGCGTTATGCGTTATGCGTTATGAGTAATGCGTGATCCGTTAGGCGTTATGCGTTATGCGTTATGCGTTATGCGTTATGCGTTATGCGTTATGCGTTATGCGTTATGCGTTATGCGCTTTGCGTTATGCGTTATGCGTTATGCGTTATGCGTTATGCGTTATGCGTGTTCCGTTATGCATTTTGCGTTATGCGATATGCGTTATGCGTTTTGGGTTATTCGTTATGCGTTATGGGTTATGCTTTATGCGTTATACTTTATGCGTTATGCGGTATGCGTTATGCGTTATGCGTTATGCGGTATGCGTTATGCGTTATGTGTTATGCGTCATGCGTTATGAATTATGCGTTATGCGTTATGCGTTATACGTTATGCGTTATGAGTAATGCGTGATCCGTTATTATTTTTGCGTTATGCGTTATGCGTTATGCGTTATGCGGGATCCGTTGTGCGTTATGCGTTTTGCGATATTCATTATACGTTGTGCTTTATGCGTTATGCGTTATGGATTATGCGTTATGATTTATGCGTTATGCGTTATGCGTTATGCGTCATGCGTTATGAATTATGCGTTATGCATTATGAGTTATCCGTTATGCGTTATGCGTTATGCGTTATGAGTAATGCGTGATCCGTTATGCGTTATGCGTTATGTGTTATGCGTTATGCGTTATGCGTTATGTGTTATGCGTCATGCGTTATGAATTATGCGTTATGCGTTATGCGTTATGCGTTATGCGTTATGCGTTATGCGTTATGCGTTATGCGTTATGCGTTATGCGTTATGCGTTATGCGTTCTGCGTTATGTGTTATGCGTAATGATTTATGCGTTATGCGTTATGAGTAATCCGTGATCCGTTATGCATTATGCGTTATGATTTATGCGTCATGCGTTATGCTTTATGCGATTTGCGTTATGCGTTATGCATTATGCGTTATGCGTTATGAGTTATTCGTTATGTGTTATGCGTTATGCGCTATGCGTTATGCGTTATGTATTATGCGTTATTCGGTATGCGTTACGAGTAATGCGTGATGCGTTATGCGTTATGCGTAATGCGTTATGCGTAATGTTTTATGCGTTATGCGTTATGCTTTATGCGATTTGCGTTATGCGTTATGCGTTATGCGTTATGCGTTATGCGTTATGCGTTATGCGTTATGCGTCATGAGTAATGCGTGATCCGTTATGCGTTATGCGTTACGCGTTATGCGTTATGTGTTATGCGTCATGCGTTATGAATTATGCGTTATGCGTTATGCGTTATGCGTTATGCGTTACGCGTTATGCGTTATGAGTAATGCGTGATCCGTTATGCGTTATGCGTTACGCGTTATGCGTCATGCGTTATGAATTATGCGTTATGCGTTATGCGTTATGCGTTATGCGTTATGCGTTATGCGTTATGCGTTATGCGTTATGCGTTATGCGTTATGCGTCATGCGTTATGAATTATGCGTTATGCGTTATGCGTTATGCGTTATGAGTAATGCGTGATCCGTTATGCGTTATGCGTTACGCGTTATGCTTTATGTGTTATGCGTCATGCGTTATGAATTATGCGTTATGCGTTATGCGTTATGCGTTATGCGTTATGCGTTATGCGTTATGCGTTACGCGTTATGCGTTATGAGTAATGCGTGATCCGTTATGCGTTATGCGTTACGCGTTATGCGTCATGCGTTATGAATTATGCGTTATGCGTTATGCGTTATGCGTTATGCGTTATGCGTTATGCGTTATGCGTTATGCGATTGCGTTATGCGTTATGCGTTATGCGTTATACGTTATGCGTTATGCGTTATGCGTTATGAGTAATGCGTGATCCGTTAGGCGTTATGCGTTATGCGTTATGCGTTATGAGTTATGCGTTATGCGTTACGCGTTATGCGTTATGAGTAATGCGTGATCCGTTATGCGTTATGCGTTACGCGTTATGCGTCATGCGTTATGAATTATGCGTTATGCGTTATGCGTTATGCGTTATGCGTTATGCGTTATGCGATTTGCGTTATACGTTATGCGTTATGCGTTATGTGTTATGCGTCATGCGTTATGAATTATGCGTTATGCGTTATGCGTTATGCGTTATGCGTTATGCGTTATGCGTTATGCGTCTTGCGTTATGAGTAATGCGTGATCCGTTATGCGTTATGCGTTATGCGTTATGCGTTATGCGTTATGCTTTATGCGATTTGCGTTATGCGTTATGCATTATGAGTTATGCGTTATCCGTTATGCGTTATGCGTTATGAGTAATGCGTGATCCGTTATGCTTTTTGCGTTATGCGTTATGCGTTATGCGGGATCCGTTATGCGTCATGCGTTATGCGTTATGCCTTATGCGTTATGCGTTATGCGTTATGCGTTATGCGTTATGCGATTTGCGTTATGCGTTATGCGTTTCCGCGTTATGCGTTATGCGTTATGCGTTATGAGTAATGCGTGATCCGTTAGGCGTTATGCGTTATGCGTTATGCGTTATGCGTTATGCTTTTTGCATTATGCGTTATTCGTTATGCGTTATGGGTAATGCGTGATCCGTTATGCGTTATGCGTTATGATTTATGCGTTATGCGTGTTCCGTTATGCATTTTGAGTTATGCGTTATGCGTTATGCGTTATGAGTAATGCGTGATCCGTTATGCGTTATGCGTTACGCGTTATGCGTTATGTGTTATGCGTCATGTGTTATGAATTATGCGTTATGCGTTATGCGATTTGCGTTATGCGTTATGCGTTATGCGTTATGCGTTATGCGATATGTGTAATGCGTGATCCGTTATGCGTTATGCGTTATGCGTTATGTGTTATGCGTTATGCGTTATGTGTTATGCGTCATGTGTTATGAATTATGCGTTATGCGTTATGCGATTTGCGTTATGCGTTATGCGTTATGCGTTATGCGTTATGCGTTATGCGATATGTGTAATGCGTTATGCGTTATGCGTTATGCGTTATGCGTTATGTGTTGTGCGTTATGCGATATGTGTAATGCGTGATCCGTTATGCGTTATGCGTTATGCGTTATGTGTTATGCGTTATGCGTTATGTGTTATGCGTCATGTGTTATGAATTATGCGTTATGCGTTATGCGATTTGCGTTATGCGTTATGCGTTATGCGTTATGCGTTATGTGTTATGCGTTATGCGTTATGTGTTATGCGTCATGTGTTATGAATTATGCGTTATGCGTTATGCGATTTGCGTTATGCGTTATGCGTTATGCGTTATGCGTTATGCGTTATGCGATATGTGTAATGCGTTATGCGTTATGCGTTATGCGTTATGCGTTATGTGTTATGCGTTATGCGTTATGTGTTATGCGTCATGTGTTATGAATTATGTGTTATGCGTTATGCGTTATGCGATATGAGTAAAGCGTGATCCGTTATGCGTTATGCGTTATGCGTTATGCGTTATGCGTTATGCGTTATGAGTAATGCGTGATCCGTTAGGCGTTATGCGTTATGCGTTATGCGTTATGCGTTATGCGTTATGCGTTATGCGTTATGCGTTATGCGTTATGCGTTATGCGTTATGCGTTATGCGTTATGCGTTATGCGTTATGCGTTATGCGTTATGCGCTATGCGTTATGCGTATGAGTTATGCGTATGCGTTATGCGTTATGCGTTATGAGTAATGCGTTATGAGTAATGCGTGATCCGTTATGCGTTATGCGTTATTCGTTATGCGTTATGCGTTATGCGATTTGCGTTATACGTTATGCGTTATGCGTTATGTGTTATGCGTCATGCGTTATGAATTATGCGTTATGCGTTATGCGTTATACGTTATGCGTTATGCGTTATGCGTTATGCGTTATGCGTCTTGCGTTATGAGTAATGCGTGATCCGTTATGCGTTATGCGTTATGCGTTATGCGTTATGCGTTATGCGTTATGCTTTATGCGATTTGCGTTATGCGTTATGCATTATGAGTTATGCGTTATCCGTTATGCGTTATGCGTTATGAGTAATGCGTGATCCGTTATGCTTTTTGCGTTATGCGTTATGCGTTATGCGGGATCCGTTATGCGTTATGCGTTATGCGTTATGCCTTATGCGTTATGCGTTATGCGTTATGCGTTATGCGATTTGCGTTATGCGTTATGCGTTTCCGCGTTATGCGTTATGCGTTATCCGTTATGAGTAATGCGTCATCCGTTAGGCGTTATGCGTTATGCATTATGCGTTATGCGTTATGCGTTATGAGTAATGCGTCATCCGTTAGGCGTTATGCGTTATGCGTTATGCGTTATGCGTTATGCGTTATGCGTTATGCGATTTGCGTTATGCGTTATGCGTTATGCGTTATGCGTTATGCGTTATGCGTTATGAGTAATGCGTGATCCGTTAGGCGTTATGCGTTATGCGTTATGCGTTATGCGTTATGCTTTTTGCATTATGCGTTATTCGTTATGCGTTATGGGTAATGCGTGATCCGTTATGCGTTATGCGTTATGATTTATGCGTTATGCGTTATGCGTGTTCCGTTATGCATTTTGAGTTATGCGTTATGCGTTATGCGTTATGAGTAATGCGTGATCCGTTATGCGTTATGCGTTACGCGTTATGCGTTATGTGTTATGCGTCATGTGTTATGAATTATGCGTTATGCGTTATGCGATTTGCGTTATGCGTTATGCGTTATGCGTTATGCGTTATGCGATATGTGTAATGCGTGATCCGTTATGCGTTATGCGTTATGCGTTATGTGTTATGCGTTATGCGTTATGTGTTATGCGTCATGTGTTATGAATTATGCGTTATGCGTTATGCGATTTGCGTTATGCGTTATGCGTTATGCGTTATGCGTTATGCGTTATGCGTTATGCGATATGTGTAATGCGTTATGCGTTATGCGTTATGCGTTATGCGTTATGTGTTATGCGTTATGCGATATGTGTAATGCGTGATCCGTTATGCGTTATGCGTTATGCGTTATGCGTTATGTGTTATGCGTTATGCGTTATGTGTTATGCGTCATGTGTTATGAATTATGCGTTATGCGTTATGCGATTGCGTTATGCGTTATGCGTTATGTGTTATGCGTTATGCGTTATGTGTTATGCGTCATGTGTTATGAATTATGCGTTATGCGTTATGCGATTTGCGTTATGCGTTATGCGTTATGCGTTATGCGTTATGCGTTATGAGTTATGCGTTATGCGATTGCGTTATGCGTTATGCGTTATGCGTTATACGTTATGCGTTATGCGTTATGCGTTATGAGTAATGCGTGATCCGTTAGGCGTTATGCGTTATGCGTTATGCGTTATGAGTTATGCGTTATGCGTTACGCGTTATGCGTTATGAGTAATGCGTGATCCGTTATGCGTTATGCGTTACGCGTTATGCGTCATGCGTTATGAATTATGCGTTATGCGTTATGCGTTATGCGTTATGCGTTATGCGATTTGCGTTATACGTTATGCGTTATGCGTTATGTGTTATGCGTCATGCGTTATGAATTATGCGTTATGCGTTATGCGTTATGCGTTATGCGTTATGCGTTATGCGTTATGCGTTATGCGTCTTGCGTTATGAGTAATGCGTGATCCGTTATGCGTTATGCGTTATGCGTTATGCGTTATGCTTTATGCGATTTGCGTTATGCGTTATGCATTATGAGTTATGCGTTATCCGTTATGCGTTATGCGTTATGAGTAATGCGTGATCCGTTATGCTTTTTGCGTTATGCGTTATGCGTTATGCGGGATCCGTTATGCGTTATGCGTTATGCGTTATGCCTTATGCGTTATGCGTTATGCGTTATGCGTTATGCGATTTGCGTTATGCGTTATGCGTTTCCGCGTTATGCGTTATGCGTTATCCGTTATGAGTAATGCGTCATCCGTTAGGCGTTATGCGTTATGCATTATGCGTTATGCGTTATGCGTTATGAGTAATGCGTCATCCGTTAGGCGTTATGCGTTATGCGTTATGCGTTATGCGTTATGCGTTATGCGATTTGCGTTATGCGTTATGCGTTATGCGTTATGCGTTATGCGTTATGCGTTATGAGTAATGCGTGATCCGTTAGGCGTTATGCGTTATGCGTTATGCGTTATGCGTTATGCTTTTTGCATTATGCGTTATTCGTTATGCGTTATGGGTAATGCGTGATCCGTTATGCGTTATGCGTTATGATTTATGCGTTATGCGTTATGCGTGTTCCGTTATGCATTTTGAGTTATGCGTTATGCGTTATGCGTTATGAGTAATGCGTGATCCGTTATGCGTTATGCGTTACGCGTTATGCGTTATGTGTTATGCGTCATGTGTTATGAATTATGCGTTATGCGTTATGCGATTTGCGTTATGCGTTATGCGTTATGCGTTATGCGTTATGTGTTATGCGTTATGCGTTATGTGTTATGCGTCATGTGTTATGAATTATGCGTTATGCGTTATGCGATTTGCGTTATGCGTTATGCGTTATGCGTTATGCGTTATGCGTTATGCGATATGTGTAATGCGTTATGCGTTATGCGTTATGCGTTATGCGTTATGTGTTATGCGTTATGCGTTATGTGTTATGCGTCATGTGTTATGAATTATGTGTTATGCGTTATGCGTTATGCGATATGAGTAATGCGTGATCCGTTATGCGTTATGCGTTATGCGTTATGCGTTATGCGTTATGAGTAATGCGTGATCCGTTAGGCGTTATGCGTTATGCGTTATGCGTTATGCGTTATGCGTTATGCGTTATGCGTTATGCGTTATGCGTTATGCGTTATGCGTTATGCGTTATGCGTTATGCGTTATGCGCTATGCGTTATGCGTATGAGTTATGCGTATGCGTTATGCGTTATGCGTTATGAGTAATGCGTTATGAGTAATGCGTGATCCGTTATGCGTTATGCGTTATGCGTTATGCGTTATGCGTTATGCGATTTGCGTTATACGTTATGCGTTATGCGTTATGTGTTATGCGTCATGCGTTATGAATTATGCGTTATGCGTTATGCGTTATGCGTTATGCGTTATGCGTTATGCGTTATGCGTTATGCGTTATGCGTCTTGCGTTATGAGTAATGCGTGATCCGTTATGCGTTATGCGTTATGCGTTATGCGTTATGCGTTATGCTTTATGCGATTTGCATTATGCGTTATGCATTATGAGTTATGCGTTATCCGTTATGCGTTATGCGTTATGAGTAATGCGTGATCCGTTATGCTTTTTGCGTTATGCGTTATGCGTTATGCGGGATCCGTTATGCGTTATGCGTTATGCGTTATGCCTTATGCGTTATGCGTTATGCGTTATGCGTTATGCGATTTGCGTTATGCGTTATGCGTTTCCGCGTTATGCGTTATGCGTTATCCGTTATGAGTAATGCGTCATCCGTTAGGCGTTATGCGTTATGCATTATGCGTTATGCGTTATGCGTTATGAGTAATGCGTCATCCGTTAGGCGTTATGCGTTATGCGTTATGCGTTATGCGTTATGCGTTATGCGTTATGCGATTTGCGTTATGCGTTATGCGTTATGCGTTATGCGTTATGCGTTATGCGTTATGCGTTATGAGTAATGCGTGATCCGTTAGGCGTTATGCGTTATGCGTTATGCGTTATGCGTTATGCTTTTTGCATTATGCGTTATTCGTTATGCGTTATGGGTAATGCGTGATCCGTTATGCGTTATGCGTTATGATTTATGCGTTATGCGTTATGCGTGTTCCGTTATGCATTTTGAGTTATGCGTTATGCGTTATGCGTTATGAGTAATGCGTGATCCGTTATGCGTTATGCGTTACGCGTTATGCGTTATGTGTTATGCGTCATGTGTTATGAATTATGCGTTATGCGTTATGCGATTTGCGTTATGCGTTATGCGTTATGCGTTATGCGTTATGCGATATGTGTAATGCGTGATCCGTTATGCGTTATGCGTTATGCGTTATGTGTTATGCGTTATGCGTTATGTGTTATGCGTCATGTGTTATGAATTATGCGTTATGCGTTATGCGATTTGCGTTATGCGTTATGCGTTATGCGTTATGCGTTATGCGTTATGCGATATGTGTAATGCGTTATGCGTTATGCGTTATGCGTTATGCGTTATGTGTTATGCGTTATGCGATATGTGTAATGCGTGATCCGTTATGCGTTATGCGTTATGCGTTATGTGTTATGCGTTATGCGTTATGTGTTATGCGTCATGTGTTATGAATTATGCGTTATGCGTTATGCGATTTGCGTTATGCGTTATGCGTTATGCGTTATGTGTTATGCGTTATGCGTTATGTGTTATGCGTCATGTGTTATGAATTATGCGTTATGCGTTATGCGATTTGCGTTATGCGTTATGCGTTATGCGTTATGCGTTATGCGATATGTGTAATGCGTTATGCGTTATGCGTTATGCGTTATGCGTTATGCGTTATGTGTTATGCGTTATGCGTTATGTGTTATGCGTCATGTGTTATGAATTATGTGTTATGCGTTATGCGTTATGCGATATGAGTAATGCGTGATCCGTTATGCGTTATGCGTTATGCGTTATGCGTTATGAGTAATGCGTGATCCGTTAGGCGTTATGCGTTATGCGTTATGCGTTATGCGTTATGCGTTATGCGTTATGCGTTATGCGTTATGCGTTATGCGTTATGCGTTATGCGTTATGCGTTATGCGTTATGCGCTATGCGTTATGCGTATGAGTTATGCGTATGCGTTATGGGTTATGCGTTATGAGTAATGCGTTATGAGTAATGCGTGATCCGTTATGCGTTATGCGTTATGCGTTATGCGTTATGCGTTATGCGTTATGCGTCATGCGTTATGAATTATGCGTTATGCGTTATGCGTTATGCGTTATGCGTTATGAGTAATGCGTGATCCGTTATGCGTTATGCGTTACGCGTTATGCGTTATGTGTTATGCGTTATGAATTATGCGTTATGCGTTATGCGTTATGCGTTATGCGTTATGCGTTATGCGTTATGTGTTACGCGTTATGCGTTATGAGTAATGCGTGATCCGTTATGCGTTATGCGTTACGCGTTATGCGTCATGCGTTATGAATTATGCGTTATGCGTTATGCGTTATGCGTTATGCGTTATGCGTTATGCGTTATGCGTTATGCGATTTGCGTTATGCGTTATGCGTTATGCGATTTGCGTTATGCGTTATGCGTTATGGGTTATGCGTTATGCGTTATGCGTTATGCGTTATGCGTTATGCGTATGCGTTATGCGTTATGCGTTATGAGTAATGCGTTATGAGTAATGCGTGATCCGTTAAGCGTTATGCGTTATGCGTTATGCTTTATGCGTTATGCGTTATGCGGTATGCGTTATGCGTTATGCGTTATGCGTTATGAGTAATGCGTGATCCGTTAGGCGTTATGCGTTATGCGTTATGCGTTATGCGTTATGCGTTATGCGTTATGCGTTATGCGTTATGCGCTTTGCGTTATGCGTTATGCGTTATGCGTTATGCGTTATGCGTGTTCCGTTATGCATTTTG
Source organism: Lasioglossum morio (assembly GCA_916610235.2). Lineage (NCBI taxonomy): Eukaryota > Metazoa > Arthropoda > Insecta > Hymenoptera > Halictidae > Lasioglossum > Lasioglossum morio. The sequence continues at coordinate 375,824 of CAKAJA020000144.1, read as the reverse complement.
CGTTATGCGATATGCGTTATGCGTTTTGGGTTATTCGTTATGCGTTATGGGTTATGCTTTATGCGTTATACTTTATGCGTTATGCGGTATGCGTTATGCGTTATGCGTTATGCGGTATGCGTTATGCGTTATGTGTTATGCGTCATGCGTTATGAATTATGCGTTATGCGTTATGCGTTATACGTTATGCGTTATGAGTAATGCGTGATCCGTTATTATTTTTGCGTTATGCGTTATGCGTTATGCGTTATGCGGGATCCGTTGTGCGTTATGCGTTTTGCGATATTCATTATACGTTGTGCTTTATGCGTTATGCGTTATGGATTATGCGTTATGATTTATGCGTTATGCGTTATGCGTTATGCGTCATGCGTTATGAATTATGCGTTATGCGTTATGCGTTATGCGTTATGCGTTATGCGTTATGAGTAATGCGTGATCCGTTATGCGTTATGCGTTACGCGTTATGCGTTATGTGTTATGCGTCATGCGTTATGAATTATGCGTTATGCGTTATGCGTTATGCGTTATGCGTTATGCGTTATGCGTTACGCGTTATGCGTTATGAGTAATGCGTGATCCGTTATGCGTTATGCGTTACGCGTTATGCGTCATGCGTTATGAATTATGCGTTATGCGTTATGCGTTATGCGTTATGCGTTATGCGTTATGCGTTATGCGATTTGCGTTATGCGTTATGCGTTATGCGATTTGCGTTATGCGTTATGCGTTATGGGTTATGCGTTATGCGTTATGCGTTATGCATTATGCGTTATGCGTTATGCGTTATGCGTTATGCGTATGCGTTATGCGTTATGCGTTATGAGTAATGCGTTATGAGTAATGCGTGATCCGTTAAGCGTTATGCGTTATGCGTTATGCTTTATGCGTTATGCGTTATGCGTTATGCGTTATGCGTTATGCGTTACGCGTTATGCGTTATGTGTTATGCGTCATGCGTTATGAATTATGCGTTATGCGTTATGCGTTATGCGTTATGCGTTATGCGTTACGCGTTATGCGTTATGTGTTATGCGTCATGCGTTATGAATTATGCGTTATGCGTTATGCGTTATGCGTTATGCGTTATGCGTTATGCGATTTGCGTTATGCGTTATGCGTTATGCGATTTGCGTTATGCGTTATGCGTTATGGGTTATGCGTTATGCGTTATGCGTTATGCGTTATGCGTTATGCGTTATGCGTTATGCGTTATGCGTTATGCGTTATGCGTTATGCGTTACGCGTTATGCGTTATGAGTAATGCGTGATCCGTTAGGCGTTATGCGTTATGCGTTATGCGTTATGCGTTATGAGTAATGCGTGATCCGTTATGCGTTATGCGTTACGCGTTATGCGTTATGTGTTATGCGTCATGCGTTATGAATTATGCGTTATGCGTTATGCGTTATGCGTTACGCGTTATGCGTTATGAGTAATGCGTGATCCGTTATGCGTTATGCGTTACGCGTTATGCGTCATGCGTTATGAATTATGCGTTATGCGTTATGCGTTATGCGTTATGCGTTATGCGTTATGCGTTATGCGTTATGCGTTATGCGTCATGCGTTATGAATTATGCGTTATGCGTTATGCGTTATGCGTTATGCGTTATGCGTTATGCGTTATGAGTAATGCGTGATCCGTTATGCGTTATGCGTTACGCGTTATGCGTTATGTGTTATGCGTCATGCGTTATGAATTATGCGTTATGCGTTATGCGTTATGCGTTATGCGTTATGCGTTATGCATTACGCGTTATGCGTTATGAGTAATGCGTGATCCGTTATGCGTTATGCGTTACGCGTTATGCGTCATGCGTTATGAATTATGCGTTATGCGTTAAGCGTTATGCGTTATGCGTTATGCGTTATGCGTTATGCGATTGCGTTATGCGTTATTCATTATGCGTTATACGTTATGCGTTATGCGTTATGCGTTATGAGTAATGCGTGATCCGTTAGGCGTTATGCGTTATGCGTTATGCGTTATGCGTTATGAGTTATGCGTTATGCGTTACGCGTTATGCGTTATGAGTAATGCGTGATCCGTTATGCGTTATGCGTTACGCGTTATGCGTCATGCGTTATGAATTATGCGTTATGCGTTATGCGTTATGCGTTATGCGTTATGCGATTTGCGTTATACGTTATGCGTTATGCGTTATGTGTTATGCGTCATGCGTTATGAATTATGCGTTATGCGTTATGCGGTATGCGTTATGCGTTATGCGTTATGCGTTATGAGTAATGCGTGATCCGTTAGGCGTTATGCGTTATGCGTTATGCGTTATGCGTTATGCGTTATGCGTTATGCGTTATGCGTTATGCGTTATGCGTTATGCGTTATGCGTTATGCGTTATGCGTTATGCGTGTTCCGTTATGCATTTTGCGTTATGCGATATGCGTTATGCATTTTGGGTTATTCGTTATGCGTTATGGGTTATGCTTTATGCGTTATACTTTATGCGTTATGCGGTATGCGTTATGCGTTATGCGTTATGCGGTATGCGTTATGCGTAATGTGTTATGCGTCATGCGTTATGAATTATGCGTTATGCGTTATGCGTTATACGTTATGCGTTATGAGTAATGCGTGATCCGTTATTATTTTTGCGTTATGCGTTATGCGTTATGCGTTATGCGGGATCCGTTGTGCGTTATGCGTTTTGCGATATTCATTATACGTTGTGCTTTATGCGTTATGCGTTATGGATTATGCGTTATGATTTATGCGTTATGCGTTATGCGTTATGCGGTATGCGTTATGCGTTATGCGTTATGCGTTATGCGTTATGAGTTGTGCGTTATGCGTTATGCGTTATGATTTATGCGTTATGCGTTATGCGTTATGCGTTATGCGTGTTCCGTCATGCATTTTGCGTTATGCGATATGCGTTATGCGTTTTGGGTTATTCGTTATGCGTTATGCGTTATGATTTATGCGTTATGCGTTATGCGTGTTCCGTTATGCATTTTGCGTTATGCGATATGCGTTATGCGTTTTGGGTTATCCGTTATGCGTTATGGGTTATGCGTTATGCGTTATACTTTATGCTTTATGCGTTATGCGTTATGCGTTATGAGAAATGCGTGATCCGTTATGCTTTTTGCGTTATGCGTTATGCGTTATGAGTTGTGCGTTATGCGTTATGCGTTATGCATTATGAGTAATGCGTGATCCGTTATGCGTTATGCGTTATGCTTTATGCGATTTGCGTTATGCGTTATGCATTATGCGTTATGCGATATGCGTTATGCGTTATGCGTTATGCGTTATGCGTTATGCGTTATGCGTTATGCGTTATGCTTTATGCGATTTGCGTTATGCGTTATGCATTATGAGTTATCCGTTATGCGTTATGCGTTATGCGTTATGAGTAATGCGTGATCCGTTATGCGTTATGCGTTAAGTGTTATGCGTTATGCGTTATGCGTTATGTGTTATGCGTCATGCGTTATGAATTATGCGTTATGCGTTATGCGTTATGCGTTATGCGTTATGCGTTATGCGTTATGCGTTATGCGTTATGCGTTCTGCGTTATGTGTTATGCGTAATGATTTATGCGTTATGCGTTATGCTTTATGCGATTTGCGTTATGCGTTATGCATTATGCGTTATGCGTCATGCGTTATGCGTTATGCGTTATGCTTTATGCGATTTGCGTTATGCGTTATGCGTTATGCGTTATGCGTTAAGCGTTATGCGTTATGCGTTATGCGTTATGCGTTATGAGTAATGCGTGATCCGTTATGCGTTATGCGTTATGCGTTATGCGTTATGCGTTATGCGTTATGCGTCATGCGTTATGAATTATGCGTTATGCGTTATGCGTTATGCGTTATGCGTTATGCGTTATGAGTAATGCGTGATCCGTTATGCGTTATGCGTTACGCGTTATGCGTTATGTGTTATGCGTCATGCGTTATGAATTATGCGTTATGCGTTATGCGTTATGCGTTATGCGTTATGCGTTACGCGTTATGCGTTATGAGTAATGCGTGATCCGTTATGCGTTATGCGTTACGCGTTATGCGTCATGCGTTATGAATTATGCGTTATGCGTTATGCGTTATGCGTTATGCGTTATGCGTTATGCGTTATGCGATTTGCGTTATGCGTTATGCGTTATGCGATTTGCGTTATGCGTTATGCGTTATGGGTTATGCGTTATGCGTTATGCGTTATGAGTTATGCGTTATGCGTTATGCGTATGCGTTATGCGTTATGCGTTATGAGTAATGCGTTATGAGTAATGCGTGATCCGTTAAGCGTTATGCGTTATGCGTTATGCTTTATGCGTTATGCGTTATGCGTTATGCGTTATGCGTGTTCCGTTATGCATTTTGCGTTATGCGATATGCGTTATGCGTTTTGGGTTATTCGTTATGCGTTATGGGTTATGCTTTATGCGTTATACTTTATGCGTTATGCGGTATACGTTATGCGTTATGCGTTATGCGTTATGAGTAATGCGTGATCCGTTAGGCGTTATGCGTTATGCGTTATGCGTTATGCGTTATGCGTTATGCGTTATGCGTTATGCGTTATGCGTTATGCGTTATGCGCTTTGCGTTATGCGTTATGCGTTATGCGTTATGCGTTATGCGTGTTCCGTTATGCATTTTGCGTTATGCGATATGCGTTATGCGTTTTGGGTTATTCGTTATGCGTTATGGGTTATGCTTTATGCGTTATACTTTATGCGTTATGCGGTATGCGTTATGCGTTATGCGTTATGCGGTATGCGTTATGCGTTATGTGTTATGCGTCATGCGTTATGAATTATGCGTTATGCGTTATGCGTTATACGTTATGCGTTATGAGTAATGCGTGATCCGTTATTATTTTTGCGTTATGCGTTATGCGTTATGCGTTATGCGGGATCCGTTGTGCGTTATGCGTTTTGCGATATTCATTATACGTTGTGCTTTATGCGTTATGCGTTATGGATTATGCGTTATGATTTATGCGTTATGCGTTATGCGTTATGCGTCATGCGTTATGAATTATGCGTTATGCGTTATGCGTTATGCGTTATGCGTTATGCGTTATGAGTAATGCGTGATCCGTTATGCGTTATGCGTTACGCGTTATGCGTTATGTGTTATGCGTCATGCGTTATGAATTATGCGTTATGCGTTATGCGTTATGCGTTATGCGTTATGCGTTATGCGTTACGCGTTATGCGTTATGAGTAATGCGTGATCCGTTATGCGTTATGCGTTACGCGTTATGCGTCATGCGTTATGAATTATGCGTTATGCGTTATGCGTTATGCGTTATGCGTTATGCGTTATGCGATTTGCGTTATGCGTTATGCGTTATGCGATTTGCGTTATGCGTTATGCGTTATGGGTTATGCGTTATGCGTTATGCGTTATGCGTTATGCGTTATGCGTTATGCGTTATGCGTATGCGTTATGCGTTATGCGTTATGAGTAATGCGTTATGAGTAATGCGTGATCCGTTAAGCGTTATGCGTTATGCGTTATGCTTTATGCGTTATGCGTTATGCGTTATGCGTTATGCGTTATGCGTTACGCGTTATGCGTTATGTGTTATGCGTCATGCGTTATGAATTATGCGTTATGCGTTATGCGTTATGCGTTATGCGTTACGCGTTATGCGTTATGAGTAATGCGTGATCCGTTATGCGTTATGCGTTACGCGTTATGCGTCATGCGTTATGAATTATGCGTTATGCGTTATGCGTTATGCGTTATGCGTTATGCGTTATGCGATTTGCGTTATGCGTTATGCGTTATGCGATTTGCGTTATGCGTTATGCGTTATGGGTTATGCGTTATGCGTTATGCGTTATGCGTTATGCGTTATGCGTTATGCGTTATGCGTTATGCGTTATGCGTTACGCGTTATGCGTTATGAGTAATGCGTGATCCGTTAGGCGTTATGCGTTATGCGTTATGCGTTATGCGTTATGAGTAATGCGTGATCCGTTATGCGTTATGCGTTACGCGTTATGCGTTATGTGTTATGCGTCATGCGTTATGAATTATGCGTTATGCGTTATGCGTTATGCGTTACGCGTTATGCGTTATGAGTAATGCGTGATCCGTTATGCGTTATGCGTTACGCGTTATGCGTCATGCGTTATGAATTATGCGTTATGCGTTATGCGTTATGCGTTATGCGTTATGCGTTATGCGTTATGCGTTATGCGTTATGCGTCATGCGTTATGAATTATGCGTTATGCGTTATGCGTTATGCGTTATGCGTTATGCGTTATGCGTTATGAGTAATGCGTGATCCGTTATGCGTTATGCGTTACGCGTTATGCGTTATGTGTTATGCGTCATGCGTTATGAATTATGCGTTATGCGTTATGCGTTATGCGTTATGCGTTATGCGTTATGCGTTATGCATTACGCGTTATGCGTTATGAGTAATGCGTGATCCGTTATGCGTTATGCGTTACGCGTTATGCGTCATGCGTTATGAATTATGCGTTATGCGTTAAGCGTTATGCGTTATGCGTTATGCGTTATGCGTTATGCGATTGCGTTATGCGTTATTCATTATGCGTTATACGTTATGCGTTATGCGTTATGCGTTATGAGTAATGCGTGATCCGTTAGGCGTTATGCGTTATGCGTTATGCGTTATGCGTTATGAGTTATGCGTTATGCGTTACGCGTTATGCGTTATGAGTAATGCGTGATCCGTTATGCGTTATGCGTTACGCGTTATGCGTCATGCGTTATGAATTATGCGTTATGCGTTATGCGTTATGCGTTATGCGTTATGCGATTTGCGTTATACGTTATGCGTTATGCGTTATGTGTTATGCGTCATGCGTTATGAATTATGCGTTATGCGTTATGCGGTATGCGTTATGCGTTATGCGTTATGCGTTATGAGTAATGCGTGATCCGTTAGGCGTTATGCGTTATGCGTTATGCGTTATGCGTTATGCGTTATGCGTTATGCGTTATGCGTTATGCGTTTTGCGTTATGCGTTATGCGTTATGCGTTATGCGTTATGCGTGTTCCGTTATGCATTTTGCGTTATGCGATATGCGTTATGCATTTTGGGTTATTCGTTATGCGTTATGGGTTATGCTTTATGCGTTATACTTTATGCGTTATGCGGTATGCGTTATGCGTTATGCGTTATGCGGTATGCGTTATGCGTAATGTGTTATGCGTCATGCGTTATGAATTATGCGTTATGCGTTATGCGTTATACGTTATGCGTTATGAGTAATGCGTGATCCGTTATTATTTTTGCGTTATGCGTTATGCGTTATGCGTTATGCGGGATCCGTTGTGCGTTATGCGTTTTGCGATATTCATTATACGTTGTGCTTTATGCGTTATGCGTTATGGATTATGCGTTATGATTTATGCGTTATGCGTTATGCGTTATGCGGTATGCGTTATGCGTTATGCGTTATGCGTTATGCGTTATGAGTTGTGCGTTATGCGTTATGCGTTATGATTTATGCGTTATGCGTTATGCGTTATGCGTTATGCGTGTTCCGTCATGCATTTTGCGTTATGCGATATGCGTTATGCGTTTTGGGTTATTCGTTATGCGTTATGCGTTATGATTTATGCGTTATGCGTTATGCGTGTTCCGTTATGCATTTTGCGTTATGCGATATGCGTTATGCGTTTTGGGTTATCCGTTATGCGTTATGGGTTATGCGTTATGCGTTATACTTTATGCTTTATGCGTTATGCGTTATGCGTTATGAGAAATGCGTGATCCGTTATGCTTTTTGCGTTATGCGTTATGCGTTATGAGTTGTGCGTTATGCGTTATGCGTTATGCATTATGAGTAATGCGTGATCCGTTATGCGTTATGCGTTATGCTTTATGCGATTTGCGTTATGCGTTATGCATTATGCGTTATGCGATATGCGTTATGCGTTATGCGTTATGCGTTATGCGTTATGCGTTATGCGTTATGCGTTATGCTTTATGCGATTTGCGTTATGCGTTATGCATTATGAGTTATCCGTTATGCGTTATGCGTTATGCGTTATGAGTAATGCGTGATCCGTTATGCGTTATGCGTTATGTGTTATGCGTTATGCGTTATGCGTTATGTGTTATGCGTCATGCGTTATGAATTATGCGTTATGCGTTATGCGTTATGCGTTATGCGTTATGCGTTATGCGTTATGCGTTATGCGTTATGCGTTATGCGTTCTGCGTTATGTGTTATGCGTAATGATTTATGCGTTATGCGTTATGCTTTATGCGATTTGCGTTATGCGTTATGCATTATGCGTTATGCGTCATGCGTTATGCGTTATGCGTTATGCTTTATGCGATTTGCGTTATGCGTTATGCGTTATGCGTTATGCGTTAAGCGTTATGCGTTATGCGTTATGCGTTATGCGTTATGAGTAATGCGTGATCCGTTATGCGTTATGCGTTATGCGTTATGCGTTATGCGTTATGCGTTATGCGTCATGCGTTATGAATTATGCGTTATGCGTTATGCGTTATGCGTTATGCGTTATGCGTTATGAGTAATGCGTGATCCGTTATGCGTTATGCGTTACGCGTTATGCGTTATGTGTTATGCGTCATGCGTTATGAATTATGCGTTATGCGTTATGCGTTATGCGTTATGCGTTATGCGTTACGCGTTATGCGTTATGAGTAATGCGTGATCCGTTATGCGTTATGCGTTACGCGTTATGCGTCATGCGTTATGAATTATGCGTTATGCGTTATGCGTTATGCGTTATGCGTTATGCGTTATGCGTTATGCGATTTGCGTTATGCGTTATGCGTTATGCGATTTGCGTTATGCGTTATGCGTTATGGGTTATGCGTTATGCGTTATGCGTTATGCGTTATGCGTTATGCGTTATGCGTATGCGTTATGCGTTATGCGTTATGAGTAATGCGTTATGAGTAATGCGTGATCCGTTAAGCGTTATGCGTTATGCGTTATGCTTTATGCGTTATGCGTTATGCGTTATGCGTTATGCGTGTTCCGTTATGCATTTTGCGTTATGCGATATGCGTTATGCGTTTTGGGTTATTCGTTATGCGTTATGGGTTATGCTTTATGCGTTATACTTTATGCGTTATGCGGTATACGTTATGCGTTATGCGTTATGCGTTATGAGTAATGCGTGATCCGTTAGGCGTTATGCGTTATGCGTTATGCGTTATGCGTTATGCGTTATGCGTTATGCGTTATGCGTTATGCGTTATGCGTTATGCGTTATGCGCTTTGCGTTATGCGTTATGCGTTATGCGTTATGCGTTATGCGTGTTCCGTTATGCATTTTGCGTTATGCGATATGCGTTATGCGTTTTGGGTTATTCGTTATGCGTTATGGGTTATGCTTTATGCGTTATACTTTATGCGTTATGCGGTATGCGTTATGCGTTATGCGTTATGCGGTATGCGTTATGCGTTATGTGTTATGCGTCATGCGTTATGAATTATGCGTTATGCGTTATGCGTTATACGTTATGCGTTATGAGTAATGCGTGATCCGTTATTATTTTTGCGTTATGGGTTATGCTTTATGCGTTATACTTTATGCGTTATGTGTTATGCGTTATGCGTTATGCGTTATGCGTTATGCGTTACGCGTTATGCGTTATGAGTAATGCGTGATCCGTTATGCGTTATGCGTTACGCGTTATGCGTCATGCGTTATGAATTATGCGTTATGCGTTATGCGTTATGCGTTATGCGTTATGCGTTATGCGTTATGCGATTTGCGTTATGCGTTATGCGTTATGCGTTATGCGATTTGCGTTATGCGTTATGCGTTATGGGTTATGCGTTATGCGTTATGCGTTATGCGTTATGCGTTATGCGTTATGCGTTATGCGTTATGCGTATGCGTTATGCGTTATGCGTTATGCGTTATGAGTAATGCGTTATGAGTAATGCGTGATCCGTTAAGCGTTATGCGTTATGCGTTATGCTTTTTGCGTTATGCGTTATGCGTTATGCGTTATGCGTTATGCGTTACGCGTTATGCGTCATGCGTTATGAATTATGCGTTATGCGTTATGCGTTATGCGTTATGCGTTACGCGTTATGCGTTATGAGTAATGCGTGATCCGTTATGCGTTATGCGTTACGCGTTATGCGTCATGCGTTATGAATTATGCGTTATGCGTTATGCGTTATGCGTTATGCGTTATGCGATTTGCGTTATGCGTTATGCGTTATGCGATTTCCGTTATGCGTTATGCGTTATGGGTTATGCGTTATGCGTTATGCGTTATGCGTTATGCGTTATGCGTTATGCGTTATGCGTTATGCGTTATGCGTTACGCGTTATGCGTTATGAGTAATGCGTGATCCGTTAGGCGTTATGCGTTATGCGTTATGCGTTATGCGTTATGCGTTATGAGTAATGCGTGATCCGTTATGCGTTATGCGTTACGCGTTATGCGTTATGTGTTATGCGTCATGCGTTATGAATTATGCGTTATGCGTTATGCGTTATGCGTTACGCGTTATGCGTTATGCGTTATGCGTTATGCGTTATGCGTTATGCGTTATGCGTTATGCGTCATGCGTTATGAATTATGCGTTATGCGTTATGCGTTATGCGTTATGCGTTATGCGTTATGCGTTATGCGTTATGCGTTACGCGTTATGCGTTACGCGTTATGCGTCATGCGTTATGAATTATGCGTTATGCGTTATGCGTTATGCGTTATGCGTTATGCGTTATGCGTTATGCGATTTGCGTTATGCGTTATGCGTTATGCGTTATGCGATTTGCGTTATGCGTTATGCGTTATGGGTTATGCGTTATGCGTTATGCGTTATGCGTTATGCGTTATGCGTTATGCGTTATGCGTTATGCGTATGCGTTATGCGTTATGCGTTATGAGTAATGCGTTATGAGTAATGCGTGATCCGTTAAGCGTTATGCGTTATGCGTTATGCTTTATGCGTTATGCGTTATGCGTTATGCGTTATGCGTTATGCGTTACGCGTTATGCGTCATGCGTTATGAATTATGCGTTATGCGTTATGCGATATGCGTTATGCGTTACGCGTTATGCGTTATGAGTAATGCGTGATCCGTTATGCGTTATGCGTTACGCGTTATGCGTCATGCGTTATGAATTATGCGTTATGCGTTATGCGTTATGCGTTATGCGTTATGCGATTTGCGTTATGCGTTATGCGTTATGCGATTTCCGTTATGCGTTATGCGTTATGGGTTATGCGTTATGCGTTATGCGTTATGCGTTATGCGTTATGCGTTATGCGTTATGCGTTATGCGTTATGCGTTACGCGTTATGCGTTATGAGTAATGCGTGATCCGTTAGGCGTTATGCGTTATGCGTTATGCGTTATGCGTTATGCGTTATGAGTAATGCGTGATCCGTTATGCGTTATGCGTTACGCGTTATGCGTTATGTGTTATGCGTCATGCGTTATGAATTATGCGTTATGCGTTATGCGTTATGCGTTACGCGTTATGCGTTATGCGTTATGCGTTATGCGTTATGCGTTATGCGTTATGCGTTATGCGTCATGCGTTATGAATTATGCGTTATGCGTTATGCGTTATGCGTTATGCGTTATGCGTTATGCGTTATGAGTAATGCGTGATCCGTTATGCGTTATGCGTTACGCGTTATGCGTTATGTGTTATGCGTCATGCGTTATGAATTATGCGTTATGCGTTATGCGTTATGCGTTATGCGTTATGCGTTATGCGTTATGCGTTACGCGTTATGCGTTATGAGTAATGCGTGATCCGTTATGCGTTATGCGTTACGCGTTATGCGTCATGCGTTATGAATTATGCGTTATGCGTTATGCGTTATGCGTTATGCGTTATGCGTTATGCGTTATGCGATTGCGTTATGCGTTATGCGTTATACGTTATGCGTTATGCGTTATGCGTTATGAGTAATGCGTGATCCGTTAGGCGTTATGCGTTATGCGTTATGCGTTATGAGTTATGCGTTATGCGTTACGCGTTATGCGTTATGAGTAATGCGTGATCCGTTATGCGTTATGCGTTACGCGTTATGCGTCATGCGTTATGAATTATGCGTTATGCGTTATGCGTTATGCGTTATGCGTTATGCGATTTGCGTTATACGTTATGCGTTATGCGTTATGTGTTATGCGTCATGCGTTATGAATTATGCGTTATGCGTTATGCGGTATGCGTTATGCGTTATGCGTTATGCGTTATGAGTAATGCGTGATCCGTTAGGCGTTATGCGTTATGCGTTATGCGTTATGCGTTATGCGTTATGCGTTATGCGTTATGCGTTATGCGTTATGCGTTATGCGCTTTGCGTTATGCGTTATGCGTTATGCGTTATGCGTTATGCGTGTTCCGTTATGCATTTTGCGTTATGCGATATGCGTTATGCATTTTGGGTTATTCGTTATGCGTTATGGGTTATGCTTTATGCGTTATACTTTATGCGTTATGCGGTATGCGTTATGCGTTATGCGTTATGCGGTATGCGTTATGCGTAATGTGTTATGCGTCATGCGTTATGAATTATGCGTTATGCGTTATGCGTTATACGTTATGCGTTATGAGTAATGCGTGATCCGTTATTATTTTTGCGTTATGCGTTATGCGTTATGCGTTATGCGGGATCCGTTGTGCGTTATGCGTTTTGCGATATTCATTATACGTTGTGCTTTATGCGTTATGCGTTATGGATTATGCGTTATGATTTATGCGTTATGCGTTATGCGTTATGCGGTATGCGTTATGCGTTATGCGTTATGCGTTATGCGTTATGAGTTGTGCGTTATGCGTTATGCGTTATGATTTATGCGTTATGCGTTATGCGTTATGCGTGTTCCGTCATGCATTTTGCGTTATGCGATATGCGTTATGCGTTTTGGGTTATTCGTTATGCGTTATGCGTTATGATTTATGCGTTATGCGTTATGCGTTATGCGTGTTCCGTTATGCATTTTGCGTTATGCGATATGCGTTATGCGTTTTGGGTTATCCGTTATGCGTTATGGTTTATGCTTTAAGCGTTATACTTTATGCTTTATGCGTTATGCGTTATGCGTTATGAGAAATGCGTGATCCGTTATGCTTTTTGCGTTATGCGTTATGCGTTATGAGTTGTGCGTTATGCGTTATGCGTTATGCGTTATGAGTAATGCGTGATCCGTTATGCGTTATGCGTTATGCTTTATGCGATTTGCGTTATGCGTTATGCATTATGCGTTATGCGTTATGCGTTATGCGTTATGCGTTATGCGTTATGCGTTATGCGTTATGCGTTATGCTTTATGCGATTTGCGTTATGCGTTATGCATTATGAGTTATCCGTTATGCGTTATGCGTTATGCGTTATGAGTAATGCGTGATCCGTTATGCGTTATGCGTTATGTGTTATGCGTTATGCGTTATGCGTTATGTGTTATGCGTCATGCGTTATGAATTATGCGTTATGCGTTATGCGTTATGCGTTATGCGTTATGCGTTATGCGTTATGCGTTATGCGTTATGCGTTATGCGTTCTGCGTTATGTGTTATGCGTAATGATTTATGCGTTATGCGTTATGAGTAATCCGTGATCCGTTATGCATTATGCGTTATGATTTATGCGTCATGCGTTATGCTTTATGCGATTTGCGTTATGCGTTATGCATTATGAGTTATGCGTTATGCGTTATGCGTTATGCGTTATGCGTTATGAGTAATGCGTGATCCGTTATGCATTATGCGTTATGCGTTATGAGTTATTCGTTATGTGTTATGCGTTATGCGCTATGCGTTATGCGTTATGTATTATGCGTTATTCGGTATGCGTTACGAGTAATGCGTGATCCGTTATGCGTTATGCGTAATGCGTTATGCGTAATGTTTTATGCGTTATGCGTTATGCTTTATGCGATTTGCGTTATGCGTTATGCATTATGCGTTATGCGTCATGCGTTATGCGTTATGCGTTATGCTTTATGCGATTTGCGTTATGCGTTATGCATTATGAGTTATGCGTTATGCGTTATGCGTTATGCGTTATGAGTAATGCGTGATCCGTTATGCGTTATGCGTTATGTGTTATGCGTTATGCGTTATGCGTTATGCGTTATGTGTTATGCGTCATGCGTTATGAATTATGCGTTATGCGTTATGCGTTATGCGTTATGAGTAATGCGTGATCCGTTATGCGTTATGCGTTATGCGTTATGCGTTATGCTTTATGCGATTTGCTTTATGCGTTATGCATTATGAGTTATGCGTTATGCGTTATGCGTTATGCGTTATGCGTTATGCTCTATGCGATTTGCGTTATGCGTTATGCGTTATGCGTTATGAGTAATGCGTGATCCGTTATGCGTTATGCGTTATGCGTTATGCTATATGCGATTTGCGTTATGCGTTATGCGTTATGCGTTATGCGTTATGATTTATGCATTTTGCGTTATGCGATATGCGTTATGCGTTTTGGGTTATTCGTTATGCGTTATGGGTTATGCTTTATGCGTTATGCGTTATGCGTTATGCGTTATGCGTTATGCGTTATGCGTTATGCGTTATGCGTTATGCGTTATGCGTTATGTGTTATGCGTAATGATTTATGCGTTATGCCTTATGAGTAATCCGTGATCCGTTATGCATTATGCGTTATGATTTATGCGTTATGCGTTATGCTTTATGCGATTTGCGTTATGCGTTATGCATTATGAGTTATGCGTTATGCGTTATGCGTTATGCGTTATGCGTTATGCGTTATGCGTTATGCGTTATGCGTTATGCGTTATGCGTTATGCGTTATGTGTTATGCTTTATGCATTATGCGTTATTCGTTATGCGTTATGAGTAATGCGTGATCCGTTATGCGTTATGCGTTATGATTTATGCGTCATGCGTTATGCGTTATGCGTGTTCCGTTATGCATTTTGCGTTATGCGATATGCGTTATGCGTTTTGGGTTATTCGTTATGCGTTATGGGTTATGCGCTATGCGTTATACGTTATGTATTATGCGTTATTCGGTATGCGTTATGAGTAATGCGTGATCCGTTATGCGTTATGCGTAATGCGTTATGCGTAATGTTTTATGCGTTATGCATTATGCGTTATGCGTGTTCCGTTATGCATTTTGCGTTATGCGATATGCGTTATGCGTTTTGGGTTATTCGTTATGCGTTATGGGTCATGCTTTATGCGTTATGCGTTATGCGTTATGCGTTATGCGTTACGCGTTATGCGTTTTGCGTTATGCGTTATGCGTTATGCGTTATGGGTTATGTTTTATGCGTTATGCGTTATGCGTTATGCGTTATGCGTTGTGCGTTATGCGTTGTTCGTTATGCGTTATGCGTTGGGCGTTATGCGTTATGCGTTATGCTTTATGCGTGTTCCGTTATGCGTTATGAGTAATGCGTGATCCGTTATGCGTTATGCGTTTTGCGATATTCGTTATACGTTGTGCTTTATGCGTTATGCGTTATGGATTATGCGTTATGATTTATGCGTTATGCGTTATGCGTTATGCGTTATGCGTTATGCGTTATGGGTTATGCGTTATGCGTTATGCGTTATGCGTTATGCGCTATGCGTTATGCGTTATGCGTTATGCGTTATGGGTTATGTTTTATGCGTTATGCGTTATGCGTTATGCGTTATGCGTTATGCGTTATGCGTTATGCGTTATGCGTTATGCGTTATGCGTTATGCGTTATGCGTTATGCGTTATGCGTTATGCGTTATGCGTAATGCGTTTTGCGTTTTGCGTTATGCGTTATGCATTATGCGTTATGGGTTATGTATTATGCGTTATGCGTTATGCGTTATGCGTTGTGCGTTATGCGTTGTTCGTTATGCGTTATGCGTTGGGCGTTATACGTTTGCGTTATGCGTTATGCGTTATGCGTTATGCTTTATGCGTTATGCGTTATGCGTTATGCATTTTGCGTTATGCGCCATGCGTTATGCGTTATGAGTTATGCGTTATGCGTTATGCGTTATGCGTTATGCGTTATGCGTTATGCGTTATGCGTTATGCGTTATGCGTTATGCTTTATGCGTTATGCGTTATGCGTTATACGGTATGAGTTATGCGTTATGCGTTATGCGTTATGCGATATGCGTTATGCGTTGTGCGTTATGCGTTATGCGTTCTGTGTTGTGCGTTGTGCGTTGTGCGTTATGCTTTATGCGTTATGCGTTATGCGTTATACGGTTTGAGTTATGCGTTATGCGTTATACGGTTTGAGTTATGCGTTATGCGTTATACGTTATTGGTTTATGCGTTATGCGTTATGCGTTATGCGTTTTGCGTTATGCGTTATGGGTTATGTTTTATGCGTTATGCGTTATGCGTTATGCGTTATGCGTTATGCGTTATGCGTTATGCGTTATGCGTTATGCGTTTTGCGTTATGCGTTATGCGTTATGCGTTATGCGTTATGCGTTATGCGTTATGCGTTATGCGTTATGCGTTATGCGTTATGCGTTGGGCGTAATACGTTTGCGTTATGCGTTATGCGTTATGCGTTATGCGTTTTGCGTTATGCGTTATACGTTTGCGTTATGCGTTATGCGTTATGCGTTATGCTTTATGCGTTATGCGTTATGCGTTATGCATTTTGCGTTATGCGCCATGCGTTATGCGTTATGAGTTATGCGTTATGCGTTATGCGTTATGCGTTATGCGTTATGCGTTATGCGTTATGCGTTATGCGTTATGCGTTATGCGTTGGGCGTAATACGTTTGCGTTATGCGTTATGCGTTATGCGTTATGCGTTATGCTTTATGCGTTATGCGTTATGCGTTATACGGTATGAGTAATGCGTTATGCGTTATGCGTTGGGCGTAATACGTTTGCGTTATTCGTTATGCGTTATGCGTTATGATTTATGCGTTATGCGTTATGCGTTATGCGTGTTCCGTTATGCATTTTGCGTTATGCGATATGCGTTATGCGTTTTGGGTTATCCGTTATGCGTTATGGTTTATGCTTTAAGCGTTATACTTTATGCTTTATGCGTTATGCGTTATGCGTTATGAGAAATGCGTGATCCGTTATGCTTTTTGCGTTATGCGTTATGCGTTATGAGTTGTGCGTTATGCGTTATGCGTTATGCGTTATGAGTAATGCGTGATCCGTTATGCGTTATGCGTTATGCTTTATGCGATTTGCGTTATGCGTTATGCATTATGCGTTATGCGTTATGCGTTATGCGTTATGCGTTATGCGTTATGCGTTATGCGTTATGCGTTATGCTTTATGCGATTTGCGTTATGCGTTATGCATTATGAGTTATCCGTTATGCGTTATGCGTTATGCGTTATGAGTAATGCGTGATCCGTTATGCGTTATGCGTTATGTGTTATGCGTTATGCGTTATGCGTTATGTGTTATGCGTCATGCGTTATGAATTATGCGTTATGCGTTATGCGTTATGCGTTATGCGTTATGCGTTATGCGTTATGCGTTATGCGTTATGCGTTCTGCGTTATGTGTTATGCGTAATGATTTATGCGTTATGCGTTATGAGTAATCCGTGATCCGTTATGCATTATGCGTTATGATTTATGCGTCATGCGTTATGCTTTATGCGATTTGCGTTATGCGTTATGCATTATGAGTTATGCGTTATGCGTTATGCGTTATGCGTTATGCGTTATGAGTAATGCGTGATCCGTTATGCATTATGCGTTATGCGTTATGAGTTATTCGTTATGTGTTATGCGTTATGCGCTATGCGTTATGCGTTATGTATTATGCGTTATTCGGTATGCGTTACGAGTAATGCGTGATCCGTTATGCGTTATGCGTAATGCGTTATGCGTAATGTTTTATGCGTTATGCGTTATGCTTTATGCGATTTGCGTTATGCGTTATGCATTATGCGTTATGCGTCATGCGTTATGCGTTATGCGTTATGCTTTATGCGATTTGCGTTATGCGTTATGCATTATGAGTTATGCGTTATGCGTTATGCGTTATGCGTTATGAGTAATGCGTGATCCGTTATGCGTTATGCGTTATGTGTTATGCGTTATGCGTTATGCGTTATGCGTTATGTGTTATGCGTCATGCGTTATGAATTATGCGTTATGCGTTATGCGTTATGCGTTATGAGTAATGCGTGATCCGTTATGCGTTATGCGTTATGCGTTATGCGTTATGCTTTATGCGATTTGCTTTATGCGTTATGCATTATGAGTTATGCGTTATGCGTTATGCGTTATGCGTTATGCTCTATGCGATTTGCGTTATGCGTTATGCGTTATGCGTTATGAGTAATGCGTGATCCGTTATGCGTTATGCGTTATGCGTTATGCTATATGCGATTTGCGTTATGCGTTATGCGTTATGCGTTATGCGTTATGATTTATGCATTTTGCGTTATGCGATATGCGTTATGCGTTTTGGGTTATTCGTTATGCGTTATGGGTTATGCTTTATGCGTTATGCGTTATGCGTTATGCGGTATGCGTTATGCGTTATGCGTTATGCGTTATGCGTTATGCGTTATGCGTTATGTGTTATGCGTAATGATTTATGCGTTATGCCTTATGAGTAATCCGTGATCCGTTATGCATTATGCGTTATGATTTATGCGTTATGCGTTATGCTTTATGCGATTTGCGTTATGCGTTATGCATTATGAGTTATGCGTTATGCGTTATGCGTTATGCGTTATGCGTTATGCGTTATGCGTTATGCGTTATGCGTTATGCGTTATGCGTTATGTGTTATGCTTTATGCATTATGCGTTATTCGTTATGCGTTATGAGTAATGCGTGATCCGTTATGCGTTATGCGTTATGATTTATGCGTCATGCGTTATGCGTTATGCGTGTTCCGTTATGCATTTTGCGTTATGCGATATGCGTTATGCGTTTTGGGTTATTCGTTATGCGTTATGGGTTATGCGCTATGCGTTATACGTTATGTATTATGCGTTATTCGGTATGCGTTATGAGTAATGCGTGATCCGTTATGCGTTATGCGTAATGCGTTATGCGTAATGTTTTATGCGTTATGCATTATGCGTTATGCGTGTTCCGTTATGCATTTTGCGTTATGCGATATGCGTTATGCGTTTTGGGTTATTCGTTATGCGTTATGGGTCATGCTTTATGCGTTATGCGTTATGCGTTATGCGTTATGCGTTACGCGTTATGCGTTTTGCGTTATGCGTTATGCGTTATGCGTTATGGGTTATGTTTTATGCGTTATGCGTTATGCGTTATGCGTTATGCGTTATGCGTTGTGCGTTATGCGTTGTTCGTTATGCGTTATGCGTTGGGCGTTATGCGTTATGCGTTATGCTTTATGCGTGTTCCGTTATGCGTTATGAGTAATGCGTGATCCGTTATGCGTTATGCGTTTTGCGATATTCGTTATACGTTGTGCTTTATGCGTTATGCGTTATGGATTATGCGTTATGATTTATGCGTTATGCGTTATGCGTTATGCGTTATGCGTTATGCGTTATGGGTTATGCGTTATGCGTTATGCGTTATGCGTTATGCGCTATGCGTTATGCGTTATGCGTTATGCGTTATGGGTTATGTTTTATGCGTTATGCGTTATGCGTTATGCGTTATGCGTTATGCGTTATGCGTTATGCGTTATGCGTTATGCGTTATGCGTTATGCGTTATGCGTTATGCGTTATGCGTTATGCGTTATGCGTAATGCGTTTTGCGTTTTGCGTTATGCGTTATGCATTATGCGTTATGGGTTATGTATTATGCGTTATGCGTTATGCGTTATGCGTTGTGCGTTATGCGTTGTTCGTTATGCGTTATGCGTTGGGCGTTATACGTTTGCGTTATGCGTTATGCGTTATGCGTTATGCTTTATGCGTTATGCGTTATGCGTTATGCATTTTGCGTTATGCGCCATGCGTTATGCGTTATGAGTTATGCGTTATGCGTTATGCGTTATGCGTTATGCGTTATGCGTTATGCGTTATGCGTTATGCGTTATGCTTTATGCGTTATGCGTTATGCGTTATACGGTATGAGTTATGCGTTATGCGTTATGCGTTATGCGATATGCGTTATGCGTTGTGCGTTATGCGTTATGCGTTCTGTGTTGTGCGTTGTGCGTTGTGCGTTATGCTTTATGCGTTATGCGTTATGCGTTATACGGTTTGAGTTATGCGTTATGCGTTATACGGTTTGAGTTATGCGTTATGCGTTATACGTTATTGGTTTATGCGTTATGCGTTATGCGTTATGCGTTTTGCGTTATGCGTTATGGGTTATGTTTTATGCGTTATGCGTTATGCGTTATGCGTTATGCGTTATGCGTTATGCGTTATGCGTTATGCGTTATGCGTTTTGCGTTATGCGTTATGCGTTATGCGTTATGGGTTATGTATTATGCGTTATGCGTTATGCGTTATGCGTTGTGCGTTATGCGTTGTTCGTTATGCGTTATGCGTTGGGCGTTATACGTTTGCGTTATGCGTTATGCGTTATGCGTTATGCTTTATGCGTTATGCGTTATGCGTTATGCATTTTGCGTTATGCGCCATGCGTTATGCGTTATGAGTTATGCGTTATGCGTTATGCGTTATGCGTTATGCGTTATGCGTTATGCGTTATGCGTTATGCGTTGGGCGTAATACGTTTGCGTTATGCGTTATGCGTTATGCGTTATGCGTTATGCTTTATGCGTTATGCGTTATGCGTTATACGGTATGAGTAATGCGTTATGCGTTATGCGTTATGCGTTATGCGTTATGCGTTGTGCGTTATGCGTTATGCGTTCTGTGTTGTGCGTTGTGCGTTGTGCGTTATGCTTTATGCGTTATGCGTTATGCGTTATGCGTTATGCGTTATGCGTTATGCGTTATGCGTTACGCGTTATGCGTTTTGCGTTATGCGTTATGCGTTATGCGTTATGGGTTATGTTTTATGCGTTATGCGTTATGCGTTATGCGTTATGCGTTATGCGTTATGCGTTATGCGTTGTGCGTTATGCGTTGTTCGTTATGCGTTATGCGTTGGGCGTTATACGTTTGCGTTATGCGTTATGCGTTATGCGTTATGCGTTATGCGTTGTGCGTTATGCGTTGTTCGTTATGCGTTATGCGTTATGCGTTATGCGTTATACGGTTTGAGTTATGCGTTATGCGTTATACGTTATTGGTTTATGCGTTATGCGTTATGCGTTATGCGTTATGCGTTATGCGTTATGAGTTATGCGTTATGCGTTATGCGTTATGCGTTATGCGTTATACGGTTTGAGTTATGCGTTATGCATTATACGGTTTGAGTTATGCGTTATGCGTTATACGTTATTGGTTTATGGGTTATGCGTTATGCGTTATGCGTTATGCGTTATGCGTTATGCGTTATGCGTTATGCTTTATGCGTTATGCGTTATGCGTTATGCGTTATGCATTTTGCGTTATGCGCCATGCGTTATGCGTTATGCGTTATGCGTTATGCGTTATGCGTTTTGCGTTATGCGTTATGCGTTATGCGTTATGGGTTATGTTTTGTGCGCTATGCGTTATGCGTTATGCGTTATGCGTTATGCGTTATGCGTTATGCGTTATGCGTTGTTAGTTATGCTTTATGCGTTGGGCGTTATACGGTTTGAGTTATGCGTTATGCGTTATACGGTTTGAGTTATGCGTTATGCGTTATACGTTATTGGTTTATGCGTTATGCGTTATGCGTTATGCGTTATGCGTTATGCGTTTTGCGTTATGCGTTATGGGCTATGTTTTATGCGTTATGCGTTATGCGTTATGCGTTATGCGTTATGCATTTTGCGTTATGCGCCATGCGTTATGCGTTATGAGTTATGCGTTATGCGTTATGCGTCTTGCGTTATGCGTTATGCGTTATACGGTTTGAGTTATGCGTTATGCGTTATACGTTATTGGTTTATGCGTTATGCGTTATGCGTTATGCGTTATGCGTTATGCGTTATGCGTTATGCGTTATGCGTTATGCGTTTTGCGTTATGCGTTATGCGTTATGCGTTATGGGTTATGTTTTATGCGCTATGCGTTATGCGTTATGCGTTATGCGTTGTTCGTTATGCGTTATGCGTTGGGCGTTATACGTTTGCGTTATGCGTTATGCGTTATACGTTATTGGTTTATGCGTTATGCGTTATGCGTTATGCGTTATGCGTTATGCGTTATGCGTTATGCGTTATGCGTTATGAGTTATGCGTTATGCGTTATGCGTTATGCGTTATGAGTTATGCGTTATGCGTTATGCGTTATGCGTTATACGTTATGCGTTGTTCGTTATGCGTTATGCGTTGGGCGTTATACGTTTGCGTTATGCGTTATGCGTTATACGTTATTGGTTTATGCGTTATACGTTTGCGTTATGCGTTATACGTTATTGGTTTATGCGTTATGCGTTATGCGTTATGCGTTATGCGTTATGCGTTATGCGTTATGCGTTATGCGTTATGCGTTATGCGTTATGCGTTATGAGTTATGCGTTATGCGTTATGCGTTATGCGTTATACGGTTTGAGTTATGCGTTATGCATTATACGGTTTGAGGTATGCGTTATGCGTTATACGTTATTGGTTTATGCGTTATGCGTTATGCGTTATGCGTTATGCGTTATGCTTTATGCGTTATGCGTTATGCGTTATGAATTTTGCGTTATGCGCCATGCGTTATGCGTTATGAGTTATGCGTTATGCGTTATGCGTTATGCGTTATACGTTATTGGTTTATGCGTTATGCGTTATGCGTTATGCGTTATGCGTTATGCGTTATGCGTTTTGCGTTATGCGTTTTGCGTTATGCGTTATGCGTTATGCGTTATGGGTTATGTTTTATGCGCTATGCGTTATGCGTTATGCGTTATGCGTTATGCGTTATGCGTTATGCATTATGCGATTTGCTTTATGCGTTATGCATTATGAGTTATGCGTTATGCGTTATGCGTTATGCGTTATGCGTTATGCGTTATGCTTTATGCGATTTGCGTTATGCGTTATGCGTTATGCGTTATGAGTAATGCGTGATCCGTTATGCGTTATGCGTTATGCGTTATGCTATATGCGATTTGCGTTATGCATTATGCGTTATGCGTTATGCGTTATGATTTATGCATTTTGCGTTATGCGATATGCGTTATGCGTTTTGGGTTATTCGTTATGCGTTATGGGTTATGCTTTATGCGTTATGCGTTATGCGTTATGCGTTATGCGTTATGCGTTATGCGTTATGCGTTATGCGTTATGCGTTATGCGTTATGCGTTATGCGTTATGTGTTATGCGTAATGATTTATGCGTTATGCGTTATGAGTAATCCGTGATCGGTTATGCATTATGCGTTATGATTTATGCGTTATGCGTTATGCTTTATGCGATTTGCGTTATGCGTTATGCATTATGAGTTATGCGTTATGCGTTATGCGTTATGCGTTATGCGTTATGCGTTATGCGTTATGCGTTATGCGTTATGCGTTATGCGTTATGCGTTATGCGTTATGCGTTATGCGTTATGCGTTATGTGTTATGCTTTATGCATTATGCGTTATTCGTTATGCGTTATGAGTAATGCGTGATCCGTTATGCGTTATGCGTTATGATTTATGCGTCATGCGTTATGCGTGTTCCGTTATGCATTTTGCGTTATGCGATATGCGTTATGCGTTTTGGGTTATTCGTTATGCGTTATGGGTTATGCGCTATGCGTTATGCGTTATGTATTATGCGTTATTCGGTATGCGTTATGAGTAATGCGTGATCCGTTATGCGTTATGCGTAATGCGTTATGCGTAATGTTTTATGCGTTATGCATTATGCGTTATGCGTGTTCCGTTATGCATTTTGCGTTATGCGATATGCGTTATGCGTTTTGGGTTATTCGTTATGCGTTATGGGTCATGCTTTATGCGTTATGCGTTATGCGTTATGCGTTATGCGTTATGCGTTATGGGTTATGTTTTATGCGTTATGCGTTATGCGTTATGCGTTATGCGTTATGCGTTATGCGTTATGCGTTATGCGTTATGCTTTATGCGTGTTCCGTTATGCGTTATGAGTAATGCGTGAACCGTTATGCGTTATGCGTTTTGCGATATTCGTTATGCGTTATGCGTTGGGCGTTATACGTTTGCGTTATGCGTTATGCGTTATACGTTATTGGTTTATGCGTTATGCGTTATGCGTTATGCGTTATGCGTTATGCGTTATGCGTTATGCGTTATGCGTTATGCGTTATGAGTTATGCGTTATGCGTTATGCGTTATGCGTTATGAGTTATGCGTTATGCGTTATGCGTTATGCGTTATACGTTATGCGTTGTTCGTTATGCGTTATGCGTTGGGCGTTATACGTTTGCGTTATGCGTTATGCGTTATACGTTATTGGTTTATGCGTTATACGTTTGCGTTATGCGTTATACGTTATTGGTTTATGCGTTATGCGTTATGCGTTATGCGTTATGCGTTATGCGTTATGCGTTATGCGTTATGCGTTATGCGTTATGCGTTATGCGTTATGAGTTATGCGTTATGCGTTATGCGTTATGCGTTATACGGTTTGAGTTATGCGTTATGCATTATACGGTTTGAGGTATGCGTTATGCGTCATACGTTATTGGTTTATGCGTTATGCGTTATGCGTTATGCGTTATGCGTTATGCTTTATGCGTTATGCGTTATGCGTTATGAATTTTGCGTTATGCGCCATGCGTTATGCGTTATGAGTTATGCGTCATGCGTTATGCGTTATGCGTTATACGTTATTGGTTTATGCGTTATGCGTTATGCGTTATGCGTTATGCGTTATGCGTTATGCGTTTTGCGTTATGCGTTTTGCGTTATGCGTTATGCGTTATGCGTTATGGGTTATGTTTTATGCGCTATGCGTTATGCGTTATGCGTTATGCGTTATGCGTTATGCGTTATGCATTATGCGATTTGCTTTATGCGTTATGCATTATGAGTTATGCGTTATGCGTTATGCGTTATGCGTTATGCGTTATGCTTTATGCGATTTGCGTTATGCGTTATGCGTTATGCGTTATGAGTAATGCGTGATCCGTTATGCGTTATGCGTTATGCGTTATGCTATATGCGATTTGCGTTATGCGTTATGCGTTATGCGTTATGCGTTATGATTTATGCATTTTGCGTTATGCGATATGCGTTATGCGTTTTGGGTTATTCGTTATGCGTTATGGGTTATGCTTTATGCGTTATGCGTTATGCGTTATGCGTTATGCGTTATGCGTTATGCGTTATGCGTTATGCGTTATGCGTTATGCGTTATGCGTTATGCGTTATGTGTTATGCGTAATGATTTATGCGTTATGCGTTATGAGTAATCCGTGATCGGTTATGCATTATGCGTTATGATTTATGCGTTATGCGTTATGCTTTATGCGATTTGCGTTATGCGTTATGCATTATGAGTTATGCGTTATGCGTTATGCGTTATGCGTTATGCGTTATGCGTTATGCGTTATGCGTTATGCGTTATGCGTTATGCGTTATGCGTTATGCGTTATGCGTTATGCGTTATGCGTTATGTGTTATGCTTTATGCATTATGCGTTATTCGTTATGCGTTATGAGTAATGCGTGATCCGTTATGCGTTATGCGTTATGATTTATGCGTCATGCGTTATGCGTGTTCCGTTATGCATTTTGCGTTATGCGATATGCGTTATGCGTTTTGGGTTATTCGTTATGCGTTATGGGTTATGCGCTATGCGTTATGCGTTATGTATTATGCGTTATTCGGTATGCGTTATGAGTAATGCGTGATCCGTTATGCGTTATGCGTAATGCGTTATGCGTAATGTTTTATGCGTTATGCATTATGCGTTATGCGTGTTCCGTTATGCATTTTGCGTTATGCGATATGCGTTATGCGTTTTGGGTTATTCGTTATGCGTTATGGGTCATGCTTTATGCGTTATGCGTTATGCGTTATGCGTTATGCGTTATGCGTTATGGGTTATGTTTTATGCGTTATGCGTTATGCGTTATGCGTTATGCGTTATGCGTTATGCGTTATGCGTTATGCGTTATGCTTTATGCGTGTTCCGTTATGCGTTATGAGTAATGCGTGATCCGTTATGCGTTATGCGTTTTGCGATATTCGTTATACGTTGTGCTTTATGCGTTATGCGTTATGGATTATGCATTATGATTTATGCGTTATGCGTTATGCGTTATGCGTTATGCGTTATGGGTTATGCGTTATGCGTTATGCGTTATGCGTTATGCGTTATGCGTTATGCGTTATGCGTTATGCGTTATGGGTTATGTTTTATGCGTT
Source organism: Lasioglossum morio (assembly GCA_916610235.2). NCBI lineage: Eukaryota > Metazoa > Arthropoda > Insecta > Hymenoptera > Halictidae > Lasioglossum > Lasioglossum morio. The sequence goes on along the minus strand of CAKAJA020000144.1, from coordinate 349,599 downwards.
ATGCGTTATGCGTTATGCGTTATGCGTTATGCGTTATGCGTTATGCGTTATGCGTTATGCGTAATGCGTTTTGCGTTATGCGTTATGCGTTATGCGTTATGCGTTATGGGTTATGTATTATGCGTTATGCGTTATGCGTTATGCGTTATGCGTTATGCGTTATGCGTTATGCGTTATGCGTTATGCGTTATGCGTTATGCGTTGGGCGTAATACGTTTGCGTTATGCGTTATACGGTTTGAGTTATGCGTTATGCGTTATACGTTATTGGTTTATGCGTTATGCGTTATGCGTTATGCGTTATGCGTTATGCGTTATGCGTTATGCGTTATGCGTTATGAGTTATGCGTTATGCGTTATGCGTTATGCGTTATGCGTTATGCGTTATACGGTTTGAGTTATGCGTTATGCATTATACGGTTTGAGTTATGCGTTATGCGTTATACGTTATTGGTTTATGCGTTATGCGTTATGCGTTATGCGTTATGCGTTATGCGTTATGCGTTATGCGTTATGCTTTATGCGTTAAGCGTTATGCGTTATGCATTTTGCGTTATGCGCCATGCGTTATGCGTTATGAGTTATGCGTTATGCATTATGCGTTATGCGTTATACGTTATTGGTTTATGCGTTATGCGTTATGCGTTATGCGTTATGCGTTATGCGTTTTGCGTTATGCGTTACGCGTTATGCGTTATGGGTTATGTTTTATGCGCTATGCGTTATGCGTTATGCGTTATGCGTTATGCGTTATGGGTTATGCGTTATGCGTTTTTAGTTATGCTTTATGCGTTGGGCATTATACGGTTTGAGTTATGCGTTATGCGTTATACGGTTTGAGTTATGCGTTATGCGTTATACGTTATTGGTTTATGCGTTATGCGTTATGCGTTATGCGTTATGCGTTATGCGTTATGCGTTATGCGTTTTGCGTTATGCGTTATGGGCTATGTTTTATGCGTTATGCGTTATGCGTTATGCGTTATGCATTTTGCGTTATGCGCCATGCGTTATGCGTTATGCGTTATGCGTTATGCGTTATGCGTTATGCGTTATGCGTTATGCGTTATGCGTTGGGCGTAATACGTTTGCGTTATGCGTTATGCGTTATGCGTTATGCGTTATGCTTTATGCGTTATGCGTTATGCGTTATACGGTATGAGTTATGCGTTATGCGTTATGCGTTATGCGTTATGCGTTATGCGTTGTGCGTTATGCGTTATGCGTTCTGTGTTGTGCGTTGTGCGTTGTGCGTTATGCTTTATGCGTTATGCGTTATGCGTTATACGGTTTGAGTTATGCGTTATGCGTTATACGGTTTGAGTTATGCGTTATGCGTTATACGTTACTGGTTTATGCGTTATGCGTTATGCGTTATGCGTTTTGCGTTATGCGTTATGGGTTATGTTTTATGCGTTATGCGTTATGCGTTATGCGTTATGCGTTATGCGTTATGCGTTATGCGTTATGCGTTATGCGTTATGCGTTTTGCGTTATGCGTTATGGGTTATGTTTTATGCGTTATGCGTTATGCGTTATGCGTTATGTGTTATGCGTTATGCGTTATGCGTTATGCGTTATGCGTTGGGCGTTATACGTTTGCGTTATGCGTTATGCGTTATGCGTTATGCTTTATGCGTTATGCGTTATGCGTTATGCGTTATGCATTTTGCGTTATGCGCCATGAGTTATGCGTTATGAGTTATGCGTTATGCGTTATGCGTTATGCGTTATGCATTATGCGTTATGCGTTATGCGTTATGCTTTATGCGTTATGCGTTATGCGTTATACGGTATGAGTTATGCGTTATGCGTTATGCGTTATGCGTTATGCGTTATGCGTTATGCGTTATGCGTTATGCCTTGTGCGTTATGCGTTATGCGTTCTGTGTTGTGCGTTGTGCGTTGTGCGTTATGCTATATGCGTTATGCGTTATGCGTTATGCGTTATGCGTTATGCGTTATGCGTTATGCGTTATGCGTTACGCGTTATGCGTTTTGCGTTATGCGTTATGCGTTATGCGTTATGGGTTATGTTTTATGCGTTATGCGTTATGCGTTATGCGTTATGCGTTGTGCGTTATGCGTTGTTCGTTATGCGTTATGCGTTGGGCGTTAAACGTTTGCGTTATGCGTTATGCGTTATGCGTTATGCGTTGTGCGTTATGCGTTGTTCGTTATGCGTTATGCGTTGGGCGTTATACGTTTGCGTTATGCGTTAAGCGTTATGCGTTATGCTTTATGCGTTATGCGTTATGCGTTATGCGTTATGCATTTTGCGTTATGCGCCATGCGTTATGCGTTATGCGTTTTGCGTTATGCGTTATGCGTTATGCGTTATGCGTTATGCGTTGTGCGTTATGCGTTGTTCGTTATGCGTTATGCGTTGGGCGTTATACGTTTGCGTTATGCGTTATGCGTTATGCGTTATGCGTTATGCGTTATACGGTTTGAGTTATGCGTTATGCATTATACGGTTTGAGTTATGCGTTATGCGTTATACGTTATTGGTTTATGCGTTATGCGTTATGCGTTACGCGTTATGCGTTATGCGTTATGCGTTATGCTTTATGCGTTAAGCGTTATGCGTTATGCATTTTGCGTTATGCGCCATGCGTTATGCGTTATGAGTTATGCGTTATGCATTATGCGTTATGCGTTATACGTTATTGGTTTATGCGTTATGCGTTATGCGTTAAGCGTTATGCGTTATGCATTTTGCGTTATGCGCCATGCGTTATGCGTTATGAGTTATGCGTTATGCATTATGCGTTATGCGTTATACGTTATTGGTTTATGCGTTATGCGTTATGCGTTATGCGTTATGCGTTATGCGTTTTGTGTTATGCGTTACGCGTTATGCGTTATGGGTTATGTTTTATGCGCTATGCGTTATGCGTTATGCGTTATGCGTTATGGGTTATGCGTTATGCGTTGTTAGTTATGCTTTATGCGTTGGGCGTTATACGGTTTGAGTTATGCGTTATGCGTTATACGGTTTGAGTTATGCGTTATGCGTTATACGTTATTGGTTTATGCGTTATGCGTTATGCGTTATGCGTTATGCGTTATGCGTTATGCGTTTTGCGTTATGCGTTATGGGCTATGTTTTATGCGTTATGCGTTATGCGTTATGCGTTATGCGTTATGCATTTTGCGTTATGCGCCATGCGTTATGCGTTATGAGTTATGCGTTATGCGTTATGCGTTATGCGTTATGCGTTATGCGTTATACGGTTTGAGTTATGCGATATGCGTTATACGTTATTGGTTTATGCGTTATGCGTTATGCGTTATGCGTTATGCGTTATGCGTTATGCGTTATGCGTTATGCGTTATGCGTTATACGGTATGAGTTATGCGTTATGCGTTATGCGTTATGCGTTATGCGTTATGCGTTTTGCGTTATGCGTTATGCGTTATGCGTTATGGGTTATGTTTTATGCGCTATGCGTTATGCGTTATGCGTTATGCGTTGTTCGTTATGCGTTATGCGTTGGGCGTTATACGTTTGCGTTATGCGTTATGCGTTATACGTTATTGGTTTATGCGTTATGCGTTATGCGTTATGCGTTATGCGTTATGCGTTATGCGTTATGCGTTATGAGTTATGCGTTATGCGTTATGCGTTATGCGTTATGAGTTATGCGTTATGCGTTATGCGTTATGCGTTATACGTTATGCGTTGTTCGTTATGCGTTATGCGTTGGGCGTTATACGTTTGCGTTATGCGTTATGGGTTATACGTTATTGGTTTATGCGTTATGCGTTATGCGTTATGCGTTATGCGTTATGCGTTATGCGTTATGCGTTATGCATTATGAGTTATGCGTTATGCGTTATGCGTTATGCGTTATACGGTTTGAGTTATGCGTTATGCATTATACGGTTTGAGTTATGCGTTATGCGTTATACGTTATTGGTTTATGCGTTATGCGTTATGCGTTATGCGTTATGCGTTATGCGTTATGCTTTATGCGTTATACGTTATTGGTTTATGCGTTATGCGTTATGCGTTATGCGTTATGCGTTATGCGTTATGCGTTATGCGTTATGCGTTATGCGTTTTGCGTTATGCGTTATGCGTTATGCGTTATGGGTTATGTTTTATGCGCTATGCGTTATGCGTTATGCGTTATGCGTTATGCGTTATGCGTTAAGCGTTATGCGTTGTTCGTTATGCGTTATGCGTTGGGCGTTATACGTTTTCGTTATGCGTTATGCGTTATACGTTATGTGTTATGCGTTATGCGTTATGCGTTATGCATTTTGCGTTATGCGCCATGCGTTATGCGTTATGAGTTATGCGTTATGCGTTATGCGTTATGCGTTATGCGTTATGCGTTATGCGTTATGCGTTATACGGTTTGAGTTATGCGTGATGCGTTATACGGTTTGAGTTATGCGTTATGCGTTATACGTTATTGGTTTATGCGTTATGCGTTATGCGTTTAGCGTTATGCGTTATGCGTTTTGCGTTATGCGTTATGGGCTATGTTTTATGCGTTATGCGTTATGCGTTATGCGTTATGCGTTATGCGTTATGCGTTATGCGTTATGCGTTATGCGTTATGCGTTATGCGTTATGCGTTATACGGTATGAGTTATGCGTTATGCGTTATGCGTTATGCGTTATGCGTTATGCGTTATGCGTTATGCGTTATGCGGTATGCGTTATGCGTTATGCGTTATGCGTTATGCGGTATGCGTTATGCGTTATGCGTTATGCGTTCTGTGTTGTGCGTTGTGCGTTGTGCGTTATGCTTTATGCGTTATGCGTTATGCGTTATGCGTTATGCGTTATGCGTTATGCGTTATGCGTTATGCGTTATGCGTTATGCGTTATGCGTTATGCGTTATGCGTTATGCGTTATGCGTTATGCGTTATGCGTTGTTCGTTATGCGTTCTGCGTTAGGCGTTATACGTTTGCGTTATGCGTTATGCGTTATGCGTTATGCGTTATGCGTTATGCGTTATGCGTTATGCGTTTTGCGTTATGGGTTATGCGTTATGCGTTATGGGTTATGTTTTATGCGTTATGCGTTATGCGTTATGCGTTGTGCGTTATGCGTTGTTCGTTATGCGTTATGCGTTGGGCGTTATACGTTTGCGTTATGCGTTATGCGTTATGCGTAATGCTTTATGCGTTATGCGTTATGCGTTATGCGTTATGCATTTTGCGTTATGCGCCATGCGTTATGCGTTATGAGTTATGCGATATGCGTTATGCGTTATGCGTTATGCGTTATGCGTTATGCTTTATGCGTTATGCGTTATGCGTTATACGGTATGAGTTATGCGTTATGCGTTATGCGTTATGCGCTATGCGTTATGCGTTTTGCGTTGTTCGTTATGCGTTATGCGTTGGGCGTTATACGTTTGCGTTATGCGTTATGCGTTATGCGTTATGCTTTATGCGTTATGCGTTATGCGTTATGCATTTTGCGTTATGCGCCATGCGTTATGCGTTATGAGTTATGCGTTATGCGTTTTGCGTTATGCTTTATGCGTTATGCGTTATGCTTTATGCGTTATGCATGATCCCTTATGCGTTAGGCGTTATGCGTTGTGCGTAATCCGTTATGCGTTAGGCGTTATGCGTTATGCGTTATGCATTTTGCGTTATGCGCCATGCGTTATGCGTTATGCGCTTTGCGTTATGCGTTATGCGTTATGCGTTGTTCGTTATGCGTTATGCGTTATGCGTTTTGCGTTATGCGTTATACGTTTGCGTTATGCGTTATGCATTATCCGTTATGCGTTATGCGTTATGAGTTATGAGTTATGCGTTATGCGTTATGCGTTATGCGTTATGCGTTATGCGTTATGCTTTATGCGTTATGCGTTATGCGTTATACGGTATGAGTTATGCGTTATGCGTTATGCGTTATGCGTTATGCGTTATGCGTTATGCGTTGTGCGTTATGCGTTATGCGTTCTGTGTTGTGCGTTGTGCGTTGTGCGTTATGCTTTATGCGTTATGCGTTATGCGTTATGCGTTATGCGTTATGCGTTATGCGTTATGCGTTATGCGTTACGCGTTATGCGTTTTGCGTTATGCGTTATGCGTTATGCGTTATGGGTTATGTTTTATGCGTTATGCGTTATGCGTTATGCGTTGTGCGTTATGCGTTGTTCGTTATGCGTTATGCGTTGGGCGTTATACGTTTGCGTTATGCGTTATGCGTTATGCGTTATGCGTTATGCGTTGTGCGTTATGCGTTGTTCGTTATGCGTTATGCGTTGGGCGTTATACGTTTGCGTTATGCGTTATGCGTTATGCGTTATGCGTTATGCTTTATGCGTTATGCGTTATGCGTTATGCATTATGCATTTTGCGTTATGCGCCATGCGTTATGCGTTATGCGTTATGCGTTATACGGTTTGAGTTATGCGTTATGCGTTATACGTTATTGGTTTATGCGTTATGCGTTATGCGTTATGCGTTATGCGTTATGCGTTATGAGTTATGCGTTATGCGTTATGCGTTATGCGTTATGCGTTATGAGTTATGCGTTATGCGTTATGCGTTATGCGTTATGCGTTATGCGTTATACGGTTTGAGTTATGCGTTATGCATTATACGGTTTGAGTTATGCGTTATGCGTTATACGTTATTGGTTTATGCGTTATGCGTTATGCGTTATGCGTTATGCGTTATGCGTTATGCGTTATGCGTTATGCGTTATGCTTTATGCGTTAAGCGTTATGCGTTATGCATTTTGCGTTATGCGCCATGCGTTATGCGTTATGAGTTATGCGTTATGCATTATGCGTTATGCGTTATACGTTATTGGTTTATGCGTTATGCGTTATGCGTTATGCGTTATGCGTTATGCGTTTTGCGTTATGCGTTACGCGTTATGCGTTATGGGTTATGTTTTATGCGCTATGCGTTATGCGTTATGCGTTATGCGTTATGCGTTATGGGTTATGCGTTATGCGTTGTTAGTTATGCTTTATGCGTTGGGCGTTATACGGTTTGAGTTATGCGTTATGCGTTATACGGTTTGAGTTATGCGTTATGCGTTATACGTTATTGGTTTATGCGTTATGCGTTATGCGTTATGCGTTATGCGTTATGCGTTATGCGTTTTGCGTTATGCGTTATGGGCTATGTTTTATGCGTTATGCGTTATGCGTTATGCGTTATGCGTTATGCATTTTGCGTTATGCGCCATGCGTTATGCGTTATGCGTTATGGGTTATGTATTATGCGTTATGCGTTATGCGTTATGCGTTATGCGTTGTGCGTTATGCGTTGTTCGTTATGCGTTATGCGTTGGGCGTTATACGTTTGCGTTATGCGTTATGCTTTATGCGTTATGCGTTATGCGTTATGCGTTATGCATTTTGCGTTATGCGCCATGCGTTATGCGTTATGAGTTATGCGTTATGCGTTATGCGTTATGCGTTATGCGTTATGCGTTATGCGTTATGCGTTATGCGTTATGCGTTGGGCGTAATACGTTTGCGTTATGCGTTATGCGTTATGCGTTATGCGTTATGCTTTATGCGTTATGCGTTATGCGTTATACGGTATGAGTTATGCGTTATGCGTTATGCGTTATGCGTTATGCGTTATGCGTTGTGCGTTATGCGTTATGCGTTCTGTGTTGTGCGTTGTGCGTTGTGCGTTATGCTTTATGCGTTATGCGTTATGCGTTATACGGTTTGAGTTATGCGTTATGCGTTATACGGTTTGAGTTATGCGTTATGCGTTATACGTTATTGGTTTATGCGTTATGCGTTATGCGTTATGCGTTTTGCGTTATGCGTTATGGGTTATGTTTTATGCGTTATGCGTTATGCGTTATGCGTTATGCGTTATGCGTTATGCGTTATGCGTTATGCGTTATGCGTTTTGCGTTATGCGTTATGCGTTATGCGTTATGGGTTATGTATTATGCGTTATGCGTTATGCGTTATGCGTTGTGCGTTATGCGTTGTTCGTTATGCATTATGCGTTGGGCGTTATACGTTTGCGTTATGCGTTATGCGTTATGCGTTATGCGTTATGCTTTATGCGTTATGCGTTATGCGTTATGCGTTATGCATTTTGCGTTATGCGCCATGAGTTATGCGTTATGAGTTATGCGTTATGCGTTATGCGTTATGCGTTATGCATTATGCGTTATGCGTTATGCGTTATGCTTTATGCGTTATGCGTTATGCGTTATACGGTATGAGTTATGCGTTATGCGTTATGCGTTATGCGTTATGCGTTATGCCTTGTGCGTTATGCGTTATGCGTTCTGTGTTGTGCGTTGTGCGTTGTGCGTTATGCTATATGCGTTATGCGTTATGCGTTATGCGTTATGCGTTATGCGTTATGCGTTATGCGTTATGCGTTACGCGTTATGCGTTTTGCGTTATGCGTTATGCGTTATGCGTTATGGGTTATGTTTTATGCGTTATGCGTTATGCGTTATGCGTTATGCGTTGTGCGTTATGCGTTGTTCGTTATGCGTTATGCGTTGGGCGTTATACGTTTGCGTTATGCGTTATGCGTTATGCGTTATGCGTTATCCGTTGTGCGTTATGCGTTGTTCGTTATGCGTTATGCGTTGGGCGTTATACGTTTGCGTTATGCGTTATGCGTTATGCGTTATGCTTTATGCGTTATGCGTTATGCGTTATGCGTTATGCATTTTGCGTTATGCGCCATGCGTTATGCGTTATGCGTTATGCGTTATACGGTTTGAGTTATGCGTTATGCGTTATACGTTATTGGTTTATGCGTTATGCGTTATGCGTTATGCGTTATGCGTTATGCGTTATGCGTTATGCGTTATGAGTTATGCGTTATGCGTTATGCGTTATGCGTTATGCGTTATACGGTTTGAGTTATGCGTTATGCATTATACGGTTTGAGTTATGCGTTATGCGTTATACGTTATTGGTTTATGCGTTATGCGTTATGCGTTATGCGTTATGCGTTATGCGTTATGCTTTATGCGTTAAGCGTTATGCGTTATGCATTTTGCGTTATGCGCCATGCGTTATGCGTTATGAGTTATGCGTTATGCATTATGCGTTATGCGTTATACGTTATTGGTTTATGCGTTATGCGTTATGCGTTAAGCGTTATGCGTTATGCATTTTGCGTTATGCGCCATGCGTTATGCGTTATGAGTTATGCGTTATGCATTATGCGTTATGCGTTATACGTTATTGGTTTATGCGTTATGCGTTATGCGTTATGCGTTATGCGTTATGCGTTTTGCGTTATGCGTTACGCGTTATGCGTTATGGGTTATGTTTTATGCGCTATGCGTTATGCGTTATGCGTTATGCGTTATGGGTTATGCGTTATGCGTTGTTAGTTATGCTTTATGCGTTGGGCGTTATACGGTTTGAGTTATGCGTTATGCGTTATACGGTTTGAGTTATGCGTTATGCGTTATACGTTATTGGTTTATGCGTTATGCGTTATGCGTTATGCGTTATGCGTTATGCGTTTTGCGTTATGCGTTATGGGCTATGTTTTATGCGTTATGCGTTATGCGTTATGCGTTATGCGTTATGCATTTTGCGTTATGCGCCATGCGTTATGCGTTATGAGTTATGCGTTATGCGTTATGCGTTATGCGTTATGCGTTATGCGTTATACGGTTTGAGTTATGCGATATGCGTTATACGTTATTGGTTTATGCGTTATGCGTTATGCGTTATGCGTTATGCGTTATGCGTTATGCGTTATGCGTTATGCGTTATGCGTTATGCGTTATGCGTTATACGGTATGAGTTATGCGTTATGCGTTATGCGTTATGCGTTATGCGTTATGCGTTTTGCGTTATGCGTTATGCGTTATGCGTTATGGGTTATGTTTTATGCGCTATGCGTTATGCGTTATGCGTTATGCGTTGTTCGTTATGCGTTATGCGTTGGGCGTTATACGTTTGCGTTATGCGTTATGCGTTATACGTTATTGGTTTATGCGTTATGCGTTATGCGTTATGCGTTATGCGTTATGCGTTATGCGTTATGCGTTATGAGTTATGCGTTATGCGTTATGCGTTATGCGTTATGCGTTATGAGTTATGCGTTATGCGTTATGCGTTATGCGTTATACGTTATGCGTTGTTCGTTATGTGTTATGCGTTGGGCGTTATACGTTTGCGTTATGCGTTATGCGTTATACGTTATTGGTTTATGCGTTATGCGTTATGCGTTATGCGTTATGCGTTATGCGTTATGCGTTATGCATTATGAGTTATGCGTTATGCGTTATGCGTTATGCGTTATACGGTTTGAGTTATGCGTTATGCATTATACGGTTTGAGTTATGCGTTATGCGTTATACGTTATTGGTTTATGCGTTATGCGTTATGCGTTATGCGTTATGCGTTATGCTTTATGCGTTATACGTTATTGGTTTATGCGTTATGCGTTATGCGTTATGCGTTATGCGTTATGCGTTATGCGTTATGCGTTATGCGTTTTGCGTTATGCGTTATGCGTTATGCGTTATGGGTTATGTTTTATGCGCTATGCGTTATGCGTTATGCGTTATGCGTTATGCGTTATGCGTTAAGCGTTATGCGTTGTTCGTTATGCGTTATGCGTTGGGCGTTATACGTTTTCGTTATGCGTTATGCGTTATACGTTATGTGTTATGCGTTATGCGTTATGCGTTATGCATTTTGCGTTATGCGCCATGCGTTATGCGTTATGAGTTATGCGTTATGCGTTATGCGTTATGCGTTATGCGTTATGCGTTATGCGTTATGCGTTATACGGTTTGAGTTATGCGTGATGCGTTATACGGTTTGAGTTATGCGTTATGCGTTATACGTTATTGGTTTATGCGTTATGCGTTATGCGTTTAGCGTTATGCGTTATGCGTTTTGCGTTATGCGTTATGGGCTATGTTTTATGCGTTATGCGTTATGCGTTATGCGTTATGCGTTATGCGTTATGCGTTATGCGTTATGCGTTATGCGTTATGCGTTATGCGTTATGCGTTATGCGTTATGCGTTATGCGTTATACGGTATGAGTTATGCGTTATGCGTTATGCGTTATGCGTTATGCGTTATGCGTTATGCGTTATGCGGTATGCGTTATGCGTTATGCGTTATGCGTTATGCGTTATGCGTTATGCGTTATGCGTTAAGCGTTATGCGTTGTTCGTTATGCGTTATGCGTTGGGCGTTATACGTTTTCGTTATGCGTTATGCGTTATACGTTATGTGTTATGCGTTATGCGTTATGCGTTATGCATTTTGCGTTATGCGCCATGCGTTATGCGTTATGAGTTATGCGTTATGCGTTATGCGTTATGCGATATGCGTTATGCGTTATGCGTTATGCGTTATACGGTTTGAGTTATGCGTGATGCGTTATACGGTTTGAGTTATGCGTTATGCGTTATACGTTATTGGTTTATGCGTTATGCGTTATGCGTTTAGCGTTATGCGTTATGCGTTTTGCGTTATGCGTTATGGGCTATGTTTTATGCGTTATGCGTTATGCGTTATGCGTTATGCGTTATGCGTTATGCGTTATGCGTTATGCGTTATGCGTTATGCGTTATGCGTTATGCGTTATGCGTTATGCGTTATGCGTTATACGGTATGAGTTATGCGTTATGCGTTATGCGTTATGCGTTATGCGTTATGCGTTATGCGTTATGCGGTATGCGTTATGCGTTATGCGTTATGCGTTATGCGTTATGCGTTATGCGTTATGCGTTATGCGTTATGCGTTATGCGTTAGGCGTTATGCGTTCTGTGTTGTGCGTTGTGCGTTGTGCGTTATGCTTTATGCGTTATGCGTTATGCGTTATGCGTTATGCGTTATGCGTTATGCGTTATGCGTTATGCGTTATGCGTTATGCGTTATGCGTTATGCGTTATGCGTTATGCGTTATGCGTTATGCGTTGTTCGTTATGCGTTCTGCGTTAGGCGTTATACGTTTGCGTTATGCGTTATGCGTTATGCGTTATGCGTTATGCGTTATGCGTTATGCGTTATGCGTTATGCGTTTTGCGTTATGGGTTATGCGTTATGCGTTATGGGTTATGTTTTATGCGTTATGCGTTATGCGTTATGCGTTGTGCGTTATGCGTTGTTCGTTATGCGTTATGCGTTGGGCGTTATACGTTTGCGTTATGCGTTATGCGTTATGCGTTATGCTTTATGCGTTATGCGTTATGCGTTATGCGTTATGCATTTTGCGTTATGCGCCATGCGTTATGCGTTATGAGTTATGCGTTATGCGTTTTGCGTTATGCTTTATGCGTTAGGCGTTATGCGTTATACGGTATGAGTTATGCGTTATGCGTTATGCGTTATGCGTTATGCGTTATGCGTTATGCGTTGTGCGTTATGCGTTATGCGTTCTGTGTTGTGCGTTGTGCGTTGTGCGTTATGCTTTATGCGTTATGCGTTATGCGTTATGCGTTATGCGTTATGCGTTATGCGTTATGCTTTATGCGTTATGCATGATCCCTTATGCGTTAGGCGTTATGCGTTGTGCGTGATCCGTTATGCGTTAGGCGTTATGCGTTATGCGTTATGCATTTTGCGTTATGCGCCATGCGTTATGCGTTATGCGCTTTGCGTTATGCGTTATGCGTTATGCGTTGTTCGTTATGCGTTATGCGTTATGCGTTTTGCGTTATGCGTTATACGTTTGCGTTATGCGTTATGCATTATCCGTTATGCGTTATGCGTTATGAGTTATGAGTTATGCGTTATGCGTTATGCGTTATGCGTTATGCGTTATGCGTTATGCGTTATGCTTTATGCGTTATGCGTTATGCGTTATACGGTATGAGTTATGCGTTATGCGTTATGCGTTATGCGTTATGCGTTATGCGTTATGCGTTGTGCGTTATGCGTTATGCGTTCTGTGTTGTGCGTTGTGCGTTGTGCGTTATGCTTTATGCGTTATGCGTTATGCGTTATGCGTTATGCGTTATGCGTTATGCGTTACGCGTTATGCGTTTTGCGTTATGCGTTATGCGTTATGCGTTATGGGTTATGTTTTATGCGTTATGCGTTATGCGTTATGCGTTATGCGTTGTGCGTTATGCGTTGTTCGTTATGCGTTATGCGTTGGGCGTTATACGTTTGCGTTATGCGTTATGCGTTATGCGTTATGCGTTATGCGTTGTGCGTTATGCGTTGTTCGTTATGCGTTATGCGTTGGGCGTTATACGTTTGCGTTATGCGTTATGCGTTATGCGTTATGCTTTATGCGTTATGCGTTATGCGTTATGCGTTATGCATTTTGCGTTATGCGCCATGCGTTATGCGTTATGCGTTATGCGTTATACGGTTTGAGTTATGCGTTATGCGTTATACGTTATTGGTTTATGCGTTATGCGTTATGCGTTATGCGTTATGCGTTATGCGTTATGAGTTATGCGTTATGCGTTATGCGTTATGCGTTATGCGTTATACGGTTTGAGTTATGCGTTATGCATTATACGGTTTGAGTTATGCGTTATGCGTTATACGTTATTGGTTTATGCGTTATGCGTTATGCGTTATGCGTTATGCGTTATGCGTTATGCTTTATGCGTTAAGCGTTATGCGTTATGCATTTTGCGTTATGCGCCATGCGTTATGCGTTATGAGTTATGCGTTATGCATTATGCGTTATGCGTTATACGTTATTGGTTTATGCGTTATGCGTTATGCGTTATGCGTTATGCGTTTTGCGTTATGCGTTATGCGTTATGCGTTATGGGTTATGTTTTATGCGCTATGCGTTATGCGTTATGCGTTATGCGTTATGCGTTATGGGTTATGCGTTATGCGTTGTTAGTTATGCTTTATGCGTTGGGCGTTATACGTTATTGGTTTATGCGTTATGCGTTATGCGTTATGCGTTATGCGTTTTGCGTTATGCGTTATGGGCTACGTTTTATGCGTTATGCGTTATGCGTTATGCGTTATGCATTTTGCGCTATGCGCCATGCGTTATGCGTTATGCATTATGCGTTATGCGTTATACGTTATTGGTTTATGCGTTATGCGTTATGCGTTATGCGTTAGGCGTTATGCGTTCTGTGTTGTGCGTTGTGCGTTGTGCGTTATGCTTTATGCGTTATGCGTTATGCGTTATGCGTTATGCGGTATGCGTTATGCGTTATGCGTTATGCGTTATGCGTTATGCGTTATGCGTTATGCGTTATGCGTTATGCGTTATGCGTTGTTCGTTATGCGTTCTGCGTTAGGCGTTATACGTTTGCGTTATGCGTTATGCGTTATGCGTTATGCGTTATGCGTTATGCGTTATGCGTTATGCGTTATGCGTTATGCGTTTTGCGTTATGGGTTATGCGTTATGCGTTATGGGTTATGTTTTATGCGTTATGCGTTATGCGTTATGCGTTGTGCGTTATGCGTTGTTCGTTATGCGTTATGCGTTGGGCGTTATACGTTTGCGTTATGCGTTATGCGTTATGCGTTATGCTTTATGCGTTATGCGTTATGCGTTATGCGTTATGCATTTTGCGTTATGCGCCATGCGTTATGCGTTATGAGTTATGCGATATGCGTTATGCGTTATGCGTTATGCGTTATGCGTTATGCGTTATGCGTTATGCTTTATGCGTTATGCGTTATGCGTTATACGGTATGAGTTATGCGTTATGCGTTATGCGTTATGCGCTATGCGTTATGCGTTTTGCGTTGTTCGTTATGCGTTATGCGTTGGGCGTTATACGTTTGCGTTATGCGTTATGCGTTATGCGTTATGCTTTATGCGTTATGCGTTATGCGTTATGCATTTTGCGTTATGCGCCATGCGTTATGCGTTATGAGTTATGCGTTATGCGTTTTGCGTTATGCTTTATGCGTTATGCGTTATGCTTTATGCGTTATGCATGATCCCTTATGCGTTAGGCGTTATGCGTTGTGCGTGATCCGTTATGCGTTAGGCGTTATGCGTTATGCGTTATGCATTTTGCGTTATGCGCCATGCGTTATGCGTTATGCGCTTTGCGTTATGCGTTATGCGTTATGCGTTGTTCGTTATGCGTTATGCGTTATGCGTTTTGCGTTATGCGTTATACGTTTGCGTTATGCGTTATGCATTATCCGTTATGCGTTATGCGTTATGAGTTATGAGTTATGCGTTATGCGTTATGCGTTATGCGTTATGCGTTATGCGTTATGCGTTATGCTTTATGCGTTATGCGTTATGCGTTATACGGTATGAGTTATGCGTTATGCGTTATGCGTTATGCGTTATGCGTTATGCGTTATGCGTTGTGCGTTATGCGTTATGCGTTCTGTGTTGTGCGTTGTGCGTTGTGCGTTATGCTTTATGCGTTATGCGTTATGCGTTATGCGTTATGCGTTATGCGTTATGCGTTATGCGTTACGCGTTATGCGTTTTGCGTTATGCGTTATGCGTTATGCGTTATGGGTTATGTTTTATGCGTTATGCGTTATGCGTTATGCGTTATGCGTTGTGCGTTATGCGTTGTTCGTTATGCGTTATGCGTTGGGCGTTATACGTTTGCGTTATGCGTTATGCGTTATGCGTTATGCGTTATGCGTTATGCGTTGTGCGTTATGCGTTGTTCGTTATGCGTTATGCGTTGGGCGTTATACGTTTGCGTTATGCGTTATGCGTTATGCGTTATGCTTTATGCGTTATGCGTTATGCGTTATGCGTTATGCATTTTGCGTTATGCGCCATGCGTTATGCGTTATGCGTTATGCGTTATACGGTTTGAGTTATGCGTTATGCGTTATACGTTATTGGTTTATGCGTTATGCGTTATGCGTTATGCGTTATGCGTTATGCGTTATGAGTTATGCGTTATGCGTTATGCGTTATGCGTTATACGGTTTGAGTTATGCGTTATGCATTATACGGTTTGAGTTATGCGTTATGCGTTATACGTTATTGGTTTATGCGTTATGCGTTATGCGTTATGCGTTATGCGTTATGCGTTATGCTTTATGCGTTAAGCGTTATGCGTTATGCATTTTGCGTTATGCGCCATGCGTTATGCGTTATGAGTTATGCGTTATGCATTATGCGTTATGCGTTATACGTTATTGGTTTATGCGTTATGCGTTATGCGTTATGCGTTATGCGTTTTGCGTTATGCGTTATGCGTTATGCGTTATGCGTTATGCGTTATGCGTTATGCGTTATGCGTTTTGCGTTATGCGTTATGGGCTATGTTTTATGCGTTATGCGTTATGCGTTATGCGTTATGCGTTATGCATTTTGCGCTATGCGCCATGCGTTATGCGTTATGAGTTATGCGTTATGCGTTATGCGTTATGCGTTGTGCGTTATGCGTTGTTCGTTATGCGTTATGCGTTGGGCGTTATACGTTTGCGTTATGCGTTATGCGTTATGCGTTATGCGTTATGCGTTGTGCGTTATGCGTTGTTCGTTATGCGTTATGCGTTGGGCGTTATACGTTTGCGTTATGCGTTATGCGTTATGCGTTATGCTTTATGCGTTATGCGTTATGCGTTATGCGTTATGCATTTTGCGTTATGCGCCATGCGTTATGCGTTATGCGTTATGCGTTATACGGTTTGAGTTATGCGTTATGCGTTATACGTTATTGGTTTATGCGTTATGCGTTATGCGTTATGCGTTATGCGTTATGCGTTATGAGTTATGCGTTATGCGTTATGCGTTATGCGTTATGCGTTATACGGTTTGAGTTATGCGTTATGCATTATACGGTTTGAGTTATGCGTTATGCGTTATACGTTATTGGTTTATGCGTTATGCGTTATGCGTTATGCGTTATGCGTTATGCGTTATGCTTTATGCGTTAAGCGTTATGCGTTATGCATTTTGCGTTATGCGCCATGCGTTATGCGTTATGAGTTATGCGTTATGCATTATGCGTTATGCGTTATACGTTATTGGTTTATGCGTTATGCGTTATGCGTTATGCGTTATGCGTTATGCGTTTTGCGTTATGCGTTATGCGTTATGCGTTATGGGTTATGTTTTATGCGCTATGCGTTATGCGTTATGCGTTATGCGTTATGCGTTATGGGTTATGCGTTATGCGTTGTTAGTTATGCTTTATGCGTTGGGCGTTATACGGTTTGAGTTATGCGTTATGCGTTATACGTTATTGGTTTATGCGTTATGCGTTATGCGTTATGCGTTATGCGTTTTGCGTTATGCGTTATGGGCTACGTTTTATGCGTTATGCGTTATGCGTTATGCGTTATGCGTTATGCATTTTGCGCTATGCGCCATGCGTTATGCGTTATGCATTATGCGTTATGCGTTATACGTTATTGGTTTATGCGTTATGCGTTACGCGTTATGCGTTATGCGTTATGCGTTTTGCGTTATGCGTTATGCGTTATGCGTTATGGGTTATGTTTTATGCGCTATGCGTTATGCGTTATGCGTTATGCGTTATGCGTTATGGGTTATGCGTTATGCGTTGTTAGTTATGCTTTATGCGTTGGGCGTTATACGGTTTGAGTTATGCGTTATGCGTTATACGTTATTGGTTTATGCGTTATGCGTTATGCGTTATGCGTTATGCGTTTTGCGTTGTGCGTTATGGGCTATGTTTTATGCGTTATGCGTTATGCGTTATGCGTTATGCGTTATGCATTTTGCGCTATGCGCCATGCGTTATGCGTTATGAGTTATGCGTTATGCGTTATGCGTTATGCGTTGTGCGTTATGCGTTGTTCGTTATGCGTTATGCGTTGGGCGTTATACGTTTGCGTTATGCGTTATGCGTTATGCGTTATGCGTTATGCGTTGTTCGTTATGCGTTATGCGTTGGGCGTTATACGTTTGCGTTATGCGTTATGCGTTATGCGTTATGCGTTATGCGTTGTGCGTTATGCGTTGTTCGTTATGCGTTATGCGTTGGGCGTTATACGTTTGCGTTATGCGTTATGCGTTATGCGTTATGCTTTATGCGTTATGCGTTATGCGTTATGCATTTTGCGTTATGCGCCATGCGTTATGCGTTATGCGTTATGCGTTATACGGTTTGAGTTATGCGTTATGCGTTATACGTTATTGGTTTATGCGTTATGCGTTATGCGTTATGCGTTATGCGTTATGCGTTATGAGTTATGCGTTATGCGTTATGCGTTATGCGTTATGCGTTATACGGTTTGAGTTATGCGTTATGCATTATACGGTTTGAGTTATGCGTTATGCGTTATACGTTATTGGTTTATGCGTTATGCGTTATGCGTTATGCGTTATGCGTTATGCGTTATGCGTTATGCTTTATGCGTTAAGCGTTATGCGTTATGCATTTTGCGTTATGCGCCATGCGTTATGCGTTATGAGTTATGCGTTATGCATTATGCGTTATGCGTTATACGTTATTGGTTTATGCGTTATGCGTTATGCGTTATGCGTTATGCGTTATGCGTTTTGCGTTATGCGTTATGCGTTATGCGTTATGGGTTATGTTTTATGCGCTATGCGTTATGCGTTATGCGTTATGCGTTATGCGTTATGGGTTATGCGTTATGCGTTGTTAGTTATGCTTTATGCGTTGGGCGTTATACGGTTTGAGTTATGCGTTATGCGTTATACGTTATTGGTTTATGCGTTATGCGTTATGCGTTATGCGTTATGCGTTATGCGTTTTGCGTTATGCGTTATGGGCTATGTTTTATGCGTTATGCGTTATGCATTTTGCGTTATGCGCCATGCGTTATGCGTTATGAGTTATGCGTTATGCATTATGCGTTATGCGTTATACGTTATTGGTTTATGCGTTATGCGTTATGCGTTATGCGTTATGCGTTATGCGTTTTGCGTTATGCGTTATGCGTTATGCGTTATGGGTTATGTTTTATGCGCTATGCGTTATGCGTTATGCGTTATGCGTTATGCGTTATGGGTTATGCGTTATGCGTTGTTAGTTATGCTTTATGCGTTGGGCGTTATACGGTTTGAGTTATGCGTTATGCGTTATACGTTATTGGTTTATGCGTTATGCGTTATGCGTTATGCGTTATGCGTTTTGCGTTATGCGTTATGGGCTATGTTTTATGCGTTATGCGTTATGCGTTATGCGTTATGCGTTATGCATTTTGCGCTATGCGCCATGCGTTATGCGTTATGAGTTATGCGTTATGCGTTATGCGTTATGCGTTATGCGTTATGCGTTATGCGTTATACGGTTTGAGTTATGCGTTATGCGTTATACGTTATTGGTTTATGCGTTATGCGTTATGCGTTATGCGTTATGCGTTATGCGTTATGCGTTATGCGTTATGCGTTATACGGTATGAGTTATGCGTTATGCGTTATGCGTTATGCGTTATGCGTTTTGCGTTATGCGTTATGCGTTATACGTTATTGGTTTATGCGTTATGCGTTATGCGTTATGCGTTATGCGTTATGCGTTATGCGTTATGCGTTATGCGTTATGCGTTATGAGTTATGCGTTATGCGTTATGCGTTATGCGTTATACGGTTTGAGTTATGCGTTATGCATTATACGGTTTGAGTTATGCGTTATGCGTTATACGTTATTGGTTTATGCGTTGTGCGTTATGCGTTATGCGTTATGCGTTATGCTTTATGCGTTATGCGTTATGCGTTATGAATTTTGCGTTATGCGCCATGCGTTATGCGTTATGAGTTATGCGTTATGCGTTATGCGTTATGCGTTATGCGTTATGCGTTATACGTTATTGGTTTATGCGTTATGCGTTATGCGTTATGCGTTATGCGTTATGCGTTATGCGTTATGCGTTATGCGTTTTGCGTTATGCGTTATGCGTTATGCGTTATGGGTTATGTTTTATGCGCTATGCGTTATGCGTTATGCGTTATGCGTTATGCGTTATGCGTTAAGCCTTATGCGTTGTTCGTTATGCGTTATGCGTTGGGCGTTATGCGTTATGCGTTATGCTTTATGCGTTATGCGTTATGCGTTATGCGTTATGCATTTTGCGTTATGCGCCATGCGTTATGCGCCATGCGTTATGCGTTATGAGTTATGCGTTATGCGTTATGCGTTATGCGTTATGCGTTATGCGTTATGCTTTATGCGTTATGCGTTATGCGTTATACGGTATGAGTTATGCGTTATGCGTTATGCGTTATGCGTTATGCGCTATGCGTTATGCGTTTTGCGTTGTTCGTTATGCGTTATGCGTTGGGCGTTATACGTTTGCGTTATGCGTTATGCGTTATGCGTTATGCTTTATGCGTTATGCGTTATGCGTTATGCATTTTGCGTTATGCGCCATGCGTTATGCGTTATGAGTTATGCGTTATGCGTTTTGCGTTATGCTTTATGCGTTATGCGTTATGCTTTATGCGTTATGCATGATCCCTTATGCGTTTGGCGTTATGCGTTGTGCGTGATCCGTTATGCGTTAGGCGTTATGTGTTATGCGTTATGCATTTTGCGTTATGCGCCATGCGTTATGCGTTATGCGTTATGCGTTGTTCGTTATGCGTTATGCGTTATGCGTTTGGCGTTATGCGTTATACGTTTGCGTTATGCGTTATGCATTATCCGTTATGCGTTATGCGTTATGAGTTATGAGTTATGCGTTATGCGTTATGCGTTATGCGTTATGCGTTATGCGTTATGCGTTATGCGTTATGCTTTATGCGTTATGCGTTATGCGTTATACGGTATGAGTTATGCGTTATGCGTTATGCGTTATGCGTTATGCGTTATGCGTTGTGCGTTATGCGTTATGCGTTATGCGTTCTGTGTTGTGCGTTGTGCGTTGGGCGTTATGCTTTATGCGTTATGCGTTATGCGTTATGCGTTATGCGTTATGCGTTATGCGTTACGCGTTATGCGTTTTGCGTTATGCGTTATGCGTTATGCGTTATGGGTTATGTTTTATGCGTTATGCGTTATGCGTTATGCGTTATGCGTTGTGCGTTATGCGTTGTTCGTTATGCGTTATGCGTTGGGCGTTATACGTTTGCGTTATGCGTTATGCGTTATGCGTTATGCGTTATGCGTTGTGCGTTATGCGTTGTTCGTTATGCGTTATGCGTTGGGCGTTATACGTTTGCGTTATGCGTTATGCGTTATGCGTTATGCTTTATGCGTTATGCGTTATGCGTTATGCGTTATGCATTTTGCGTTATGCGCCATGCGTTATGCGTTATGCGTTATGCGTTATACGGTTTGAGTTATGCGTTATGCGTTATACGTTATTGGTTTATGCGTTATGCGTTATGCGTTATGCGTTATGCGTTATGCGTTATGAGTTATGCGTTATGCGTTATGCGTTATGCGTTATGCGTTATACGGTTTGAGTTATGCGTTATGCATTATACGGTTTGAGTTATGCGTTATGCGTTATACGTTATTGGTTTATGCGTTATGCGTTATGCGTTATGCGTTATGCGTTATGCGTTATGCGTTATGCTTTATGCGTTAAGCGTTATGCGTTATGCATTTTGCGTTATGCGCCATGCGTTATGCGTTATGAGTTATGCGTTATGCATTATGCGTTATGCGTTATACGTTATTGGTTTATGCGTTATGCGTTATGCGTTATGCGTTATGCGTTATGCGTTATGCGTTTTGCGTTATGCGTTATGCGTTATGCGTTATGGGTTATGTTTTATGCGCTATGCGTTATGCGTTATGCGTTATGCGTTATGCGTTATGGGTTATGCGTTATGCGTTGTTAGTTATGCTTTATGCGTTGGGCGTTATACGGTTTGAGTTATGCGTTATGCGTTATACGTTATTGGTTTATGCGTTATGCGTTATGCGTTATGCGTTATGCGTTATGCGTTTTGCGTTTTGCGTTATGCGTTATGTTCTATGTTTTATGCGTTATGCGTTATGCGTTATGCGTTATGCGTTATGCATTTTGCGCTATGCGCCATGCGTTATGCGTTATGAGTTATGCGTTATGCGTTATGCGTTATGCGTTATGCGTTATGCGTTATACGGTTTGAGTTATGCGTTATGCGTTATACGTTATTGGTTTATGCGTTATGCGTTATGCGTTATGCGTTATGTGTTATGCGTTATGCGTTATGCGTTATGCGTTATGCGTTATGCGTTATACGGTATGAGTTATGCGTTATGCGTTATGCGTTATGCGTTATGCGTTATGCGTTATGCGTTTTGCGTTATGCGTTATGCGTTATGGGTTATGTTTTATGCGCTATGCGTTATGCGTTATGCGTTATGCGTTGTTCGTTATGCGTTATGCGTTGGGCGTTATACGTTTGCGTTATGCGTTATGCGTTATACGTTATTGGTTTATGCGTTATGCGTTATGCGTTATGCGTTATGCGTTATGCGTTATGCGTTATGCGTTATGCGTTATGAGTTATGCGTTATGCGTTATGCGTTATGCGTTTTGCGTTATGCGTTATGCGTTATGCGTTATGGGTTATGTTTTATGCGCTATGCGTTATGCGTTATGCGTTATGCGTTATGCGTTATGCGTTAAGCCTTATGCGTTGTTCGTTATGCGTTATGCGTTGGGCGTTATGCGTTATGCGTTATGCTTTATGCGTTATGCGTTATGCGTTATGCGTTATGCATTTTGCGTTATGCGCCATGCGTTATGCGCCATGCGTTATGCGTTATGAGTTATGCGTTATGCGTTATGCGTTATGCGTTATGCGTTATGCGTTATGCTTTATGCGTTATGCGTTATGCGTTATACGGTATGAGTTATGCGTTATGCGTTATGCGTTATGCGTTATGCGCTATGCGTTATGCGTTTTGCGTTGTTCGTTATGCGTTATGCGTTGGGCGTTATACGTTTGCGTTATGCGTTATGCGTTATGCGTTATGCTTTATGCGTTATGCGTTATGCGTTATGCATTTTGCGTTATGCGCCATGCGTTATGCGTTATGAGTTATGCGTTATGCGTTTTGCGTTATGCTTTATGCGTTATGCGTTATGCTTTATGCGTTATGCATGATCCCTTATGCGTTTGGCGTTATGCGTTGTGCGTGATCCGTTATGCGTTAGGCGTTATGTGTTATGCGTTATGCATTTTGCGTTATGCGCCATGCGTTATGCGTTATGCGTTATGCGTTGTTCGTTATGCGTTATGCGTTATGCGTTTTGCGTTATGCGTTATACGTTTGCGTTATGCGTTATGCATTATCCGTTATGCGTTATGCGTTATGAGTTATGAGTTATGCGTTATGCGTTATGCGTTATGCGTTATGCGTTATGCGTTATGCGTTATGCGTTATGCTTTATGCGTTATGCGTTATGCGTTATACGGTATGAGTTATGCGTTATGCGTTATGCGTTATGCGTTATGCGTTATGCGTTGTGCGTTATGCGTTATGCGTTCTGTGTTGTGCGTTGTGCGTTGTGCGTTATGCTTTATGCGTTATGCGTTATGCGTTATGCGTTATGCGTTATGCGTTATGCGTTATGCGTTATGCGTTACGCGTTATGCGTTTTGCGTTATGCGTTATGCGTTATGCGTTATGGGTTATGTTTTATGCGTTATGCGTTATGCGTTATGCGTTATGCGTTATGCGTTGTGCGTTATGCGTTGTTCGTTATGCGTTATGCGTTGGGCGTTATACGTTTGCGTTATGCGTTATGCGTTATGCGTTATGCGTTGTGCGTTATGCGTTGTTCGTTATGCGTTATGCGTTGGGCGTTATACGTTTGCGTTATGCGTTATGCGTTATGCGTTATGCTTTATGCGTTATGCGTTATGCGTTATGCGTTATGCATTTTGCGTTATGCGCCATGCGTTATGCGTTATGCGTTATGCGTTATACGGTTTGAGTTATGCGTTATGCGTTATACGTTATTGGTTTATGCGTTATGCGTTATGCGTTATGCGTTATGCGTTATGCGTTATGAGTTATGCGTTATGCGTTATGCGTTATGCGTTATGCGTTATACGGTTTGAGTTATGCGTTATGCATTATACGGTTTGAGTTATGCGTTATGCGTTATACGTTATTGGTTTATGCGTTATGCGTTATGCGTTATGCGTTATGCGTTATGCGTTATGCTTTATGCGTTAAGCGTTATGCGTTATGCATTTTGCGTTATGCGCCATGCGTTATGCGTTATGAGTTATGCGTTATGCATTATGCGTTATGCGTTATACGTTATTGGTTTATGCGTTATGCGTTATGCGTTATGCGTTATGCGTTATGCGTTATGCGTTTTGCGTTATGCGTTATGCGTTATGCGTTATGGGTTATGTTTTATGCGCTATGCGTTATGCGTTATGCGTTATGCGTTATGCGTTATGGGTTATGCGTTATGCGTTGTTAGTTATGCTTTATGCGTTGGGCGTTATACGGTTTGAGTTATGCGTTATGCGTTATACGTTATTGGTTTATGCGTTATGCGTTATGCGTTATGCGTTATGCGTTTTGCGTTATGCGTTATGGGCTATGTTTTATGCGTTATGCGTTATGCGTTATGCGTTATGCGTTATGCATTTTGCGCTATGCGCCATGCGTTATGCGTTATGAGTTATGCGTTATGCGTTATGCGTTATGCGTTATGCGTTATGCGTTATACGGTTTGAGTTATGCGTTATGCGTTATACGTTATTGGTTTATGCGTTATGCGTTATGCGTTATGCGTTATGCGTTATGCGTTATGCGTTATGCGTTATGCGTTATGCGTTATGCGTTATACGGTATGAGTTATGCGTTATGCGTTATGCGTTATGCGTTATGCGTTATGCGTTATGCGTTATGCGTTTTGCGTTATGCGTTATGCGTTATGCGTTATGGGTTATGTTTTATGCGCTATGCGTTATGCGTTATGCGTTATGCGTTGTTCGTTATGCGTTATGCGTTGGGCGTTATACGTTTGCGTTATGCGTTATGCGTTATACGTTATTGGTTTATGCGTTATGCGTTATGCGTTATGCGTTATGCGTTATGCGTTATGCGTTATGCGTTATGCGTTATGAGTTATGCGTTATGCGTTATGCGTTATGCGTTATGAGTTATGCGTTATGCGTTATGCGTTATGCGTTATACGTTATGCGTTGTTCGTTATGCGTTATGCGTTGGGCGTTATACGTTTGCGTTATGCGTTATGCGTTATACGTTATTGGTTTATGCGTTATGCGTTATGCGTTATGCGTTATGCGTTATGCGTTATGCGTTATGCGTTATGCGTTATGCGTTATGAGTTATGCGTTATGCGTTATGCGTTATGCGTTATACGGTTTGAGTTATGCGTTATGCATTATACGGTTTGAGTTATGCGTTATGCGTTATACGTTATTGGTTTATGCGTTGTGCGTTATGCGTTATGCGTTATGCGTTATGCGTTATGCGTTAAGCCTTATGCGTTGTTCGTTATGCGTTATGCGTTGGGCGTTATACGTTTTCGTTATGCGTTATGCGTTATACGTTATGTGTTATGCGTTATGCGTTATGCGTTATGCATTTTGCGTTATGCGCCATGCGTTATGCGTTATGAGTTATGCGTTATGCGTTATGCGTTATGCGTTATGCGTTATGCGTTATACGGTTTGAGTTATGCGTGATGCGTTATACGGTTTGAGTTATGCGTTATGCGTTATACGTTATTGGTTTATGCGTTATGCGTTATGCGTTTAGCGTTATGCGTTATGCGTTTTGCGTTATGCGTTATGGGCTATGTTTTATGCGTTATGCGTTATGCGTTATGCGTTATGCGTTATGCGTTATGCGTTATGCGTTATGCGTTATGCGTTATGCGTTATGCGTTATGCGTTATACGGTATGAGTTATGCGTTATGCGTTATGCGTTATGCGTTATGCGTTATGCGTTATGCGTTATGCGTTATGCGTTATGCGTTATGCGTTATGCGTTATGCGTTATGCGTTATGCGTTATGCGTTATGCGTTATGCGTTATGCGTTATGCGTTATGCGTTATGCGTTATGCGTTATGCGTTATGCGTTCTGTGTTGTGCGTTGTGCGTTGTGCGTTATGCGTTGTGCGTTATGCGTTATGCGTTATGCGTTATGCGTTATGCGTTATGCGTTATGCGTTATGCGTTATGCGTTATGCGTTATGCGTTATGCGTTATGCGTTATGCGTTGTTCGTTATGCGTTCTGCGTTAGGCGTTATACGTTTGCGTTATGCGTTATGCGTTATGCGTTATGCGTTATGCGTTATGCGTTATGCGTTTTGCGTTATGGGTTATGCGTTATGCGTTATGGGTTATGTTTTATGCGTTATGCATAATGCGTTATGCGTTGTGCGTTATGCGTTGTTCGTTATGCGTTATGCGTTGGGCGTTATACGTTTGCGTTATGCGTTATGCGTTATGCGTTATGCTTTATGCGTTATGCGTTATGCGTTATGCGTTATGCATTTTGCGTTATGCGCCATGCGTTATGCGTTATGAGTTATGCGTTATGCGTTATGCGTTATGCGTTATGCGTTATGCGTTATGCGTTATGCGTTATGCTTTATGCGTTATGCGTTATGCGTTATGCGTTATGCGTTATGCGTTATGCGTTATGCGTTATGCGTTATGCGTTATGCGTTATGCGCTATGCGTTATGCGTTTTGCGTTGTTCGTTATGCGTTATGCGTTGGGCGTTATACGTTTGCGTTATGCGTTATGCGTTATGCGTTATGCTTTATGCGTTATGCGTTATGCGTTATGCATTTTGCGTTATGCGCCATGCGTTATGCGTTATGAGTTATGCGTTATGCGTTTTGCGTTATGCTTTATGCGTTATGCGTTATGCTTTATGCGTTATGCATGATCCCTTATGCGTTAGGCGTTATGCGTTGTGCGTGATCCGTTATGCGTTAGGCGTTATGCGTTATGCATTTTGCGTTATGCGCCATGCGTTATGCGTTATGCGTTATGCGTTATGCGTTATGCGTTATGCGTTGTTCGTTATGCGTTATGCGTTATGCGTTTTGCGTTATGCGTTATACGTTTGCGTTATGCGTTATGCATTATCCGTTATGCGTTATGCTTTATGCGTTATGCATTATGCGTTATGCGTCATGCGTTATGCGTTATGCTTTATGCGTTATGCGTTATGCGTTATGCGTTATGCGTTATGCGTAATGCGTTATGCGTTATGCGTTATGCGTTATGCGTTATGCGTTATGCGTTATGCGTTATGCGTTATGCGTTATGCGTTATGCGTTATGCGTTATGCGTTATGCGTTATGCGTTATGCGTTATGCGTTATGCGTTATGCGTTATGCGTTATGCGTTATGCGTTATGCGTTATGCGTTATGCGTTATGCGTTATGCGTTATGCGTTATGCGTTATGCGTTATGCGTTATGCGTTATGCGTTATGCGTTATGCGTTATGCGTTATGCGTTATGCGTTATGCGTTATGCGTTATGCGTTAAGCGTTATGCATTATGCGTTATGCGTTATGCGTTATGCGTTGTTCGTTATGCGTTATGCGTTGGGCGTAATACGTTTGCGTTATGCGTTATGCGTTATGCGTTATGCGTTGTGCGTTATACGTTTGCGTTATGCGTTATGCGTTATCCGTTATGCGTTATGCTTTATGCGTTATGCGTTATGCGTTATGCGTTATGCGTTATGCGTTATGCGTTATGCGTTATGCGTTATGCGTTATACGTTTGCGTTATGCGTTATGCGTTATCCGTTATGCGTTATGCTTTATGCGTTATGCGTTATGCGTTATGAGTTATGCGTTATGCGTTATGCGTTAAGCGTTATGCGTTATGCTTTATGCGTTATGCGTTATGCGTTATGCGTTATGCGTTATGCGTTATACGTTTGCGTTATGCGTTATGCGTTGTGCGTTATACGTTTGCGTTATGCGTTATGCGTTATGCGTTTTTCGTTATGCGTTATGCGTTGGGCGTAATACGTTTGCGTTATGCGTTATGCGTTATGCTTTATGCGTTATGCGTTATGCGTTATACGGTATGAGTTATGCGTTATTCGTTATGCGTTATGCGTTATGAGTTATACGTTATGCGTTATGCGTTATGCGTTATGCGTTATGCGTTATGCGTTATGCGTTATGCGTTATGCGTTATGCGTTATGCGTTGTTCGTTATGCGTTATGCGTTGGGCGTAATACGTTTGCGTTATGCGTTATGCGTTATGCGTTATGCGTTATGTTTTATGCGCTATGCGTTATGCGTTATGCGTTATGCGTTATGCGTTATGCGTTAAGCCTTATGCGTTGTTCGTTATGCGTCATGCGTTGGGCGTTATGCGTTATGCGTTATGCTTTATGCGTTATGCGTTATGCGTTATGCGTTATGCATTTTGCGTTATGCGCCATGCGTTATGCGCCATGCGTTATGCGTTATGAGTTATGCGTTATGCGTTATGCGTTATGCGTTATGCGTTATGCGTTATGCTTTATGCGTTATGCGTTATGCGTTATACGGTATGAGTTATGCGTTATGCGTTATGCGTTATGCGCTATGCGTTATGCGTTTTGCGTTGTTCGTTATGCGTTATGCGTTGGGCGTTATACGTTTGCGTTATGCGTTATGCGTTATGCGTTATGCTTTATGCGTTATGCGTTATGCGTTATGCATTTTGCGTTATGCGCCATGCGTTATGCGTTATGAGTTATGCGTTATGCGTTTTGCGTTATGCTTTATGCGTTATGCGTTATGCTTTATGCGTTATGCATGATCCCTTATGCGTTTGGCGTTATGCGTTGTGCGTGATCCGTTATGCGTTAGGCGTTATGTGTTATGCGTTATGCATTTTGCGTTATGCGCCATGCGTTATGCGTTATGCGTTATGCGTTGTTCGTTATGCGTTATGCGTTATGCGTTTTGCGTTATGCGTTATATGTTTGCGTTATGCGTTATGCATTATCCGTTATGCGTTATGCGTTATGAGTTATGAGTTATGCGTTATGCGTTATGCGTTATGCGTTATGCGTTATGCGTTATGCGTTATGAGTTATGCTTTATGCGTTATGCGTTATGCGTTATACGGTATGAGTTATGCGTTATGCGTTATGCGTTATGCGTTATGCGTTATGCGTTGTGCGTTATGCGTTATGCGTTCTGTGTTGTGCGTTGTGCGTTGTGCGTTATGCTTTATGCGTTATGCGTTATGCGTTATGCGTTATGCGTTATGCGTTATGCGTTATGCGTTACGCGTTATGCGTTTTGCGTTATGCGTTATGCGTTATGCGTTATGGGTTATGTTTTATGCGTTATGCGTTATGCGTTATGCGTTATGCGTTATGCGTTGTGCGTTATGCGTTGTTCGTTATGCGTTATGCGTTGGGCGTTATACGTTTGCGTTATGCGTTATGCGTTATGCGTTATGCGTTATGCGTTGTGCGTTATGCGTTGTTCGTTATGCGTTATGCGTTGGGCGTTATACGTTTGCGTTATGCGTTATGCGTTATGCGTTATGCTTTATGCGTTATGCGTTATGCGTTATGCGTTATGCATTTTGCGTTATGCGCCATGCGTTATGCGTTATGCGTTATGCGTTATACGGTTTGAGTTATGCGTTATGCGTTATACGTTATTGGTTTATGCGTTATGCGTTATGCGTTATGCGTTATGCGTTATGCGTTATGAGTTATGCGTTATGCGTTATGCGTTATGCGTTATGCGTTATGCGTTATACGGTTTGAGTTATGCGTTATGCATTATACGGTTTGAGTTATGCGTTATGCGTTATACGTTATTGGTTTATGCGTTATGCGTTATGCGTTATGCGTTATGCGTTATGCGTTATGCGTTATGCTTTATGCGTTAAGCGTTATGCGTTATGCATTTTGCGTTATGCGCCATGCGTTATGCGTTATGAGTTATGCGTTATGCATTATGCGTTATGCGTTATACGTTATTGGTTTATGCGTTATGCGTTATGCGTTATGCGTTATGCGTTATGCGTTTTGCGTTATGCGTTATGCGTTATGCGTTATGGGTTAAGTTTTATGCGCTATGCGTTATGCGTTATGCGTTATGCGTTATGCGTTATGGGTTATGCGTTATGCGTTGTTAGTTATGCTTTATGCGTTGGGCGTTATACGGTTTGAGTTATGCGTTATGCGTTATACGTTATTGGTTTATGCTTCATGCGTTATGCGTTATGCGTTATGCGTTATGCGTTATGCGTTTTGCGTTATGCGTTATGGGCTATGTTTTATGCGTTATGCGTTATGCGTTATGCGTTATGCGTTATGCGTTATGCGTTATGCGTTGTGCGTTATGCGTTATGCGTTCTGTGTTGTGCGTTGTGCGTTGTGCGTTATGCTTTATGCGTTATGCGTTATGCGTTATGCGTTATGCGTTATGCGTTATGCGTTATGCGTTACGCGTTATGCGTTTTGCGTTATGCGTTATGCGTTATGCGTTATGGGTTATGTTTTATGCGTTATGCGTTATGCGTTATGCGTTATGCGTTGTGCGTTATGTGTTGTTCGTTATGCGTTATGCGTTGGGCGTTATACGTTTGCGTTATGCGTTATGCGTTATGCGTTATGCGTTATGCATTGTGCGTTATGCGTTGTTCGTTATGAGTTATGCGTTATGCGTTATGCGTTATGCGTTATGCGTTATGCGTTATGCGTTGTGCGTTATGCGTTATGCGTTCTGTGTTGTGCGTTGTGCGTTGTGCGTTATGCTTTATGCGTTATGCGTTATGCGTTATGCGTTATGCGTTATGCGTTATGCGTTACGCGTTATGCGTTTTGCGTTATGCGTTATGCGTTATGCGTTATGGGTTATGTTTTATGCGTTATGCGTTATGCGTTATGCGTTATGCGTTGTGCGTTATGCGTTGTTCGTTATGCGTTATGCGTTGGGCGTTATACGTTTGCGTTATGCGTTATGCGTTATGCGTTATGCGTTATGCGTCATGCGTTATGCGTTGTTCGTTATGCGTTATGCGTTGGGCGTTATACGTTTGCGTTATGCGTTATGCGTTATGCGTTATGCTTTATGCGTTATGCGTTATGCGTTATGCGTTATGCATTTTGCGTTATGCGCCATGCGTTATGCGTTATGCGTTATGCGTTATACGGTTTGAGTTATGCGTTATGCGTTATACGTTATTGGTTTATGCGTTATGCGTTATGCGTTATGCGTTATGCGTTATGCGTTATGAGTTATGCGTTATGCGTTATGCGTTATGCGTTATGCGTTATACGGTTTGAGTTATGCGTTATGCATTATACGGTTTGAGTTATGCGTTATGCGTTATACGTTATTGGTTTATGCGTTATGCGTTATGCGTTATGCGTTATGCGTTATGCGTTATGCGTTATGCGTTATGCGTTAAGCGTTATGCGTTATGCATTTTGCGTTATGCGCCATGCGTTATGCGTTATGAGTTATGCGTTATGCATTATGCGTTATGCGTTATACGTTATTGGTTTATGCGTTATGCGTTATGCGTTATGCGTTATGCGTTATGCGTTATGCGTTATGCGTTATGCGTTATGCGTTATGGGTTATGTTTTATGCGTTATGCGTTATGCGTTATGCGTTATGCGTTATGCGTTATGCGTTATGCGTTATGCGTTGTTCGTTATGCGTTATGCGTTGGGCGTTATACGGTTTGAGTTATGCGTTATGCGTTATACGTTATTGGTTTATGCGTTATGCGTTATGCGTTATGCGTTATGCGTTATGCGTTTTGCGTTATGCGTTATGGGCTATGTTTTATGCGTTATGCGTTATGCGTTATGCGTTATGCGTTATGCATTTTGCGCTATGCGCCATGCGTTATGCGTTATGAGTTATGCGTTATGCGTTATGCGTTATGCGTTATGCGTTATGCGTTATACGGTTTGAGTTATGCGTTATGCGTTATACGTTATTGGTTTATGCGTTATGCGTTATGCGTTATGCGTTATGCGTTATGCGTTATACGGTATGAGTTATGCGTTATGCGTTATGCGTTATGCGTTATGCGTTATGCGTTTTGCGTTATGCGTTATGCGTTATGCGTTATGGGTTATGTTTTATGCGCTATGCGTTATGCGTTATGCGTTATGCGTCGTTCGTTATGCGTTATGCGTTGGGCGTTATACGTTTGCGTTATGCGTTATGCGTTATACGTTATTGGTTTATGCGTTATGCGTTATGCGTTATGCGTTATGCGTTATGCGTTATGCGTTATGCGTTATGCGTTATGAGTTATGCGTTATGCGTTATGCGTTATGCGTTATGAGTTATGCGTTATGCGTTATGCGTTATGCGTTATACGTTATGCGTTGTTCGTTATGCGTTATGCGTTGGGCGTTATACGTTTGCGTTATGCGTTATGCGTTATACGTTATTGGTTTATGCGTTATGCGTTATGCGTTATGCGTTATGCGTTATGCGTTATGCGTTATGCGTTATGCGTTATGCGTTATGAGTTATGCGTTATGCGTTATGCGTTATGCGTTATACGGTTTGAGTTATGCGTTATGCATTATACGGTTTGAGTTATGCGTTATGCGTTATACGTTATTGGGGTATGCGTTGTGCGTTATGCGTTATGCGTTATGCGTTATGCTTTATGCGTTATGCGTTATGCGTTATGAATTTTGCGTTATGCGCCATGCGTTATGCGTTATGAGTTATGCGTTATGCGTTCTGTGTTGTGCGTTGTGCGTTGTGCGTTATGCTTTATGCGTTATGCGTTATGCGTTATGCGTTATGCGTTATGCGTTATGCGTTATGCGTTACGCGTTATGCGTTTTGCGTTATGCGTTATGCGTTATGCGTTATGGGTTATGTTTTATGCGTTATGCGTTATGCGTTATGCGTTATGCGTTGTGCGTTATGTGTTGTTCGTTATGCGTTATGCGTTGGGCGTTATACGTTTGCGTTATGCGTTATGCGTTATGCGTTATGCGTTATGCATTGTGCGTTATGCGTTGTTCGTTATGAGTTATGCGTTATGCGTTATGCGTTATGCGTTATGCGTTATGCGTTATGCGTTGTGCGTTATGCGTTATGCGTTCTGTGTTGTGCGTTGTGCGTTGTGCGTTATGCTTTATGCGTTATGCGTTATGCGTTATGCGTTATGCGTTATGCGTTATGCGTTATGCGTTATGCGTTTTGCGTTATGCGTTATGCGTTATGCGTTATGGGTTATGTTTTATGCGTTATGCGTTATGCGTTATGCGTTATGCGTTGTGCGTTATGCGTTGTTCGTTATGCGTTATGCGTTGGGCGTTATACGTTTGCGTTATGCGTTATGCGTTATGCGTTATGCGTTATGCGTTGTGCGTTATGCGTTGTTCGTTATGCGTTATGCGTTGGGCGTTATACGTTTGCGTTATGCGTTATGCGTTATGCGTTATGCTTTATGCGTTATGCGTTATGCGTTATGCGTTATGCATTTTGCGTTATGCGCCATGCGTTATGCGTTATGCGTTATGCGTTATACGGTTTGAGTTATGCGTTATGCGTTATACGTTATTGGTTTATGCGTTATGCGTTATGCGTTATGCGTTATGCGTTATGCGTTATGAGTTATGCGTTATGCGTTATGCGTTATGCGTTATGCGTTATACGGTTTGAGTTATGCGTTATGCATTATACGGTTTGAGTTATGCGTTATGCGTTATACGTTATTGGTTTATGCGTTATGCGTTATGCGTTATGCGTTATGCGTTATGCGTTATGCGTTATGCTTTATGCGTTAAGCGTTATGCGTTATGCATTTTGCGTTATGCGCCATGCGTTATGCGTTATGAGTTATGCGTTATGCATTATGCGTTATGCGTTATACGTTATTGGTTTATGCGTTATGCGTTATGCGTTATGCGTTATGCGTTATGCGTTTTGCGTTATGCGTTATGCGTTATGCGTTATGGGTTATGCGTTATGCGCTATGCGTTATGCGTTATGCGTTATGCGTTATGCGTTATGGGTTATGCGTTATGCGTTGTTAGTTATGCTTTATGCGTTGGGCGTTATACGGTTTGAGTTATGCGTTATGCGTTATACGTTATTGGTTTATGCGTTATGCGTTATGCGTTATGCGTTATG
Source organism: Lasioglossum morio (assembly GCA_916610235.2). Lineage (NCBI taxonomy): Eukaryota > Metazoa > Arthropoda > Insecta > Hymenoptera > Halictidae > Lasioglossum > Lasioglossum morio. The sequence goes on along the minus strand of CAKAJA020000144.1, from coordinate 315,725 downwards.
CGTTATGCGTTTTGCGTTATGCGTTATGGGCTATGTTTTATGCGTTATGCGTTATGCGTTATGCGTTATGCGTTATGCATTTTGCGCTATGCGCCATGCGTTATGCGTTATGAGTTATGCGTTATGCGTTATGCGTTATGCGTTATGCGTTATGCGTTATACGGTTTGAGTTATGCGTTATGCGTTATACGTTATTGGTTTATGCGTTATGCGTTATGCGTTATGCGTTATGCGTTATGCGTTATACGGTATGAGTTATGCGTTATGCGTTATGCGTTATGCGTTATGCGTTATGCGTTTTGCGTTATGCGTTATGCGTTATGCGTTATGGGTTATGTTTTATGCGCTATGCGTTATGCGTTATGCGTTATGCGTCGTTCGTTATGCGTTATGCGTTGGGCGTTATACGTTTGCGTTATGCGTTATGCGTTATACGTTATTGGTTTATGCGTTATGCGTTATGCGTTATGCGTTATGCGTTATGCGTTATGCGTTATGCGTTATGCGTTATGAGTTATGCGTTATGCGTTATGCGTTATGCGTTATGAGTTATGCGTTATGCGTTATGCGTTATGCGTTATACGTTATGCGTTGTTCGTTATGCGTTATGCGTTGGGCGTTATACGTTTGCGTTATGCGTTATGCGTTATACGTTATTGGTTTATGCGTTATGCGTTATGCGTTATGCGTTATGCGTTATGCGTTATGCGTTATGCGTTATGCGTTATGCGTTATGCGTTATGAGTTATGCGTTATGCGTTATGCGTTATGCGTTATACGGTTTGAGTTATGCGTTATGCATTATACGGTTTGAGTTATGCGTTATGCGTTATACGTTATTGGGGTATGCGTTGTGCGTTATGCGTTATGCGTTATGCGTTATGCTTTATGCGTTATGCGTTATGCGTTATGAATTTTGCGTTATGCGCCATGCGTTATGCGTTATGAGTTATGCGTTATGCGTTATGCGTTATGCGTTATGCGTTATACGTTATTGGTTTATGCGTTATGCGTTATGCGTTATGCGTTATGCGTTATGCGTTATGCGTTATGCGTTATGCGTTTTGCGTTATGCGTTATGCGTTATGCATTATGGGTTATGTTTTATGCGCTATGCGTTATGCGTTATGCGTTATGCGTTATGCGTTATGCGTTAAGCCTTATGCGTTGTTCGTTATGCGTTATGCGTTGGGCGTTATACGTTTTCGTTATGCGTTATGCGTTATACGTTATGTGTTATGCGTTATGCGTTATGCGTTATGCGTTATGCATTTTGCGTTATGCGCCATGCGTTATGCGTTATGAGTTATGCGTTATGCGTTATGCGTTATGCGTTATGCGTTATGCGTTATGCGTTATACGGTTTGAGTTATGCGTGATGCGTTATACGGTTTGAGTTATGCGTTATGCGTTATACGTTATTGGTTTATGCGTTATGCGTTATGCGTTTAGCGTTATGCGTTATGCGTTTTGCGTTATGCGTTATGGGCTATGTTTTATGCGTTATGCGTTATGCGTTATGCGTTATGCGTTATGCGTTATGCGTTATGCGTTATGCGTTATGCGTTATGCGTTATGCGTTATGCGTTGTTCGTTATGCGTTCTGCGTTAGGCGTTATACGTTTGCGTTATGCGTTATGCGTTATGCGTTATGCGTTATGCGTTATGCGTTATGCGTTATGCGTTTTGCGTTATGGGTTATGCGTTATGCGTTATGGGTTATGTTTTATGCGTTATGCATAATGCGTTATGCGTTGTGCGTTATGCGTTGTTCGTTATGCGTTATGCGTTGGGCGTTATACGTTTGCGTTATGCGTTATGCGTTATGCGTTATGCTTTATGCGTTATGCGTTATGCGTTATGCGTTATGCATTTTGCGTTATGCGCCATGCGTTATGCGTTATGAGTTATGCGTTATGCGTTATGCGTTATGCGTTATGCGTTATGCGTTATGCGTTATGCTTTATGCGTTATGCGTTATGCGTTATGCGTTATGCGTTATGCGTTATGCGTTATGCGTTATGCGTTATGCGTTATGCGTTATGCGCTATGCGTTATGCGTTTTGCGTTGTTCGTTATGCGTTATGCGTTGGGCGTTATACGTTTGCGTTATGCGTTATGCGTTATGCGTTATGCTTTATGCGTTATGCGTTATGCGTTATGCGTTATGCGTTATGCGTTATGCGTTATGCGTTATGCGTTATGCGTTATGCGTTATGCGTTATACGTTTGCGTTATGCGTTATGCGTTATCCGTTATGCGTTATGCTTTATGCGTTATGCGTTATGCGTTATGAGTTATGCGTTATGCGTTATGCGTTAAGCGTTATGCGTTATGCTTTATGCGTTATGCGTTATGCGTTATGCGTTATGCGTTATGCGTTATGCGTTATACGTTTGCGTTATGCGTTATGCGTTGTGCGTTATACGTTTGCGTTATGCGTTATGCGTTATGCGTTGTTCGTTATGCGTTATGCGTTGGGCGTAATACGTTTGCGTTATGCGTTATGCTTTATGCGTTATGCGTTATACGTTTGCGTTATGCGTTATGCGCTATGCGTTATGCGTTTTGCGTTGTTCGTTATGCGTTATGCGTTGGGCGTTATACGTTTGCGTTATGCGTTATGCGTTATGCGTTATGCGTTATGCTTTATGCGTTATGCGTTATGCGTTATGCGTTATGCGTTATGCGTTATGCGTTATGCGTTATGCGTTATGCGTTATGCGTTATACGTTTGCGTTATGCGTTATGCGTTATCCGTTATCCGTTATGCGTTATGCTTTATGCGTTATGCGTTATGCGTTATGAGTTATGCGTTATGCGTTATGCGTTAAGCGTTATGCGTTATGCTTTATGCGTTATGCGTTATGCGTTATGAGTTATGCGTTATGCGTTATGCGTTAAGCGTTATGCGTTATGCTTTATGCGTTATGCGTTATGCGTTATGCGTTATGCGTTATGAGTTATGCGTTATGCGTTATGCGTTATGCGTTATGCGTTATGCGCCATGCGTTATGCGTTATGAGTTATGCGTTATGCGTTATGCGTTATGCGTTATGCGTTGGGCGTAATACGTTTGCGTTATGCGTTATGCGTTATGCTTTATGCGTTATGCGTTATACGTTTGCGTTATGCGTTATGCGCTATGCGTTATGCGTTTTGCGTTGTTCGTTATGCGTTATGCGTTGGGCGTTATACGTTTGCGTTATGCGTTATGCGTTATGCGTTATGCTTTATGCGTTATGCGTTATGCGTTATGCGTTATGCGTTATGCGTTATGCGTTATGCGTTATGCGTTATGCGTTATGCGTTATGCGTTATACGTTTGCGTTATGCGTTATGCGTTATCCGTTATCCGTTATGCGTTATGCTTTATGCGTTATGCGTTATGCGTTATGAGTTATGCGTTATGCGTTATGCGTTAAGCGTTATGCGTTATGCTTTATGCGTTATGCGTTATGCGTTATGAGTTATGCGTTATGCGTTATGCGTTAAGCGTTATGCGTTATGCTTTATGCGTTATGCGTTATGCGTTATGCGTTATGCGTTATGCGTTATGCGTTATGCGTTATGCGTTATACGTTTGCGTTATGCGTTATGCGTTGGGCGTTATACGTTTGCGTTATGCGTTATGCGTTATGCGTTATGCTTTATGCGTTATGCGTTATGCGTTATGCGTTATGCATTTTGCGTTATGCGCCATGCGTTATGCGTTATGAGTTATGCGTTATGCGTTATGCGTTATGCGTTATGCGTTATGCGTTATGCGTTATGCGTTTTGCGTTATGGGTTATGCGTTATGCGTTATGGGTTATGTTTTATGCGTTATGCATAATGCGTTATGCGTTGTGCGTTATGCGTTGTTCGTTATGCGTTATGCGTTGGGCGTTATACGTTTGCGTTATGCGTTATGCGTTATGCGTTATGCTTTATGCGTTATGCGTTATGCGTTATGCGTTATGCATTTTGCGTTATGCGCCATGCGTTATGCGTTATGAGTTATGCGTTATGCGTTATGCGTTATGCGTTATGCGTTATGCGTTATGCGTTATGCGTTATGCTTTATGCGTTATGCGTTATGCGTTATGCGTTATGCGTTATGCGTTATGCGTTATGCGTTATGCGTTATGCGTTATGCGTTATGCGTTATGCGCTATGCGTTATGCGTTTTGCGTTGTTCGTTATGCGTTATGCGTTGGGCGTTATACGTTTGCGTTATGCGTTATGCGTTATGCGTTATGCTTTATGCGTTATGCGTTATGCGTTATGCGTTATGCGTTATGCGTTATGCGTTATGCGTTATGCGTTATGCGTTATGCGTTATGCGTTATACGTTTGCGTTATGCGTTATGCGTTATCCGTTATGCGTTATGCTTTATGCGTTATGCGTTATGCGTTATGAGTTATGCGTTATGCGTTATGCGTTATGCGTTATGCGTTATGCTTTATGCGTTATGCGTTATGCGTTATGCGTTATGCGTTATGCGTTATGCGTTATACGTTTGCGTTATGCGTTATGCGTTGTGCGTTATACGTTTGCGTTATGCGTTATGCGTTATGCGTTGTTCGTTATGCGTTATGCGTTGGGCGTAATACGTTTGCGTTATGCGTTATGCGTTATGCTTTATGCGTTATGCGTTATGCGTTATACGGTATGAGTTATGCGTTATTCGTTATGCGTTATGCGTTATGAGTTATACGTTATGCGTTATGCGTTATGCGTTATGCGTTATGCGTTATGCGTTATGCGTTATGCGTTATGCGTTATGCGTTATGCGTTATGCGTTGTTCGTTATGCGTTATGCGTTGGGCGTAATACGTTTGCGTTATGCGTTATGCGTTATGCGTTATGCTTTATGCGTTATGCGTTATGCGTTATACGGTATGAGTTATGCGTTTTTCGTTATGTGTTATGCGTTATGCGTTATGCTTTATGCGTTATGCGTTATACGTTATGCGTTATGCGTTATGCGTTATGCGTTATGCGTTATGCGTTATGCGTTATGCGTTATGCGTTATGCGTTGTTCGTTATGCGTTATGCGTGATGCGTTATGCTTTATGCGTTATGCGTTATGCGTTATGCGTTATGCTTTATGCGTTATGCGTTAGGCGTTGTACGGTGTGAGTTATGCGTTATTCGTTATGTGTTATGCGTTATGCGTTATGCTTTATGCGTTATGCGTTATGCGTTATGCGTTATGCTTTATGCGTAATGCGTTATGCGTTATGCGTTATGCGTTATGCGTTATGCGTTATACGTTATGCGTTATGTGTTATGCGTTATGCGTTATGCGTTATGCGTTATGCGTTATGCGTTATGCGTTATGCGTTATGCGTTATGCGTTATGCGTTATGCGTTATGCGTTATGCGTTATGCGTTATGCGTTATGCGTTAAATGTTATGCGTTATAAGTTAATGCGTTATGCGTTATGCGTTATGCGTTTTGCGTTATGCGTTATACGTTTGCGTTATGCGTTATCCGTTATGCGTTATGTCTTATGCGTTATGCGTTATGCGTTATGCGTTATGCGTTATGCGTTATGCGTTATGCGTTATGCGTTATGCGTTATGCGTTATGCGTAATGCCTTATGCGTTATGCGTGATGCGTTATGCTTTATGCGTTATGCGTTATGAGTTATACGTTATGCGTTATGCGTTATGCGTTATGCGTTATGCGTTATGCGTTATGCGTTATGCGTTATGCGTTATGCGTTTTGCGTCATGCGTTATGTGTTATGCGTTATGGGTTATGTTTTATGCGTTATGCGTTATGCGTTATGCGTTATGCGTTATGCGTTATGCGTTATGCGTTATGCGTTATGCGTTATGCGTTATACGTTTGCGTTATGCTTTATGCGTTATGCGTTATGCGTTATGCGTTATGCGTTATGCTTTATGCGTTATGCGTTATGCGTTATGCGTTATGCGTTATGCTTTATGCGTTATGCGTTATGCGTTATGCGTTATGCATTTTGCGTTATGCGCCATGCGTTATGCGTTATGAGTTATGCGTTATGCGTTATGCGTTATGCGTTATGCGTTATGCGTTATGCGTTATGCGTTATGCTTTATGCGTTATGCGTTATGCGTTATGCGTTATGCGTTATGCGTTATGCGTTATGCGTTATGCGTTATGCGTTATGCGTTATGCGTTATGCGCTATGCGTTATGCGTTATGCGTTTTGCGTTGTTCGTTATGCGTTATGCGTTGGGCGTTATACGTTTGCGTTATGCGTTATGCGTTATGCGTTATGCTTTATGCGTTATGCGTTATGCGTTATGCGTTATGCGTTATGCGTTATGCGTTATGCGTTATGCGTTATGCGTTATGCGTTATACGTTTGCGTTATGCGTTATGCGTTATCCGTTATGCGTTATGCTTTATGCGTTATGCGTTATGCGTTATGAGTTATGCGTTATGCGTTATGCGTTAAGCGTTATGCGTTATGCTTTATGCGTTATGCGTTATGCGTTATGCGTTATGCGTAATGCGTTATGCGTTATACGTTTGCGTTATGCGTTATGCGTTGTGCGTTATACGTTTGCGTTATGCGTTATGCGTTATGCGTTGTTCGTTATGCGTTATGCGTTGGGCGTAATACGTTTGCGTTATGCGTTATGCGTTATGCTTTATGCGTTATGCGTTATGCGTTATACGGTATGAGTTATGCGTTATTCGTTATGCGTTATGCGTTATGAGTTATACGTTATGCGTTATGCGTTATGCGTTATGCGTTATGCGTTATGCGTTATGCGTTATGCGTTATGCGTTATGCGTTATGCGTTATGCGTTATGCGTTATGCGTTGTTCGTTATGCGTTATGCGTTGGGCGTAATACGTTTGCGTTATGCGTTATGCGTTATGCGTTATGCTTTATGCGTTATGCGTTATGCGTTATACGGTATGAGTTATGCGTTATTCGTTATGTGTTATGCGTTATGCGTTAAGCGTTATGCGTTATGCTTTATGCGTTATGCGTTATGCGTTATCCGTTATGCGTTATGCTTTATGCGTTATGCGTTATGCGTTATGAGTTATGCGTTATGCGTTATGCGTTAAGCGTTATGCGTTATGCGTTATGCGTTATGCGTTATGCGTTATGCGTTATGCGTTATGCGTTATGCGTTATACGTTTGCGTTATGCGTTATGCGTTGTGCGTTATACGTTTGCGTTATGCGTTATGCGTTATGCGTTGTTCGTTATGCGTTATGCGTTGGGCGTAATACGTTTGCGTTATGCGTTATGCGTTATGCTTTATGCGTTATGCGTTATGCGTTATACGGTATGAGTTATGCGTTATTCGTTATGCGTTATGCGTTATGAGTTATACGTTATGCGTTATGCGTTATGCGTTATGCGTTATGCGTTATGCGTTATGCGTTATGCGTTATGCGTTATGCGTTATGCGTTGTTCGTTATGCGTTATGCGTTGGGCGTAATACGTTTGCGTTATGCGTTATGCGTTATGCGTTATGCTTTATGCGTTATGCGTTATGCGTTATACGGTATGAGTTATGCGTTTTTCGTTATGTGTTATGCGTTATGCGTTATGCGTTATGCGTTATGCTTTATGCGTTATGCGTTATGCGTTATGCGTTATGCGTTATGCGTTATGCGTTATGCGTTATGCGTTATGCGTTATGCGTTATGCGTTGTTCGTTATGCGTTATGCGTGTTGCGTTATGCTTTATGCGTTATGCGTTATGCGTTATGCGTTATGCGTTATGCGTTATGCGTTATGCGTTATGCGTTATGCGTTATGCGTTATGCGTTATGCGTTATGCGTTATGCGTTAAATGTTATGCGTTATAAGTTAATGCGTTATGCGTTATGCGTTATGCGTTTTGCGTTATGCGTTATACGTTTGCGTTATGCGTTATCCGTTATGCGTTATGTCTTATGCGTTATGCGTTATGCGTTATGCGTTATGCGTTATGCGTTATGCTTTATGCGTTAAGCGTTATGCGTTATGCGTTATGCGTAATGCCTTATGCGTTATGCGTGATGCGTTATGCTTTATGCGTTATGCGTTATGAGTTATACGTTATGCGTTATGCGTTATGCGTTATGCGTTATGCGTTATGCGTTATGCGTTATGCGTTATGCGTTATGCGTTATGCGTTTTGCGTCATGCGTTATGTGTTATGCGTTATGGGTTATGTTTTATGCGTTATGCGTTATGCGTTATGCGTTATGCGTTATGCGTTATGCGTTATGCGTTATGCGTTATGCGTTATACGTTTGCGTTATGCTTTATGCGTTATGCGTTATGCGTTATGCGTTATGCGTTATGCTTTATGCGTTATGCGTTATGCGCTATGCGTTATGCGTTATGCTTTATGCGTTATGCGTTATGCGTTATGCGTTATGCATTTTGCGTTATGCGCCATGCGTTATGCGTTATGAGTTATGCGTTATGCGTTATGCGTTATGCGTTATGCGTTATGCGTTATGCGTTATGCTTTATGCGTTATGCGTTATGCGTTATGCGTTATGCGTTATGCGTTATGCGTTATGCGTTATGCGTTATGCGCTATGCGTTATGCGTTTTGCGTTGTTCGTTATGCGTTATGCGTTGGGCGTTATACGTTTGCGTTATGCGTTATGCGTTATGCGTTATGCTTTATGCGTTATGCGTTATGCGTTATGCGTTATGCGTTATGCGTTATGCGTTATGCGTTATGCGTTATGCGTTATGCGTTATGCGTTATACGTTTGCGTTATGCGTTATGCGTTATCCGTTATGCGTTATGCTTTATGCGTTATGCGTTATGCGTTATGAGTTATGCGTTATGCGTTATGCGTTAAGCGTTATGCGTTATGCATAATGCGTTATGCGTTATGCGTTATGCGTTATGCGTTATACGTTTGCGTTATGCGTTATGCGTTGTGCGTTATACGTTTGCGTTATGCGTTATGCGTCATGCGTTGTTCGTTATGCGTTATGCGTTGGGCGTAATACGTTTGCGTTATGCGTTATGCGTTATGCTTTATGCGTTATGCGTTATGCGTTATACGGTATGAGTTATGCGTTATTCGTTATGCGTTATGCGTTATGCGTTATGCGTTATGCGTTATGCGTTATGAGTTATGCGTTATGCGTTATGCGTTATGAGTTATGCGTTATGCGTTATGCGTTATGCGTTATACGTTATGCGTTGTTCGTTATGCGTTATGCGTTGGGCGTTATACGTTTGCGTTATGCGTTATGCGTTATACGTTATTGGTTTATGCGTTATGCGTTATGCGTTATGCGTTATGCGTTATGCGTTATGCGTTATGCGTTATGCGTTATGCGTTATGCGTTATGCGTTATGCGTTATGCGTTATGAGTTATGCGTTATGCGTTATGCGTTATGCGTTATACGGTTTGAGTTATGCGTTATGCATTATACGGTTTGAGTTATGCGTTATGCGTTATACGTTATTGGTTTATGCGTTGTGCGTTATGCGTTATGCGTTATGCGTTATGCGTTATGCGTTATGCGTTAAGCCTTATGCGTTGTTCGTTATGCGTTATGCGTTGGGCGTTATACGTTTTCGTTATGCGGTATGCGTTATACGTTATGTGTTATGCGTTATGCGTTATGCGTTATGCATTTTGCGTTATGCGCCATGCGTTATGCGTTATGAGTTATGCGTTATGCGTTATGCGTTATGCGTTATGCGTTATGCGTTATACGGTTTGAGTTATGCGTGATGCGTTATACGGTTTGAGTTATGCGTTATGCGTTATACGTTATTGGTTTATGCGTTATGCGTTATGCGTTTAGCGTTATGCGTTATGCGTTTTGCGTTATGCGTTATGGGCTATGTTTTATGCGTTATGCGTTATGCGTTATGCGTTATGCGTTATGCGTTATGCGTTATGCGTTATGCGTTATGCGTTATGCGTTATGCGTTATGCGTTATGCGTTATGCGTTATGCGTTATGCGTTATACGGTATGAGTTATGCGTTATGCGTTATGCGTTATGCGTTATGCGTTATGCGTTATGCGTTATGCGTTATGCGTTATGCGTTATGCGTTATGCGTTATGCGTTATGCGTTATGCGTTATGCGTTATGCGTTATGCGTTATGCGTTATGCGTTATGCGTTATGCGTTATGCGTTATGCGTTATGCGTTATGCGTTCTGTGTTGTGCGTTGTGCGTTGTGCGTTATGCGTTATGCGTTATGCGTTATGCGTTATGCGTTATGCGTTATGCGTTATGCGTTATGCGTTATGCGTTATGCGTTATGCGTTGTTCGTTATGCGTTCTGCGTTAGGCGTTATACGTTTGCGTTATGCGTTATGCGTTATGCGTTATGCGTTATGCGTTATGCGTTATGCGTTATGCGTTATGCGTTTTGCGTTATGGGTTATGCGTTATGCGTTATGGGTTATGTTTTATGCGTTATGCATAATGCGTTATGCGTTGTGCGTTATGCGTTGTTCGTTATGCGTTATGCGTTGGGCGTTATACGTTTGCGTTATGCGTTATGCGTTATGCGTTATGCTTTATGCGTTATGCGTTATGCGTTATGCGTTATGCATTTTGCGTTATGCGCCATGCGTTATGCGTTATGAGTTATGCGTTATGCGTTATGCGTTATGCGTTATGCGTTATGCGTTATGCGTTATGCGTTATGCTTTATGCGTTATGCGTAATGCGTTATGCGTTATGCGTTATGCGTTATGCGTTATGCGTTATGCGTTATGCGTTATGCGTTATGCGCTATGCGTTATGCGTTTTGCGTTGTTCGTTATGCGTTATGCGTTGGGCGTTATACGTTTGCGTTATGCGTTATGCGTTATGCGTTATGCTTTATGCGTTATGCGTTATGCGTTATGCATTTTGCGTTATGCGCCATGCGTTATGCGTTATGAGTTATGCGTTATGCGTTTTGCGTTATGCTTTATGCGTTATGCGTTATGCTTTATGCGTTATGCATGATCCCTTATGCGTTAGGCGTTATGCGTTGTGCGTGATCCGTTATGCGTTAGGCGTTATGCGTTATGCATTTTGCGTTATGCGCCATGCGTTATGCGTTATGCGTTATGCGTTATGCGTTATGCGTTATGCGTTGTTCGTTATGCGTTATGCGTTATGCGTTTTGCGTTATGCGTTATACGTTTGCGTTATGCGTTATGCATTATCCGTTATGCGTTATGCTTTATGCGTTATGCATTATGCGTTATGCGTCATGCGTTATGCGTTATGCTTTATGCGTTATGCGTTATGCGTTGTGCGTTATACGTTTGCGTTATGCGTTATGCGTTATCCGTTATGCGTTATGCTTTATGCGTTATGCGTTATGCGTTATGCGTTATGCGTTATGCGTTATGCGTTATGCGTTATGCGTTATGCGTTATGCGTTATGCGTTATGCGTTATGCGTTATACGTTTGCGTTATGCGTTATGCGTTATCCGTTATGCGTTATGCTTTATGCGTTATGCGTTATGCGTTATGAGTTATGCGTTATGCGTTATGCGTTAAGCGTTATGCGTTATGCTTTATGCGTTATGCGTTATGCGTTATGCGTTATGCGTTATGCGTTATGCGTTATACGTTTGCGTTATGCGTTATGCGTTGTGCGTTATACGTTTGCGTTATGCGTTATGCGTTTTGCGTTGTTCGTTATGCGTTATGCGTTGGGCGTTATACGTTTGCGTTATGCGTTATGCGTTATGCGTTATGCTTTATGCGTTATGCGTTATGCGTTATGCGTTATGCGTTATGCGTTATGCGTTATGCGTTATGCGTTATGCGTTATGCGTTATACGTTTGCGTTATGCGTTATGCGTTATCCGTTATGCGTTATGCTTTATGCGTTATGCGTTATGCGTTATGAGTTATGCGTTATGCGTTATGCGTTAAGCGTTATGCGTTATGCTTTATGCGTTATGCGTTATGCGTTATGCGTTATGCGTTATGCGTTATGCGTTATGCGTTATGCGTTATACGTTTGCGTTATGCGTTATGCGTTGTGCGTTATACGTTTGCGTTATGCGTTATGCGTTATGCGTTGTTCGTTATGCGTTATGCGTTGGGCGTAATACGTTTGCGTTATGCGTTATGCGTTATGCTTTATGCGTTATGCGTTATGCGTTATACGGTATGAGTTATGCGTTATTCGTTATGCGTTATGCGTTATGAGTTATACGTTATGCGTTATGCGTTATGCGTTATGCGTTATGCGTTATGCGTTATGCGTTATGCGTTATGCGTTATGCGTTATGCGTTTTGCGTCATGCGTTATGTGTTATGCGTTATGGGTTATGTTTTATGCGTTATGCGTTATGCGTTATGCGTTATGCGTTATGCGTTATGCGTTATGCGTTATGCGTTATGCGTTATGCGTTATACGTTTGCGTTATGCTTTATGCGTTATGCGTTATGCGTTATGCGTTATGCGTTATGCTTTATGCGTTATGCGTTATGCGTTATGCGTTATGCGTTATGCGTTATGCTTTATGCGTTATGCGTTATGCGTTATGCGTTATGCATTTTGCGTTATGCGCCATGCGTTATGCGTTATGAGTTATGCGTTATGCGTTATGCGTTATGCGTTATGCGTTATGCGTTATGCGTTATGCGTTATGCTTTATGCGTTATGCGTTATGCGTTATGCGTTATGCGTTATGCGTTATGCGTTATGCGTTATGCGTTATGCGTTATGCGTTATGCGTTATGCGCTATGCGTTATGCGTTTTGCGTTGTTCGTTATGCGTTATGCGTTGGGCGTTATACGTTTGCGTTATGCGTTATGCGTTATGCGTTATGCTTTATGCGTTATGCGTTATGCGTTATGCGTTATGCGTTATGCGTTATGCGTTATGCGTTATGCGTTATGCGTTATGCGTTATACGTTTGCGTTATGCGTTATGCGTTATCCGTTATGCGTTATGCTTTATGCGTTATGCGTTATGCGTTATGAGTTATGCGTTATGCGTTATGCGTTAAGCGTTATGCGTTATGCTTTATGCGTTATGCGTTATGCGTTATGCGTTATGCGTTATGCGTTATGCGTTATACGTTTGCGTTATGCGTTATGCGTTGTGCGTTATACGTTTGCGTTATGCGTTATGCGTTATGCGTTGTTCGTTATGCGTTATGCGTTGGGCGTAATACGTTTGCGTTATGCGTTATGCGTTATGCTTTATGCGTTATGCGTTATGCGTTATACGGTATGAGTTATGCGTTATTCGTTATGCGTTATGCGTTATGAGTTATACGTTATGCGTTATGCGTTATGCGTTATGCGTTATGCGTTATGCGTTATGCGTTATGCGTTATGCGTTATGCGTTATGCGTTATGCGTTATGCGTTGTTCGTTATGCGTTATGCGTTGGGCGTTATACGTTTGCGTTATGCGTTATGCGTTATGCGTTATGCTTTATGCGTTATGCGTTATGCGTTATGCGTTATGCATTTTGCGTTATGCGCCATGCGTTATGCGTTATGAGTTATGCGTTATGCGTTATGCGTTATGCGTTATGCGTTATGCGTTATGCGTTATGCTTTATGCGTTATGCGTTATGCGTTATGCGTTGTGCGTTATGCGTTGTTCGTTATGCGTTATGCGTTGGGCGTTATACGTTTGCGTTATGCGTTATGCGTTATGCGTTATGCTTTATGCGTTATGCGTTATGCGTTATGCGTTATGCATTTTGCGTTATGCGCCATGCGTTATGCGTTATGAGTTATGCGTTATGCGTTATGCGTTATGCGTTATGCGTTATGCGTTATGCGTTATGCTTTATGCGTTATGCGTTATGCGTTATGCGTTATGCGTTATGCGTTATGCGTTATGCGTTATGCGTTATGCGTTATGCGTTATGCGTTATGCGCTATGCGTTATGCGTTTTGCGTTGTTCGTTATGCGTTATGCGTTGGGCGTTATACGTTTGCGTTATGCGTTATGCGTTATGCGTTATGCTTTATGCGTTATGCGTTATGCGTTATGCGTTATGCGTTATGCGTTATGCGTTATGCGTTATGCGTTATGCGTTATGCGTTATGCGTTATACGTTTGCGTTATGCGTTATGCGTTATCCGTTATGCGTTATGCTTTATGCGTTATGCGTTATGCGTTATGAGTTATGCGTTATGCGTTATGCGTTAAGCGTTATGCGTTATGCTTTATGCGTTATGCGTTATGCGTTATGCGTTATGCGTTATGCGTTATGCGTTATACGTTTGCGTTATGCGTTATGCGTTGTGCGTTATACGTTTGCGTTATGCGTTATGCGTTATGCGTTGTTCGTTATGCGTTATGCGTTGGGCGTAATACGTTTGCGTTATGCGTTATGCTTTATGCGTTATGCGTTATACGTTTGCGTTATGCGTTATGCGCTATGCGTTATGCGTTTTGCGTTGTTCGTTATGCGTTATGCGTTGGGCGTTATACGTTTGCGTTATGCGTTATGCGTTATGCGTTATGCGTTATGCTTTATGCGTTATGCGTTATGCGTTATGCGTTATGCGTTATGCGTTATGCGTTATGCGTTATGCGTTATGCGTTATGCGTTATACGTTTGCGTTATGCGTTATGCGTTATCCGTTATCCGTTATGCGTTATGCTTTATGCGTTATGCGTTATGCGTTATGAGTTATGCGTTATGCGTTATGCGTTAAGCGTTATGCGTTATGCTTTATGCGTTATGCGTTATGCGTTATGAGTTATGCGTTATGCGTTATGCGTTAAGCGTTATGCGTTATGCTTTATGCGTTATGCGTTATGCGTTATGCGTTATGCGTTATGCGTTATGCGTTATACGTTTGCGTTATTTGTTATGCGTTGGGCGTTATACGTTTGCGTTATGCGTTATGCGTTATGCGTTATGCTTTATGCGTTATGCGTTATGCGTTATGCGTTATGCATTTTGCGTTATGCGCCATGCGTTATGCGTTATGAGTTATGCGTTATGCGTTATGCGTTATGCGTTATGCGTTGGGCGTAATACGTTTGCGTTATGCGTTATGCGTTATGCTTTATGCGTTATGCGTTATACGTTTGCGTTATGCGTTATGCGCTATGCGTTATGCGTTTTGCGTTGTTCGTTATGCGTTATGCGTTGGGCGTTATACGTTTGCGTTATGCGTTATGCGTTATGCGTTATGCTTTATGCGTTATGCGTTATGCGTTATGCGTTATGCGTTATGCGTTATGCGTTATGCGTTATGCGTTATGCGTTATGCGTTATGCGTTATGCGTTATACGTTTGCGTTATGCGTTATGCGTTATCCGTTATCCGTTATGCGTTATGCTTTATGCGTTATGCGTTATGCGTTATGAGTTATGCGTTATGCGTTATGCGTTAAGCGTTATGCGTTATGCTTTATGCGTTATGCGTTATGCGTTATGAGTTATGCGTTATGCGTTATGCGTTAAGCGTTATGCGTTATGCTTTATGCGTTATGCGTTATGCGTTATGCGTTATGCGTTATGCGTTATGCGTTATGCGTTATGCGTTATACGTTTGCGTTATGCGTTATGCGTTGGGCGTTATACGTTTGCGTTATGCGTTATGCGTTATGCGTTATGCTTTATGCGTTATGCGTTATGCGTTATGCGTTATGCATTTTGCGTTATGCGCCATGCGTTATGCGTTATGAGTTATGCGTTATGCGTTATGCGTTATGCGTTATGCGTTATGCGTTATGCGTTATGCGTTTTGCGTTATGGGTTATGCGTTATGCGTTATGGGTTATGTTTTATGCGTTATGCATAATGCGTTATGCGTTGTGCGTTATGCGTTGTTCGTTATGCGTTATGCGTTGGGCGTTATACGTTTGCGTTATGCGTTATGCGTTATGCGTTATGCTTTATGCGTTATGCGTTATGCGTTATGCGTTATGCATTTTGCGTTATGCGCCATGCGTTATGCGTTATGAGTTATGCGTTATGCGTTATGCGTTATGCGTTATGCGTTATGCGTTATGCGTTATGCGTTATGCTTTATGCGTTATGCGTTATGCGTTATGCGTTATGCGTTATGCGTTATGCGTTATGCGTTATGCGTTATGCGTTATGCGTTATGCGTTATGCGCTATGCGTTATGCGTTTTGCGTTGTTCGTTATGCGTTATGCGTTGGGCGTTATACGTTTGCGTTATGCGTTATGCGTTATGCGTTATGCTTTATGCGTTATGCGTTATGCGTTATGCGTTATGCGTTATGCGTTATGCGTTATGCGTTATGCGTTATGCGTTATGCGTTATGCGTTATACGTTTGCGTTATGCGTTATGCGTTATCCGTTATGCGTTATGCTTTATGCGTTATGCGTTATGCGTTATGAGTTATGCGTTATGCGTTATGCGTTAAGCGTTATGCGTTATGCTTTATGCGTTATGCGTTATGCGTTATGCGTTATGCGTTATGCGTTATGCGTTATACGTTTGCGTTATGCGTTATGCGTTGTGCGTTATACGTTTGCGTTATGCGTTATGCGTTATGCGTTGTTCGTTATGCGTTATGCGTTGGGCGTAATACGTTTGCGTTATGCGTTATGCGTTATGCTTTATGCGTTATGCGTTATGCGTTATACGGTATGAGTTATGCGTTATTCGTTATGCGTTATGCGTTATGAGTTATACGTTATGCGTTATGCGTTATGCGTTATGCGTTATGCGTTATGCGTTATGCGTTATGCGTTATGCGTTATGCGTTATGCGTTATGCGTTGTTCGTTATGCGTTATGCGTTGGGCGTAATACGTTTGCGTTATGCGTTATGCGTTATGCGTTATGCTTTATGCGTTATGCGTTATGCGTTATACGGTATGAGTTATGCGTTTTTCGTTATGTGTTATGCGTTATGCGTTATGCTTTATGCGTTATGCGTTATGCGTTATGCGTTATGCGTTATGCGTTATGCGTTATGCGTTATGCGTTATGCGTTATGCGTTATGCGTTATGCGTTGTTCGTTATGCGTTATGCGTGATGCGTTATGCTTTATGCGTTATGCGTTATGCGTTATGCGTTATGCTTTATGCGTTATGCGTTAGGCGTTGTACGGTGTGAGTTATGCGTTATTCGTTATGTGTTATGCGTTATGCGTTATGCTTTATGCGTTATGCGTTATGCGTTATGCGTTATGCTTTATGCGTAATGCGTTATGCGTTATG
Source organism: Lasioglossum morio (assembly GCA_916610235.2). NCBI lineage: Eukaryota > Metazoa > Arthropoda > Insecta > Hymenoptera > Halictidae > Lasioglossum > Lasioglossum morio. The sequence continues at coordinate 298,606 of CAKAJA020000144.1, read as the reverse complement.
CGTTATGCGTTATGCGTTATGCGTTATACGTTATGCGTTATGTGTTATGCGTTATGCGTTATGCGTTATGCGTTATGCGTTATGCGTTATGCGTTATGCGTTATGCGTTATGCGTTATGCGTTATGCGTTATGCGTTATGCGTTATGCGTTATGCGTTAAATGTTATGCGTTATAAGTTAATGCGTTATGCGTTATGCGTTATGCGTTTTGCGTTATGCGTTATACGTTTGCGTTATGCGTTATCCGTTATGCGTTATGTCTTATGCGTTATGCGTTATGCGTTATGCGTTATGCGTTATGCGTTATGCTTTATGCGTTAAGCGTTATGCGTTATGCGTTATGCGTAATGCCTTATGCGTTATGCGTGATGCGTTATGCTTTATGCGTTATGCGTTATGAGTTATACGTTATGCGTTATGCGTTATGCGTTATGCGTTATGCGTTATGCGTTATGCGTTATGCGTTATGCGTTATGCGTTTTGCGTCATGCGTTATGTGTTATGCGTTATGGGTTATGTTTTATGCGTTATGCGTTATGCGTTATGCGTTATGCGTTATGCGTTATGCGTTATGCGTTATGCGTTATGCGTTATGCGTTATACGTTTGCGTTATGCTTTATGCGTTATGCGTTATGCGTTATGCGTTATGCGTTATGCTTTATGCGTTATGCGTTATGCGTTATGCGTTATGCGTTATGCTTTATGCGTTATGCGTTATGCGTTATGCGTTATGCATTTTGCGTTATGCGCCATGCGTTATGCGTTATGAGTTATGCGTTATGCGTTATGCGTTATGCGTTATGCGTTATGCGTTATGCGTTATGCGTTATGCTTTATGCGTTATGCGTTATGCGTTATGCGTTATGCGTTATGCGTTATGCGTTATGCGTTATGCGTTATGCGTTATGCGTTATGCGTTATGCGTTATGCGTTATGCGTTATGCGTTTTGCGTTGTTCGTTATGCGTTATGCGTTGGGCGTTATACGTTTGCGTTATGCGTTATGCGTTATGCGTTATGCTTTATGCGTTATGCGTTATGCGTTATGCGTTATGCGTTATGCGTTATGCGTTATGCGTTATGCGTTATGCGTTATGCGTTATACGTTTGCGTTATGCGTTATGCGTTATCCGTTATGCGTTATGCTTTATGCGTTATGCGTTATGCGTTATGAGTTATGCGTTATGCGTTATGCGTTATGCGTTATGCGTTATGCTTTATGCGTTATGCGTTATGCGTTATGCGTTATGCGTAATGCGTTATGCGTTATACGTTTGCGTTATGCGTTATGCGTTGTGCGTTATACGTTTGCGTTATGCGTTATGCGTTATGCGTTGTTCGTTATGCGTTATGCGTTGGGCGTAATACGTTTGCGTTATGCGTTATGCGTTATGCTTTATGCGTTATGCGTTATGCGTTATACGGTATGAGTTATGCGTTATTCGTTATGCGTTATGCGTTATGAGTTATACGTTATGCGTTATGCGTTATGCGTTATGCGTTATGCGTTATGCGTTATGCGTTATGCGTTATGCGTTATGCGTTATGCGTTATGCGTTATGCGTTATGCGTTGTTCGTTATGCGTTATGCGTTGGGCGTAATACGTTTGCGTTATGCGTTATGCGTTATGCGTTATGCTTTATGCGTTATGCGTTATGCGTTATACGGTATGAGTTATGCGTTATTCGTTATGTGTTATGCGTTATGCGTTAAGCGTTATGCGTTATGCTTTATGCGTTATGCGTTATGCGTTATCCGTTATGCGTTATGCTTTATGCGTTATGCGTTATGCGTTATGAGTTATGCGTTATGCGTTATGCGTTAAGCGTTATGCGTTATGCTTTATGCGTTATGCGTTATGCGTTATGCGTTATGCGTTATGCGTTATGCGTTATACGTTTGCGTTATGCGTTATGCGTTGTGCGTTATACGTTTGCGTTATGCGTTATGCGTTATGCGTTGTTCGTTATGCGTTATGCGTTGGGCGTAATACGTTTGCGTTATGCGTTATGCGTTATGCGTTATGCGTTATGCGTTATGCGTTATACGGTATGAGTTATGCGTTATTCGTTATGCGTTATGCGTTATGAGTTATACGTTATGCGTTATGCGTTATGCGTTATGCGTTATGCGTTATGCGTTATGCGTTATGCGTTATGCGTTATGCGTTATGCGTTGTTCGTTATGCGTTATGCGTTGGGCGTAATACGTTTGCGTTATGCGTTATGCGTTATGCGTTATGCTTTATGCGTTATGCGTTATGCGTTATACGGTATGAGTTATGCGTTTTTCGTTATGTGTTATGCGTTATGCGTTAAGCGTTATGCGTTATGCTTTATGCGTTATGCGTTATGCGTTATGCGTTATGCGTTATGCGTTATGCGTTATGCGTTATGCGTTATGCGTTATGCGTTATGCGTTGTTCGTTATGCGTTATGCGTGTTGCGTTATGCTTTATGCGTTATGCGTTATGCGTTATGCGTTATGCGTTATGCGTTATGCGTTATGCGTTATGCGTTATGCGTTATGCGTTATGCGTTATGCGTTATGCGTTATGCGTTAAATGTAATGCGTTATAAGTTAATGCGTTATGCGTTATGCGTTATGCGTTTTGCGTTATGCGTTATACGTTTGCGTTATGCGTTATCCGTTATGCGTTATGTCTTATGCGTTATGCGTTATGCGTTATGCGTTATGCGTTATGCGTTATGCTTTATGCGTTAAGCGTTATGCGTTATGCGTTATGCGTAATGCCTTATGCGTTATGCGTGATGCGTTATGCTTTATGCGTTATGCGTTATGAGTTATACGTTATGCGTTATGCGTTATGCGTTATGCGTTATGCGTTATGCGTTATGCGTTATGCGTTATGCGTTATGCGTTTTGCGTCATGCGTTATGTGTTATGCGTTATGGGTTATGTTTTATGCGTTATGCGTTATGCGTTATGCGTTATGCGTTATGCGTTATGCGTTATGCGTTATGCGTTATGCGTTATACGTTTGCGTTATGCTTTATGCGTTATGCGTTATGCGTTATGCGTTATGCGTTATGCTTTATGCGTTATGCGTTATGCGCTATGCGTTATGCGTTATGCTTTATGCGTTATGCGTTATGCGTTATGCGTTATGCATTTTGCGTTATGCGCCATGCGTTATGCGTTATGAGTTATGCGTTATGCGTTATGCGTTATGCGTTATGCGTTATGCGTTATGCGTTATGCTTTATGCGTTATGCGTTATGCGTTATGCGTTATGCGTTATGCGTTATGCGTTATGCGTTATGCGTTATGCGCTATGCGTTATGCGTTTTGCGTTGTTCGTTATGCGTTATGCGTTGGGCGTTATACGTTTGCGTTATGCGTTATGCGTTATGCGTTATGCTTTATGCGTTATGCGTTATGCGTTATGCGTTATGCGTTATGCGTTATGCGTTATGCGTTATGCGTTATGCGTTATGCGTTATGCGTTATACGTTTGCGTTATGCGTTATGCGTTATCCGTTATGCGTTATGCTTTATGCGTTATGCGTTATGCGTTATGAGTTATGCGTTATGCGTTATGCGTTAAGCGTTATGCGTTATGCATAATGCGTTATGCGTTATGCGTTATGCGTTATGCGTTATACGTTTGCGTTATGCGTTATGCGTTGTGCGTTATACGTTTGCGTTATGCGTTATGCGTCATGCGTTGTTCGTTATGCGTTATGCGTTGGGCGTAATACGTTTGCGTTATGCGTTATGCGTTATGCTTTATGCGTTATGCGTTATGCGTTATACGGTATGAGTTATGCGTTATTCGTTATGCGTTATGCGTTATGCGTTATGCGTTATGCGTTATGCGTTATGAGTTATGCGTTATGCGTTATGCGTTATGAGTTATGCGTTATGCGTTATGCGTTATGCGTTATACGTTATGCGTTGTTCGTTATGCGTTATGCGTTGGGCGTTATACGTTTGCGTTATGCGTTATGCGTTATACGTTATTGGTTTATGCGTTATGCGTTATGCGTTATGCGTTATGCGTTATGCGTTATGCGTTATGCGTTATGCGTTATGCGTTATGCGTTATGCGTTATGCGTTATGCGTTATGAGTTATGCGTTATGCGTTATGCGTTATGCGTTATACGGTTTGAGTTATGCGTTATGCATTATACGGTTTGAGTTATGCGTTATGCGTTATACGTTATTGGTTTATGCGTTGTGCGTTATGCGTTATGCGTTATGCGTTATGCGTTATGCGTTATGCGTTAAGCCTTATGCGTTGTTCGTTATGCGTTATGCGTTGGGCGTTATACGTTTTCGTTATGCGGTATGCGTTATACGTTATGTGTTATGCGTTATGCGTTATGCGTTATGCATTTTGCGTTATGCGCCATGCGTTATGCGTTATGAGTTATGCGTTATGCGTTATGCGTTATGCGTTATGCGTTATGCGTTATACGGTTTGAGTTATGCGTGATGCGTTATACGGTTTGAGTTATGCGTTATGCGTTATACGTTATTGGTTTATGCGTTATGCGTTATGCGTTTAGCGTTATGCGTTATGCGTTTTGCGTTATGCGTTATGGGCTATGTTTTATGCGTTATGCGTTATGCGTTATGCGTTATGCGTTATGCGTTATGCGTTATGCGTTATGCGTTATGCGTTATGCGTTATGCGTTATGCGTTATGCGTTATGCGTTATGCGTTATGCGTTATACGGTATGAGTTATGCGTTATGCGTTATGCGTTATGCGTTATGCGTTATGCGTTATGCGTTATGCGTTATGCGTTATGCGTTATGCGTTATGCGTTATGCGTTATGCGTTATGCGTTATGCGTTATGCGTTATGCGTTATGCGTTATGCGTTATGCGTTATGCGTTATGCGTTATGCGTTATGCGTTATGCGTTATGCGTTCTGTGTTGTGCGTTGTGCGTTGTGCGTTATGCGTTATGCGTTATGCGTTATGCGTTATGCGTTATGCGTTATGCGTTATGCGTTATGCGTTATGCGTTATGCGTTATGCGTTATGCGTTATGCGTTGTTCGTTATGCGTTCTGCGTTAGGCGTTATACGTTTGCGTTATGCGTTATGCGTTATGCGTTATGCGTTATGCGTTATGCGTTATGCGTTATGCGTTATGCGTTTTGCGTTATGGGTTATGCGTTATGCGTTATGGGTTATGTTTTATGCGTTATGCATAATGCGTTATGCGTTGTGCGTTATGCGTTGTTCGTTATGCGTTATGCGTTGGGCGTTATACGTTTGCGTTATGCGTTATGCGTTATGCGTTATGCTTTATGCGTTATGCGTTATGCGTTATGCGTTATGCATTTTGCGTTATGCGCCATGCGTTATGCGTTATGAGTTATGCGTTATGCGTTATGCGTTATGCGTTATGCGTTATGCGTTATGCGTTATGCGTTATGCTTTATGCGTTATGCGTAATGCGTTATGCGTTATGCGTTATGCGTTATGCGTTATGCGTTATGCGTTATGCGTTATGCGTTATGCGCTATGCGTTATGCGTTTTGCGTTGTTCGTTATGCGTTATGCGTTGGGCGTTATACGTTTGCGTTATGCGTTATGCGTTATGCGTTATGCTTTATGCGTTATGCGTTATGCGTTATGCATTTTGCGTTATGCGCCATGCGTTATGCGTTATGAGTTATGCGTTATGCGTTTTGCGTTATGCTTTATGCGTTATGCGTTATGCTTTATGCGTTATGCATGATCCCTTATGCGTTAGGCGTTATGCGTTGTGCGTGATCCGTTATGCGTTAGGCGTTATGCGTTATGCATTTTGCGTTATGCGCCATGCGTTATGCGTTATGCGTTATGCGTTATGCGTTATGCGTTATGCGTTGTTCGTTATGCGTTATGCGTTATGCGTTTTGCGTTATGCGTTATACGTTTGCGTTATGCGTTATGCATTATCCGTTATGCGTTATGCTTTATGCGTTATGCATTATGCGTTATGCGTCATGCGTTATGCGTTATGCTTTATGCGTTATGCGTTATGCGTTGTGCGTTATACGTTTGCGTTATGCGTTATGCGTTATCCGTTATGCGTTATGCTTTATGCGTTATGCGTTATGCGTTATGCGTTATGCGTTATGCGTTATGCGTTATGCGTTATGCGTTATGCGTTATGCGTTATGCGTTATGCGTTATACGTTTGCGTTATGCGTTATGCGTTATCCGTTATGCGTTATGCTTTATGCGTTATGCGTTATGCGTTATGAGTTATGCGTTATGCGTTATGCGTTAAGCGTTATGCGTTATGCTTTATGCGTTATGCGTTATGCGTTATGCGTTATGCGTTATGCGTTATGCGTTATACGTTTGCGTTATGCGTTATGCGTTGTGCGTTATACGTTTGCGTTATGCGTTATGCGTTTTGCGTTGTTCGTTATGCGTTATGCGTTGGGCGTTATACGTTTGCGTTATGCGTTATGCGTTATGCGTTATGCTTTATGCGTTATGCGTTATGCGTTATGCGTTATGCGTTATGCGTTATGCGTTATGCGTTATGCGTTATGCGTTATGCGTTATACGTTTGCGTTATGCGTTATGCGTTATCCGTTATGCGTTATGCTTTATGCGTTATGCGTTATGCGTTATGAGTTATGCGTTATGCGTTATGCGTTAAGCGTTATGCGTTATGCTTTATGCGTTATGCGTTATGCGTTATGCGTTATGCGTTATGCGTTATGCGTTATGCGTTATGCGTTATGCGTTATACGTTTGCGTTATGCGTTATGCGTTGTGCGTTATACGTTTGCGTTATGCGTTATGCGTTATGCGTTGTTCGTTATGCGTTATGCGTTGGGCGTAATACGTTTGCGTTATGCGTTATGCGTTATGCTTTATGCGTTATGCGTTATGCGTTATACGGTATGAGTTATGCGTTATTCGTTATGCGTTATGCGTTATGAGTTATACGTTATGCGTTATGCGTTATGCGTTATGCGTTATGCGTTATGCGTTATGCGTTATGCGTTATGCGTTATGCGTTATGCGTTTTGCGTCATGCGTTATGTGTTATGCGTTATGGGTTATGTTTTATGCGTTATGCGTTATGCGTTATGCGTTATGCGTTATGCGTTATGCGTTATGCGTTATGCGTTATGCGTTATGCGTTATACGTTTGCGTTATGCTTTATGCGTTATGCGTTATGCGTTATGCGTTATGCGTTATGCTTTATGCGTTATGCGTTATGCGTTATGCGTTATGCGTTATGCGTTATGCTTTATGCGTTATGCGTTATGCGTTATGCGTTATGCATTTTGCGTTATGCGCCATGCGTTATGCGTTATGAGTTATGCGTTATGCGTTATGCGTTATGCGTTATGCGTTATGCGTTATGCGTTATGCGTTATGCTTTATGCGTTATGCGTTATGCGTTATGCGTTATGCGTTATGCGTTATGCGTTATGCGTTATGCGTTATGCGTTATGCGTTATGCGTTATGCGCTATGCGTTATGCGTTTTGCGTTGTTCGTTATGCGTTATGCGTTGGGCGTTATACGTTTGCGTTATGCGTTATGCGTTATGCGTTATGCTTTATGCGTTATGCGTTATGCGTTATGCGTTATGCGTTATGCGTTATGCGTTATGCGTTATGCGTTATGCGTTATGCGTTATACGTTTGCGTTATGCGTTATGCGTTATCCGTTATGCGTTATGCTTTATGCGTTATGCGTTATGCGTTATGAGTTATGCGTTATGCGTTATGCGTTAAGCGTTATGCGTTATGCTTTATGCGTTATGCGTTATGCGTTATGCGTTATGCGTTATGCGTTATGCGTTATACGTTTGCGTTATGCGTTATGCGTTGTGCGTTATACGTTTGCGTTATGCGTTATGCGTTATGCGTTGTTCGTTATGCGTTATGCGTTGGGCGTAATACGTTTGCGTTATGCGTTATGCGTTATGCTTTATGCGTTATGCGTTATGCGTTATACGGTATGAGTTATGCGTTATTCGTTATGCGTTATGCGTTATGAGTTATACGTTATGCGTTATGCGTTATGCGTTATGCGTTATGCGTTATGCGTTATGCGTTATGCGTTATGCGTTATGCGTTATGCGTTATGCGTTATGCGTTGTTCGTTATGCGTTATGCGTTGGGCGTAATACGTTTGCGTTATGCGTTATGCGTTATGCGTTATGCTTTATGCGTTATGCGTTATGCGTTATACGGTATGAGTTATGCGTTATTCGTTATGTGTTATGCGTTATGCGTTAAGCGTTATGCGTTATGCTTTATGCGTTATGCGTTATGCGTTATCCGTTATGCGTTATGCTTTATGCGTTATGCGTTATGCGTTATGAGTTATGCGTTATGCGTTATGCGTTAAGCGTTATGCGTTATGCTTTATGCGTTATGCGTTATGCGTTATGCGTTATGCGTTATGCGTTATGCGTTATACGTTTGCGTTATGCGTTATGCGTTGTGCGTTATACGTTTGCGTTATGCGTTATGCGTTATGCGTTGTTCGTTATGCGTTATGCGTTGGGCGTAATACGTTTGCGTTATGCGTTATGCGTTATGCTTTATGCGTTATGCGTTATGCGTTATACGGTATGAGTTATGCGTTATTCGTTATGCGTTATGCGTTATGAGTTATACGTTATGCGTTATGCGTTATGCGTTATGCGTTATGCGTTATGCGTTATGCGTTATGCGTTATGCGTTATGCGTTATGCGTTGTTCGTTATGCGTTATGCGTTGGGCGTAATACGTTTGCGTTATGCGTTATGCGTTATGCGTTATGCTTTATGCGTTATGCGTTATGCGTTATACGGTATGAGTTATGCGTTTTTCGTTATGTGTTATGCGTTATGCGTTAAGCGTTATGCGTTATGCTTTATGCGTTATGCGTTATACGTTATGCGTTATGCGTTATGCGTTATGCGTTATGCGTTATGCGTTATGCGTTATGCGTTATGCGTTATGCGTTGTTCGTTATGCGTTATGCGTGATGCGTTATGCTTTATGCGTTATGCGTTATGCGTTATGCGTTATGCTTTATGCGTTATGCGTTAGGCGTTGTACGGTGTGAGTTATGCGTTATTCGTTATGTGTTATGCGTTATGCGTTATGCTTTATGCGTTATGCGTTATGCGTTATGCGTTATGCTTTATGCGTAATGCGTTATGCGTTATGCGTTATGCGTTATGCGTTATGCGTTATACGTTATGCGTTATGTGTTATGCGTTATGCGTTATGCGTTATGCGTTATGCGTTATGCGTTATGCGTTATGCGTTATGCGTTATGCGTTATGCGTTATGCGTTATGCGTTATGCGTTATGCGTTATGCGTTAAATGTTATGCGTTATAAGTTAATGCGTTATGCGTTATGCGTTATGCGTTTTGCGTTATGCGTTATACGTTTGCGTTATGCGTTATCCGTTATGCGTTATGTCTTATGCGTTATGCGTTATGCGTTATGCGTTATGCGTTATGCGTTATGCTTTATGCGTTAAGCGTTATGCGTTATGCGTTATGCGTAATGCCTTATGCGTTATGCGTGATGCGTTATGCTTTATGCGTTATGCGTTATGAGTTATACGTTATGCGTTATGCGTTATGCGTTATGCGTTATGCGTTATGCGTTATGCGTTATGCGTTATGCGTTATGCGTTATGCGTTTTGCGTCATGCGTTATGTGTTATGCGTTATGGGTTATGTTTTATGCGTTATGCGTTATGCGTTATGCGTTATGCGTTATGCGTTATGCGTTATGCGTTATGCGTTATGCGTTATGCGTTATGCGTTATGCGTTATACGTTTGCGTTATGCTTTATGCGTTATGCGTTATGCGTTATGCGTTATGCGTTATGCTTTATGCGTTATGCGTTATGCGTTATGCGTTATGCGTTATGCTTTATGCGTTATGCGTTATGCGTTATGCGTTATGCATTTTGCGTTATGCGCCATGCGTTATGCGTTATGAGTTATGCGTTATGCGTTATGCGTTATGCGTTATGCGTTATGCGTTATGCGTTATGCTTTATGCGTTATGCGTTATGCGTTATGCGTTATGCGTTATGCGTTATGCGTTATGCGTTATGCGTTATGCGTTATGCGTTATGCGTTATGCGCTATGCGTTATGCGTTTTGCGTTGTTCGTTATGCGTTATGCGTTGGGCGTTATACGTTTGCGTTATGCGTTATGCGTTATGCGTTATGCTTTATGCGTTATGCGTTATGCGTTATGCGTTATGCGTTATGCGTTATGCGTTATGCGTTATGCGTTATGCGTTATGCGTTATACGTTTGCGTTATGCGTTATGCGTTATCCGTTATGCGTTATGCTTTATGCGTTATGCGTTATGCGTTATGAGTTATGCGTTATGCGTTATGCGTTAAGCGTTATGCGTTATGCTTTATGCGTTATGCGTTATGCGTTATGCGTTATGCGTTATGCGTTATGCGTTATACGTTTGCGTTATGCGTTATGCGTTGTGCGTTATACGTTTGCGTTATGCGTTATGCGTTATGCGTTGTTCGTTATGCGTTATGCGTTGGGCGTAATACGTTTGCGTTATGCGTTATGCGTTATGCTTTATGCGTTATGCGTTATGCGTTATACGGTATGAGTTATGCGTTATTCGTTATGCGTTATGCGTTATGAGTTATACGTTATGCGTTATGCGTTATGCGTTATGCGTTATGCGTTATGCGTTATGCGTTATGCGTTATGCGTTATGCGTTGTTCGTTATGCGTTATGCGTTGGGCGTAACACGTTTGCGTTATGCGTTATGCGTTATGCGTTATGCTTTATGCGTTATGCGTTATGCGTTATACGGTATGAGTTATGCGTTATTCGTTATGTGTTATGCGTTATGCGTTAAGCGTTATGCGTTATGCTTTATGCGTTATGCGTTATACGTTATGCGTTATGCGTTACGCGTTATGCGTTATGCGTTATGCGTTATGCGTTATGCGTTATGCGTTATGCGTTGTTCGTTATGCGTTATGCGTGATGCGTTATGCTTTATGCGTTTTGCGTTATGCGTTATGCGTTATGCTTTATGCGTTATGCGTTAGGCGTTGTACGGTGTGAGTTATGCGTTATTCGTTATGTGTTATGCGTTATGCGTTATGCTTTATGCGTTATGCGTTATGCGTTATGCGTTATGCTTTATGCGTAATGCGTTATGCGTTATGCGTTATGCGTTATGCGTTATGCGTTATGCGTTATGCGTTATGTGTTATGCGTTATGCGTTATGCGTTATGCGTTATGCGTTATGCGTTATGCGTTATGCGTTATGCGTTATGCGTTATGCGTTATGCGTTATGCGTTATGCGTTAAATGTTATGCGTTATAAGTTAATGCGTTATGCGTTATGCGTTATGCGTTATGCGTTATGCGTTATGCGTTATGCGTTATGCGTTATGCTTTATGCGTTAAGCGTTATGCGTTATGCGTTATGCGTAATGCCTTATGCGTTATGCGTGATGCGTTATGCTTTATGCGTTATGCGTTATGAGTTATACGTTATGCGTTATGCGTTATGCGTTATGCGTTATGCGTTATGCGTTATGCGTTATGCGTTATGCGTTATGCGTTATGCGTTTTGCGTCATGCGTTATGTGTTATGCGTTATGGGTTATGTTTTATGCGTTATGCGTTATGCGTTATGCATTATGCGTTATGCGTTATGCGTTATGCTTTATGCGTTATGCGTTATGCGTTATGCGTTATGCGTTATGCGTTATGCGTTATGCGTTATGCGTTATGCGTTATGCGTTATGCGTTATGCGTTATGCGTTATGCGTTATGCGTTATGCGTTGGGCGTAATACGTTTGCGTTATGTGTTATGCGTTATGCGTTATGCGTTATGCGTTATGCGTTGTTCGTTATGCGTTATGCGTTATGCGTTATGCGTTGTTCATTATGCGTTATGCGTTGGGCGTAATACGTTTGCGTTATGCGTTATGCTTTATGCGTTATGCGTTATGAGTTATACGTTATGCGTTATGCGTTATGCCTTATGCGTTATGCGTCATGCGTTATGCGTAATGCGTTATGCATTATGCGTTATGCGTTATGCGTTATGCGTTATGCGTTATGCGTTATCCGTTATGCGTTATGCTTTATGCGTTATGCGTTATGCGTTATGCGTTATACGTTATGCGTTATGCGTTATGCGTTATGCGTTATGCCTTATGCGTTATGCGTTATGCGTTATGCGTTATGCGTTATGCCTTATGCCTTATGCCTTATGCCTTATGCCTTATGCGTTATGCGTGATGCGTTATGCTTTATGCGTTATGCGTTATGAGTTATACGTTATGCGTTATGCGTTATGCCTTATGCGTTATGCGTTATGCGTTATGCGTAATGCGTTATGCATTATGCGTTATGCGTTATGCGTTATGCGTTGTTCGTTATGCGTTATGCGTTGGGCGTAATACGTTTGCGTTATGCGTTATGCGTTATGCGTTGTGCGTTATACGTTTGCGTTATGTGTTATGCGTTATCCGTTATGCGTTATGCTTTATGCGTTATGCGTTATGCGTTATGCGTTATGCGTTATGCGTTATGCGTTATGCGTTATGCGTTATACGTTTGCGTTATGCGTTATGCGTTATCCGTTATGCGTTATGCTTTATGCGTTATGCGTTATGCGTTATGAGTTATGCGTTATGCGTTATGCGTTAAGCGTTATGCGTTATGTGTTTGAGATCGGAACGCGAATCTGGGATTTGTTAATGAGTGACGAAAGAAGGCACTGGAGTACACGAATAAATGTAGTTCACACACACATTAAATGTAATTGTAATTATAAACAAATAAAGGCTTTGTACAAACTACGCGTTCGCTAGAATTGGACAACGATTAGTGACTCTACGAAATGGATCGATACCCAAACGAAATGATAGCGGTGTTGTGGTTACGCAACGAATGATCGTCGTCTCGAGTCCGAAAAACACCTGTTCCGCGAGTGCTAGGTGGGGGGCACCGAGACGGCGATGTCCGACGCGAGGCGAGAAGACGGTTCGGTGGATCGGCTGTTTGACGTGTCGCCGGAACATTTCTCCCCCCCTTGCCGTGACGCAGTTTAGGCAATAAACACGGGCCCTCGGTTATGACGCGGATTGTTGTGATTCGATTGGCAGTCGACACAATTTGACGATCGGCCGTTTGAGTGTTGTAGTAGCGGTCCGGACAGTGACGACGCGAGTCACATCGTCTTTTCCGGGATGGATTTCGGTCACGCGGGCGAGAGGCCATTTAGCCGGAGGCGACCGTTCGTCTCGTACAAGGACAAGCTCGCCTACGCGGAATGGTTCCGATTTCGTCTGCCATTTCGTCGTGGCATGGAATTGCTGCAGGTATTCTCGTGACCAACGCGACCAGAAGTGGTCAAGGATTTGGCGCAGCATCTGCCATCGCGACAACCTGGAGCGAGGAGTGTCTGTGAGGTCCGGTTCCGGAAGAACATTTAGTGCGTCGCCTATAAGGAAGTGGCCCGGGGTTAGCGCGGACAGATCGGAGGGGTCGTCGGAAAGCGGACAGATCGGTCGCGAGTTTAGTGCTGCTTCGATTTGTGCAAACAGTGTCGCGTATTCTTCGAACGTGAGTGGGGATTCTCCGATTACGCGGCGCATGTGAAATTTTGTGGATTTAACTGCGGCTTCCCATTTTCCTCCGAAGTGAGGGGCGGAGGGCGGGTTGAATCTCCACTGTGTCCCGAGGTTCGTGAGACTGTTTGCGATCGCTTGAGACTCCTGTGAGGCGCGTTTGAACATACGACGCAGTTCGGCGTCCGCACCGACGAAATTCGTGCCACAGTCGCTCGACAATGTACTGCAAATGCCGCGACGACCCGTGAACCGTTTATAGGCCGCTATAAACGCGTCTGCCGTGTAGTCTGAGGCGAACTCGAGGTGCACCGCTCCGGTGGCCATGCACACGAACACAGCGAGGTAACCTTTAAAGATCTTGGCTCCGCGGCCACGCGTTGTTTTCCAATGAAACGGGCCAGCGTAATCCACACCGGAGTTCACGAATGCACGCGCTGGAGTGATGCGTCTCGGCGGGAGCTGTCCCATCACTTGCGTACACTGACTAGCTCTGTGGCGAGCGCACGTTACGCATCGCTTAATAAATGAACGTACTGGCTGTCGGCCGCCGACAATCCAGTACGATTGCCTCACTGTCGACAGTGTGAGCTGTGGGCCCGCGTGTAAGTTTCGCCAGTGCGCTTGGGCGATTACGAGCGAGGTGAGTGTGGAGGATCGCGGCAAGATGATGGGATGTTTCTGGTCCGCATCGAGGAGGGAGTGCTGCAGGCGCCCTCCCACACGTAAGATGCCGTACGCGTCCGCGAAAGGCATCAACTTGACGAGTGGACTCGACTTTGGTAGCGCGACGCCGCCTTTCATGGCCTGAATTTCAGGTGAGAAATGTTTCGCCTGGGTTTGGCAGATCCAGAATCGACGAGCCTGTTCTAGTTCGATGGTCGTGACAGGCTCAGCCGGGCCGCGATCCGCTCTCTTCACCTTCATTCGGCGCACAGCTCGGAGACACAGCGAAGTAATGCGTAGTAGTCGCGTGAGGGACGAGTACCGGTCGATTAACGTCCACGAAGGTATCGACGCTGCGTGTAACACGGACGTTTTTTCGGGCCGTTGTTCGATGTCGATGCGGGGGTCTGGAGATAATGTCTCCGTGGGCCAGGCGGGAGAGAACTCTTGTAGCCACTCAGGGCCCCGCCACCAGATGGAATTGAGCAACGACTGCGGGGAGACGCCGCGGGACGCTAGGTCAGCCGGGTTGCAGGTCCCCGGGACATGGTGCCAGTACGCTTGCGGGGCGAGTTGGTGTATATCCGCGACGCGGTTCCGAACGAAATCTTTCCATCTGGAGGGGTGGCTGCGGATCCACGCGAGGGCCACGGCCGAGTCCGTCCACAGGTGCGTTGGTATTTGCTCGAGGTCTAGCGCGGTGCGAATGTGAGCGATTTGTTTTGCGAGGAGATGCGCGGCCGATAGCTCGAGACGCGGGATGGTCATCGGTTTGATGGGTGCGACCCTGGACTTCGCGGAGAGTAGAGTTACGCGGAACGTATCGTCGTCGTTTCGGACCCGCATGTAGATTGCGACGCCCATCGCGCGCGTGGATGCATCGGCGAATCCGTGGAGTTCGACGCCGCGGTCGGGATCGAGTTGCCCGACCCATCGAGTCAGAGTTAGCCGGCGAATTTCTGCCAAGTCACTGCAGAATCGCTCCCAGCGACGAGAGAACTCAGCCGGGAGAGCCTCGTCCCATCCCGTTTTCTGCGTCCATAACTCCTGCATAAGCATTTTTCCTTGCACGGTGACGGGCGCGAGCCATCCCAACGGGTCGAATAGCTGGGAGATTGTTGACAGCACTCCGCGCTTGGAACTGCTAGCGGTCGGGGGTGCCTGGAAGGAGAACGCGAATGTGTCGGAATCGGTGTTCCACGCGAGACCGAGGGCGCGATGAGGGGCATCGACGGACAATGCTCTCTCGTTTAACGACTCCGAACGTCGTTCTTCAACGGGGATCAATTCATCGTAATTGGCGACCCATTTTTTCAGCTTGAATCCCCCGGCTTCCAATAGACGCTGAAGTTGACGAATTTTCTCCTGGGCCGTCGGTAGGGTGTTCGCGCCCGAAAGTATGTCGTCAACGTATGTCTCCTGTAAAAGAATATCCCGAGCTAGCGGAAACTTGCTGCCTTCGTCGCTGGCTAACTGGTGCATGCACCTGATCGCGAGGAACGGGGCGCATGCGAGGCCGTAGGTGACGGTGGTGAGCGCGTATTCCTGCACCGGTGACGATACATCGGGACGCCAGACGATTCTCTGGAAAGTCTGGTCGTTTTCATGAACGCGGATTTGGCGGTACATTTTCTCCACGTCTGCGGAGAACGCGAAACGGACTCTGCGCCATCGGAGTATAATGTCTGCCAAGTCCGTCTGCAATTTCGGACCGATGTGCAGACATTCGTTAAGGGACGCGCCGGACGTTGTGCGGTGTGACCCGTTAAATACGACGCGGATTTTTGCTGATTCGCCTGTCCCGCGAAGGACTCCGTGGTGCGGTAGAACGTAGGACGCGGTTGTCGTTCGATTCTCGGAGTCGGTTACCTTGCGCATGTGACCGAGGCGCTCGTACTCGGTGAGGAACTCTATGTATTTATCGCGGAAGTGTGGACGTGATGCGAGGTTGATTTCGCTGCGTCGGAGGATTTGAAGCGCCGACGTTCGCGAATCCCCGAGCTCGCCAGTGCTTTTCGCGAATGGTAGGCGCACAATGTATCGTCCGGTATCGTCGCGGGAATGAGTTTGACAAAAATGTGCCTCACATTGACGCTCGGAGTGAGTGCGGGTCGAGTCGGGTTGGGTGTTCGGCTCCTCCTGGACCCAAAATTTCTGGACGAGCTCGTAGAGTTCCCGGTCGATGCCGCACTGGAAACTGGAGACCCCATTGGACGCCTTGTGAGTGCCAATGTATGATGCTGGACCGGAGATGACCCATCCCAACGTGGTGAGCTGGGCGACTGGAGAGTCGTCGTCACCTCGTCTGATGTCGGGTCGAATGATGCGGCTGTAGATGTCAACACCGATCACCATGTCGATCGGCTGAGGGTCGAGGTAATGCGGGTCGGCCAAGTTCAACCCTTGAATGTGTCCCCAACTTGCGTGAGGATTGGTAACGGCTGGTGCATAGTGAGTCAGCTCGGGTAAAATGAATGCTTTAACTTCGCAGGTGTACGTCTGAGTGAGCGAAGATATAACAAACGTGGAGACGCCCCGGGTGGTCACATTATGACCCGCCCCGATTCCGTAGATCGGCATGCGTGCATGCTGCCGAGGAAGACGCAACCGTTGGCAGATGGACTCCTTGATGAATGAGACCTCGGATCCCTGGTCGAGCAGAACACGGGCACGGATGCTGTCTCCGTTCGTGGACAGTACGTTCACAAGTGCAGTGGCCAAGATCATCGGACGACGCAAGGGCATCGAGGGCGAGACGGGAACGACATGGTGAGCAGACACCGAGGGAGTCTCGACTGTGGCTTCGGATTCCGATGGTGATGAGGGCGCGGAGGAGACACTGGAAGTATCGTGTAACGACGTGTGGTGTCGAGAAGTGCATTTCACGCACCTTTTGTCACTGCGGCAGGCCTTGCGTTGGTGGTTCCCCAAGCAGTTGTAGCAGCGTCGATGTTGAGTTACCAGCTGCTTGCGTTGCTCCGGCGTCATCGCGAGGTATTGAGCGCAGTTTCCGAGGTAGTGGTAAGCAGTGCATCCTAGAATGCAGTGGTTCTGCGCCGCAACGGTAGCATGTGATTGAGCGCCGGGTGCTCGAGGTTTTGCTGTGTGTGTGGCAGGTCTCGCACTCTCGACCTTGGCCAGCGCTCGAATGCGGTGCTCGAGGAATGCGTCCAATACGGAGAACTCTGGGTATTCGGTGTTGTCCGCAAGCTGCAGTTCCCACGCCTTGAGGGTTTCCGGGTCCAGTCGTTGAGTGACCCAGAAAATGATGAATGGCCCCCAATGCTGCACTTGGCACTTCAAGACGGCAAGCGCGTCCAGCACTTGCTTCACCGTACCGCGGATCCGTTTGAGTTCCGTCGCGGATTCCGACGTCGCTGGGGACAACGAAAACAACGTGTCGAGCAGGTTGTCGACAAGGGCACGCGTGTTCTCGTACTGACCGACGATGAGTTGCCACGCTTGATCGAAATGAGCACCGTCGACAGGTAAGTTTCTGACCAGATCGAGAGCTTCGCCGTGAAGGCTCAGAAGGAGGTAGTGAAACTTTTCGGTCGTGGAAAGGCTGGCGTTGTCTAACACAAGGGACGCGAATAATGCCTTGAATGGTGGCCAATCTTTGTAATCGCCTGAAAACGTCGGAACGTCGAGACGACGGAGCTTTGCCGATGATGTATGTGGTGCCTTGTCTCGATTGCCAGCGGTCGACTCTTCGGTCGGGGCGGAACTACTGTGTGCGAGATCCTTGAGTAGATCGCAGAGCGCAGCTTGCGTGTCGATGACCAGCTCCTCAGTGGTTTGACGTAGCCCGTCAACGTAATAATCATGCTTCTGGATTTCGGGGGTGCTCAGATCCTGAAGCTTTACGTGGTTTGCTCGAAACTCGTCCCAATTGCGTAGGAGTGCGTCCAACCGAGCCTGTAGATACGCTTCCGTGAGGTTAGCTGCACCCTTTTTTTTCGTATTCACGATTACGCGACCGATAGTGTGGTGTAGTTCGAATTGCAGAGCGATTAACGATTTGGCCGTTGACATTTTGAAAAAGGCGGTTGCGGGAACGAGCACGAGGTCACGCGAGACACGAACGCGACACTAAACAACACTCGCGCGAACGGTAACGGTCACAGACCAGTTCAAATGTACTGTGCGAATGTATTTTGTCTGTATTACTTCCACAAATATCTCGCTGCGATTTCACTGGTTTGTGCACACACTAACAATCTCAGATTGAGATGTGGAGAGCCGCCGATCTGATCCGGCTCGAAGGACCAAAATGTTTGAGATCGGAACGCGAATCTGGGATTTGTTAATGAGTGACGAAAGAAGGCACTGGAGTACACGAATAAATGTAGTTCACACACACATTAAATGTAATTGTAATTATAAACAAATAAAGGCTTTGTACAAACTACGCGTTCGCTAGAATTGGACAACGATTAGTGACTCTAC
This sequence comes from Lasioglossum morio, assembly GCA_916610235.2. Lineage (NCBI taxonomy): Eukaryota > Metazoa > Arthropoda > Insecta > Hymenoptera > Halictidae > Lasioglossum > Lasioglossum morio. Next base: position 279,901 of record CAKAJA020000144.1, on the reverse strand, counting down.
GAAATGGATCGATACCCAAACGAAATGATAGCGGTGTTGTGGTTACGCAACGAATGATCGTCGTCTCGAGTCCGAAAAACACCTGTTCCGCGAGTGCTAGGTGGGGGGCACCGAGACGGCGATGTCCGACGCGAGGCGAGAAGACGGTTCGGTGGATCGGCTGTTTGACGTGTCGCCGGAACATTATGCTTTATGCGTTATGCGTTATGCGTTATGCGTTATGCGTTATGCGTTATGCGTTATACGTTTGCGTTATGCGTTATGCGTTGTGCGTTATACGTTTGCGTTATGCGTTATGCGTTATGCGTTGTTCGTTATGCGTTATGCGTTGGGCGTAATACGTTTGCGTTATGCGTTATGCGTTATGCTTTATGCGTTATGCGTTATGCGTTATACGGTATGAGTTATGCGTTATTCGTTATGCGTTATGCGTTATGAGTTATACGTTATGCGTTATGCGTTATGCGTTATGCGTTATGCGTTATGCGTTATGCGTTATGCGTTATGCGTTATGCGTTATGCGTTATGCGTTATGCGTTGTTCGTTATGCGTTATGCGTTGGGCGTAATACGTTTGCGTTATGCGTTATGCGTTATGCTTTATGCGTTATGCGTTATGCGTTATACGGTATGAGTTATGCGTTATTCGTTATGTGTTATGCGTTATGCGTTAAGCGTTATGCGTTATGCTTTATGCGTTATGCGTTATACGTTATGCGTTATGCGTTATGCGTTATGCGTTATGCGTTATGCGTTATGCGTTATGCGTTATGCGTTATGCGTTATGCGTTATGCGTTATGCGTTATGCGTTGTTCGTTATGCGTTATGCGTGATGCGTTATGCTTTATGCGTTATGCGTTATGCGTTATGCGTTATGCTTTATGCGTTATGCGTTAGGCGTTATACGGTGTGAGTTATGCGTTATTCGTTATGTGTTATGCGTTATGCGTTATGCTTTATGCGTTATGCGTTATGCGTTATGCGTTATGCTTTATGCGTAATGCGTTATGCGTTATGCGTTATGCGTTATGCGTTATGCGTTATGCGTTATGCGTTATGCGTTATGCGTTATGCGTTATGCGTTATGCGTTATGCGTTATGCGTTATGCGTTATGCGTTATGCGTTATGCGTTATGCGTTATGCGTTATGCGTTATGCGTTATGCGTTATGCGTTATGCGTTATGCGTTATGCGTTATGCGTTATGCGTTAAATGTTATGCGTTATAAGTTTTGCGTTATGCGTTATGCGTTATGCGTTTTGCGTTATGCGTTATACGTTTGCGTTATGCGTTATCCGTTATGCGTTATGCCTTATGCGTTATGCGTTATGCGTTATGCGTTATGCGTTATGCGTTATGCGTTATGCCTTATGCGTTATGCGTTATACGTTTGCGTTATGCGTTATGCGTTATCCGTTATGCGTTATGCTTTATGCGTTATGCGTTATGCGTTATGCGTTATGCGTTATGCGTTATGCGTTATGCGTTATGCGTTATGCGTTATGCGTTATGCGTTATGCGTTATGCGTTATGCGTTATGCGTTATGCGTTATGCGCTATGCGTTGTTCGTTATGCGTTATGCGTTGGGCGTAATACGTTTGCGTTATGGGTTATGCGTTATGCGTTATGCGTTATGCGTTGTGCGTTATACGTTTGCGTTATGCGTTATGCGTTATCCGTTATGCGTTATGCTTTATGCGTTATGCGTTATGCGTCATGCGTTATGCGTTATGCTTTATGCGTTATGCGTTATGCGTTATGCGTTATGCGTTATGCGTTATGCGTTATGCGTTATACGTTTGCGTTATGCGTTATGCGTTATCCGTTATGCGTTATGCTTTATGCGTTATGCGTTATGGGTTATGCGTTATGCGTTATGCGTTTTGCGTCATGCGTTATGTGTTATGCGTTATGGGTTATGTTTTATGCGTTATGCGTTATGCGTTATGCGTTATGCGTTATGCGTTATGCGTTATGCGTTATGCGTTATGCGTTATGCGTTATGCGTTATGCGTTATGCGTTGTTCGTTATGCGTTATGCGTTGGGCGTAATACGTTTGCGTTATGCGTTATGCGTTATGCTTTATGCGTTATGCGTTATGCGTTATACGGTATGAGTTATGCGTTATTCGTTATGTGTTATGCGTTATGCGTTAAGCGTTATGCGTTATGCTTTATGCGTTATGCGTTATACGTTATGCGTTATGCGTTATGCGTTATGCGTTATGCGTTATGCGTTATGCGTTATGCGTTATGCGTTATGCGTTATGCGTTATGCGTTATGCGTTATGCGTTGTTCGTTATGCGTTATGCGTGATGCGTTATGCTTTATGCGTTATGCGTTATGCGTTATGCGTTATGCGTTATGCGTTATGCGTTATGCGTTATGCGTTATGCGTTATGCGTTATGCGTTATGCGTTATGCGTTATGCGTTATGCGTTATGCGTTATGCGTTATGCGTTATGCGTTATGCGTTATGCGTTATGCGTTATGCGTTAAATGTTATGCGTTATAAGTTATGCGTTATGCGTTATGCGTTATGCGTTTTGCGTTATGCGTTATACGTTTGCGTTATGCGTTATCCGTTATGCGTTATGCCTTATGCGTTATGCGTTATGCGTTATGCGTTATGCGTTATGCGTTATGCTTTATGCGTTAAGCGTTATGCGTTATGCGTTATGCGTAATGCCTTATGCGTTATGCGTGATGCGTTATGCTTTATGCGTTATGCGTTATGAGTTATACGTTATGCGTTATGCGTTATGCGTTATGCGTTATGCGTTATGCGTAATGCGTTATGCATTATGCGTTATGCGTTATGCGTTAAGCGTTGTTCGTTATGAGTTATGCGTTATGCGTTATGCGTTATGCGTTATGCGTTATGCGTTATGCGTTATGCGTTATGCGTTATGCGTTATGCGTTATGCGTTATGCGTTATGCGTTATGCGTTATGCGTTATGCCTTATGCGTTATGCGTTATACGTTTGCGTTATGCGTTATGCGTTATCCGTTATGCGTTATGCTTTATGCGATATGCGTTATGCGTTATGCGTTATGCGTTATGCGTTATGCGTTATGCGTTATGCGTTATGCGTTATGCGTTATGCGTTATGCGTTATGCGTTATGCGTTATGCGTTATGCGCTATGCGTTGTTCGTTATGCGTTATGCGTTGGGCGTAATACGTTTGCGTTATGGGTTATGCGTTATGCGTTATGCGTTATGCGTTGTGCGTTATACGTTTGCGTTATGCGTTATGCGTTATCCGTTATGCGTTATGCTTTATGCGTTATGCGTTATGCGTCATGCGTTATGCGTTATGCTTTATGCGTTATGCGTTATGCGTTATGCGTTATGCGTTATGCGTTATGCGTTATACGTTTGCGTTATGCGTTATGCGTTATCCGTTATGCGTTATGCTTTATGCGTTATGCGTTATGGGTTATGCGTTATGCGTTATGCGTTTTGCGTCATGCGTTATGTGTTATGCGTTATGGGTTATGTTTTATGCGTTATGCGTTATGCGTTATGCGTTATGCGTTATGCGTTATGCGTTATGCGTTATGCGTTATGCGTTATACGTTTGCGTTATGCTTTATGCGTTATGCGTTATGCGTTATGCGTTATGCTTTATGCGTTATGCGTTATGCGTTATGCGTTATGCGTTATGCGTTATGCGTTATGCGTTATGCGTTATGCGTTATGCGTTATGCGTTATGCGTTATACGTTTGCGTTATGTGTTATGCGTTATCCGTTATGCGTTATGCTTTATGCGTTATGCGTTATGCGTTATGCGTTATGCGTTATGCGTTATGCGTTATGCGTTATGCGTTATGCGTTATGCGTTATGCGTTATGCGTTATGCGTTGGGCGTAATACGTTTGCGTTATGCGTTATGCGTTATACGTTATGCGTTATGCGTTGTTCGTTATGCGTTATGCGTTATGCGTTATGCGTTGTTCGTTATGCGTTATGCGTTGGGCGTAATACGTTTGCGTTATGCGTTATGCGTTATGCTTTATGCGATAGGCGTTATGCGTTATGCGTTATGCGTTATGCGTGATGCGTTATGCTTTATGCGTTATGCGTTATGCTTTATGCGTTATGCGTTATGCGTTATGCGTTATGCGTTATGCGTTATGCGTTTTGCGTCATGCGTTATGCGTTATGCGTTATGGGTTATGTTTTATGCGTTATGGGTTATGTTTTATGCGTTATGCGTTATGCGTTATGCGTTATGCGATATGCGTTATGCGTTATGCGTTATGCGTTATACGTTTGCGTTATGCGTTATGCGTTATCCGTTATGCGTTATGCTTTATGCGTTATGCGTTATGCGTTATGCGTTATGCGTTATGCGTTATGCGTTATGCGTTATGCGTTATGCGTTATGCGTTATGCGTTATGCGTTATGCGTTATGCGTTATGCGTTATGCGTAATACGTTTGCGTTATGCGTTATGCGTTATGCGTTATGTGTTATGCGTTATGCGTTGTTCGTTATGCGTTATGCGTTATGCGTTATGCGTTGTTCGTTATGCGTTATGCGTTGGGCGTAATACGTTTGCGTTATGCGTTATGCGTTATGCTTTATGCGTTATGCGTTATGCTTTATGCGTTATGCGTTATGCGTTATACGGTATGAGTTATGCGTTATTCAATATGCGTTATGCGTTATGCGTTATGCGTTATGCGTTATGTGTTATGCGTTAACGTTATGCGTTATGCCTTTTGCGTTATGCGTTTTGCGTTATACGTTATGCGATAGGCGTTATGCGTTATGCGTTATGCGTTATGCGTGATGCGTTATGCTTTATGCGTTATGCGTTATGAGTTATACGTTATGCGTTATGCGTTATGCGTTATGCGTTATATGTTATGCGTTATGCGTTATGCGTTATGCGTTGGGCGTTATACGTTTGCGTTATGCGTTATGCGTTAGGCGTTATGCTTTATGCGTTATGCGTTAAGCGTTATGCGTTATGCTTTATGCGTTATGCGTTATGCGTTAGGCGTTATGCGTTATACGTTTGCGTTATGCGTTATGCGTTGTGCGTTATACGTTTGCGTTATGCGTTATGCGTTATGCGTTGTTCGTTATGCGTTATGCGTTGGCGTAATACGTTTGCGTTATGCGTTATGCGTTATGCTTTATGCGTTATGCGTTATGCGTTATACGGTATGAGTTATGCGTTATGCGTTGGGCGTAATACGTTTGCGTTATGCGTTATGTGTTATGCGTTATGCTTTATGCGTTATGCGTTATGCGTTATACGGTATGAGTTATGCGTTATTCGATATGTGTTATGCGTTATGCGTTAAGCATTATGCGTTATGCTTTATGCGTTATGCGTTATACGTTATGCGTTATGCGTTATGCGTTATGCGTTATGCGTTATGCGTTATACGTTTGCGTTATGTGTTATGCGTTATCCGTTATGCGTTATGCTTTATGCGTTATGCGTTATGCGTTATGCGTTATGCGTTATGCGTTATGCGTTATGCGTTATGCGTTATGCGTTATGCGTTATGCGTTATGCGTTATGCGTTATGCGTTATGCGTTGGGCGTAATACGTTTGCGTTATGCGTTATGCGTTATACGTTATGCGTTATGCGTTGTTCGTTATGCGTTATGCGTTATGCGTTATGCGTTGTTCGTTATGCGTTATGCGTTGGGCGTAATACGTTTGCGTTACGCGTTATGCGTTATGCTTTATGCGATAGGCGTTATGCGTTATGCGTTATGCGTTATGCGTGATGCGTTATGCTTTATGCGTTATGCGTTATGCTTTATGCGTTATGCGTTATGCGTTATGCGTTATGCGTTATGCGTTTTGCGTCATGCGTTATGCGTTATGCGTTATGGGTTATGTTTTATGCGTTATGGGTTATGTTTTATGCGTTATGCGTTATGCGTTATGCGTTATGCGATATGCGTTATGCGTTATGCGTTATGCGTTATACGTTTGCGTTATGCGTTATGCGTTATCCGTTATGCGTTATGCTTTATGCGTTATGCGTTATGCGTTATGCGTTATGCGTTATGCGTTATGCGTTATGCGTTATGCGTTATGCGTTATGCGTTATGCGTTATGCGTTATGCGTTATGCGTTATGCGTAATACGTTTGCGTTATGCGTTATGCGTTATGCGTTATGTGTTATGCGTTATGCGTTGTTCGTTATGCGTTATGCGTTATGCGTTATGCGTTGTTCGTTATGCGTTATGCGTTGGGCGTAATACGTTTGCGTTATGCGTTATGCGTTATGCTTTATGCGTTATGCGTTATGCGTTATACGGTATGAGTTATGCGTTATTCAATATGCGTTATGCGTTATGCGTTATGCGTTATGCGTTATGTGTTATGCGTTAACGTTATGCGTTATGCCTTTTGCGTTATGCGTTTTGCGTTATACGTTATGCGATAGGCGTTATGCGTTATGCGTTATGCGTTATGCGTGATGCGTTATGCTTTATGCGTTATGCGTTATGAGTTATACGTTATGCGTTATGCGTTATGCGTTATGCGTTATATGTTATGCGTTATGCGTTATGCGTTATGCGTTGGGCGTTATACGTTTGCGTTATGCGTTATGCGTTAGGCGTTATGCTTTATGCGTTATGCGTTAAGCGTTATGCGTTATGCTTTATGCGTTATGCGTTATGCGTTAGGCGTTATGCGTTATACGTTTGCGTTATGCGTTATGCGTTGTGCGTTATACGTTTGCGTTATGCGTTATGCGTTATGCGTTGTTCGTTATGCGTTATGCGTTGGCGTAATACGTTTGCGTTATGCGTTATGCGTTATGCTTTATGCGTTATGCGTTATGCGTTATACGGTATGAGTTATGCGTTATGCGTTGGGCGTAATACGTTTGCGTTATGCGTTATGTGTTATGCGTTATGCTTTATGCGTTATGCGTTATGCGTTATACGGTATGAGTTATGCGTTATTCGATATGTGTTATGCGTTATGCGTTAAGCATTATGCGTTATGCTTTATGCGTTATGCGTTATACGTTATGCGTTATGCGTTATGCGTTATGCGTTATGCGTTATGCGTTATGCGTTATGCGTTATGCGTTATGCGTTATGCGTTATGCGTTGTTCGTTATGCGTTATGCGTTGGGCGTAATACGTTTGCGTTATGCGTTATGCGTTATGCGTTATGCGTTATGCTTTATGCGTTATGCGTTAGGCGTTATACGGTATGAGTTATGCGTTATTCGTTATGTTTTATGCGTTATGCGTTATGCTTTATGCGTTATGCGTTATGCGTTATGCGTTATGCGTTATGCGTAATGCGTTATGCGTTATGCGTTATGCGTTATGCGTTATGCGTTATGCGTTATGCGTTATGCGTTATGCGTTATGCGTTATGCGTTATGCGTTATGCGTTATGCGTTATGCGTTATGCGTTATGCGTTATGCGTTATGCGTTATGCGTTGTTCGTTATGCGTTATGCGTTGGGCGTAATACGTTTGCGTTATGCGTTATGCGTTATGCGTTATGCTTTATGCGTTATGCGTTACGCGTTATACGGTATGAGTTATGCGTTATTCGTTATGCGTTATGCGTTATGCGTTATGCGTTATGCTTTATGCGTTATGCGTTATTCGTTATACGGTATGAGTTATGCGTTATTCGTTATGTGTTATGCGTTATGCGTTAAGCGTTATGCGTTTTGCTTTATGCGTTATGCTTTATGCGTTATGCGTTAGGCGTTATAAGGTATGAGTTATGCGTTATTCGTTATGTGTTATGCGTTATGCGTTATGCGTTATGCTTTATGCGTTATGCGTTATGCGTTATGCGTTATGCGTTATGCGTAATGCGTTATGCGTTATGCGTTATGCGTTATGCGTTATGCGTTATGCGTTATGCGTTATGCGTTATGCGTTATGCGTTATGCGTTATGCGTTATGCGTTGTTCGTTATGCGTTATGCGTTGGGCGTAATACGTTTGCGTTATGCGTTATGCGTTATGCGTTATGCGTTATGCGCTATGCGTTGTGCGTTATACGTTTGCGTTATGCGTTATGCGTTATCCGTTATGCGTTATGCTTTATGCGTTATGCGTTATGCGTCATGCGTTATGCGTTATGCTTTATGCGTTATGCGTTATGCATTTTGCGTTATGTGCCATGCGTTATGCGTTATGAGTTATGCGTTATGCGTTGGGCGTTATACGTTTGCGTTATGCGTTATGCGTTATGCTATATGCGTCATGCGTTAGGCGTTATGCATTTTGCGTTATGTGCCATGCGTTATGCGTTATGAGTTATGCGTTATGCGTTATGCGTTATGCGTTATACGGTTTGAGTTATGCGTTATACGTTATTGGTTTATGCGTTATGCGTTATGCGTTATGCGTTATGCGTTATGCGTTATTCGTTATGCGTTATGCGTAATGCGTTATGCGTTATGCGTTGGGCGTAATACGTTTGCGTTATGCGTTATGCGTTATGCGTTATGCGTTATGCGTTGTGCGTTATACGTTTGCGTTATGCGTTATGCGTTATCCGTTATGCGTTATGCTTTATGCGTTATGCGTTATGCGTCATGCGTTATGCGTTATGCGTTATGCTTTATGCGTTATGCGTTATGCGTTATGCGTTATGCGTTATGCGTAATGCGTTATGCGTTATGCGTTATGCGTTATGCGTTATGCGTTATGCGTTATGCGTTATGCGTTATGCGTTATGCGTTATGCGTTATGCGTTATGCGTTGTTCGTTATGCGTTATGCGTTGGGCGTAATACGTTTGCGTTATGCGTTATGCGTTATGCGTTATGCGTTATGCGCTATGCGTTGTGCGTTATACGTTTGCGTTATGCGTTATGCGTTATCCGTTATGCGTTATGCTTTATGCGTTATGCGTTATGCGTCATGCGTTATGCGTTATGCTTTATGCGTTATGCGTTATGCATTTTGCGTTATGTGCCATGCGTTATGCGTTATGAGTTATGCGTTATGCGTTGGGCGTTATACGTTTGCGTTATGCGTTATGCGTTATGCTATATGCGTCATGCGTTAGGCGTTATGCATTTTGCGTTATGTGCCATGCGTTATGCGTTATGAGTTATGCGTTATGCGTTATGCGTTATGCGTTATACGGTTTGAGTTATGCGTTATACGTTATTGGTTTATGCGTTATGCGTTATGCGTTATGCGTTATTCGTTATGCGTTATGCGTAATGCGTTATGCGTTATGCGTTGGGCGTAATACGTTTGCGTTATGCGTTATGCGTTATGCGTTATGCGTTATGCGTTGTGCGTTATACGTTTGCGTTATGCGTTATGCGTTATCCGTTATGCGTTATGCTTTATGCGTTATGCGTTATGCGTCATGCGTTATGCGTTATGCGTTATGCGTTATGCGTTATACGTTTGCCTTATGCGTTATGCGTTATCCGTTATGCGTTATGCTTTATGCGTTATGCGTTATGCGTTATGCGTTATGCGTTATGCGTTATGCGTTATGCGTTTTGCGTCATGCGTTATGTGTTATGCGTTATGGGTTATGTTTTATGCGTTATGCGTTATGCGTTATGCGTTATGCGTTTTGCGTCATGCGTTATGTGTTATGCGTTATGGGTTATGTTTTATGCGTTATGCGTTATGCGTTATGCGTTATGCGTTATGCGTTATGCGTTATGCGTTATACGTTTGCGTTATGCTTTATGCGTTATGCGTTATGCGTTATGCGTTATGCGTTATGCTTTATGCGTTATGCGTTATGCGTTATGCGTTATTCGTTATGCGTTATGCGTTATGCGTTATACGTTTGCGTTATGCGTTATGCGTTATCCGTTATGCGTTATGCTTTATGCGTTATGCGTTATTCGTTATGCGTTATGCGTTATGCGTTATGCGTTATGCGTTGGCCGTAATACGTTTGCGTTATGCGTTATGCGTTATGCGTTATGCGTTATACGTTTGCGTTATGCGTTATGCGTTATCCGTTATGCGTTATGCTTTATGCGTTATGCGTTATTCGTTATGCGTTATGCGTTATGCGTTATGCGTTATGCGTTATGCGTTGGGCGTAATACGTTTGCGTTATGCGTTATGCGTTATGCGTTATGCGTTATGCGTTGTTCGTTATGCGTTATGCGTTATGCGTTATGCGTTGTTCGTTATGCGTTATGCGTTGGGCGTAATACGTTTGCGTTATGCGTTATGGGTTATGTTTTATGCGTTATGCGTTATGCGTTATGCGTTATGCGTTATGCGTTATGCGTTATGCGTTATACGTTTGCGTTATGCTTTATGCGTTATGCGTTATGCGTTATGCGTTATGCGTTATGCGTTATGCGTTATGCGTTATGCGTTATGCGTTATGCGTTATGCGATATGCGTTATGCGTTATGCGTTATACGTTTGCGTTATGCGTTATGCGTTATCCGTTATGCGTTATGCTTTATGCGTTATGCGTTATGCGTTATGCGTTATGCGTTATGCGTTATGCGTTATGCGTTATGCGTTATGCGTTGGGCGTAATACGTTTGCGTTATGCGTTATGCGTTATGCGTTATGCGTTGTTCGTTATGCGTTATGCGTTATGCGTTATGCGTTGTTCGTTATGCGTTATGCGTTGGGCGTAATACGTTTGCGTTATGCGTTATGCGTTATGCTTTATGCGTTATGCGTTATGCGTTATACGGTATGAGTTATGCGTTATTCAATATGCGTTATGCGTTATGCGTTATGCGTTATGCGTTATGTGTTATGCGTTAACGTTATGCGTTATGCCTTTTGCGTTATGCGTTTTGCGTTATACGTTATGCGTTATGCGTTATACGTTTGCGTTATGCGTTATGCGTTATGCGTTATGCGTTATGCGTTATGCGTTATGCGTTATGGGTTATGCGTTATGCGTTATGCGTTTTGCGTCATGCGTTATGTGTTATGCGTTATGGGTTATGTTTTATGCGTTATGCGTTATGCGTTATGCGTTATGCGTTATGCGTTATGCGTTATGCGTTATGCGTTATGCGTTATGCGTTATACGTTTGCGTTATGCTTTATGCGTTATGCGTTATGCGTTATGCGTTATGCTTTATGCGTTATGCGTTATGCGTTATGCGTTATGCGTTATGCGTTATGCGTTATGCGTTATGCGTTATGCGTTATACGTTTGCGTTATGCGTTATGCGTTATCCGTTATGCGTTATGCTTTATGCGTTATGCGTTATGCGTTATGCGTTATGCGTTATGCGTTATGCGTTATGCGTTATGCGTTATGCGTTATGCGTTATGCGTTATGCGTTATGCGTTGGGCGTAATACGTTTGCGTTATGCGTTATGCGTTATGCGTTATGCGTTATGCGTTATGCGTTATGCGTTGTTCGTTATGCGTTATGCGTTATGCGTTATGCGTTGTTCGTTATGCGTTATGCGTTGGGCGTAATACGTTTGCGTTATGCGTTATGCGTTATGCTTTATGCGATAGGCGTTATGCGTTATGCGTTATGCGTTATGCGTGATGCGTTATGCTTTATGCGTTATGCGTTATGCTTTATGCGTTATGCGTTATGCGTTATGCGTTATGCGTTATGCGTTTTGCGTCATGCGTTATGCGTTATGCGTTATGGGTTATGTTTTATGCGTTATGCGTTATGCGTTATGCGTTATGCGTTATGCGTTATGCGTTATGCGTTATGCGTTATACGTTTGCGTTATGCTTTATGCGTTATGCGTTATGCGTTATGCGTTATGCGTTATGCGTTATGCTTTATGCGTTATGCGTTATGCGTTATGCGTTATGCGATATGCGTTATGCGTTATGCGTTATGCGTTATACGTTTGCGTTATGCGTTATGCGTTATCCGTTATGCGTTATGCTTTATGCGTTATGCGTTATGCGTTATGCGTTATGCGTTATGCGTTATGCGTTATGCGTTATGCGTTATGCGTTATGCGTTATGCGTTATGCGTTATGCGTTATGCGTTATGCGTTATGCGTTGGGCGTAATACGTTTGCGTTATGCGTTATGCGTTATGCGTTATGTGTTATGCGTTATGCGTTGTTCGTTATGCGTTATGCGTTATGCGTTATGCGTTATGCGTTGTTCGTTATGCGTTATGCGTTGGGCGTAATACGTTTGCGTTATGCGTTATGCGTTATGCTTTATGCGTTATGCGTTATGCGTTATACGGTATGAGTTATGCGTTATTCAATATGCGTTATGCGTTATGCGTTATGCGTTATGTGTTATGCGTTAACGTTATGCGTTATGCCTTTTGCGTTATGCGTTTTGCGTTATACGTTATGCGATAGGCGTTATGCGTTATGCGTTATGCGTTATGCGTGATGCGTTATGCTTTATGCGTTATGCGTTATGCGTTATGCGTTATGCGTTATGCGTTATGCGTTATGCGTTATATGTTATGCGTTATGCGTTATGCGTTATGCGTTGGGCGTTATACGTTTGCGTTATGCGTTATGCGTTATGCGATATGCTTTATGCGTTATGCGTTATGCGTTAAGCGTTATGCGTTATGCTTTATGCGTTATGCGTTATGCGTTAGGCGTTATGCGTTATACGTTTGCGTTATGCGTTATGCGTTGTGCGTTATACGTTTGCGTTATGCGTTATGCGTTATGCGTTGTTCGTTATGCGTTATGCGTTGGCGTAATACGTTTGCGTTATGCGTTATGCGTTATGCTTTATGCGTTATGCGTTATGCGTTATACGGTATGAGTTATGCGTTATGCGTTGGGCGTAATACGTTTGCGTTATGCGTTATGCGTTATGCGTTATGCTTTATGCGTTATGCGTTATGCGTTATACGGTATGAGTTATGCGTTATTCGATATGTGTTATGCGTTATGCGTTAAGCATTATGCGTTATGCGTTATGCGTTATGCGTTATGCGTTATGCGTTATGCGTTATGCGTTATGCGTTATGCGTTGTTCGTTATGCTTATGCGTTGGGCGTAATACGTTTGCGTTATGCGTTATGCGTTATGCGTTATGCGTTATGCTTTATGCGTTATGCGTTAGGCGTTATACGGTATGAGTTATGCGTTATTCGTTATGTTTTATGCGTTATGCGTTATGCTTTATGCGTTATGCGTTATGCGTTATGCGTTATGCGTTATGCGTAATGCGTTATGCGTTATGCGTTATGCGTTATGCGTTATGCGTTATGCGTTATGCGTTATGCGTTATGCGTTATGCGTTATGCGTTATGCGTTATGCGTTATGCGTTATGCGTTGTTCGTTATGCGTTATGCGTTGGGCGTAATACGTTTGCGTTATGCGTTATGCGTTATGCGTTATGCTTTATGCGTTATGCGTTACGCGTTATACGGTATGAGTTATGCGTTATTCGTTATGCGTTATGCGTTATGCGTTATGCGTTATGCTTTATGCGTTATGCGTTATTCGTTATACGGTATGAGTTATGCGTTATTCGTTATGTGTTATGCGTTATGCGTTATGCGTTATGCGTTATGCGTTATGCGTTATGCGTTATGCGTTATGCGTTATGCGTTATGCGTTATACGTTTGCGTTATGCGTTATGCGTTATCCGTTATGCGTTATGCTTTATGCGTTATGCGTTATGCGTTATGCGTTATGCGTTATGCGTTATGCGTTATGCGTTATGCGTTATGCGTTATGCGTTGGGCGTAATACGTTTGCGTTATGCGTTATGCGTTATGCGTTATGCGTTATGCGTTATGCGTTGTTCGTTATGCGTTATGCGTTATGCGTTTTGCGTTGTTCGTTATGCGTTATGCGTTGGGCGTAATACGTTTGCGTTATGCGTTATGCGTTATGCTTTATGCGATAGGCGTTATGCGTTATGCGTTATGCGTTATGCGTGATGCGTTATGCTTTATGCGTTATGCGTTATGCTTTATGCGTTATGCGTTATGCGTTATGCGTTATGCGTTATGCGTTTTGCGTCATGCGTTATGCGTTATGCGTTATGGGTTATGTTTTATGCGTTATGCGTTATGCGTTATGCGTTATGCGTTATGCGTTATACGTTTGCGTTATGCTTTATGCGTTATGCGTTATGCGTTATGCGTTATGCGTTATGCTTTATGCGTTATGCGTTATGCGTTATGCGTTATGCGATATGCGTTATGCGTTATGCGTTATACGTTTGCGTTATGCGTTATGCGTTATCCGTTATGCGTTATGCTTTATGCGTTATGCGTTATGCGTTATGCTTTATGCGTTATGCGTTATGCGTTATGCGTTATGCGTTATGCGTTATGCGTTATGCGTTATGCGTTATGCGTTATGCGTTATGCTTTATGCGATAGGCGTTATGCGTTATGCGTTATGCGTTATGCGTTATGCGTGATGCGTTATGCTTTATGCGTTATGCGTTATGCTTTATGCGTTATGCGTTATGCGTTATGCGTTATGCGTTATGCGTTTTGCGTTATGCGTTATGCGTTATGCGTTATGCGTTATGCGTTATACGTTTGCGTTATGCTTTATGCGTTATGCGTTATGCGTTATGCGTTATGCGTTATGCTTTATGCGTTATGCGTTATGCGTTATGCGTTATGCGTTATGCGTTATGCGTTATGCGTTATACGTTTGCGTTATGCGTTATGCGTTATCCGTTATGCGTTATGCTTTATGCGTTATGCGTTATGCGTTTTGCGTTATGCGTTATGCGTTATGCGTTATGCGTTATGCGTTATGCGTTATGCGTTATGCGTTATGCGTTATGCGTTGGGCGTAATAAGTTTGCGTTATGCGTTATGCGTTATGCGTTATGTGTTATGCGTTATGCGTTGTTCGTTATGCGTTATGCGTTATGCGTTATGCGTTGTTCGTTATGCGTTATGCGTTGGGCGTAATACGTTTGCGTTATGCGTTATGCGTTATGCTTTATGCGTTATGCGTTATGCGTTATACGGTATGAGTTATGCGTTATTCAATATGCGTTATGCGTTATGCGTTATGCGTTATGTGTTATGCGTTAACGTTATGCGTTGTGCCTTTTGCGTTATGCGTTTTGCGTTATACGTTATGCGATAGGCGTTATGCGTTATGCGTTATGCGTGATGCGTTATGCTTTATGCGTTATGCGTTATGAGTTATACATTATGCGTTATGCGTTATGCGTTATGCGTTATATGTTATGCGTTATGCGTTATGCGTTATGCGTTGGGCGTTATACGTTTGCGTTATGCGTTATGCGTTATGCGTTATGCTTTATGCGTTATGCGTTATGCGTTAAGCGTTATGCGTTATGCTTTATGCGTTATGCGTTATGCGTTAGGCGTTATGCGTTATACGTTTGCGTTATGCGTTATGCGTTATGCGATATGCGTTATGCGTTATGCGTTATACGTTTGCGTTATGCGTTATGCGTTATCCGTTATGCGTTATGCTTTATGCGTTATGCGTTATGCGTTATGCGTTATGCGTTATGCGTTATGCGTTATGCGTTATGCGTTATGCGTTATGCGTTATGCGTTATGCGTTGGGCGTAATACGTTTGCGTTATGCGTTATGCGTTATGCGTTATGTGTTATGCGTTGTTCGTTATGCGTTATGCGTTATGCGTTATGCGTTGTTCGTTATGCGTTATGCGTTGGGCGTAATACGTTTGCGTTATGCGTTATGCGTTATGCTTTATGCGTTATGCGTTATGCGTTATACGGTATGAGTTATGCGTTATTCAATATGCGTTATGCGTTATGCGTTATGCGTTATGCGTTATGTGTTATGCGTTAACGTTATGCGTTATGCCTTTTGCGTTATGCGTTTTGCGTTATACGTTATGCGATAGGCGTTATGCGTTATGCGTTATGCGTTATGCGTGATGCGTTATGCTTTATGCGTTATGCGTTATGAGTTATACGTTATGCGTTATGCGTTATGCGTTATGCGTTATATGTTATGCGTTATGCGTTATGCGTTATGCGTTGGGCGTTATACGTTTGCGTTATGCGTTATGCGTTATGCGTTATGCTTTATGCGTTATGCGTTATGCGTTAAGCGTTATGCGTTATGCTTTATGCGTTATGCGTTATGCGTTAGGCGTTATGCGTTATACGTTTGCGTTATGCGTTATGCGTTGTGCGTTATACGTTTGCGTTATGCGTTATGCGTTGTTCGTTATGCGTTATGCGTTGGCGTAATACGTTTGCGTTATGCGCTATGCGTTATGCTTTATGCGTTATGCGTTATGCGTTATACGGTATGAGTTATGCGTTATGCGTTGGGCGTAATACGTTTGCGTTATGCGTTATGCGTTATGCTTTATGCGTTATGCGTTATGCGTTATACGGTATGAGTTATGCGTTATTCGATATGTGTTATGCGTTATGCGTTAAGCATTATGCGTTATGCTTTATGCGTTATGCGTTATGCGTTATGCGTTATGCGTTATGCGTTATGCGTTATGCGTTATGCGTTATGCGTTATGCGTTATGCGTTATGCGTTATGCGTTATGCGTTATGCGTTATGCGTTATGCGTTATGCGTTATGCGTTATGCGTTATGCGTTATGCGTTATGCGTTATGCGTTGTTCGTTATGCGTTATGCGTTGGGCGTAATACGTTTGCGTTATGCGTTATGCGTTATGCGTTATGCTTTATGCGTTATGCGTTAGGCGTTATACGGTATGAGTTATGCGTTATTCGTTATGTTTTATGCGTTATGCGTTATGCTTTATGCGTTATGCGTTATGCGTTATGCGTTATGCGTTATGCGTTATGCGTTATGCGTTATGCGTTATGCGTTATGCGTTATGCGTTATGCGTTATGCGTTATGCGTTATGCGTTATGCGTTATGCGTTATGCGTTATGCGTTATGCGTTATGCGTTATGCGTTGTTCGTTATGCGTTATGCGTTGGGCGTAATACGTTTTCGTTATGCGTTATGCGTTATGCGTTATGCTTTATGCGTTATGCGTTACGCGTTATACGGTATGAGTTATGCGTTATTCGTTATGCGTTATGCGTTATGCGTTATGCGTTATGCTTTATGCGTTATGCGTTATTCGTTATACGGTATGAGTTATGCGTTATTCGTTATGTGTTATGCGTTATGCGTTAAGCGTTATGCGTTTTGCTTTATGCGTTATGCTTTATGCGTTATGCGTTAGGCGTTATAAGGTATGAGTTATGCGTTATTCGTTATGTGTTATGCGTTATGCGTTATGCGTTATGCTTTATGCGTTATGCGTTATGCGTTATGCGTTATGCGTTATGCGTTATGCGTTATGCTTTATGCGTTATGCGTTATGCGTTATGCGTTATGCGTTATGCGTTATGCGTTATGCGTTATGCGTTATGCGTTGGGCGTAATACGTTTGCGTTATGCGTTATGCGTTATGCGTTATGCGTTGTTCGTTATGCGTTATGCGTTATGCGTTATGCGTTGTTCGTTATGCGTTATGCGTTGGGCGTAATACGTTTGCGTTATGCGTTATGCGTTATGCTTTATGCGTTATGCGTTATGCGTTATACGGTATGAGTTATGCGTTATTCAATATGCGTTATGCGTTATGCGTTATGCGTTATGCGTTATGTGTTATGCGTTAACGTTATGCGTTATGCCTTTTGCGTTATGCGTTTTGCGTTATACGTTATGCGTTATGCGTTATACGTTTGCGTTATGCGTTATGCGTTATCCGTTATGCGTTATGCTTTATGCGTTATGCGTTATGGGTTATGCGTTATGCGTTATGCGTTTTGCGTCATGCGTTATGTGTTATGCGTTATGGGTTATGTTTTATGCGTTATGCGTTATGCGTTATGCGTTATGCGTTATGCGTTATGCGTTATGCGTTATGCGTTATGCGTTATGCGTTATACGTTTGCGTTATGCTTTATGCGTTATGCGTTATGCGTTATGCGTTATGCTTTATGCGTTATGCGTTATGCGTTATGCGTTATGCGTTATGCGTTATGCGTTATGCGTTATGCGTTATGCGTTATGCGTTATACGTTTGCGTTATGCGTTATGCGTTATCCGTTATGCGTTATGCTTTATGCGTTATGCGTTATGCGTTATGCGTTATGCGTTATGCGTTATGCGTTATGCGTTATGCGTTATGCGTTATGCGTTATGCGTTGGGCGTAATACGTTTGCGTTATGCGTTATGCGTTATGCGTTATGCGTTATGCGTTATGCGTTATGCGTTGTTCGTTATGCGTTATGCGTTATGCGTTATGCGTTGTTCGTTATGCGTTATGCGTTGGGCGTAATACGTTTGCGTTATGCGTTATGCGTTATGCTTTATGCGATAGGCGTTATGCGTTATGCGTTATGCGTTATGCGTTATGCGTGATGCGTTATGCTTTATGCGTTATGCGTTATGCTTTATGCGTTATGCGTTATGCGTTATGCGTTATGCGTTATGCGTTTTGCGTCATGCGTTATGCGTTATGCGTTATGGGTTATGTTTTATGCGTTATGCGTTATGCGTTATGCGTTATGCGTTATGCGTTATGCGTTATGCGTTATGCGTTATACGTTTGCGTTATGCTTTATGCGTTATGCGTTATGCGTTATGCGTTATGCGTTATGCGTTATGCTTTATGCGTTATGCGTTATGCGTTATGCGTTATGCGATATGCGTTATGCGTTATGCGTTATGCGTTATACGTTTGCGTTATGCGTTATGCGTTATCCGTTATGCGTTATGCTTTATGCGTTATGCGTTATGCGTTATGCGTTATGCGTTATGCGTTATGCGTTATGCGTTATGCGTTATGCGTTATGCGTTATGCGTTATGCGTTATGCGTTATGCGTTGGGCGTAATACGTTTGCGTTATGCGTTATGCGTTATGCGTTATGTGTTATGCGTTATGCGTTGTTCGTTATGCGTTATGCGTTATGCGTTATGCGTTATGCGTTGTTCGTTATGCGTTATGCGTTGGGCGTAATACGTTTGCGTTATGCGTTATGCGTTATGCTTTATGCGTTATGCGTTATGCGTTATACGGTATGAGTTATGCGTTATTCAATATGCGTTATGCGTTATGCGTTATGCGTTATGTGTTATGCGTTAACGTTATGCGTTATGCCTTTTGCGTTATGCGTTTTGCGTTATACGTTATGCGATAGGCGTTATGCGTTATGCGTTATGCGTTATGCGTGATGCGTTATGCTTTATGCGTTATGCGTTATGAGTTATACGTTATGCGTTATGCGTTATGCGTTATGCGTTATATGTTATGCGTTATGCGTTATGCGTTATGCGTTGGGCGTTATACGTTTGCGTTATGCGTTATGCGTTATGCGATATGCTTTATGCGTTATGCGTTATGCGTTAAGCGTTATGCGTTATGCTTTATGCGTTATGCGTTATGCGTTAGGCGTTATGCGTTATACGTTTGCGTTATGCGTTATGCGTTGTGCGTTATACGTTTGCGTTATGCGTTATGCGTTATGCGTTGTTCGTTATGCGTTATGCGTTGGCGTAATACGTTTGCGTTATGCGTTATGCGTTATGCTTTATGCGTTATGCGTTATGCGTTATACGGTATGAGTTATGCGTTATGCGTTGGGCGTAATACGTTTGCGTTATGCGTTATGCGTTATGCGTTATGCTTTATGCGTTATGCGTTATGCGTTATACGGTATGAGTTATGCGTTATTCGATATGTGTTATGCGTTATGCGTTAAGCATTATGCGTTATGCGTTATGCGTTATGCGTTATGCGTTATGCGTTATGCGTTATGCGTTATGCGTTGTTCGTTATGCTTATGCGTTGGGCGTAATACGTTTGCGTTATGCGTTATGCGTTATGCGTTATGCGTTATGCTTTATGCGTTATGCGTTAGGCGTTATACGGTATGAGTTATGCGTTATTCGTTATGTTTTATGCGTTATGCGTTATGCTTTATGCGTTATGCGTTATGCGTTATGCGTTATGCGTTATGCGTAATGCGTTATGCGTTATGCGTTATGCGTTATGCGTTATGCGTTATGCGTTATGCGTTATGCGTTATGCGTTATGCGTTATGCGTTATGCGTTATGCGTTATGCGTTATGCGTTGTTCGTTATGCGTTATGCGTTGGGCGTAATACGTTTGCGTTATGCGTTATGCGTTATGCGTTATGCTTTATGCGTTATGCGTTACGCGTTATACGGTATGAGTTATGCGTTATGCGTTATGCGTTATGCGTTATGCGTTATGCGTTATGCTTTATGCGTTATGCGTTATTCGTTATACGGTATGAGTTATGCGTTATTCGTTATGTGTTATGCGTTATGCGTTATGCGTTATGCGTTATGCGTTATGCGTTATGCGTTATGCGTTATGCGTTATGCGTTATACGTTTGCGTTATGCGTTATGCGTTATCCGTTATGCGTTATGCTTTATGCGTTATGCGTTATGCGTTATGCGTTATGCGTTATGCGTTATGCGTTATGCGTTATGCGTTATGCGTTATGCGTTGGGCGTAATACGTTTGCGTTATGCGTTATGCGTTATGCGTTATGCGTTATGCGTTATGCGTTGTTCGTTATGCGTTATGCGTTATGCGTTTTGCGTTGTTCGTTATGCGTTATGCGTTGGGCGTAATACGTTTGCGTTATGCGTTATGCGTTATGCTTTATGCGATAGGCGTTATGCGTTATGCGTTATGCGTTATGCGTTATGCTTTATGCGTTATGCGTTAGGCGTTATACGGTATGAGTTATGCGTTATTCGTTATGTTTTATGCGTTATGCGTTATGCTTTATGCGTTATGCGTTATGCGTTATGCGTTATGCGTTATGCGTAATGCGTTATGCGTTATGCGTTATGCGTTATGCGTTATGCGTTATGCGTTATGCGTTATGCGTTATGCGTTATGCGTTATGCGTTATGCGTTATGCGTTATGCGTTATGCGTTGTTCGTTATGCGTTATGCGTTGGGCGTAATACGTTTGCGTTATGCGTTATGCGTTATGCGTTATGCTTTATGCGTTATGCGTTACGCGTTATACGGTATGAGTTATGCGTTATTCGTTATGCGTTATGCGTTATGCGTTATGCGTTATGCTTTATGCGTTATGCGTTATTCGTTATACGGTATGAGTTATGCGTTATTCGTTATGTGTTATGCGTTATGCGTTATGCGTTATGCGTTATGCGTTATGCGTTATGCGTTATGCGTTATGCGTTATGCGTTATACGTTTGCGTTATGCGTTATGCGTTATCCGTTATGCGTTATGCTTTATGCGTTATGCGTTATGCGTTATGCGTTATGCGTTATGCGTTATGCGTTATGCGTTATGCGTTATGCGTTATGCGTTGGGCGTAATACGTTTGCGTTATGCGTTATGCGTTATGCGTTATGCGTTATGCGTTATGCGTTGTTCGTTATGCGTTATGCGTTATGCGTTTTGCGTTGTTCGTTATGCGTTATGCGTTGGGCGTAATACGTTTGCGTTATGCGTTATGCGTTATGCTTTATGCGATAGGCGTTATGCGTTATGCGTTATGCGTTATGCGTGATGCGTTATGCTTTATGCGTTATGCGTTATGCTTTATGCGTTATGCGTTATGCGTTATGCGTTATGCGTTATGCGTTTTGCGTCATGCGTTATGCGTTATGCGTTATGGGTTATGTTTTATGCGTTATGCGTTATGCGTTATGCGTTATGCGTTATGCGTTATGCGTTATGCGTTATACGTTTGCGTTATGCTTTATGCGTTATGCGTTATGCGTTATGCGTTATGCGTTATGCTTTATGCGTTATGCGTTATGCGTTATGCGTTATGCGATATGCGTTATGCGTTATGCGTTATACGTTTGCGTTATGCGTTATGCGTTATCCGTTATGCGTTATGCTTTATGCGTTATGCGTTATGCGTTATGCTTTATGCGTTATGCGTTATGCGTTATGCGTTATGCGTTATGCGTTATGCGTTATGCGTTATGCGTTATGCGTTATGCGTTATGCGTTATGCTTTATGCGATAGGCGTTATGCGTTATGCGTTATGCGTTATGCGTTATGCGTGATGCGTTATGCTTTATGCGTTATGCGTTATGCTTTATGCGTTATGCGTTATGCGTTATGCGTTATGCGTTATGCGTTTTGCGTTATGCGTTATGCGTTATGCGTTATGCGTTATGCGTTATACGTTTGCGTTATGCTTTATGCGTTATGCGTTATGCGTTATGCGTTATGCGTTATGCTTTATGCGTTATGCGTTATGCGTTATGCGTTATGCGATATGCGTTATGCGTTATGCGTTATACGTTTGCGTTATGCGTTATGCGTTATCCGTTATGCGTTATGCTTTATGCGTTATGCGTTATGCGTTATGCGTTATGCGTTGGGCGTAATAAGTTTGCGTTATGCGTTATGCGTTATGCGTTATGTGTTATGCGTTATGCGTTGTTCGTTATGCGTTATGCGTTATGCGTTATGCGTTGTTCGTTATGCGTTATGCGTTGGGCGTAATACGTTTGCGTTATGCGTTATGCGTTATGCTTTATGCGTTATGCGTTATGCGTTATACGGTATGAGTTATGCGTTATTCAATATGCGTTATGCGTTATGCGTTATGCGTTATGTGTTATGCGTTAACGTTATGCGTTGTGCCTTTTGCGTTATGCGTTTTGCGTTATACGTTATGCGATAGGCGTTATGCGTTATGCGTTATGCGTGATGCGTTATGCTTTATGCGTTATGCGTTATGAGTTATACATTATGCGTTATGCGTTATGCGTTATGCGTTATATGTTATGCGTTATGCGTTATGCGTTATGCGTTGGGCGTTATACGTTTGCGTTATGCGTTATGCGTTATGCGTTATGCTTTATGCGTTATGCGTTATGCGTTAAGCGTTATGCGTTATGCTTTATGCGTTATGCGTTATGCGTTAGGCGTTATGCGTTATACGTTTGCGTTATGCGTTATGCGTTATGCGATATGCGTTATGCGTTATGCGTTATACGTTTGCGTTATGCGTTATGCGTTATCCGTTATGCGTTATGCTTTATGCGTTATGCGTTATGCGTTATGCGTTATGCGTTATGCGTTATGCGTTATGCGTTATGCGTTATGCGTTATGCGTTATGCGTTATGCGTTGGGCGTAATACGTTTGCGTTATGCGTTATGCGTTATGCGTTATGTGTTATGCGTTGTTCGTTATGCGTTATGCGTTATGCGTTATGCGTTGTTCGTTATGCGTTATGCGTTGGGCGTAATACGTTTGCGTTATGCGTTATGCGTTATGCTTTATGCGTTATGCGTTATGCGTTATACGGTATGAGTTATGCGTTATTCAATATGCGTTATGCGTTATGCGTTATGCGTTATGCGTTATGTGTTATGCGTTAACGTTATGCGTTATGCCTTTTGCGTTATGCGTTTTGCGTTATACGTTATGCGATAGGCGTTATGCGTTATGCGTTATGCGTTATGCGTTATGCGTTATGCTTTATGCGTTATGCGTTATGAGTTATACGTTATGCGTTATGCGTTATGCGTTATGCGTTATGCGTTATGCGTTATGCGTTATGCGTTATGCGTTGGGCGTTATACGTTTGCGTTATGCGTTATGCGTTATGCGTTATGCTTTATGCGTTATGCGTTATGCGTTAAGCGTTATGCGTTATGCTTTATGCGTTATGCGTTATGCGTTAGGCGTTATGCGTTATACGTTTGCGTTATGCGTTATGCGTTGTGCGTTATACGTTTGCGTTATGCGTTATGCGTTGTTCGTTATGCGTTATGCGTTGGCGTAATACGTTTGCGTTATGCGCTATGCGTTATGCTTTATGCGTTATGCGTTATGCGTTATACGGTATGAGTTATGCGTTATGCGTTGGGCGTAATACGTTTGCGTTATGCGTTATGCGTTATGCTTTATGCGTTATGCGTTATGCGTTATACGGTATGAGTTATGCGTTATTCGATATGTGTTATGCGTTATGCGTTAAGCATTATGCGTTATGCTTTATGCGTTATGCGTTATACGTTATGCGTTATGCGTTATGCGTTATGCGTTATGCGTTATGCGTTATGCGTTATGCGTTATGCGTTATGCGTTATGCGTTATGCGTTATGCGTTATGCGTTATGCATTATGCGTTATGCGTTATGCGTTATGCGTTATGCGTTATGCGTTATGCGTTGTTCGTTATGCGTTATGCGTTGGGCGTAATACGTTTGCGTTATGCGTTATGCGTTATGCGTTATGCTTTATGCGTTATGCGTTAGGCGTTATACGGTATGAGTTATGCGTTATTCGTTATGTTTTATGCGTTATGCGTTATGCTTTATGCGTTATGCGTTATGCGTTATGCGTTATGCGTTATGCGTTATGCGTTATGCGTTATGCGTTATGCGTTATGCGTTATGCGTTATGCGTTATGCGTTATGCGTTATGCGTTATGCGTTATGCGTTATGCGTTATGCGTTATGCGTTATGCGTTATGCGTTGTTCGTTATGCGTTATGCGTTGGGCGTAATACGTTTTCGTTATGCGTTATGCGTTATGCGTTATGCTTTATGCGTTATGCGTTACGCGTTATACGGTATGAGTTATGCGTTATTCGTTATGCGTTATGCGTTATGCGTTATGCGTTATGCTTTATGCGTTATGCGTTATTCGTTATACGGTATGAGTTATGCGTTATTCGTTATGTGTTATGCGTTATGCGTTAAGCGTTATGCGTTTTGCTTTATGCGTTATGCTTTATGCGTTATGCGTTATGCGTTATAAGGTATGAGTTATGCGTTATTCGTTATGTGTTATGCGTTATGCGTTATGCGTTATGCTTTATGCGTTATGCGTTATGCGTTATGCGTTATGCGTTATGCGTTATGCGTTATGCTTTATGCGTTATGCGTTATGCGTTATGCGTTATGCGTTATGCGTTATGCGTTATGCGTTATGCGTTATGCGTTGGGCGTAATACGTTTGCGTTATGCGTTATGCGTTATGCGTTATGCGTTGTTCGTTATGCGTTATGCGTTATGCGTTATGCGTTGTTCGTTATGCGTTATGCGTTGGGCGTAATACGTTTGCGTTATGCGTTATGCGTTATGCTTTATGCGTTATGCGTTATGCGTTATACGGTATGAGTTATGCGTTATTCAATATGCGTTATGCGTTATGCGTTATGCGTTATGCGTTATGTGTTATGCGTTAACGTTATGCGTTATGCCTTTTGCGTTATGCGTTTTGCGTTATACGTTATGCGTTATGCGTTATACGTTTGCGTTATGCGTTATGCGTTATCCGTTATGCGTTATGCTTTATGCGTTATGCGTTATGGGTTATGCGTTATGCGTTATGCGTTTTGCGTCATGCGTTATGTGTTATGCGTTATGGGTTATGTTTTATGCGTTATGCGTTATGCGTTATGCGTTATGCGTTATGCGTTATGCGTTATGCGTTATGCGTTATGCGTTATGCGTTATACGTTTGCGTTATGCTTTATGCGTTATGCGTTATGCGTTATGCGTTATGCTTTATGCGTTATGCGTTATGCGTTATGCGTTATGCGTTATGCGTTATGCGTTATGCGTTATGCGTTATGCGTTATGCGTTATACGTTTGCGTTATGCGTTATGCGTTATCCGTTATGCGTTATGCTTTATGCGTTATGCGTTATGCGTTATGCGTTATGCGTTATGCGTTATGCGTTATGCGTTATGCGTTATGCGTTATGCGTTATGCGTTATGCGTTATGCGTTGGGCGTAATACGTTTGCGTTATGCGTTATGCGTTATGCGTTATGCGTTATGCGTTATGCGTTATGCGTTGTTCGTTATGCGTTATGCGTTATGCGTTATGCGTTGTTCGTTATGCGTTATGCGTTGGGCGTAATACGTTTGCGTTATGCGTTATGCGTTATGCTTTATGCGATAGGCGTTATGCGTTATGCGTTATGCGTTATGCGTGATGCGTTATGCATTATGCGTTATGCGTTATGCGTTATGCGTTATGCGTTATGCGTTATGCGTTATGCGTTATGCGTTATGCGTCATGCGTTATGCGTTATGCGTTATGGGTTATGTTTTATGCGTTATGCGTTATGCGTTATGCGTTATGCGTTATGCGTTATGCGTTATGCGTTATACGTTTGCGTTATGCTTTATGCGTTATGCGTTATGCGTTATGCGTTATGCGTTATGCGTTATGCTTTATGCGTTATGCGTTATGCGTTATGCGTTATGCGATATGCGTTATGCGTTATGCGTTATGCGTTATACGTTTGCGTTATGCGTTATGCGTTATCCGTTATGCGTTATGCTTTATGCGTTATGCGTTATGCGTTATGCGTTATGCGTTATGCGTTATGCGTTATGCGTTATGCGTTATGCGTTATGCGTTATGCGTTATGCGTTATGCGTTATGCGTTGGGCGTAATACGTTTGCGTTATGCGTTATGCGTTATGCGTTATGTGTTATGCGTTATGCGTTGTTCGTTATGCGTTATGCGTTATGCGTTATGCGTTATGCGTTGTTCGTTATGCGTTATGCGTTGGGCGTAATACGTTTGCGTTATGCGTTATGCGTTATGCTTTATGCGTTATGCGTTATGCGTTATACGGTATGAGTTATGCGTTATTCAATATGCGTTATGCGTTATGCGTTATGCGTTATGTGTTATGCGTTAACGTTATGCGTTATGCCTTTTGCGTTATGCGTTTTGCGTTATACGTTATGCGATAGGCGTTATGCGTTATGCGTTATGCGTTATGCGTGATGCGTTATGCTTTATGCGTTATGCGTTATGAGTTATACGTTATGCGTTATGCGTTATGCGTTATGCGTTATATGTTATGCGTTATGCGTTATGCGTTATGCGTTGGGCGTTATACGTTTGCGTTATGCGTTATGCGTTATGCGATATGCTTTATGCGTTATGCGTTATGCGTTAAGCGTTATGCGTTATGCTTTATGCGTTATGCGTTATGCGTTAGGCGTTATGCGTTATACGTTTGCGTTATGCGTTATGCGTTGTGCGTTATACGTTTGCGTTATGCGTTATGCGTTATGCGTTGTTCGTTATGCGTTATGCGTTGGCGTAATACGTTTGCGTTATGCGTTATGCGTTATGCTTTATGCGTTATGCGTTATGCGTTATACGGTATGAGTTATGCGTTATGCGTTGGGCGTAATACGTTTGCGTTATGCGTTATGCGTTATGCGTTATGCTTTATGCGTTATGCGTTATGCGTTATACGGTATGAGTTATGCGTTATTCGATATGTGTTATGCGTTATGCGTTAAGCATTATGCGTTATGCGTTATGCGTTATGCGTTATGCGTTATGCGTTATGCGTTATGCGTTATGCGTTGTTCGTTATGCTTATGCGTTGGGCGTAATACGTTTGCGTTATGCGTTATGCGTTATGCGTTATGCGTTATGCTTTATGCGTTATGCGTTATGCGTTATGCGTTATGAGTTATGCGTTATTCGTTATGTTTTATGCGTTATGCGTTATGCTTTATGCGTTATGCGTTATGCGTTATGCGTTATGCGTTATGCGTAATGCGTTATGCGTTATGCGTTATGCGTTATGCGTTATGCGTTATGCGTTATGCGTTATGCGTTATGCGTTATGCGTTATGCGTTATGCGTTATGCGTTATGCG
Source organism: Lasioglossum morio (assembly GCA_916610235.2). NCBI lineage: Eukaryota > Metazoa > Arthropoda > Insecta > Hymenoptera > Halictidae > Lasioglossum > Lasioglossum morio. The sequence continues at coordinate 252,344 of CAKAJA020000144.1, read as the reverse complement.
TTATGCGTTGTTCGTTATGCGTTATGCGTTGGGCGTAATACGTTTGCGTTATGCGTTATGCGTTATGCGTTATGCTTTATGCGTTATGCGTTACGCGTTATACGGTATGAGTTATGCGTTATTCGTTATGCGTTATGCGTTATGCGTTATGCGTTATGCTTTATGCGTTATGCGTTATTCGTTATACGGTATGAGTTATGCGTTATTCGTTATGTGTTATGCGTTATGCGTTATGCGTTATGCGTTATGCGTTATGCGTTATGCGTTATGCGTTATGCGTTATGCGTTATACGTTTGCGTTATGCGTTATGCGTTATCCGTTATGCGTTATGCTTTATGCGTTATGCGTTATGCGTTATGCGTTATGCGTTATGCGTTATGCGTTATGCGTTATGCGTTATGCGTTATGCGTTGGGCGTAATACGTTTGCGTTATGCGTTATGCGTTATGCGTTATGCGTTATGCGTTATGCGTTGTTCGTTATGCGTTATGCGTTATGCGTTTTGCGTTGTTCGTTATGCGTTATGCGTTGGGCGTAATACGTTTGCGTTATGCGTTATGCGTTATGCTTTATGCGATAGGCGTTATGCGTTATGCGTTATGCGTTATGCTTTATGCGTTATGCGATAGGCGTTATACGGTATGAGTTATGCGTTATTCGTTATGTTTTATGCGTTATGCGTTATGCTTTATGCGTTATGCGTTATGCGTTATGCGTTATGCGTTATGCGTAATGCGTTATGCGTTATGCGTTATGCGTTATGCGTTATGCGTTATGCGTTATGCGTTATGCGTTATGCGTTATGCGTTATGCGTTATGCGTTATGCGTTATGCGTTATGCGTTATGCGTTGTTCGTTATGCGTTATGCGTTGGGCGTAATACGTTTGCGTTATGCGTTATGCGTTATGCGTTATGCTTTATGCGTTATGCGTTACGCGTTATACGGTATGAGTTATGCGTTATTCGTTATGCGTTATGCGTTATGCGTTATGCGTTATGCTTTATGCGTTATGCGTTATTCGTTATACGGTATGAGTTATGCGTTATTCGTTATGTGTTATGCGTTATGCGTTATGCGTTATGCGTTATGCGTTATGCGTTATGCGTTATGCGTTATGCGTTATGCGTTATACGTTTGCGTTATGCGTTATGCGTTATCCGTTATGCGTTATGCTTTATGCGTTATGCGTTATGCGTTATGCGTTATGCGTTATGCGTTATGCGTTATGCGTTATGCGTTATGCGTTATGCGTTGGGCGTAATACGTTTGCGTTATGCGTTATGCGTTATGCGTTATGCGTTATGCGTTATGCGTTGTTCGTTATGCGTTATGCGTTATGCGTTTTGCGTTGTTCGTTATGCGTTATGCGTTGGGCGTAATACGTTTGCGTTATGCGTTATGCGTTATGCTTTATGCGATAGGCGTTATGCGTTATGCGTTATGCGTTATGCGTGATGCGTTATGCTTTATGCGTTATGCGTTATGCTTTATGCGTTATGCGTTATGCGTTATGCGTTATGCGTTATGCGTTTTGCGTCATGCGTTATGCGTTATGCGTTATGGGTTATGTTTTATGCGTTATGCGTTATGCGTTATGCGTTATGCGTTATGCGTTATGCGTTATGCGTTATACGTTTGCGTTATGCTTTATGCGTTATGCGTTATGCGTTATGCGTTATGCGTTATGCTTTATGCGTTATGCGTTATGCGTTATGCGTTATGCGATATGCGTTATGCGTTATGCGTTATACGTTTGCGTTATGCGTTATGCGTTATCCGTTATGCGTTATGCTTTATGCGTTATGCGTTATGCGTTATGCTTTATGCGTTATGCGTTATGCGTTATGCGTTATGCGTTATGCGTTATGCGTTATGCGTTATGCGTTATGCGTTATGCGTTATGCTTTATGCGATAGGCGTTATGCGTTATGCGTTATGCGTTATGCGTTATGCGTGATGCGTTATGCTTTATGCGTTATGCGTTATGCTTTATGCGTTATGCGTTATGCGTTATGCGTTATGCGTTATGCGTTTTGCGTTATGCGTTATGCGTTATGCGTTATGCGTTATGCGTTATACGTTTGCGTTATGCTTTATGCGTTATGCGTTATGCGTTATGCGTTATGCGTTATGCTTTATGCGTTATGCGTTATGCGTTATGCGTTATGCGATATGCGTTATGCGTTATGCGTTATACGTTTGCGTTATGCGTTATGCGTTATCCGTTATGCGTTATGCTTTATGCGTTATGCGTTATGCGTTTTGCGTTATGCGTTATGCGTTATGCGTTATGCGTTATGCGTTATGCGTTATGCGTTATGCGTTATGCGTTATGCGTTGGGCGTAATAAGTTTGCGTTATGCGTTATGCGTTATGCGTTATGTGTTATGCGTTATGCGTTGTTCGTTATGCGTTATGCGTTATGCGTTATGCGTTGTTCGTTATGCGTTATGCGTTGGGCGTAATACGTTTGCGTTATGCGTTATGCGTTATGCTTTATGCGTTATGCGTTATGCGTTATACGGTATGAGTTATGCGTTATTCAATATGCGTTATGCGTTATGCGTTATGCGTTATGTGTTATGCGTTAACGTTATGCGTTGTGCCTTTTGCGTTATGCGTTTTGCGTTATACGTTATGCGATAGGCGTTATGCGTTATGCGTTATGCGTGATGCGTTATGCTTTATGCGTTATGCGTTATGAGTTATACATTATGCGTTATGCGTTATGCGTTATGCGTTATATGTTATGCGTTATGCGTTATGCGTTATGCGTTGGGCGTTATACGTTTGCGTTATGCGTTATGCGTTATGCGTTATGCTTTATGCGTTATGCGTTATGCGTTAAGCGTTATGCGTTATGCTTTATGCGTTATGCGTTATGCGTTAGGCGTTATGCGTTATACGTTTGCGTTATGCGTTATGCGTTATGCGATATGCGTTATGCGTTATGCGTTATACGTTTGCGTTATGCGTTATGCGTTATCCGTTATGCGTTATGCTTTATGCGTTATGCGTTATGCGTTATGCGTTATGCGTTATGCGTTATGCGTTATGCGTTATGCGTTATGCGTTATGCGTTATGCGTTATGCGTTGGGCGTAATACGTTTGCGTTATGCGTTATGCGTTATGCGTTATGTGTTATGCGTTGTTCGTTATGCGTTATGCGTTATGCGTTATGCGTTGTTCGTTATGCGTTATGCGTTGGGCGTAATACGTTTGCGTTATGCGTTATGCGTTATGCTTTATGCGTTATGCGTTATGCGTTATACGGTATGAGTTATGCGTTATTCAATATGCGTTATGCGTTATGCGTTATGCGTTATGCGTTATGTGTTATGCGTTAACGTTATGCGTTATGCCTTTTGCGTTATGCGTTTTGCGTTATACGTTATGCGATAGGCGTTATGCGTTATGCGTTATGCGTTATGCGTTATGCGTTATGCGTTATGCGTTATGCGTTATGAGTTATACGTTATGCGTTATGCGTTATGCGTTATGCGTTATATGTTATGCGTTATGCGTTATGCGTTATGCGTTGGGCGTTATACGTTTGCGTTATGCGTTATGCGTTATGCGTTATGCGTTATGCGTTATGCGTTATGCGTTAAGCGTTATGCGTTATGCTTTATGCGTTATGCGTTATGCGTTAGGCGTTATGCGTTATACGTTTGCGTTATGCGTTATGCGTTGTGCGTTATACGTTTGCGTTATGCGTTATGCGTTGTTCGTTATGCGTTATGCGTTGGCGTAATACGTTTGCGTTATGCGTTATGCGTTATGCTTTATGCGTTATGCGTTATGCGTTATACGGTATGAGTTATGCGTTATGCGTTGGGCGTAATACGTTTGCGTTATGCGTTATGCGTTATGCTTTATGCGTTATGCGTTATGCGTTATACGGTATGAGTTATGCGTTATTCGATATGTGTTATGCGTTATGCGTTAAGCATTATGCGTTATGCTTTATGCGTTATGCGTTATACGTTATGCGTTATGCGTTATGCGTTATGCGTTATGCGTTATGCGTTATGCGTTATGCGTTATGCGTTATGCGTTATGCGTTATGCGTTATGCGTTATGCGTTATGCGTTATGCGTTATGCGTTATGCGTTATGCGTTATGCGTTATGCGTTATGCGTTGTTCGTTATGCGTTATGCGTTGGGCGTAATACGTTTGCGTTATGCGTTATGCGTTATGCGTTATGCTTTATGCGTTATGCGTTAGGCGTTATACGGTATGAGTTATGCGTTATTCGTTATGTTTTATGCGTTATGCGTTATGCTTTATGCGTTATGCGTTATGCGTTATGCGTTATGCGTTATGCGTTATGCGTTATGCGTTATGCGTTATGCGTTATGCGTTATGCGTTATGCGTTATGCGTTATGCGTTATGCGTTATGCGTTATGCGTTATGCGTTATGCGTTATGCGTTATGCGTTATGCGTTGTTCGTTATGCGTTATGCGTTGGGCGTAATACGTTTTCGTTATGCGTTATGCGTTATGCGTTATGCTTTATGCGTTATGCGTTACGCGTTATACGGTATGAGTTATGCGTTATTCGTTATGCGTTATGCGTTATGCGTTATGCGTTATGCTTTATGCGTTATGCGTTATTCGTTATACGGTATGAGTTATGCGTTATTCGTTATGTGTTATGCGTTATGCGTTAAGCGTTATGCGTTTTGCTTTATGCGTTATGCTTTATGCGTTATGCGTTAGGCGTTATAAGGTATGAGTTATGCGTTATTCGTTATGTGTTATGCGTTATGCGTTATGCGTTATGCTTTATGCGTTATGCGTTATGCGTTATGCGTTATGCGTTATGCGTTATGCGTTATGCTTTATGCGTTATGCGTTATGCGTTATGCGTTATGCGTTATGCGTTATGCGTTATGCGTTATGCGTTATGCGTTGGGCGTAATACGTTTGCGTTATGCGTTATGCGTTATGCGTTATGCGTTGTTCGTTATGCGTTATGCGTTATGCGTTATGCGTTGTTCGTTATGCGTTATGCGTTGGGCGTAATACGTTTGCGTTATGCGTTATGCGTTATGCTTTATGCGTTATGCGTTATGCGTTATACGGTATGAGTTATGCGTTATTCAATATGCGTTATGCGTTATGCGTTATGCGTTATGCGTTATGTGTTATGCGTTAACGTTATGCGTTATGCCTTTTGCGTTATGCGTTTTGCGTTATACGTTATGCGTTATGCGTTATACGTTTGCGTTATGCGTTATGCGTTATCCGTTATGCGTTATGCTTTATGCGTTATGCGTTATGGGTTATGCGTTATGCGTTATGCGTTTTGCGTCATGCGTTATGTGTTATGCGTTATGGGTTATGTTTTATGCGTTATGCGTTATGCGTTATGCGTTATGCGTTATGCGTTATGCGTTATGCGTTATGCGTTATGCGTTATGCGTTATACGTTTGCGTTATGCTTTATGCGTTATGCGTTATGCGTTATGCGTTATGCTTTATGCGTTATGCGTTATGCGTTATGCGTTATGCGTTATGCGTTATGCGTTATGCGTTATGCGTTATGCGTTATGCGTTATACGTTTGCGTTATGCGTTATGCGTTATCCGTTATGCGTTATGCTTTATGCGTTATGCGTTATGCGTTATGCGTTATGCGTTATGCGTTATGCGTTATGCGTTATGCGTTATGCGTTATGCGTTATGCGTTATGCGTTGGGCGTAATACGTTTGCGTTATGCGTTATGCGTTATGCGTTATGCGTTATGCGTTATGCGTTATGCGTTGTTCGTTATGCGTTATGCGTTATGCGTTATGCGTTGTTCGTTATGCGTTATGCGTTGGGCGTAATACGTTTGCGTTATGCGTTATGCGTTATGCTTTATGCGATAGGCGTTATGCGTTATGCGTTATGCGTTATGCGTTATGCGTTATGCGTTATGCGTTATGCGTTATGCTTTATGCGTTAGCGTTATGCGTTATGCGTTATGCGTTATGCGCCATGCGTTATGCGTTATGCGTTATGGGTTATGTTTTATGCGTTATGCGTTATGCGTTATGCGTTATGCGTTATGCGTTATGCGTTATGCGTTATACGTTTGCGTTATGCTTTATGCGTTATGCGTTATGCGTTATGCGTTATGCGTTATGCGTTATGCTTTATGCGTTATGCGTTATGCGTTATGCGTTATGCGATATGCGTTATGCGTTATGCGTTATGCGTTATACGTTTGCGTTATGCGTTATGCGTTATCCGTTATGCGTTATGCTTTATGCGTTATGCGTTATGCGTTATGCGTTATGCGTTATGCGTTATGCGTTATGCGTTATGCGTTATGCGTTATGCGTTATGCGTTATGCGTTATGCGTTATGCGTTATGCGTTGGGCGTAATACGTTTGCGTTATGCGTTATGCGTTATGCGTTATGTGTTATGCGTTATGCGTTGTTCGTTATGCGTTATGCGTTATGCGTTATGCGTTATGCGTTGTTCGTTATGCGTTATGCGTTGGGCGTAATACGTTTGCGTTATGCGTTATGCGTTATGCTTTATGCGTTATGCGTTATGCGTTATACGGTATGAGTTATGCGTTATTCAATATGCGTTATGCGTTATGCGTTATGCGTTATGTGTTATGCGTTAACGTTATGCGTTATGCCTTTTGCGTTATGCGTTTTGCGTTATACGTTATGCGATAGGCGTTATGCGTTATGCGTTATGCGTTATGCGTGATGCGTTATGCTTTATGCGTTATGCGTTATGAGTTATACGTTATGCGTTATGCGTTATGCGTTATGCGTTATATGTTATGCGTTATGCGTTATGCGTTATGCGTTGGGCGTTATACGTTTGCGTTATGCGTTATGCGTTATGCGATATGCTTTATGCGTTATGCGTTATGCGTTAAGCGTTATGCGTTATGCTTTATGCGTTATGCGTTATGCGTTATGCGTTATGCGTTATACGTTTGCGTTATGCGTTATGCGTTGTGCGTTATACGTTTGCGTTATGCGTTATGCGTTATGCGTTGTTCGTTATGCGTTATGCGTTGGGCGTAATACGTTTGCGTTATGCGTTATGCGTTATGCTTTATGCGTTATGCGTTATGCGTTATACGGTATGAGTTATGCGTTATGCGTTGGGCGTAATACGTTTGCGTTATGCGTTATGCGTTATGCGTTATGCGTTATGCGTTATGCGTTATGCGTTATACGGTATGAGTTATGCGTTATTCGATATGTGTTATGCGTTATGCGTTAAGCATTATGCGTTATGCGTTATGCGTTATGCGTTATGCGTTATGCGTTATGCGTTATGCGTTATGCGTTGTTCGTTATGCTTATGCGTTGGGCGTAATACGTTTGCGTTATGCGTTATGCGTTATGCGTTATGCGTTATGCTTTATGCGTTATGCGTTAGGCGTTATACGGTATGAGTTATGCGTTATTCGTTATGTTTTATGCGTTATGCGTTATGCTTTATGCGTTATGCGTTATGCGTTATGCGTTATGCGTTATGCGTAATGCGTTATGCGTTATGCGTTATGCGTTATGCGTTATGCGTTATGCGTTATGCGTTATGCGTTATGCGTTATGCGTTATGCGTTATGCGTTATGCGTTATGCGTTATGCGTTGTTCGTTATGCGTTATGCGTTGGGCGTAATACGTTTGCGTTATGCGTTATGCGTTATGCGTTATGCTTTATGCGTTATGCGTTACGCGTTATACGGTATGAGTTATGCGTTATTCGTTATGCGTTATGCGTTATGCGTTATGCGTTATGCGTTATGCTTTATGCGTTATGCGTTATTCGTTATACGGTATGAGTTATGCGTTATTCGTTATGTGTTATGCGTTATGCGTTATGCGTTATGCGTTATGCGTTATGCGTTATGCGTTATGCGTTATGCGTTATGCGTTATACGTTTGCGTTATGCGTTATGCGTTATCCGTTATGCGTTATGCTTTATGCGTTATGCGTTATGCGTTATGCGTTATGCGTTATGCGTTATGCGTTATGCGTTATGCGTTATGCGTTATGCGTTGGGCGTAATACGTTTGCGTTATGCGTTATGCGTTATGCGTTATGCGTTATGCGTTATGCGTTGTTCGTTATGCGTTATGCGTTTTGCGTTGTTCGTTATGCGTTATGCGTTGGGCGTAATACGTTTGCGTTATGCGTTATGCGTTATGCTTTATGCGATAGGCGTTATGCGTTATGCGTTATGCGTTATGCGTGATGCGTTATGCTTTATGCGTTATGCGTTATGCTTTATGCGTTATGCGTTATGCGTTATGCGTTATGCGTTATGCGTTTTGCGTCATGCGTTATGCGTTATGCGTTATGGGTTATGTTTTATGCGTTATGCGTTATGCGTTATGCGTTATGCGTTATGCGTTATGCGTTATACGTTTGCGTTATGCTTTATGCGTTATGCGTTATGCGTTATGCGTTATGCGTTATGCTTTATGCGTTATGCGTTATGCGTTATGCGTTATGCGATATGCGTTATGCGTTATGCGTTATACGTTTGCGTTATGCGTTATGCGTTATCCGTTATGCGTTATGCTTTATGCGTTATGCGTTATGCGTTATGCTTTATGCGTTATGCGTTATGCGTTATGCGTTATGCGTTATGCGTTATGCGTTATGCGTTATGCGTTATGCGTTATGCGTTATGCTTTATGCGATAGGCGTTATGCGTTATGCGTTATGCGTTATGCGTGATGCGTTATGCTTTATGCGTTATGCGTTATGCTTTATGCGTTATGCGTTATGCGTTATGCGTTATGCGTTATGCGTTTTGCGTTATGCGTTATGCGTTATGCGTTATGCGTTATGCGTTATACGTTTGCGTTATGCTTTATGCGTTATGCGTTATGCGTTATGCGTTATGCGTTATGCTTTATGCGTTATGCGTTATGCGTTATGCGTTATGCGATATGCGTTATGCGTTATGCGTTATACGTTTGCGTTATGCGTTATGCGTTATGCGTTATGCGTTATGCTTTATGCGTTATGCGTTATGCGTTTTGCGTTATGCGTTATGCGTTATGCGTTATGCGTTATGCGTTATGCGTTATGCGTTATGCGTTATGCGTTATGCGTTGGGCGTAATAAGTTTGCGTTATGCGTTATGCGTTATGCGTTATGTGTTATGCGTTATGCGTTGTTCGTTATGCGTTATGCGTTATGCGTTATGCGTTGTTCGTTATGCGTTATGCGTTGGGCGTAATACGTTTGCGTTATGCGTTATGCGTTATGCTTTATGCGTTATGCGTTATGCGTTATACGGTATGAGTTATGCGTTATTCAATATGCGTTATGCGTTATGCGTTATGCGTTATGTGTTATGCGTTAACGTTATGCGTTGTGCCTTTTGCGTTATGCGTTTTGCGTTATACGTTATGCGATAGGCGTTATGCGTTATGCGTTATGCGTGATGCGTTATGCTTTATGCGTTATGCGTTATGAGTTATACATTATGCGTTATGCGTTATGCGTTATGCGTTATATGTTATGCGTTATGCGTTATGCGTTATGCGTTGGGCGTTATACGTTTGCGTTATGCGTTATGCGTTATGCGTTATGCTTTATGCGTTATGCGTTATGCGTTAAGCGTTATGCGTTATGCTTTATGCGTTATGCGTTATGCGTTAGGCGTTATGCGTTATACGTTTGCGTTATGCGTTATGCGTTATGCGATATGCGTTATGCGTTATGCGTTATACGTTTGCGTTATGCGTTATGCGTTATCCGTTATGCGTTATGCTTTATGCGTTATGCGTTATGCGTTATGCGTTATGCGTTATGCGTTATGCGTTATGCGTTATGCGTTATGCGTTATGCGTTATGCGTTATGCGTTATGCGTTGGGCGTAATACGTTTGCGTTATGCGTTATGCGTTATGCGTTATGTGTTATGCGTTGTTCGTTATGCGTTATGCGTTATGCGTTATGCGTTGTTCGTTATGCGTTATGCGTTGGGCGTAATACGTTTGCGTTATGCGTTATGCGTTATGCTTTATGCGTTATGCGTTATGCGTTATACGGTATGAGTTATGCGTTATTCAATATGCGTTATGCGTTATGCGTTATGCGTTATGCGTTATGCGTTAACGTTATGCGTTATGCCTTTTGCGTTATGCGTTTTGCGTTATACGTTATGCGATAGGCGTTATGCGTTATGCGTTATGCGTTATGCGTGATGCGTTATGCTTTATGCGTTATGCGTTATGAGTTATACGTTATGCGTTATGCGTTATGCGTTATGCGTTATATGTTATGCGTTATGCGTTATGCGTTATGCGTTGGGCGTTATACGTTTGCGTTATGCGTTATGCGTTATGCGTTATGCTTTATGCGTTATGCGTTATGCGTTAAGCGTTATGCGTTATGCTTTATGCGTTATGCGTTATGCGTTAGGCGTTATGCGTTATACGTTTGCGTTATGCGTTATGCGTTGTGCGTTATACGTTTGCGTTATGCGTTATGCGTTGTTCGTTATGCGTTATGCGTTGGCGTAATACGTTTGCGTTATGCGTTATGCGTTATGCTTTATGCGTTATGCGTTATGCGTTATACGGTATGAGTTATGCGTTATGCGTTGGGCGTAATACGTTTGCGTTATGCGTTATGCGTTATGCTTTATGCGTTATGCGTTATGCGTTATACGGTATGAGTTATGCGTTATTCGATATGTGTTATGCGTTATGCGTTAAGCATTATGCGTTATGCTTTATGCGTTATGCGTTATACGTTATGCGTTATGCGTTATGCGTTATGCGTTATGCGTTATGCGTTATGCGTTATGCGTTATGCGTTATGCGTTATGCGTTATGCGTTATGCGTTATGCGTTATGCGTTATGCGTTATGCGTTATGCGTTATGCGTTATGCGTTATGCGTTGTTCGTTATGCGTTATGCGTTGGGCGTAATACGTTTGCGTTATGCGTTATGCGTTATGCGTTATGCTTTATGCGTTATGCGTTAGGCGTTATACGGTATGAGTTATGCGTTATTCGTTATGTTTTATGCGTTATGCGTTATGCTTTATGCGTTATGCGTTATGCGTTATGCGTTATGCGTTATGCGTAATGCGTTATGCGTTATGCGTTATGCGTTATGCGTTATGCGTTATGCGTTATGCGTTATGCGTTATGCGTTATGCGTTATGCGTTATGCGTTATGCGTTATGCGTTATGCGTTATGCGTTATGCGTTATGCGTTGTTCGTTATGCGTTATGCGTTGGGCGTAATACGTTTTCGTTATGCGTTATGCGTTATGCGTTATGCTTTATGCGTTATGCGTTACGCGTTATACGGTATGAGTTATGCGTTATTCGTTATGCGTTATGCGTTATGCGTTATGCGTTATGCTTTATGTGTTATGCGTTATTCGTTATACGGTATGAGTTATGCGTTATTCGTTATGTGTTATGCGTTATGCGTTAAGCGTTATGCGTTTTGCTTTATGCGTTATGCTTTATGCGTTATGCGTTAGGCGTTATAAGGTATGAGTTATGCGTTATTCGTTATGTGTTATGCGTTATGCGTTATGCGTTATGCTTTATGCGTTATGCGTTATGCGTTATGCGTTATGCGTTATGCGTTATGCGTTATGCGTTATGCGTTATGCGTTATGCGTTATGCGTTATGCGTTATGCGTTATGCGTTATGCGTTATGCGTTATGCGTTATGCGTTATGCGTTGTTCGTTATGCGTTATGCGTTGGGCGTAATACGTTTGCGTTATGCGTTATGCGTTATGCGTTATGCGTTATGCGCTATGCGTTGTGCGTTATACGTTTGCGTTATGCGTTATGCGTTATCCGTTATGCGTTATGCTTTATGCGTTATGCGTTATGCGTCATGCGTTATGCGTTATGCTTTATGCGTTATGCGTTATGCATTTTGCGTTATGTGCCATGCGTTATGCGTTATGAGTTATGCGTTATGCGTTGGGCGTTATACGTTTGCGTTATGCGTTATGCGTTATGCTATATGCGTCATGCGTTAGGCGTTATGCATTTTGCGTTATGTGCCATGCGTTATGCGTTATGAGTTATGCGTTATGCGTTATGCGTTATGCGTTATACGGTTTGAGTTATGCGTTATACGTTATTGGTTTATGCGTTATGCGTTATGCGTTATGCGTTATGCGTTATGCGTTATTCGTTATGCGTTATGCGTAATGCGTTATGCGTTATGCGTTGGGCGTAATACGTTTGCGTTATGCGTTATGCGTTATGCGTTATGCGTTATGCGTTGTGCGTTATACGTTTGCGTTATGCGTTATGCGTTATCCGTTATGCGTTATGCTTTATGCGTTATGCGTTATGCGTCATGCGTTATGCGTTATGCTTTATGCGTTATGCGTTATGCGTTATGCGTTATGCGTTATGCGTTATGCGTTATGCGTTATGCGTTATACGTTTGCGTTATGCGTTATGCGTTATCCGTTATGCGTTATGCGTCATGCGTTATGCGTTATGCTTTATGCGTTATGCGTTATGCGTTATGCGTTATGCGTTATGCGTTATGCGTTATACGTTTGCGTTATGCGTTATGCGTTATCCGTTATGCGTTATGCTTTATGCGTTATGCGTTATGCGTTATGCGCTATGCGTTATGCGTTATGCGTTATGCGTTTTGCGTCATGCGTTATGTGTTATGCGTTATGGGTTATGTTTTATGCGTTATGCGTTATGCGTTATGCGTTATGCGTTATGCGTTATGCGTTATGCGTTATGCGTTATGCGTTATGCGTTATGCGTTATGCGTTATACGTTTGCGTTATGCGTTATGCGTTATGCGTTATGCGTTATGCGTTATGCGTGATCCGTTATGCGTTAGGCGTTATGCGTTATGCGATATGCGATATGCGTTATGCGTTATGCGTTATGCGTTATGCGTTATGCGTTATGCGTTATGCGTTATGCGTTATGCTTTATGCGTTATGCGTTATGCGTTATGCGTTATGCGTTATGCGTTATGCGTTATGCTTTATGCGTTATGCATTATACGTTATGCGTTATGCGTTATGCTTTATGCGTTATGCGTTATGCGTTATGCGTTATGCGTTATGCGTTATGTGTTATGCGTTATGCGTTATGCGTTATGCGTTATGCGTGATCCGTTATGCGTTAGGCGTTATGCGATTTGCGGTATTCGTTATGCGTTGTGCATTATGCGTTATGCGTTATGCGTTATGCGTTGTGCGTTATACGTTTGCGTTATGCGTTGTGCGTAATGCGTTATGCGTTATGCGTTATGCGTTATGCGTTATGCCTTATGCGTTATGAGTTATGCGTTGTGCGTTATGCGTTATGAGTTATGAGTTATAAGTTATGCGGTATTCGTTATGCGTTGTGCATTATGCGTTATGCGTTATGGGTTATGCGTTATGCGTTATGCATTATGCGTTATGCGTTATGCGTTATGCGTTATGCGTTATGCGTTATGCGTTATGCGTTATGCGTTATGCGTTATGCGTTATGCGTTATGCGTTATGCGTTATGCGTTATGCGTTATGCGTTATGCGTTATGCGTTATGCGTTCTGCGTTATGCGTTATGCGTTATGCATTATGCGTTATGCGTTATGAGTTATGCGTTATGCAGCAGGCGTTATGCGTTATACGTGATCCGTTATGCGTTATGCATTATGCGTTATGCGTTATGCGATATGCGTTGTGCGTTATGCGTTATGCGTTATGCGTTATGCGTTATGCGTTATGCGTTATGCGTTATGCGTTATGAGTTATGCGTTATACGGTATGCGTTACGCATAATGCGTTATGCGTTATGCGTGATGCGGTATGCTTTATGCGTTATGCGTTATGCGTTATGCTTTATGCGTTATGCGTTATGCGTTATGAGTTATGCGTTATCCGTTATGCGTTATGCGTTGTGCGTTTTACGTTTGCGTTATGCGTTATGCGTTATGCGTTATGCGTTATGCGTTATGCGTTATGCGTTATGCGTTATGCTTTATGCGTTATGCATTATACGTTATGCGTTATGCGTTATGCTTTATGCGTTATGCGTTATGCGTTATGCGTTATGCGTTATGCGTTATGTGTTATGCGTTATGCGTTATGCGTTATGCGTTATGCGTGATCCGTTATGCGTTAGGCGTTATGCGATTTGCGGTATTCGTTATGCGTTGTGCATTATGCGTTATGCGTTATGCGTTATGCGTTGTGCGTTATACGTTTGCGTTATGCGTTGTGCGTAATGCGTTATGCGTTATGCGTTATGCGTTATGCGTTATGCCTTATGCGTTATGAGTTATGCGTTGTGCGTTATGCGTTATGAGTTATGAGTTATAAGTTATGCGGTATTCGTTATGCGTTGTGCATTATGCGTTATGCGTTATGGGTTATGCGTTATGCGTTATGCATTATGCGTTATGCGTTATGCGTTATGCGTTATGCGTTATGCGTTATGCGTTATGCGTTATGCGTTATGCGTTATGCGTTATGCGTTATGCGTTATGCGTTATGCGTTATGCGTTATGCGTTATGCGTTATGCGTTTTGCGTTATGCGTTATGCGTTATGCATTATGCGTTATGCGTTATGAGTTATGCGTTATGCAGCAGGCGTTATGCGTTATACGTGATCCGTTATGCGTTATGCATTATGCGTTATGCGTTATGCGATATGCGTTGTGCGTTATGCGTTATGCGTTATGCGTTATGCGTTATGCGTTATGCGTTATGCGTTATGCGTTATGAGTTATGCGTTATACGGTATGCGTTACGCATAATGCGTTATGCGTTATGCGTGATGCGGTATGCTTTATGCGTTATGCGTTATGCGTTATGCTTTATGCGTTATGCGTTATGCGTTATGAGTTATGCGTTATCCGTTATGCGTTATGCGTTGTGCGTTTTACGTTTGCGTTATGCGTTATGCGTTATGCGTTATTTGTTATGCCTTATGCGTTATGCGTTATGAGTTATGCGTTATACGGTATGCGTTATGCGTTATGCGTTATGCGTTATGCGTTATGCGTTATGCGTTATGCGTTATGGGTTATGCGTTATGCGTTATGCGTTATGCGTTATGCGTTATGCGTTATGCGTTATGCGTTATGCGTTATGCGTTATGCGTTATGCGTTATGCGTTATGCGTTATGCGTTATGCGTTATGCGTTATGCGTTATGCGTTATGCGTTATGCGTTATGCGTTATGCGTTATGCGTTATGCGTTATGCGTTATGCGTTATGCGTTATGCGTTATGCGTTATGCGTTATGCGTTATGCGTTATGCGTTATGCGTTATGCGTTATGCGTTATGCGTTATGCGTTATGCGTTATGCGTTATGCGTCATGCGTTATGCGTTATGAGTTATGCGTTATGCAGTAGGCGTTATGCGTTATGCTTTATGCGTTATGCGTTATGCGTTATGCCTTATGCGTTATGCGTTATGAGTTATGCGTTATACGGTATGCGTTATGCGTTATGCGTTATGCGTTATGCGTTATGCGTTATGTGTTATGCGTTATGCGTTATGCGTTATGCGTTATGCGTTATGCGTTATGCGTTATGCGTTATGCTTTATGCGTTATGCATTATGCGTTATGCGTTATGGGTGATCCGTTATGGGTGATCCGTAATGCGTTAGGCGTTATGGGTTATGGGTTATGCGTTATGCGTTATGCGTTATGCGTTATGAGTTATGCGTTATACGGTATGCGTTGCGCATAATGCGTTATGCGTTATGCGTGATGCGGTATGCTTTATGCGTTATGCGTTATGCGTGATGCGTTATGCTTTATGCGTTATGCGTGATGCGTTATGCTTTATACGTTATGCGTTATGCGTGATGCGTTATGCGTTATGCGTTATGCGTTATGCGTTATGCTTTATTCGTTATGCCATATGCGTTATGCGTTATGCGTTATGCGTTATGCGTTATGCGTTATGCGTTATGCGTTATCCGTTATGCGTTATGCGTTATGCGTTATGCGTTATGGTTTATGCGTTATGCGTTATGCGTTATGCGTTATGCGATATGCGTTATGCGTTATGCGTTATGCTTTATGCGTTATGCCATATGCGTTATGCGTTATGCGTTATGCGTTATGCGTTATGCGTTATCCGTTATGCGTTATGCGTTATGCGTTATGGTTTATGCGTTATGCGTTATGCGTTATGCGTTATGCGATATGCGTTATGCGTTATGCGTTATGAATTATGCGTTATGCGTTATGCGTTATGCGTTATGCGTTATGCGTTATGCGTTATGCGTTATGCGTTATGCGTTATGCGTTATGCGTTATGCGTTATGCGTTATGCGTTATGCGTTATGCGTTATGCGTTATGCGTTATGCGTTATGCGTTAAGCGTTATGCGTTATGCGTTATGCGTTATGCGTTATGCATAATGCGGTATACGTTATGTATTATGCGTTATGCGATATGCGTTAAGCGTTAAAAGTTATGCGTTATGCTTTATGCGTTATGCATTATGCGTAATGCGATATGCGTGATCCGTTATTCGTTAGGCGTTATGCGATTTGTGGTATTCGTTATGCGTTGTGCATTATGCGTTATGCGTTATGCGTTATGCGTTATGCATTGTGCATTATGCGTTATGCGTTATGCGTTATGCGTTATGCGTTATGCGTTATGTAGTATGCGTTATGCGTTATGCGTGATCCGTTATGCGTTAGGCGTTATGAGTTTCCGGTATTCGTTATGCGTTGTGCATTATGCGTTATGCATTTTGCGTTATGTGTTATGCGTTATGCGTTATGCGTTATGCGTTATGCGTTATGAGTTATGAGTTATACGTTATGCGTTAAGCGTTATGCGTTATGCTTTATGCGTTATGCGTGATCCGTTATGCGTTATGCGTTATGCGTTATGCGTTATGAGTTATGAGTTATACGTTATGCGTTAAGCGTTATGCGTTATGCTTTATGCGTTATGCGTGATCCGTTATGCGTTATGCGTTATGCGTTATGCGTTATGCGTTATGCGTTATTCGTTATGCGTTATGCGTAATGCGTGATGCGTTATGCGTTATGCGTTATGCGTTATGCGTTATGCGTTATGCGTTATGCGTTATGCGTTATGCGTTATGCGTTATGCGTTATGCGTTATGCGTTATGCGTTATGCGTTATGCGTTATGCGTTATGCGTTATGAGTTATACGTTATGCGTTAAGCGTTATGCGTTATGCTTTATGCGTTATGCGTTATACGTTTGCGTTATGCGTTATGCGTTATCCGTTATGCGTTATGCTTTATGCGTTATGCGTTATGCGTTATGCGTTATGCTTTATGCGTTATGCGTTATATGTTATGCGTTATAAGTTATGCGTTATGCGTTATGCGTTATGCGTTATGCGTTATGCGTTATGCGTTATATGTTATGCGTTATAAGTTATGCGTTATGCGTTATGCGTTATGCGTTATGCGTTTTGCGTTATGCGTTATACGTTTGCGTTATGCGTTATGCGTTATCCGTTATGCGTTATGCCTTATGCGTTATGCGTTATGCGTTATGCGTTATGCGTTATGCGTTATGCGTTATGCGTTATGCGTTATGCCTTATGCCTTATGCCTTATGCGTGATGCGTTATGCTTTATGCGTTATGCGTTATGAGTTATACGTTATGCGTTATGCGTTATGCGTTATGCGTTATGCGTTATGCGTTATGCGTTATGCGTTATGCTTTATGCGTTATGCGTTATGCGTTATACGGTATGAGTTATGCGTTATTCGTTATGCGTTATGCGTTATGCGTTGTTCGTTATGCGTTATGCGTTGGGCGTAATACGTTTGCGTTATGCTTTATGCGTTAAGCGTTATGCGTTATGCGTTATGCGTTATGCGTTATGGGTTATGTTTTATGCGTTATGCGTTATGCGTTATGCGTTGTTCGTTATGCGTTATGCGTTGGGCATTATACGTTTGCGTTATGCGTTATGCGTTATGCGTTATACGGTATGAGTTATGCGTTATTCGTTATGCGTTATGCGTTATGCGTTATGCGTTGTTCGTTATGCGTTATGCGTTGGGCGTAATACGTTTGCGTTATGCGTTATGCGTTATGCGTTATGCTTTATGCGTTATGCGTTATGCATTATACGGTATGAGTTATGCGTTATTTGTTATGTGTTATGCGTTATGCGTTAAGCGTTATGCGTTATGCGTTATGCGTTATGCGTTATGGGTTATGTTTTATGCGTTATGCGTTATGCGTTATGCGTTATGCGTTGGGCGTAATACGTTTGCGTTATGCGTAATGCGTTATGCGTTATTCGTTATGCGTTATGCGTTGTTCGTTATGCGTTATGCGTTGGGCGTAATACGTTTGCGTTATGCGTTATGCGTTATGCTTTATGCGTTATGCGTTATGCGTTATACGGTATGAGTTATGCGTTATTCGTTATGCGTTATGCGTTATGCGTTATGCGTTGTTCGTTATGCGTTATGCGTTGGGCGTAATACGTGTGCGTTATGCTTTATGCGTTAAGCGTTATGCGTTATGCGTTATGCGTTATGCGTTATGGGTTATGTTTTATGCGTTATGCGTTATGCGTTTTCGTTATGCGTTATGCGTTGGGCATTATACGTTTGCGTTATGCGTTATGCGTTATGCGTTATACGGTATGAGTTATGCGTTATTCGTTATGCGTTATGCGTTATGCGTTATGCGTTGTTCGTTATGCGTTATGCGTTGGGCGTAATACGTTTGCGTTATGCGTTATGCGTTATGCGTTATGCTTTATGCGTTATGCGTTATGCATTATACGGTATGAGTTATGCGTTATTCGTTATGTGTTATGCGTTATGCGTTAAGCGTTATGCGTTATGCGTTATGCGTTATGCGTTATGGGTTATGTTTTATGCGTTATGCGTTATGCGTTATGCGTTATGCGTTGGGCGTAATACGTTTGCGTTATGCGTCATGCGTTCTGCGTTATGCTTTATGCGTTATGCGTTATGCGTTATGCGTTATGCGTTATGCGTTATGCGTTATACGTTTGCGTTATGCGTTATGCGTTATCCGTTATGCGTTATGCTTTATGCGTTATGCGTTATGCGTTATGCGTTATGCGTTATGCGTTTTGCGTTATGCGTTATGCGTTATGCGTTATGGGTTATGTTTTATGCGTTATGCGTTATGCGTTATGCGTTGTTCGTTATGCGTTATGCGTTGGGCGTTATACATTTGCGTTATGCGTTATGCGTTATGCTTTATGCGTTATGCGTTAGGCGTTATACATTTTGCGTTATGTGCCATGCGTTATGCGTTATGCGTGATCTGTTATGCGTTATGCGTTATGCGTTATGCGTTATGCATTTTGCGTTATGCGCCATGCGTTATGCGTTATGTGTTATGCGTTATGCGTTATGCGTTATGCGTTATGCGTTATGCGTTATGCGTTATACGTTATGCGTTATGCGTTATGCGTTATGCATTATGCGTTATGCGTTATGCGTTATGCGTTATGCGTTATGCGTTATACGTTTGCGTTATGCGTTATGCGTTATCCGTTATGCGTTATGCTTTATGCGTTATGCGTTATGCGTTATGCGTTATGCGTTTTGCATTATGCGTTATGCGTTATGCGTTATGGGTTATGTTTTATGCGTTATGCGTTATGCGTTATGCGTTGTTCGTTATGCGTTATGCGTTGGGCGTTATACGTTTGCGTTATGCGTGATCCGTTATGCGTTAGGCGTTATGCGTTATGCGTTATGCATTTTGCGTTATGCGCCATGCGTTATGCGTTATGAGTTATGCGTTATGCGTTATGCGTTATGCGTTATGCGTTATACGTTATGCGTTATGCGTTATGCGTTATGCGTTATGCGTGATGCGTGATGCGTTATGCTTTTTGCGTTATGCGTTATGAGTTATACGTTATGCGTTATGCGTTATGCTTTATGCGTTATGCGTGATCCGTTATGCGTTATGCTTTATGCGTTATGCGTTATGCGTTATGCGTTATACGGTATGAGTTAAGCGTTATTCGTTATGCGTTATGCGTTATGCGTTATGCGTTATGCGTTAAGCGTTATGCGTTATGCTTTATGCGTTATGCGTTATACGTTATGCGTTATGCGTTATGCGTTATGCGTTATGCGTTATGCGTTATGCGTTATGCGTTATACGTTATGCGTTATGCGTTATGCGTTATGCTTTATGCTTTATGCGTTATGCGTGATCCGTTATGCGTTAGGCGTTATGCGTTATGCGTTATGCATTTTGCGTTATGTGCCATGCGTTATGCGTTATGAGTTATGCGTTATGCGTTATGCGTTATGCGTTATGCGTTATGCGTTATACGTTATGCGTTATGCGTTATGCTTTATGCGTTATGCGTGATCCGTTATGCGTTATGCTTTATGCGTTATGCGTTATGCGTTATGCGTTATACGGTATGAGTTATGCGTTATTCGTTATGCGTTATGCGTTATGCGTTATGCGTTATGCGTTATGAGTTATACGTTATGCGTTATGCGTTATGCGTTATGCTTTATGCGTTATGCGTGATCCGTTATGCATTAGGCGTTATGCGTTATGCGTTATGCATTTTGCGTTATGTGCCATGCGTTATGCGTTATGAGTTATGCGTTATGCGTTATGCGTTATGCGTTATGCGTTATGCGTTATGCGTTATGCGTTATACGTTATGCGTTATGCGTTATGCTTTATGCGTTATGCGTGATCCGTTATGCCTTATGCTTTATGCGTTATGCGTTATGCGTTATGCCTTATACGGTATGAGTTATGCGTTATTCGTTATGCGTTATGCGTTATGCGTTATGCGTTATGAGTTATACGTTATGCGTTATGCGTTATGCGTTATGCTTTATGCGTTATGCGTGATCCGTTATGCGTTATGCGTTATGCATTTTGCGTTATGTGCCATGCGTTATGCGTTATGTGTTATGCGTTATGCGTTATGCGTTATGCTTTATGCGTTATGCGTGATCCGTTATGCGTTAGGCGTTATGCGTTATGCGTTATGCATTTTGCGTTATGCGCCATGCGTTATGCGTTATGAGTTATGCGTTATGCGTTATGCGTTATGCGTTATACGTTATGCGTTATGCGTTATGCGTTATGCGTTATGCGTTATGCGTTATGCGTTATGCGTTATGCGTTAAGCGTTATGCGTTATGCTTTATGCGTTTTGCGTTATGCGTTATGCGTTATGCGTTATGCGTTATGCGTTATGCGTTATGCGTTATGCGTTATGCGTTATGCGTTATGCGTTATGCGTTATGCGTTATGCGGTATGCGTTATGCGTTATGCGTTATGCGTTATGCGTTATGCGTTATGCGTGATGCGTGATGCGTTATGCTTTTTGCGTTATGCGTTATGAGTTATACGTTATGCGTTATGCGTTATGCGTCATGCTTTATGCGTTATGCGTGATCCGTTATGCGTTAGGCGTTATGCGTTATGCGTTATGCATTTTGCGTTATGTGCCATGCGTTATGCGTTATGAGTTATGCGTTATGCGTTATGCGTTATGCGTTATGCGTTATACGTTATGCGTTATGCGTTATGCGTTATGCTTTATGCGTTATGCGTGATCCGTTATGCGTTATGCTTTATGCGTTATGCGTTATTCGTTATGCGTTATACGGTATGAGTTATGCGTTATTCGTTATGCGTTATGCGTTATGCGTTATGCGTTATGGGTTAACGTTATGCGTTATGCCTTTTGCGTTATGCGTTATGCGTTATGCGTTTTGCGTCATACGATATGCGATATGCGATATGCGTTATGCGTTATGCGTTATGCGGTATGCGTGATGCGTTATGCGTTATGAGTTATGCGTTATGCGTTATGCGTTATGCGTTATGCGTTATGCGTTATGCGTTATGCGTTATGCGTTATGCGTTATGCGGTATGCGTTATGCGTTATGCGTTATGCGTTATGCGTTATGCGTTATGCGTTATGCGTTATGCGTGATGCGTTATGCGTTATGCGTTATGCGTTATGCGTTATACGTTATGCGTTATGCGTTATGCGTTATGCGTTATGCGTGATGCGTGATGCGTTATGCTTTTTGCGTTATGCGTTATGAGTTATACGTTATGCGTTATGCGTTATGCTTTATGCGTTATGCGTGATCCGTTATGCGTTATGCTTTATGCGTTATGCGTTATGCGTTATGCGTTATACGGTATGAGTTATGCGTTATTCGTTATGCGTTATGCGTTATGCGTTATGCGTTATGCGTTAAGCGTTATGCGTTATGCTTTATGCGTTATGCGTTATACGTTATGCGTTATGCGTTATGCGTTATGCGTTATGCGTTATGCGTTATGCGTTATGCGTTATGCGTTATGCGTTATGCGTTATGCGTTATGCGTTATGCGTTATGCGTTATGCGGTATGCGTTATGCGTTATGCGTTATGCGTTATGCGTTATGCGTTATGCGTTATGCGTGATGCGTGATGCGTTATGCTTTTTGCGTTATGCGTTATGCGTTATGCGTTATGCGTTATGCGTTAAGCGTTATGCTTTATGCGTTATGCGTTATACGTTATGCGTTATGCGTTATGCGTTATGCGTTATGCGTTATGCGTTATGCGTTATGCGTTATGCGTTATGCGTTATGCGTTATGCGTTATGCGTTATGCGTTATGCGTTATGCGTTATGCGTTATGCGTTATGCGTTATGCGTTATGCGTTATGCGTTATGCGTTGTTCGTTATGCGTTATGCGTTGGGCGTAATACGTTTGCTTTATGCGTTATGCGTTATGCGTTATGCTTTATGCGTTATGCGTTATGCGTTATACGGTATGAGTTATGCGTTATTCGTTATGCGATATGCGTTATGCGTTATGCGTTATGCGTTATGCGTGATGCGTTATGCTTTATGCGTTATGCGTTATGCGTTATGAGTTATACGTTATGCGTTATGCGTTATGCGTTATGCGTTATATGTTATGCGTTATGCGTTATGCGTTATGCGTTATGCGTTATGCGTTATGCGTTATGCGTTATGCGTTATTCGTTATGCGTTATGCGTTATGCGTTATGCATTATGCGTTATGCGTTATGCGTTGTGCGTTATACGTTTGCGTTAGGCGTTATGCTTTACGGGTTATGCGTTATGCATTATGCGTTATGCGTTATGCGTTATGCATATGCGTTATGCGTTATGCGTTATGCGTTATGCGTTATGCGTTATGCGTTATGCGTTATGCGTTATGCGTTGTTCGTTATGCGTTATGCGTTGGGCATTATACGTTTGCGTTATGCGTTATGCGTTATGCGTTAGGCGTATTGCAATTTGCGTTATGTGCCATGCGTTATGCGTTATGCGTTATGCGTGATCCGTTATGCGTTATGCGTTATGCGTTATGCGTTATGCATTTTGCGTTATGCGCCATGCGTTATGCGTTATGAGTTATGCGTTATGCGTTATGCGTTATGCGTTATGCGTTATGCCTTATACGTTATGCGTTATGCGTTATGCGTTATGCGTTATGCGTTATGAGTTATACGTTATGCGTTAAGCGTTATGCGTTATGCTTTATGCGTTATGCGTTATACGTTATGCGTTATGCGTTATGCGTTATGCGTTATGCGTTATGCGTTATGCGTTATGCGTTATGCGTTATGCGTTATGCGTTATACGTTATGCGTTATGCGTTATGCGTTTGCGTTATGCGTTATGCGTTATGCGTTATGCGTTATGCGTTATGCGTTATGCGTTATGCGTTATGCGTTATGAGTTATACGTTATGCGTTAAGCGTTATGCGTTATGCTTTATGCGTTATGCGTTATACGTTATGCGTTATGCGTTATGCGTTATGCGTTATGCGTTATGCGTTATGCGTTATGCGTTATGCGTTATGCGTTATGCGTTATGCGTTATGCGTTATGCGTTATGCGTTATGCGTTATGCGTTATGCGTTATGCGTTATGCGTTTGCGTTATGCGTTTTGCGTTATGCGTTATGCGTTATGCGTTATGCGTTATGCGTTATGCGTTATGCGTTATGCGTTATGCGTTATGCGTTATGCGTTATGCGTTATGCGTTATGCGTTATGCGTTATGCGTTATGCGTTATGCGTTATGCGTTATGCGTTATGCGTTATGCGTTATGCGTTATGCGTTATGCGTTATGCGTTATGCGTTATGCGTTATGCGTTATGCGTTATGCGTTATGCGTTATGCGTTATGCGTTATGCGTTATGCGTTGTTCGTTATGCGTTATGCGTTATGCGTTATGCGTTATGCGTTATACGTTATGCGTTATGCGTTATGCGTTATGCGTTATGCGTTATGCGTCATGCGTTATGCGTTATGCGTTATGCGTTATGCGTTATGAGTTACACGTAATGCGTTAAGCGTTATGCGTTATGCTTTATGCGTTATGCGTTATACGTTATGCGTTATGCGTTATGCGTTATGCGTTATGCGTTATGCGTTATGCGTTATGCGTTATGCGTTATGCGTTATGCGTTATGCGTTATGCGTTATGCGTTATGCGTTATGCGTTATGATTTATACGTTATGCGTTAAGCGTTATGCGTTATGCTTTATGCGTTATGCGTTATACGTTATGCGTTATGCGTTATGCGTTATGCGTTATGCGTTATGCGTTATGCGTTATGCGTTATGCGTTATGCGTTATGCGTTATGCGTTATGCGTTATGCGTTATGCGTTATGCGTTTGCGTTATGCGTTATGCGTTATGCGTTATGCGTTATGCGTTATGCGTTATGCGTTATGCGTTATGCGTTGTGCGTTATGCGTTATGCGTTATGCGTTATGCGTTATGCGTTATGCGTTATGCGTTATGCGTTATGCGTTATGCGTTATGCGTTATGCGTTATGCGTTATGCGTTATGCGTTATGCGTTATGCGTTATGCTTTGTTCGTTATGCGTTATGCGTTATGCGTTATGCGTTATGCGTTATGCGTTATACGTTATGCGTTATGCGTTATGCGATATGCGTTATGCGTTATGCGTCATGCGTTATGCGTTATGCGTTATGCGTTATGCGTTATGAGTTACACGTAATGCGTTAAGCGTTATGCGTTATGCTTTATGCGTTATGCGTTATACGTTATGCGTTATGCGTTATGCGTTATGCGTTATGCGTTATGCGTTATGCGTTATGCGTTATGCGTTATGCGTTATGCGTTATGCGTTATGCGTTATGCGTTATGCGTTATGCGTTATGCGTTATGCGTTATGCGTTATGCGTTATGCGTTATGCGTTATGCGTTATGCGTTATGCGTTATGCGTTATGCGTTATGCGTTATGCGTTATGCGTTATGCGTTATGCGTTATGCGTTATGCGTTATGCGTTATGCGTTATGCGTTATGCGTTATGCGTTATGCGTTATGCGTGATGCGTGATGCGTTATGCTTTTTGCGCTATGCGTTATGCGTTATGAGTTATACGTTATGCGTTAAGCGTTATGCGTTATGCTTTATGCGTTATGCGTGATCCGTTATGCGTTAGGCGTTATGCGTTATGCGTTATGCATTTTGCGTTATGCGCCATGCGTTATGCGTTATGAGTTATGCGTTATGCGTTATGCGTTATGCGTTATACGTTATGCGTTATGCGTTATGCGTTATGCGTTATGCGTTATGCGTTATGCGTTATGCGTTATGCGTTAAGCGTTATGCGTTATGCTTTATGCGTTATGCGTTATACGTTATGCGTTATGCGTTATGCGTTATGCGTTATGCGTTATGCGTTATGCGTTATGCGTTATGCGTTATGCGTTATGCGTTATGCGTTATGCGTTATGCGCCATGCGTTATGCGTTATGAGTTATGCGTTATGCGTTATGCGTTATGCGTTATACGTTATGCGTTATGCGTTATGCGTTATGCGTTATGCGTTATGCGTTATGCGTTATGCGTTATGCGTTAAGCGTTATGCGTTATGCGTTATGCGTTATGCGTTATGCGTTATGCGTTATGCGTTATGCGTTATGCGTTATGCGTTATGCGTCATGCGTTATGCGTTATGCGTTATGCGTTATGCGTTATGCGTTATGCGTTATGCGTTATGCGTTATGCGTTATGCGTGATGCGTTATGCGTTATGCGTTATGCGTTATGCGTTATGCGTTATGCGTTATGCGTTATGCGTTATGCGTTATGCGTTATGCGTTATGCGTTATGCGTTATGCGTTATGCGTTATGCGTTATGCGTTATGCGTTATGCGTTATGCGTTATGCGTTATGCGTTATGCGTTATGCGTTATGCGTTATGCGTTATGCGTTATGCGTTATGCGTTATGCGTTATGCGTTATGCGTTATGCGTTATGCGTTATGCGTTATGCGTTATGCGTTATGCGTTATGCGTTATGCGTTATGCGTTATGCGTGATGCGTTATGCGTTATGCGTTATGCGTTATGCGTTATGCTTTATGCGTTATGCGTTATGCGTTATGCGTTATGCGTTATGCGTTATGCGTTATGCGTTATGCGTTATGCTTTATGCGTTATGCATTATACGTTATGGGTTATGCGTTATGCTTTATGCGTTATGCGTTATGCGTTATGCGTTATGCGTTATGCGTTATGCGTTATGCGTTATGCGTGATCCGTTATGCGTTAGGCGTTATGCGATTTGCGGTATTCGTTATGCGTTGTGCATTATGCGTTATGCGTTATGCGTTATGCGTTGTGCGTTATGCCTTATGCGTTATGAGTTATGCGTTGTGCGTTATGCGTTATGAGTTATGAGTTATAAGTTATGCGTTACAAGTTATGCGTTATGCGTTATGCGTTATGCGTTATGCGTTATCCGTTATGCGTTATGCGATATGCGTTATGCATTATGCGTTATGCGTTATGCGATATGCGTTATGCGTTATACATTATGCGTTATGCGTTATGCGATATGCGTTATGCGTTATGCGTTATGCGTTATGCGTTATGCGTTATGCGTTATGCGTTATGCGTTATGCGTTATGCGTTATGCGTTATGCGTTATGCTTTATGCGTTATGCGTTATGCGTTATGCGTTATGCGTTATGCGTTATGCGTTATGCTTTATGCGTTATGCATTATACGTTATGCGTTATGCGTTATGCGTTATGCTTTATGCGTTATGCGTTATGCGTTATGCGTTATGCGTTATGCGTTATGCGTTATGCGTTATGCGTGATCCGTTATGCGTTAGGCGTTATGCGATTTGCGGTATTCGTTATGCGTTGTGCATTATGCGTTATGCGTTATGCGTTATGCGTTGTGCGTTATACGTTTGCGTTATGCGTTGTGCGTAATGCGTTATGCGTTATGCGTTATGCGTTATGCGTTATGCGTTATGCGTTATGCGTTGTTCGTTATGCGTTATGCGTTGGGCATTATACGTTTGCGTTATGCGTTATGCGTTATGCGTTAGGCGTATTGCAATTTGCGTTATGCGTTATGCGTTATGCGTGATCCGTTATGCGTTATGCGTTATGCGTTATGCATTTTGCGTTATGCGCCATGCGTTATGCGTTATGAGTTATGCGTTATGCGTTATGCGTTATGCGTTATGCGTTATGCCTTATACGTTATGCGTTATGCGTTATGCGTTATGCGTTATGCGTTATGAGTTATACGTTATGCGTTAAGCGTTATGCGTTATGCTTTATGCGTTATGCGTTATACGTTATGCGTTATGCGTTATGCGTTATGCGTTATGCGTTATGCGTTATGCGTTATGCGTTATGCGTTATGCGTTATGCGTTTGCGTTATGCGTTATGCGTTATGCGTTATGCGTTATGCGTTATTCGTTATGCGTTATGCGTTATGCGTTATGCGTTATGCGTTATGCGTTATGAGTTAAACGTTATGCGTTATGCGTTATGCGTTATGCTTTATGCGTTATGCGTGATCCGTTATGCGTTAGGCGTTATGCGTTATGCGTTATGCATTTTGCGTTATGTGCCATGCGTTATGCGTTATGAGTTATGCGTTATGCGTTATGCGTTATGCTTTATGCGTTATGCGTGATCCGTTATGCGTTAGGCGTTATGCGTTATGCGTTATGCATTTTGCGTTATGCGCCATGCGTTATGCGTTATGAGTTATGCGTTATGCGTTATGCGTTATGCGTTATACGTTATGCGTTATGCGTTATGCGTTATGCGTTATGCGTTATGCGTTATGCGTTATGCGTTATGCGTTAAGCGTTATGCGTTATGCTTTATGCGTTTTGCGTTATGCGTTATGCGTTATGCGTTATGCGTTATGCGTTATGCGTTATGCGTTATGCGTTATGCGTTATGCGTTATGCGTTATGCGTTATGCGTTATGCGTTATGCGGTATGCGTTATGCGTTATGCGTTATGCGTTATGCGTTATGCGTTATGCGTGATGCGTGATGCGTTATGCTTTTTGCGTTATGCGTTATGAGTTATACGTTATGCGTTATGCGTTATGCGTCATGCTTTATGCGTTATGCGTGATCCGTTATGCGTTAGGCGTTATGCGTTATGCGTTATGCATTTTGCGTTATGTGCCATGCGTTATGCGTTATGAGTTATGCGTTATGCGTTATGCGTTATGCGTTATGCGTTATGCGTTATACGTTATGCGTTATGCGTTATGCGTTATGCTTTATGCGTTATGCGTGATCCGTTATGCGTTATGCTTTATGCGTTATGCGTTATTCGTTATGCGTTATACGGTATGAGTTATGCGTTATTCGTTATGCGTTATGCGTTATGCGTTATGCGTTATGGGTTAACGTTATGCGTTATGCCTTTTGCGTTATGCGTTATGCGTTATGCGTTTTGCGTCATACGATATGCGATATGCGATATGCGTTATGCGTTATGCGTTATGCGGTATGCGTGATGCGTTATGCGTTATGAGTTATGCGTTATGCGTTATGCGTTATGCGTTATGCGTAATGCGTTATGCGTTATGCGTTATGCGTTATGCGTTATGCGTTATGCGTTATGCGTTATGCGTTATGCGTTATGCGTTGTTCGTTATGCGTTATGCGTTGGGCGTAATACGTTTGCTTTATGCGTTATGCGTTATGCGTTATGCTTTACGCGTTATGCGTTATGCGTTATACGGTATGAGTTATGCGTTATTCGTTATGCGATATGCGTTACGCGTTATGCGTTATGCGTTATGCGTGATGCGTTATGCTTTATGCGTTATGCGTTATGCGTTATGAGTTATACGTTATGCGTTATGCGTTATGCGTTATATGTTATGCGTTATGCGTTATGCGTTATGCGTTATGCGTTATGCGTTATGCGTTATGCGTTATGCGTTATGCGTTATTCGTTATGCGTTATGCGTTATGCGTTATGCATTATGCGTTATGCGTTATGCGTTGTGCGTTATACGTTTGCGTTAGGCGTTATGCTTTACGGGTTATGCGTTATGCATTATGCGTTATGCGTTATGCGTTATGCATATGCGTTATGCGTTATGCGTTATGCGTTATGCGTTATGCGTTATGCGTTATGCGTTATGCGTTGTTCGTTATGCGTTATACGTTGGGCATTATACGTTTGCGTTATGCGTTATGCGTTATGCGTTAGGCGTATTGCAATTTGCGTTATGTGCCATGCGTTATGCGTTATGCGTTATGCGTGA
Source organism: Lasioglossum morio (assembly GCA_916610235.2). NCBI lineage: Eukaryota > Metazoa > Arthropoda > Insecta > Hymenoptera > Halictidae > Lasioglossum > Lasioglossum morio. Next base: position 222,773 of record CAKAJA020000144.1, on the reverse strand, counting down.
TCCGTTATGCGTTATGCGTTATGCGTTATGCATTTTGCGTTATGCGCCATGCGTTATGCGTTATGAGTTATGCGTTATGCGTTATGCGTTATGCGTTATGCGTTATGCCTTATACGTTATGCGTTATGCGTTATGCGTTATGCGTTATGCGTTATGAGTTATACGTTATGCGTTAAGCGTTATGCGTTATGCTTTATGCGTTATGCGTTATACGTTATGCGTTATGCGTTATGCGTTATGCGTTATGCGTTATGCGTTATGCGTTATGCGTTATGCGTTATGCGTTATACGTTATGCGTTATGCGTTATGCGTTTGCGTTATGCGTTATGCGTTATGCGTTATGCGTTATGCGTTATGCGTTATGCGTTATGCGTTATGCGTTATGCGTTATGAGTTATACGTTATGCGTTAAGCGTTATGCGTTATGCTTTATGCGTTATGCGTTATACGTTATGCGTTATGCGTTATGCGTTATGCGTTATGCGTTATGCGTTATGCGTTATGCGTTATGCGTTATGCGTTATGCGTTATGCGTTATGCGTTATGCGTTTGCGTTATGCGTTTTGCGTTATGCGTTATGCGTTATGCGTTATGCGTTATGCGTTATGCGTTATGCGTTATGCGTTATGCGTTATGCGTTATGCGTTATGCGTTATGCGTTATGCGTTATGCGTTATGCGTTATGCGTTATGCGTTATGCGTTATGCGTTATGCGTTATGCGTTGTTCGTTATGCGTTATGCGTTATGCGTTATGCGTTATGCGTTATACGTTATGCGTTATGCGTTATGCGTTATGCGTTATGCGTTATGCGTCATGCGTTATGCGTTATGCGTTATGCGTTATGCGTTATGCGTTATGAGTTACACGTAATGCGTTAAGCGTTATGCGTTATGCTTTATGCGTTATGCGTTATACGTTATGCGTTATGCGTTATGCGTTATGCGTTATGCGTTATGCGTTATGCGTTATGCGTTATGCGTTATGCGTTATGCGTTATGCGTTATGCGTTATGCGTTATGAGTTATACGTTATGCGTTAAGCGTTATGCGTTATGCTTTATGCGTTATGCGTTATACGTTATGCGTTATGCGTTATGCGTTATGCGTTATGCGTTATGCGTTATGCGTTATGCGTTATGCGTTATGCGTTATGCGTTATGCGTTATGCGTTATGCGTTATGCGTTATGCGTTATGCGTTATGCGTTATGCGTTATGCGTTATGCGTTATGCGTTATGCGTTATGCGTTATGCGTTATGCGTTATGCGTGATGCGTGATGCGTTATGCTTTTTGCGCTATGCGTTATGCGTTATGAGTTATACGTTATGCGTTAAGCGTTATGCGTTATGCTTTATGCGTTATGCGTGATCCGTTATGCGTTAGGCGTTATGCGTTATGCGTTATGCATTTTGCGTTATGCGCCATGCGTTATGCGTTATGAGTTATGCGTTATGCGTTATACGTTATGCGTTATGCGTTATGCGTTATGCGTTATGCGTTATGCGTTATGCGTTATGCGTTATGCGTTATGCGTTATGCGTTATGCGTTATGCGTTATGCGTTATGCGCCATGCGTTATGCGTTATGAGTTATGCGTTATGCGTTATGCGTTATGCGTTATACGTTATGCGTTATGCGTTATGCGTTATGCGTTATGCGTTATGCGTTATGCGTTATGCGTTATGCGTTATGCGTTATGCGTTAAGCGTTATGCGTTATGCGTTATGCGTTATGCGTTATGCGTTATGCGTTATGCGTTATGCGTTATGCGTTATGCGTTATGCGTTATGCGTTATGCGTTATGCGTTATGCGTTATGCGTTATGCGTTATGCGTTATGCGTGATGCGTTATGCGTTATGCGTTATGCGTTATGCGTTATGCGTTATGCGTTATGCGTTATGCGTTATGCGTTATGCGTTATGCGTTATGCGTTATGCGTTATGCGTTATGCGTTATGCGTTATGCGTTATGCGTTATGCGTTATGCGTTATGCGTTATGCGTTATGCGTTATGCGTTATGCGTTATGCGTTATGCGTTATGCGTTATGCGTTATGCGTGATGCGTTATGCGTTATGCGTTATGCGTTATGCGTTATGCTTTATGCGTTATGCGTTATGCGTTATGCGTTATGCGTTATGCGTTATGCGTTATGCGTTATGCTTTATGCGTTATGCATTATACGTTATGCGTTATGCGTTATGCTTTATGCGTTATGCGTTATGCGTTATGCGTTATGCGTTATGCGTTATGCGTTATGCGTTATGCGTGATCCGTTATGCGTTAGGCGTTATGCGATTTGCGGTATTCGTTATGCGTTGTGCATTATGCGTTATGCGTTATGCGTTATGCGTTGTGCGTTATGCCTTATGCGTTATGAGTTATGCGTTGTGCGTTATGCGTTATGAGTTATGAGTTATAAGTTATGCGTTACAAGTTATGCGTTATGCGTTATGCGTTATGCGTTATGCGTTATCCGTTATGCGTTATGCGATATGCGTTATGCATTATGCGTTATGCGTTATGCGATATGCGTTATGCGTTATACATTATGCGTTATGCGTTATGCGATATGCGTTATGCGTTATGCGTTATGCGTTATGCGTTATGCGTTATGCGTTATGCGTTATGCGTTATGCGTTATGCGTTATGCGTTATGCTTTATGCGTTATGCGTTATGCGTTATGCGTTATGCGTTATGCGTTATGCGTTATGCGTTATGCGTTATGCGTTATGCTTTATGCGTTATGCATTATACGTTATGCGTTATGCGTTATGCGTTATGCTTTATGCGTTATGCGTTATGCGTTATGCGTTATGCGTTATGCGTTATGCGTTATGCGTTATGCGTGATCCGTTATGCGTTAGGCGTTATGCGATTTGCGGTATTCGTTATGCGTTGTGCATTATGCGTTATGCGTTATGCGTTATGCGTTGTGCGTTATACGTTTGCGTTATGCGTTGTGCGTAATGCGTTATACGTTATGCGTTATGCGTTATGCGTTATGCTTTATGCGTTATGCGTGATCCGTTATGCGTTATGCTTTATGCGTTATGCGTTATTCGTTATGCGTTATGCGTTATACGGTATGAGTTATGCGTTATTCGTTATGCGTTATGCGTTATGCGTTATGCGTTATGGGTTAACGTTATGCGTTATGCCTTTTGCGTTATGCGTTATGCGTTATGCGTTTTGCGTCATACGATATGCGATATGCGATATGCGTTATGCGTTATGCGTTATGCGGTATGCGTGATGCGTTATGCGTTATGAGTTATGCGTTATGCGTTATGCGTTATGCGTTATGCGTAATGCGTTATGCGTTATGCGTTATGCGTTATGCGTTATGCGTTATGCGTTATGCGTTATGCGTTATGCGTTATGCGTTGTTCGTTATGCGTTATGCGTTGGGCGTAATACGTTTGCTTTATGCGTTATGCGTTATGCGTTATGCTTTACGCGTTATGCGTTATGCGTTATACGGTATGAGTTATGCGTTATTCGTTATGCGATATGCGTTACGCGTTATGCGTTATGCGTTATGCGTGATGCGTTATGCTTTATGCGTTATGCGTTATGCGTTATGAGTTATACGTTATGCGTTATGCGTTATGCGTTATGCGTTATATGTTATGCGTTATGCGTTATGCGTTATGCGTTATGCGTTATGCGTTATGCGTTATGCGTTATGCGTTATGCGTTATTCGTTATGCGTTATGCGTTATGCGTTATGCATTATGCGTTATGCGTTATGCGTTGTGCGTTATACGTTTGCGTTAGGCGTTATGCTTTACGGGTTATGCGTTATGCATTATGCGTTATGCGTTATGCGTTATGCATATGCGTTATGCGTTATGCGTTATGCGTTATGCGTTATGCGTTATGCGTTATGCGTTATGCGTTGTTCGTTATGCGTTATACGTTGGGCATTATACGTTTGCGTTATGCGTTATGCGTTATGCGTTAGGCGTATTGCAATTTGCGTTATGTGCCATGCGTTATGCGTTATGCGTTATGCGTTATGCGTTATGAGTTATACGTTATGCGTTATGCGTTATGCGTTATGCTTTATGCGTTATGCGTGATCCGTTATGCGTTAGGCGTTATGCGTTATGCGTTATGCATTTTGCGTTATGTGCCATGCGTTATGCGTTATGAGTTATGCGTTATGCGTTATGCGTTATGCTTTATGCGTTATGCGTGATCCGTTATGCGTTAGGCGTTATGCGTTATGCGTTATGCATTTTGCGTTATGCGCCATGCGTTATGCGTTATGAGTTATGCGTTATGCGTTATGCGTTATGCGTTATGCGTTATGCGTTATGCGTTATGCGTTATACGTTATGCGTTATGCGTTATGCGTTATGCTTTATGCGTTATGCGTGATCCGTTATGCGTTATGCGTTATGCGTTATGCGTTATGCGTTATGCGTTATGCGTTATGCGTTATGCGTTATGCGTTATGCGTTGTTCGTTATGCGTTATGCGTTGGGCGTAATACGTTTGCTTTATGCGTTATGCGTTATGCGTTATGCTTTACGCGTTATGCGTTATGCGTTATACGGTATGAGTTATGCGTTATTCGTTATGCGATATGCGTTATGCGTTATGCGTTATGCGTTATGCGTGATGCGTTATGCTTTATGCGTTATGCGTTATGCGTTATGAGTTATACGTTATGCGTTATGCGTTATGCGTTATGCGTTATTCGTTATGCGATATGCGTTATGCGTTATGCGTTATGCGTTATGCGTGATGCGTTATGCTTTATGCGTTATGCGTTATGCGTTATGAGTTATACGTTATGCGTTATGCGTTATGCGTTATGCGTTATATGTTATGCGTTATGCGTTATGCGTTATGCGTTATGCGTTATGGGTTAACGTTATGCGTTATGCCTTTTGCGTTATGCGTTATGCGTTATGCGTTTTGCGTCATACGATATGCGATATGCGATATGCGTTATGCGTTATGCGTTATGCGGTATGCGTGATGCGTTATGCGTTATGAGTTATGCGTTATGCGTTATGCGTTATGCGTTATGCGTTATGCGTAATGCGTTATGCGTTATGCGTTATGCGTTATGCGTTATGCGTTATGCGTTATGCGTTATGCGTTATGCGTTATGCGTTATGCGTTGTTCGTTATGCGTTATGCGTTGGGCGTAATACGTTTGCTTTATGCGTTATGCGTTATGCGTTATGCTTTACGCGTTATGCGTTATGCGTTATACGGTATGAGTTATGCGTTATTCGTTATGCGATATGCGTTATGCGTTATGCGTTATGCGTTATGCGTGATGCGTTATGCTTTATGCGTTATGCGTTATGCGTTATGAGTTATACGTTATGCGTTATGCGTTATGCGTTATGCGTTATGCGTTATATGTTATGCGTTATGCGTTATGCGTTATGCGTTATGCGTTATGCGTTATGCGTTATGCGTTATGCGTTATGCGTTATGCGTTATTCGTTATGCGTTATGCGTTATGCGTTATGCATTATGCGTTATGCGTTATGCGTTGTGCGTTATACGTTTGCGTTAGGCGTTATGCTTTACGGGTTATGCGTTATGCATTATGCGTTATGCGTTATGCGTTATGCATATGCGTTATGCGTTATGCGTTATGCGTTATGCGTTATGCGTTATGCGTTATGCGTTATGCGTTATGCGTTGTTCGTTATGCGTTATGCGTTGGGCATTATACGTTTGCGTTATGCGTTATGCGTTATGCGTTAGGCGTATTGCAATTTGCGTTATGTGCCATGCGTTATGCGTTATGCGTTATGCGTGATCCGTTATGCGTTATGCGTTATGCGTTATGCATTTTGCGTTATGCGCCATGCGTTATGCGTTATGAGTTATGCGTTATGCGTTATGCGTTATGCGTTATGCGTTATGCCTTATACGTTATGCGTTATGCGTTATGCGTTATGCGTTATGCGTTATGAGTTATACGTTATGCGTTAAGCGTTATGCGTTATGCTTTATGCGTTATGCGTTATACGTTATGCGTTATGCGTTATGCGTTATGCGTTATGCGTTATGCGTTATGCGTTATGCGTTATGCGTTATGCGTTATGCGTTATGCGTTATACGTTATGCGTTATGCGTTATGCGTTTGCGTTATGCGTTATGCGTTATGCGTTATGCGTTATGCGTTATGCGTTATGCGTTATGCGTTATGCGTTATGCGTTATGAGTTATACGTTATGCGTTAAGCGTTATGCGTTATGCTTTATGCGTTATGCGTTATACGTTATGCGTTATGCGTTATGCGTTATGCGTTATGCGTTATGCGTTATGCGTTATGCGTTATGCGTTATGCGTTATGCGTTATGCGTTATGCGTTATGCGTTATGCGTTATGCGTTATGCGTTATGCGTTATGCGTTATGCGTTTGCGTTATGCGTTTTGCGTTATGCGTTATGCGTTATGCGTTATGCGTTATGCGTTATGCGTTATGCGTTATGCGTTATGCGTTATGCGTTATGCGTTATGCGTTATGCGTTATGCGTTATGCGTTATGCGTTATGCGTTATGCGTTATGCGTTATGCGTTATGCGTTATGCGTTATGCGTTATGCGTTATGCGTTATGCGTTATGCGTTATGCGTTATGCGTTGTTCGTTATGCGTTATGCGTTATGCGTTATGCGTTATGCGTTATGCGTTATACGTTATGCGTTATGCGTTATGCGTTATGCGTTATGCGTTATGCGTTATGCGTCATGCGTTATGCGTTATGCGTTATGCGTTATGCGTTATGCGTTATGCGTTATGCGTTATGCGTTATGCGTTATGCGTTATGCGTTATGCGTTATGCGTTATGCGTTATGCGTTATGCGTTATGCGTTATGCGTTATGAGTTATACGTTATGCGTTAAGCGTTATGCGTTATGCTTTATGCGTTATGCGTTATACGTTATGCGTTATGCGTTATGCGTTATGCGTTATGCGTTATGCGTTATGCGTTATGCGTTATGCGTTATGCGTTATGCGTTATACGTTATGCGTTATGCGTTATGCGTTTGCGTTATGCGTTATGCGTTATGCGTTATGCGTTATGCGTTATGCGTTATGCGTTATGCGTTATGCGTTATGCGTTATGAGTTATACGTTATGCGTTAAGCGTTATGCGTTATGCTTTATGCGTTATGCGTTATACGTTATGCGTTATGCGTTATGCGTTATGCGTTATGCGTTATGCGTTATGCGTTATGCGTTATGCGTTATGCGTTATGCGTTATGCGTTATGCGTTATGCGTTATGCGTTATGCGTTATGCGTTATGCGTTTGCGTTATGCGTTTTGCGTTATGCGTTATGCGTTATGCGTTATGCGTTATGCGTTATGCGTTATGCGTTATGCGTTATGCGTTATGCGTTATGCGTTATGCGTTATGCGTTATGCGTTATGCGTTATGCGTTATGCGTTATGCGTTATGCGTTATGCGTTATGCGTTATGCGTTATGCGTTATGCGTTATGCGTTATGCGTTATGCGTTGTTCGTTATGCGTTATGCGTTATGCGTTATGCGTTATGCGTTATGCGTTATACGTTATGCGTTATGCGTTATGCGTTATGCGTTATGCGTTATGCGTTATGCGTTATGCGTTATGCGTTATGCGTTATGCGTTATGCGTTATGCGTTATGAGTTACACGTAATGCGTTAAGCGTTATGCGTTATGCTTTATGCGTTATGCGTTATACGTTATGCGTTATGCGTTATGCGTTATGCGTTATGCGTTATGCGTTATGCGTTATGCGTTATGCGTTATGCGTTATGCGTTATGCGTTATGCGTTATGCGTTATGCGTTATGCGTTATGAGTTATACGTTATGCGTTAAGCGTTATGCGTTATGCTTTATGCGTTATGCGTTATACGTTATGCGTTATGCGTTATGCGTTATGCGTTATGCGTTATGCGTTATGCGTTATGCGTTATGCGTTATGCGTTATGCGTTATGCGTTATGCGTTATGCGTTATGCGTTATGCGTTATGCGTTATGCGTTATGCGTTATGCGTTATGCGTTATGCGTTATGCGTTATGCGTTATGCGTTATGCGTTATGCGTTATGCGTTATGCGTTATGCGTTATGCGTTATGCGTTATGCGTTATGCGTTATGCGTTATGCGTTATGCGTTATGCGTTATGCGTTATGCGTTATGCGTTATGCGTTATGCGTTATGCGTTATGCGTTATGCGTTATGCGTTATGCGTTTTGCGTTATGCGTTATGCGTTATGCGTTATGCGTTATGCGTTATGCGTTATACGTTATGCGTTATGCGTTATGCGTTATGCGTTATCGTTATGCGTTATGCGTCATGCGTTATGCGTTATGCGTTATGCGTTATGCGTTATGAGTTACACGTAATACGTTAAGCGTTATGCGTTATGCTTTATGCGTTATGCGTTATACGTTATGCGTTATGCGTTATGCGTTATGCGTTATGCGTTATGCGTTATGCGTTATGCGTTATGCGTTATGCGTTATGCGTTATGCGTTATGCGTTATGCGTTATGCGTTATGCGTTATGCGTTATGCGTTATGCGTTATGCGTTATGCGTTATGCGTTATGCGTTATGCGTTATGCGTTATGCGTTATGCGTTATGCGTTATGCGTTATGCGTTATGCGTTATGCGTTATGCGTTATGCGTTATGCGTTATGCGTTATGCGTTATGCGTTATGCGTTATGCGTTATGCGTTATGCGTTATGCGTTATGCGTTATGCGTTATGCGTTATGCGTTATGCGTTATGCGTTATGCGTGATGCGTGATGCGTTATGCTTTTTGCGCTATGCGTTATGCGTTATGAGTTATACGTTATGCGTTAAGCGTTATGCGTTATGCTTTATGCGTTATGCGTGATCCGTTATGCGTTAGGCGTTATGCGTTATGCGTTATGCATTTTGCGTTATGCGCCATGCGTTATGCGTTATGAGTTATGCGTTATGCGTTATGCGTTATGCGTTATACGTTATGCGTTATGCGTTATGCGTTATGCGTTATGCGTTATGCGTTATGCGTTATGCGTTATGCGTTATGCGTTAAGCGTTATGCGTTATGCTTTATGCGTTATGCGTTATACGTTATGCGTTATGCGTTATGCGTTATGCGTTATGCGTTATGCGTTATGCGTTATGCGTTATGCGTTATGCGTTATGCGTTATGCGTTATGCGCCATGCGTTATGCGTTATGAGTTATGCGTTATGCGTTATGCGTTATGCGTTATACGTTATGCGTTATGCGTTATGCGTTATGCGTTATGCGTTATGCGTTATGCGTTATGCGTTATGCGTTATGCGTTATGCGTTATGCGTTATACGTTATGCGTTATGCGTTATGCGTTTGCGTTATGCGTTATGCGTTATGCGTTATGCGTTATGCGTTTGCGTTATGCGTTATGCGTTATGCGTTATGCGTTATGCGTTATGCGTTATGCGTTATGCGTTATGCGTTATGCGTTATGAGTTATACGTTATGCGTTAAGCGTTATGCGTTATGCTTTATGCGTTATGCGTTATACGTTATGCGTTATGCGTTATGCGTTATGCGTTATGCGTTATGCGTTATGCGTTATGCGTTATGCGTTATGCGTTATGCGTTATGCGTTATGCGTTATGCGTTATGCGTTATGCGTTATGCGTTATGCGTTTGCGTTATGCGTTTTGCGTTATGCGTTATGCGTTATGCGTTATGCGTTATGCGTTATGCGTTATGCGTTATGCGTTATGCGTTATGCGTTATGCGTTATGCGTTATGCGTTATGCGTTATGCGTTATGCGTTATGCGTTATGCGTTATGCGTTATGCGTTATGCGTTATGCGTTATGCGTTATGCGTTATGCGTTATGCGTTATGCGTTGTTCGTTATGCGTTATGCGTTATGCGTTATGCGTTATGCGTTATGCGTTATACGTTATGCGTTATGCGTTATGCGTTATGCGTTATGCGTTATGCGTTATGCGTTATGCGTTATGCGTTATGCGTTATGCGTTATGCGTTATGCGTTATGAGTTACACGTAATGCGTTAAGCGTTATGCGTTATGCTTTATGCGTTATGCGTTATACGTTATGCGTTATGCGTTATGCGTTATGCGTTATGCGTTATGCGTTATGCGTTATGCGTTATGCGTTATGCGTTATGCGTTATGCGTTATGCGTTATGCGTTATGCGTTATGCGTTATGAGTTATACGTTATGCGTTAAGCGTTATGCGTTATGCTTTATGCGTTATGCGTTATACGTTATGCGTTATGCGTTATGCGTTATGCGTTATGCGTTATGCGTTATGCGTTATGCGTTATGCGTTATGCGTTATGCGTTATGCGTTATGCGTTATGCGTTATGCGTTATGCGTTATGCGTTTGCGTTATGCGTTATGCGTTATGCGTTATGCGTTATGCGTTATGCGTTATGCGTTATGCGTTATGCGTTATGCGTTATGCGTTATGCGTTATGCGTTATGCGTTATGCGTTATGCGTTATGCGTTATGCGTTATGCGTTATGCGTTATGCGTTATGCGTTATGCGTTATGCGTTATGCGTTATGCGTTATGCGTTATGCGTTATGCGTTATGCGTTGTTCGTTATGCGTTATGCGTTATGCGTTATGCGTTATGCGTTATGCGTTATACGTTATGCGTTATGCGTTATGCGTTATGCGTTATGCGTTATGCGTTATGCGTTATGCGTTATGCGTTATGCGTTATGCGTTATGAGTTACACGTAATACGTTAAGCGTTATGCGTTATGCTTTATGCGTTATGCGTTATACGTTATGCGTTATGCGTTATGCGTTATGCGTTATGCGTTATGCGTTATGCGTTATGCGTTATGCGTTATGCGTTATGCGTTATGCGTTATGCGTTATGCGTTATGCGTTATGCGTTATGCGTTATGCGTTATGCGTTATGCGTTATGCGTTATGCGTTATGCGTTATGCGTTATGCGTTATGCGTTATGCGTTATGCGTTATGCGTTATGCGTTATGCGTTATGCGTTATGCGTTATGCGTTATGCGTTATGCGTTATGCGTTATGCGTTATGCGTTATGCGTTATGCGTTATGCGTTATGCGTTATGCGTTATGCGTTATGCGTGATGCGTGATGCGTTATGCTTTTTGCGCTATGCGTTATGCGTTATGAGTTATACGTTATGCGTTAAGCGTTATGCGTTATGCTTTATGCGTTATGCGTGATCCGTTATGCGTTAGGCGTTATGCGTTATGCGTTATGCATTTTGCGTTATGCGCCATGCGTTATGCGTTATGAGTTATGCGTTATGCGTTATGCGTTATGCGTTATACGTTATGCGTTATGCGTTATGCGTTATGCGTTATGCGTTATGCGTTATGCGTTATGCGTTATGCGTTATGCGTTAAGCGTTATGCGTTATGCTTTATGCGTTATGCGTTATACGTTATGCGTTATGCGTTATGCGTTATGCGTTATGCGTTATGCGTTATGCGTTATGCGTTATGCGTTATGCGTTATGCGTTATGCGTTATGCGCCATGCGTTATGCGTTATGAGTTATGCGTTATGCGTTATGCGTTATGCGTTATACGTTATGCGTTATGCGTTATGCGTTATGCGTTATGCGTTATGCGTTATGCGTTATGCGTTATGCGTTATGCGTTAAGCGTTATGCGTTATGCGTTATGCGTTATGCGTTATGCGTTATGCGTTATGCGTTATGCGTTATGCGTTATGCGTTATGCGTTATGCGTTATGCGTTATGCGTTATGCGTTATGCGTTATGCGTTATGCGTTATGCGTTATGCGTTATGCGTTATGCGTTATGCGTTATGCGTTATGCGTTATGCGTTATGCGTTATGCGTTATGCGTTTGCGTTATGCGTTTTGCGTTATGCGTTATGCGTTATGCGTTATGCGTTATGCGTTATGCGTTATGCGTTATGCGTTATGCGTTATGCGTTATGCGTTATGCGTTATGCGTTATGCGTTATGCGTTATGCGTTATGCGTTATGCGTTATGCGTTATGCGTTATGCGTTATGCGTTATGCGTTATGCGTTATGCGTTATGCGTTATGCGTTATGCGTTAGCGTTATGCGTTATGCGTTATGCGTTATGCGTTATGCGTTGTTCGTTATGCGTTATGCGTTATGCGTTATGCGTTATGCGTTATGCGTTATACGTTATGCGTTATGCGTTATGCGTTATGCGTTATGCGTTATGCGTCATGCGTTATGCGTTATGCGTTATGCGTTATGCGTTATGAGTTACACGTAATGCGTTAAGCGTTATGCGTTATGCTTTATGCGTTATGCGTTATACGTTATGCGTTATGCGTTATGCGTTATGCGTTATGCGTTATGAGTTATGCGTTATGCGTTATGCGTTATGCGTTATGCGTTATGCGTTATGCGTTATGCGTTATGCGTTATGCCTTATGCGTTATGCGTTATGCGTTATGCGTTATGAGTTATACGTTATGCGTTAAGCGTTATGCGTTATGCTTTATGCGTTATGCGTTATACGTTATGCGTTATGCGTTATGCGTTATGCGTTATGCGTTATGCGTTATGCGTTATGCGTTATGAGTTATGCGTTATGCGTTATGCGTTATGCGTTATGCGTTATGCCTTATACGTTATGCGTTATGCGTTATGCGTTATGCGTTATGCGTTATGAGTTATACGTTATGCGTTAAGCGTTATGCGTTATGCTTTATGCGTTATGCGTTATACGTTATGCGTTATGCGTTATGCGTTATGCGTTATGCGTTATGCGTTATGCGTTATGCGTTATGCGTTATGCGTTATGCGTTATACGTTATGCGTTATGCGTTATGCGTTTGCGTTATGCGTTATGCGTTATGCGTTATGCGTTATGCGTTATGCGTTATGCGTTATGCGTTATGCGTTATGAGTTATACGTTATGCGTTAAGCGTTATGCGTTATGCTTTATGCGTTATGCGTTATACGTTATGCGTTATGCGTTATGCGTTATGCGTTATGCGTTATGCGTTATGCGTTATGCGTTATGCGTTATGCGTTATGCGTTATGCGTTATGCGTTATGCGTTATGCGTTATGCGTTATGCGTTATGCGTTATGCGTTATGCGTTTGCGTTATGCGTTTTGCGTTATGCGTTATGCGTTATGCGTTATGCGTTATGCGTTATGCGTTATGCGTTATGCGTTATGCGTTATGCGTTATGCGTTATGCGTTATGCGTTATGCGTTATGCGTTATGCGTTATGCGTTATGCGTTATGCGTTATGCGTTATGCGTTATGCGTTATGCGTTATGCGTTATGCGTTATGCGTTATGCGTTATGCGTTATGCGTTATGCGTTGTTCGTTATGCGTTATGCGTTATGCGTTATGCGTTATGCGTTATGCGTTATACGTTATGCGTTATGCGTTATGCGTTATGCGTTATGCGTTATGCGTCATGCGTTATGCGTTATGCGTTATGCGTTATGCGTTATGCGTTATGAGTTACACGTAATGCGTTAAGCGTTATGCGTTATGCTTTATGCGTTATGCGTTATACGTTATGCGTTATGCGTTATGCGTTATGCGTTATGCGTTATGCGTTATGCGTTATGCGTTATGCGTTATGCGTTATGCGTTATGCGTTATGCGTTATGCGTTATGAGTTATACGTTATGCGTTAAGCGTTATGCGTTATGCTTTATGCGTTATGCGTTATACGTTATGCGTTATGCGTTATGCGTTATGCGTTATGCGTTATGCGTTATGCGTTATGCGTTATGCGTTATGCGTTATGCGTTATGCGTTATGCGTTATGCGTTATGCGTTATGCGTTATGCGTTATGCGTTATGCGTTATGCGTTATGCGTTATGCGTTATGCGTTATGCGTTATGCGTTATGCGTTATGCGTTATGCGTTATGCGTTATGCGTTATGCGTTATGCGTTATGCGTTATGCGTTATGCGTTATGCGTTATGCGTTATGCGTTATGCGTTATGCGTTATGCGTTATGCGTTATGCGTTATGCGTTATGCGTTATGCGTTGTTCGTTATGCGTTATGCGTTATGCGTTATGCGTTATGCGTTATGCGTTATACGTTATGCGTTATGCGTTATGCGTTATGCGTTATGCGTTATGCGTCATGCGTTATGCGTTATGCGTTATGCGTTATGCGTTATGAGTTACACGTAATACGTTAAGCGTTATGCGTTATGCTTTATGCGTTATGCGTTATACGTTATGCGTTATGCGTTATGCGTTATGCGTTATGCGTTATGCGTTATGCGTTATGCGTTATGCGTTATGCGTTATGCGATATGCGTTATGCGTTATGCGTTATGCGTTATGCGTTATGCGTTATGCGTTATGCGTTATGCGTTATGCGTTATGCGTTATGCGTTATGCGTTATGCGTTATGCGTTATGCGTTATGCGTTATGCGTTATGCGTTATGCGTTATGCGTTATGCGTTATGCGTTATGCGTTATGCGTTATGCGTTATGCGTTATGCGTTATGCGTTATGCGTTATGCGTTATGCGTTATGCGTTATGCGTTATGCGTGATGCGTGATGCGTTATGCTTTTTGCGCTATGCGTTATGCGTTATGAGTTATACGTTATGCGTTAAGCGTTATGCGTTATGCTTTATGCGTTATGCGTGATCCGTTATGCGTTAGGCGTTATGCGTTATGCGTTATGCATTTTGCGTTATGCGCCATGCGTTATGCGTTATGAGTTATGCGTTATGCGTTATGCGTTATGCGTTATACGTTATGCGTTATGCGTTATGCGTTATGCGTTATGCGTTGTGCGTTATGCGTTATGCGTTATGCGTTAAGCGTTATGCGTTATGCTTTATGCGTTATGCGTTATACGTTATGCGTTATGCGTTATGCGTTATGCGTTATGCGTTATGCGTTATGCGTTATGCGTTATGCGTTATGCGTTATGCGTTATGCGTTATGCGCCATGCGTTATGCGTTATGAGTTATGCGTTATGCGTTATGCGTTATGCGTTATACGTTATGCGTTATGCGTTATGCGTTATGCGTTATGCGTTATGCGTTATGCGTTATGCGTTATGCGTTAAGCGTTATGCGTTATGCGTTATGCGTTATGCGTTATGCGTTATGCGTTATGCGTTATGCGTTATGCGTTATGCGTTATGCGTTATGCGTTATGCGTTATGCGTTATGCGTTATGCGTTATGCGTTATGCGTTATGCGTTATGCGTTATGCGTTATGCGTTATGCGTTATGCGTTATGCGTTATGCGTTATGCGTTATGCGTTATGCGTTATGCGTTTGCGTTATGCGTTTTGCGTTATGCGTTATGCGTTATGCGTTATGCGTTATGCGTTATGCGTTATGCGTTATGCGTTATGCGTTATGCGTTATGCGTTATGCGTTATGCGTTATGCGTTATGCGTTATGCGTTATGCGTTATGCGTTATGCGTTATGCGTTATGCGTTATGCGTTATGCGTTATGCGTTATGCGTTATGCGTTATGCGTTATGCGTTAGCGTTATGCGTTATGCGTTATGCGTTATGCGTTATGCGTTGTTCGTTATGCGTTATGCGTTATGCGTTATGCGTTATGCGTTATGCGTTATACGTTATGCGTTATGCGTTATGCGTTATGCGTTATGCGTTATGCGTCATGCGTTATGCGTTATGCGTTATGCGTTATGCGTTATGAGTTACACGTAATGCGTTAAGCGTTATGCGTTATGCTTTATGCGTTATGCGTTATACGTTATGCGTTATGCGTTATGCGTTATGCGTTATGCGTTATGCGTTATGCGTTATGCGTTATGCGTTATGCGTTATGCGTTATGCGTTATGCGTTATGCGTTATGCCTTATGCGTTATGCGTTATGCGTTATGCGTTATGAGTTATACGTTATGCGTTAAGCGTTATGCGTTATGCTTTATGCGTTATGCGTTATACGTTATGCGTTATGCGTTATGCGTTATGCGTTATGCGTTATGCGTTATGCGTTATGCGTTATGCGTTATGCGTTATGCGTTATGCGTTATGCGTTATGCGTTTGCGTTATGCGTTATGCGTTATGCGTTATGCGTTATGCGTTATGCGTTATGCGTTATGCGTTATGCGTTATGCGTTATGCGTTATGCGTTATGCGTTATGCGTTATGCGTTATGCGTTATGCGTTATGCGTTATGCGTTATGCGTTATGCGTTATGCGTTATGCGTTATGCGTTATGCGTTATGCGTTGTTCGTTATGCGTTATGCGTTATGCGTTATGCGTTATGCGTTATGCGTTATGCGTTATGCGTTATGCGTTATGCGTTATGCGTTATGCGTCATGCGTTATGCGTCATGCGTTATGCGTTATGCGTTATGCGTTATGCGTTATGAGTTACACGTAATGCGTTAAGCGTTATGCGTTATGCGTTATGCGTTATGCGTTATGCGTTATGCGTTATGCGTTATGCGTTATGCGTTATGCGTTATGCGTTATGCGTTATGCGTTATGCGTTATGCGTGATGCGTGATGCGTTATGCTTTTTGCGCTATGCGTTATGCGTTATGAGTTATACGTTATGCGTTAAGCGTTATGCGTTATGCTTTATGCGTTATGCGTGATCCGTTATGCGTTAGGCGTTATGCGTTATGCGTTATGCATTTTGCGTTATGCGCCATGCGTTATGCGTTATGAGTTATGCGTTATGCGTTATGCGTTATGCGTTATACGTTATGCGTTATGCGTTATGCGTTATGCGTTATGCGTTATGCGTTATGCGTTATGCGTTATGCGTTATGCGTTAAGCGTTATGCGTTATGCTTTATGCGTTATGCGTTATACGTTATGCGTTATGCGTTATGCGTTATGCGTTATGCGTTATGCGTTATGCGTTATGCGTTATGCGTTATACGTTATGCGTTAAGCGTTATGCGTTATGCTTTATGCGTTATGCGTTATACGTTATGCGTTATGCGTTATGCGTTATGCGTTATGCGTTATGCGTTATGCGTTATGCGTTATGCGTTATGCGTTATGCGTTATGCGTTATGCGTTTGCGTTATGCGTTTTGCGTTATGCGTTATGCGTTATGCGTTATGCGTTATGCGTTATGCGTTATGCGTTATGCGTTATGCGTTATGCGTTATGCGTTATGCGTTATGCGTTATGCGTTATGCGTTATGCGTTATGCGTTATGCGTTATGCGTTATGCGTTATGCGTTATGCGTTATGCGTTATGCGTTATGCGTTATGCGTTATGCGTTATGCGTTATGCGTTATGCGTTATGCGTTATGCGTTATGCGTTATGCGTTATGCGTTATGCGTTGTTCGTTATGCGTTATGCGTTATGCGTTATGCGTTATGCGTTATGCGTTATGCGTTATACGTTATGCGTTATGCGTTATGCGTTATGCGTTATGCGTTATGCGTCATGCGTTATGCGTTATGCGTTATGCGTTATGCGTTATGAGTTACACGTAATGCGTTAAGCGTTATGCGTTATGCTTTATGCGTTATGCGTTATACGTTATGCGTTATGCGTTATGCGTTATGCGTTATGCGTTATGCGTTATGCGTTATGCGTTATGCGTTATGCGTTATGCGTTATGCGTTATGCGTTATGCGTTATGCCTTATGCGTTATGCGTTATGCGTTATGCGTTATGAGTTATACGTTATGCGTTAAGCGTTATGCGTTATGCTTTATGCGTTATGCGTTATACGTTATGCGTTATGCGTTATGCGTTATGCGTTATGCGTTATGCGTTATGCGTTATGCGTTATGCGTTATGCGTTATGCGTTATGCGTTATGCGTTATGTGTTTGCGTTATGCGTTATGCGTTATGCGTTATGCGTTATGCGTTATGCGTTATGCGTTATGCGTTATGCGTTATGCGTTATGCGTTATGCGTTATGCGTTATGCGTTATGCGTTATGCGTTATGCGTTATGCGTTATGCGTTATGCGTTATGCGTTATGCGTTATGCGTTATGCGTTATGCGTTATGCGTTATGCGTTGTTCGTTATGCGTTATGCGTTATGCGTTATGCGTTATGCGTTATGCGTTATGCGTTATGCGTTATGCGTTATGCGTTATGCGTTATGCGTCATGCGTTATGCGTCATGCGTTATGCGTTATGCGTTATGCGTTATGAGTTACACGTAATGCGTTAAGCGTTATGCGTTATGCGTTATGCGTTATGCGTTATGCGTTATGCGTTATGCGTTATGCGTTATGCGTTATGCGTTATGCGTTATGCTTTATGCGTTATGCGTTATACGTTATGCGTTATGCGTTATGCGTTATGCGTTATGCGTTATGCGTTATGCGTTATGCGTTATGCGTTATGCGTTATGCGTTATGCGTTATGCGTTATGCGTTATACGTTATGCGTTATGCGTTATGCGTTATGCGTTATGCGTTATGCGTCATGCGTTATGCGTTATGCGTTATGCGTTATGCGTTATGAGTTACACGTAATGCGTTAAGCGTTATGCGTTATGCTTTATGCGTTATGCGTTATACGTTATGCGTTATGCGTTATGCGTTATGCGTTATGCGTTATGCGTTATGCGTTATGCGTTATGCGTTATGCGTTATGCGTTATGCGTTATGCGTTATGCGTTATGCCTTATGCGTTATGCGTTATGCGTTATGCGTTATGAGTTATACGTTATGCGTTAAGCGTTATGCGTTATGCTTTATGCGTTATGCGTTATACGTTATGCGTTATGCGTTATGCGTTATGCGTTATGCGTTATGCGTTATGCGTTATGCGTTATGCGTTATGCGTTATGCGTTATGCGTTATGCGTTATGCGTTTGCGTTATGCGTTATGCGTTATGCGTTATGCGTTATGCGTTATGCGTTATGCGTTATGCGTTATGCGTTATGCGTTATGCGTTATGCGTTATGCGTTATGCGTTATGCGTTATGCGTTATGCGTTATGCGTTATGCGTTATGCGTTATGCGTTATGCGTTATGCGTTATGCGTTATGCGTTATGCGTTATGCGTTATGCGTTATGCGTTATGCGTTATGCGTTATGCGTTATGCGTTATGCGTTATGCGTTATGCGTTATGCGTCATGCGTTATGCGTCATGCGTTATGCGTTATGCGTTATGCGTTATGCGTTATGAGTTACACGTAATGCGTTAAGCGTTATGCGTTATGCGTTATGCGTTATGCGTTATGCGTTATGCGTTATGCGTTATGCGTTATGCGTTATGCGTTATGCGTTATGCGTTATGCGTTATGCGTTATGCGTTATGCGTTATGCGTTATGCGTTATGCGTTATGCGTGATGCGTGATGCGTTATGCTTTTTGCGCTATGCGTTATGCGTTATGAGTTATACGTTATGCGTTAAGCGTTATGCGTTATGCTTTATGCGTTATGCGTGATCCGTTATGCGTTAGGCGTTATGCGTTATGCGTTATGCATTTTGCGTTATGCGCCATGCGTTATGCGTTATGAGTTATGCGTTATGCGTTATGCGTTATGCGTTATACGTTATGCGTTATGCGTTATGCGTTATGCGTTATGCGTTATGCGTTATGCGTTATGCGTTAAGCGTTATGCGTTATGCTTTATGCGTTATGCGTTATACGTTATGCGTTATGCGTTATGCGTTATGCGTTATGCGTTATGCGTTATGCGTTATGCGTTATGCGTTATGCGTTATGCGTTATGCGTTATGCGCCATGCGTTATGCGTTATGAGTTATGCGTTATGCGTTATGCGTTATGCGTTATACGTTATGCGTTATGCGTTATGCGTTATGCGTTATGCGTTATGCGTTATGCGTTATGCGTTATGCGTTATGCGTTAAGCGTTATGCGTTATGCGTTATGCGTTATGCGTTATGCGTTATGCGTTATGCGTTATGCGTTATGCGTTATGCGTTATGCGTTATGCGTTATGCGTTATGCGTTATGCGTTATGCGTTATGCGTTATGCGTTATGCGTTATGCGTTATGCGTTATGCGTTATGCGTTATGCGTTATGCGTTATGCGTTATGCGTTTGCGTTATGCGTTTTGCGTTATGCGTTATGCGTTATGCGTTATGCGTTATGCGTTATGCGTTATGCGTTATGCGTTATGCGTTATGCGTTATGCGTTATGCGTTATGCGTTATGCGTTATGCGTTATGCGTTATGCGTTATTGCGTTATGCGTTATGCGTTATGCGTTATGCGTTATGCGTTATGCGTTATGCGTTATGCGTTATGCGTTATGCGTTATGCGTTATGCGTTATGCGTTATGCCTTATGCGTTATGCGTTATGCGTTATGCGTTATGAGTTATACGTTATGCGTTAAGCGTTATGCGTTATGCTTTATGCGTTATGCGTTATACGTTATGCGTTATGCGTTATGCGTTATGCGTTATGCGTTATGCGTTATGCGTTATGCGTTATGCGTTATGCGTTATGCGTTATGCGTTATGCGTTATGCGTTATGCGTTTGCGTTATGCGTTATGCGTTATGCGTTATGCGTTATGCGTTATGCGTTATGCGTTATGCGTTATGCGTTATGCGTTATGCGTTATGCGTTATGCGTTATGCGTTATGCGTTATGCGTTATGCGTTATGCGTTATGCGTTATGCGTTATGCGTTATGCGTTATGCGTTATGCGTTATGCGTTATGCGTTATGCGTTATGCGTTATGCGTTGTTCGTTATGCGTTATGCGTTATGCGTTATGCGTTATGCGTTATGCGTTATGCGTTATGCGTTATGCGTTATGCGTTATGCGTCATGCGTTATGCGTCATGCGTTATGCGTTATGCGTTATGCGTTATGCGTTATGAGTTACACGTAATGCGTTAAGCGTTATGCGTTATGCGTTATGCGTTATGCGTTATGCGTTATGCGTTATGCGTTATGCGTTATGCGTTATGCGTTATGCGTTATGCGTTATGCGTTATGCGTGATGCGTGATGCGTTATGCTTTTTGCGCTATGCGTTATGCGTTATGAGTTATACGTTATGCGTTAAGCGTTGTGCGTTATGCTTTATGCGTTATGCGTGATCCGTTATGCGTTAGGCGTTATGCGTTATGCGTTATGCATTTTGCGTTATGCGCCATGCGTTATGCGTTATGAGTTATGCGTTATGCGTTATGCGTTATGCGTTATACGTTATGCGTTATGCGTTATGCGTTATGCGTTATGCGTTATGCGTTATGCGTTATGCGTTATGCGTTATGCGTTAAGCGTTATGCGTTATGCTTTATGCGTTATGCGTTATACGTTATGCGTTATGCGTTATGCGTTATGCGTTATGCGTTATGCGTTATGCGTTATGCGTTATACGTTATGCGTTAAGCGTTATGCGTTATGCTTTATGCGTTATGCGTTATACGTTATGCGTTATGCGTTATGCGTTATGCGTTATGCGTTATGCGTTATGCGTTATGCGTTATGCGTTATGCGTTATGCGTTTGCGTTATGCGTTTTGCGTTATGCGTTATGCGTTATGCGTTATGCGTTATGCGTTATGCGTTATGCGTTATGCGTTATGCGTTATGCGTTATGCGTTATGCGTTATGCGTTATGCGTTATGCGTTATGCGTTATGCGTTATGCGTTATGCGTTATGCGTTATGCGTTATGCGTTATGCGTTATGCGTTATGCGTTATGCGTTATGCGTTATGCGTTATGCGTTATGCGTTATGCGTTGTTCGTTATGCGTTATGCGTTATGCGTTATGCGTTATGCGTTATGCGTTATACGTTATGCGTTATGCGTTATGCGTTATGCGTTATGCGTTATGCGTCATGCGTTATGCGTTATGCGTTATGCGTTATGCGTTATGAGTTACACGTAATGCGTTAAGCGTTATGCGTTATGCTTTATGCGTTATGCGTTATACGTTATGCGTTATGCGTTATGCGTTATGCGTTATGCGTTATGCGTTATGCGTTATGCGTTATGCGTTATGCGTTATGCGTTATGCGTTATGCGTTATGCCTTATGCGTTATGCGTTATGCGTTATGCGTTATGAGTTATACGTTATGCGTTAAGCGTTATGCGTTATGCTTTATGCGTTATGCGTTATACGTTATGCGTTATGCGTTATGCGTTATGCGTTATGCGTTATGCGTTATGCGTTATGCGTTATGCGTTATGCGTTATGCGTTATGCGTTATGCGTTATGCGTTTGCGTTATGCGTTATGCGTTATGCGTTATGCGTTATGCGTTATGCGTTATGCGTTATGCGTTATGCGTTATGCGTTATGCGTTATGCGTTATGCGTTATGCGTTATGCGTTATGCGTTATGCGTTATGCGTTATGCGTTATGCGTTATGCGTTATGCGTTATGCGTTATGCGTTATGCGTTATGCGTTATGCGTTGTTCGTTATGCGTTATGCGTTATGCGTTATGCGTTATGCGTTATGCGTTATGCGTTATGCGTTATGCGTTATGCGTTATGCGTTATGCGTTATGCGTTATGCGTCATGCGTTATGCGTTATGCGTTATGCGTTATGCGTTATGAGTTACACGTAATGCGTTAAGCGTTATGCGTTATGCGTTATGCGTTATGCGTTATGCGTTATGCGTTATGCGTTATGCGTTATGCGTTATGCGTTATGCGTTATGCGTTATGCGTTATGCGTTATGCGTTATGCGTTATGCGTTATGCGTGATGCGTGATGCGTTATGCTTTTTGCGCTATGCGTTATGCGTTATGCGTTATGCGTTATGCGTTATGCGTTATGCTTTATGCGTTATGCGTTATGCGTTATGCGTTATGCGTTATGCGTTATGCGTTATGCGTTATGCGTTATGCGTTATGCGTTATGCGTTATGCGTTATGCGTTATGCGTTATGCGTTATGCGTTATGCGTTATGCGTTATGCGTTATGCGTTATGCGTTATGCGTTATGCGTTATGCGTTATGCGTTATGCGTTATGCGTTATGCGTTATGCGTTATGCGTTATGCGTTATGCGTTATGCGTTATGCGTGATGCGTTATGCGTTATGCGTTATGCGTTATGCGTTATGCTTTATGCGTTATGCGTTATGCGTTATGCGTTATGCGTTATGCGTTATGCGTTATGCGTTATGCTTTATGCGTTATGCATTATACGTTATGCGTTATGCGTTATGCTTTATGCGTTATGCGTTATGCGTTATGCGTTATGCGTTATGCGTTATGCGTTATGCGTGATCCGTTATGCGTTAGGCGTTATGCGATTTGCGGTATTCGTTATGCGTTGTGCATTATGCGTTATGCGTTATGCGTTATGCGTTGTGCGTTATGCGTTATGCGTTATGAGTTATGCGTTGTGCGTTATGCGTTATGAGTTATGAGTTATAAGTTATGCGTTACAAGTTATGCGTTATGCGTTATGCGTTATGCGTTATGCGTTATCCGTTATGCGTTATGCGTTATGCGTTATGCATTATGCGTTATGCGTTATGCGATATGCGTTATGCGTTATACATTATGCGTTATGCGTTATGCGATATGCGTTATGCGTTATGCGTTATGCGTTATGCGTTATGCGTTATGCGTTATGCGTTATGCGTTATGCGTTATGCGTTATGCGTTATGCGTTATGCTTTATGCGTTATGCATTATACGTTATGCGTTATGCGTTATGCGTTATGCTTTATGCGTTATGCGTTATGCGTTATGCGTTATGCGTTATGCGTTATGCGTTATGCGTTATGCGTTATGCGTTATGCGTTATGCGTGATCCGTTATGCGTTAGGCGTTATGCGATTTGCGGTATTCGTTATGCGTTGTGCATTATGCGTTATGCGTTATGCGTTATGCGTTGTGCGTTATACGTTTGCGTTATGCGTTGTGCGTAATGCGTTATGCGTTATGCGTTATGCGTTATGCGTTATGCGTTATGCGTTATGCGTTATGCGTTATGCGTTATGAGTTATGCGTTATGCAGTAGGCGTTATGCGTTATACGTGATCCGTTATGCGTTGGGCGATATGCGTTATGCGTTATGCGTTATGCGTTATGATTTATGCGTTATGCGTTATGCGATATGCGATATGCGTTATGCGTTATGCGTTATGCGTTATGCGTTATGCGTTATGCGTTATGCGTTATGCGTTATGCGTGATCCGTTATGCGTTAGGCGTTATGCGTGATCCGTTATGCGTTAGGCGTTATGCGATTTGCGGTATTCGTTATGCGTTGTGCATTATGCGTTATGCGTTATGCGTTATGCGTTGTGCGTTATACGTTTGCGTTATGCGTTGTGCGTAATGCGTTATGCGTTATGCGTTATGCGTTATGCGTTATGCGTTATGCGTTATGCGTTATGAGTTATGCGTTATGCAGTAGGCGTTATGCGTTATACGTGATCCGTTATGCGTTGGGCGATATGCGTTATGCGTTATGCGTTATGCATTATGCGTTATGCGTTATGCGATATGCGATATGCGTTATGCGTTATGCGTTATGCGTTATGCGTTATGCGTTATGCGTTATGCGTTATGCGTTATGCGTTATGCGTTATGCGTTATGCGTTATGCGTTATGCGTTATGCTTTATGCGTTATGCATTATACGTTATGCGTTATGCGTTATGCGTTATGCTTTATGCGTTATGCGTTATGCGTTATGCGTTATGCGTTATGCGTTATGCGTTATGCGTTATGCGTTATGCGTTATGCGTTATGCGTGATCCGTTATGCGTTAGGCGTTATGCGATTTGCGGTATTCGTTATGCGTTGTGCATTATGCGTTATGCGTTATGCGTTATGCGTTGTGCGTTATACGTTTGCGTTATGCGTTGTGCGTAATGCGTTATGCGTTATGCGTTATGCGTTATGCGTTATGCGTTATGCGTTATGCGTTATGCGTTATGCGTTATGCGTTATGAGTTATGCGTTATGCAGTAGGCGTTATGCGTTATACGTGATCCGTTATGCGTTGGGCGATATGCGTTATGCGTTATGCGTTATGCGTTATGCATTATGCGTTATGCGTTATGCGATATGCGATATGCGTTATGCGTTATGCGTTATGCGTTATGCGTTATGCGTTATGCGTTATGCGTTATGCGTGATCCGTTATGCGTTAGGCGTTATGCGTTATGCGTTATGCATTTTGCGTTATGCGCCATGCGTTATGCGTTATGAGTTATGCGTTATGCGTTATGCGTTATGCGTTATACGTTATGCGTTATGCGTTATGCGTTATGCGTTATGCGTTATGCGTTATGCGTTATGCGTTATGCGTTATGCGTTAAGCGTTATGCGTTATGCTTTATGCGTTATGCGTTATATGTTATGCGTTATGCGTTATGCGTTATGCGTTATGCGTTATGCGTTATGCGTTATGCGTTATGCGTTATGCGTTATGCGTTATGCGTTATGCGTTATGCGTTATGCGTTATGCGGTATGCGTTATGCGTTATGCGTTATGCGTTATGCGTTATGCGTTATGCGTTATGCGTGATGCGTGATGCGTTATGCTTTTTGCGTTATGCGTTATGAGTTATACGTTATGCGTTATGCGTTATGCGTTATGCTTTATGCGTTATGCGTGATCCGTTATGCGTTAGGCGTTATGCGTTATGCGTTATGCATTTTGCGTTATGTGCCATGCGTTATGCGTTATGAGTTATGCGTTATGCGTTATGCGTTATGCGTTATGCGTTATGCGTTATACGTTATTCGTTATGCGTTATGCTTTATGCGTTATGCGTGATCCGTTATGCGTTATGCTTTATGCGTTATGCGTTATTCTTTATGCGTTATACGGTATGAGTTATGCGTTATTCGTTATGCGTTATGCGTTATGTGTTATGCGTTATGGGTTAACGTTATGCGTTATGCCTTTTGCGTTATGCGTTATGCGTTATGCGTTTTGCGTCATACGTTATGCGATATGCGATATGCGTTATGCGTTATGCGTTATGCGTTATGCGTGATGCGTTATGCGTTATGCGTTATGCGTTATGCGTTATGCGTTATGCGTTATGCGTAATGCGTTATGCGTTATGCGTTATGCGTTATGCGTTATGCGTTATGCGTTATGCGTTATGCGTTATGCGTTGTTCGTTATGCGTTATGCGTTCGGCGTTATGCGTTATGCGTTATGCGTGATCCGTTATGCGTTAGGCGTTATGCGTTATGCGTTATGCATTTTGCGTTATGCGCCATGCGTTATGCGTTATGAGTTATGCGTTATGCGTTATGCGTTATGCGTTATACGTTATGCGTTATGCGTTATGCGTTATGCGTTATGCGTTATGCGTTATGCGTTATGCGTTATGCGTTATGCGTTATGCGTTATGCGTTAAGCGTTATGCGTTATGCTTTATGCGTTATGCGTTATATGTTATGCGTTATGCGTTATGCGTTATGCGTTATGCGTTATGCGTTATGCGTTATGCGTTATGCGTTATGCGTTATGCGTTATGCGTTATGCGTTATGCGTTATGCGTTATGCGGTATGCGTTATGCGTTATGCGTTATGCGTTATGCGTTATGCGTTATGCGTTATGCGTGATGCGTGATGCGTTATGCTTTTTGCGTTATGCGTTATGAGTTATACGTTATGCGTTATGCGTTATGCGTTATGCTTTATGCGTTATGCGTGATCCGTTATGCGTTAGGCGTTATGCGTTATGCGTTATGCATTTTGCGTTATGTGCCATGCGTTATGCGTTATGAGTTATGCGTTATGCGTTATGCGTTATGCGTTATGCGTTATGCGTTATACGTTATTCGTTATGCGTTATGCTTTATGCGTTATGCGTGATCCGTTATGCGTTATGCTTTATGCGTTATGCGTTATTCTTTATGCGTTATACGGTATGAGTTATGCGTTATTCGTTATGCGTTATGCGTTATGTGTTATGCGTTATGGGTTAACGTTATGCGTTATGCCTTTTGCGTTATGCGTTATGCGTTATGCGTTTTGCGTCATACGTTATGCGATATGCGATATGCGTTATGCGTTATGCGTTATGCGTTATGCGTGATGCGTTATGCGTTATGCGTTATGCGTTATGCGTTATGCGTTATGCGTTATGCGTAATGCGTTATGCGTTATGCGTTATGCGTTATGCGTTATGCGTTATGCGTTATGCGTTATGCGTTATGCGTTGTTCGTTATGCGTTATGCGTTCGGCGTAATACGTTTGCTTTATGCGTTATGCGTTATGCTTTATGCGTTATGCGTTATGCGTTATACGGTATGAGTTATGCGTTATTCGTTATGCGTTATGCGTTATGCGTTATGCGTTATGCGTTATGCGTGATGCGTTATGCTTTATGCGTTATGCGTTATGCGTTATGAGTTATACGTTATGCGTTATGCGTTATGCGTTATGCGTTATATGTTATGCGTTATGCGTTATGCGTTATGCGTTATGCGTTATGCGTTATGCGTTATGCGTTATGCGTTATGCGTTATGCGTTATTCGTTATGCGTTATGCGTTATGCGTTATGCATTATGCGTTATGCGTTATGCGTTGTGCGTTATGCGTTATGCGTTATGCGTTATGCGTTATGCGTTATGCGTTATGCGTGATGCGTTATGCGTTATGCGTTATGCGTTATGCGTTATGCGTTATGCGTTATGCGTTATGCGTTATGCGTTAAGCGTTATGCGTTATGCGTTATGCGTTATGCGTTATGCGTTATGCGTTATGCGTTATGCGTTATGCGATATGCGTTATGCGTTATGCGTTATGCGTTATGCGTTATGCGTTATGCGTTATGCGTGATGCGTTATGCGTTATGCGTTATGCGTTATGCGTTATGCGTTATGCGTTATGCGTTATGCGTTATGCGTTATGCGTTATGCGTTATGCGTTATGCGTTATGCGTTATGCGTTATGCGTTATGCGTTATGCGTTATGCGTTATGCGTTATGCGTTATGCGTTATGCGTTATGCGTTATGCGTTATGCGTTATGCGTTATGCGTGATGCGTTATGCGTTATGCGTTATGCGTTATGCGTTATGCTTTATGCGTTATGCGTTATGCGTTATGCGTTATGCGTTATGCGTTATGCGTTATGCGTTATGCGTTATGCGTTATGCTTTATGCGTTATGCATTATACGTTATGCGTTATGCGTTATGCTTTATGCGTTATGCGTTATGCGTTATGCGTTATGCGTTATGCGTTATGCGTTATGCGTGATCCGTTATGCGTTAGGCGTTATGCGATTTGCGGTATTCGTTATGCGTTGTGCATTATGCGTTATGCGTTATGCGTTATGCGTTGTGCGTTATGCGTTATGCGTTATGAGTTATGCGTTGTGCGTTATGCGTTATGAGTTATGAGTTATAAGTTATGCGTTACAAGTTATGCGTTATGCGTTATGCGTTATGCGTTATGCGTTATCCGTTATGCGTTATGCGTTATGCGTTATGCATTATGCGTTATGCGTTATGCGATATGCGTTATGCGTTATACATTATGCGTTATGCGTTATGCGATATGCGTTATGCGTTATGCGTTATGCGTTATGCGTTATGCGTTATGCGTTATGCGTTATGCGTTATGCGTTATGCGTTATGCTTTATGCGTTATGCGTTATGCGTTATGCGTTATGCGTTATGCGTTATGCGTTATGCTTTATGCGTTATGCATTATACGTTATGCGTTATGCGTTATGCGTTATGCTTTATGCGTTATGCGTTATGCGTTATGCGTTATGCGTTATGCGTTATGCGTTATGCGTTATGCGTTATGCGTGATCCGTTATGCGTGATCCGTTATGCGTTAGGCGTTATGCGATTTGCGGTATTCGTTATGCGTTGTGCATTATGCGTTATGCGTTATGCGTTATGCGTTGTGCGTTATACGTTTGCGTTATGCTTTGTGCGTAATGCGTTATGCGTTATGCGTTATGCGTTATGCGTTATGCGTTATGCGTTATGCGTTATGCGTTATGAGTTATGCGTTATGCAGTAGGCGTTATGCGTTATACGTGATCCGTTATGCGTTGGGCGATATGCGTTATGCGTTATGCGTTATGCGTTATGCATTATGCGTTATGCGTTATGCGATATGCGATATGCGTTATGCGTTATGCGTTATGCGTTATGCGTTATGCGTTATGCGTTATGCGTTATGCGTTATGCGTGATCCGTTATGCGTTAGGCGTTATGCGTTATGCGTTATGCATTTTGCGTTATGCGCCATGCGTTATGCGTTATGAGTTATGCGTTATGCGTTATGCGTTATGCGTTATACGTTATGCGTTATGCGTTATGCGTTATGCGTTATGCGTTATGCGTTATGCGTTATGCGTTATGCGTTATGCGTTATGCGTTAAGCGTTATGCGTTATGCTTTATGCGTTATGCGTTATATGTTATGCGTTATGCGTTATGCGTTATGCGTTATGCGTTATGCGTTATGCGTTATGCGTTATGCGTTATGCGTTATGCGTTATGCGTTATGCGTTATGCGGTATGCGTTATGCGTTATGCGTTATGCGTTATGCGTTATGCGTTATGCGTTATGCGTGATGCGTGATGCGTTATGCTTTTTGCGTTATGCGTTATGAGTTATA
The DNA here is from genome assembly GCA_916610235.2 of Lasioglossum morio. Taxonomy (NCBI): domain Eukaryota; kingdom Metazoa; phylum Arthropoda; class Insecta; order Hymenoptera; family Halictidae; genus Lasioglossum; species Lasioglossum morio. The sequence goes on along the minus strand of CAKAJA020000144.1, from coordinate 193,288 downwards.
CGTTATGCGTTATGCGTTATGCGTTATGCTTTATGCGTTATGCGTGATCCGTTATGCGTTAGGCGTTATGCGTTATGCGTTATGCATTTTGCGTTATGTGCCATGCGTTATGCGTTATGAGTTATGCGTTATGCGTTATGCGTTATGCGTTATGCGTTATACGTTATTCGTTATGCGTTATGCTTTATGCGTTATGCGTGATCCGTTATGCGTTATGCTTTATGCGTTATGCGTTATTCGTTATGCGTTATACGGTATGAGTTATGCGTTATTCGTTATGCGTTATGCGTTATGTGTTATGCGTTATGGGTTAACGTTATGCGTTATGCCTTTTGCGTTATGCGTTATGCGTTATGCGTTTTGCGTCATACGTTATGCGATATGCGATATGCGTTATGCGTTATGCGTTATGCGTTATGCGTGATGCGTTATGCGTTATGCGTTATGCGTTATGCGTTATGCGTTATGCGTTATGCGTAATGCGTTATGCGTTATGCGTTATGCGTTATGCGTTATGCGTTATGCGTTATGCGTTATGCGTTATGCGTTATGCGTTGTTCGTTATGCGTTATGCGTTCGGCGTAATACGTTTGCTTTATGCGTTATGCGTTATGCGTTATGCTTTATGCGTTATGCGTTATGCGTTATACGGTATGAGTTATGCGTCATTCGTTATGCGTTATGCGTTATGCGTTATGCGTTATGCGTTATGCGTGATGCGTTATGCTTTATGCGTTATGCGTTATGCGTTATGAGTTATACGTTATGCGTTATGCGTTATGCGTTATGCGTTATATGTTATGCGTTATGCGTTATGCGTTATGCGTTATGCGTTATGCGTTATGCGTTATGCGTTATGCGTTATGCGTTATGCGTTATGCGTTATTCGTTATGCGTTATGCGTTATGCGTTATGCATTATGCGTTATGCGTTATGCGTTGTGCGTTATACGTTTGCGTTAGGCGTTATGCTTTACGGGTTATGCGTTATGCATTATGCGTTATGCGTTATGCGTTATGCATATGCGTTATGCGTTATGCGTTATGCGTTATGCGTTATGCGTTATGCGTTATGCGTTATGCGTTATGCGTTATGCGTTGTTCGTTATGCGTTATGCGTTGGGCATTATACGTTTGCCTTATGCGTTATGCGTTATGCGTTAGGCGTTTTGCAATTTGCGTTATGCGTTATGCATTTTGCATTATGCGCCATGCGTTATGCGTTATGAGTTATGCGTTATGCGTTATGCGTTATGCGTTATGCCTTATACGTTATGCGTTATGCGTTATGCGTTATGCGTTATGCGTTATGCGTTATGAGTTATACGTTATGCGTTAAGCGTTATGCGTTATGCTTTATGCGTTATGCGTTATACGTTATGCGTTATGCGTTATGCGTTATGCGTTATGCGTTATGCGTTATGCGTTATGCGTTATGCGTTATGCGTTATGCGTTATACGTTATGCGTTATGCGTTATGCGTTTGCGTTATGCGTTATGCGTTATGCGTTATGCGTTATGCGTTATGAGTTATACGTTATGCGTTAAGCGTTATGCGTTATGCTTTATGCGTTATGCGTTATACGTTATGCGTTATGCGTTATGCGTTATGCCTTATGCGTTATGCGTTATGCGTTATGCGTTATGCGTTATGCGTTATGCGTTATGCGTTATGCGTTATGCGTTATGCGTTATGCGTTATGCGTTATGCGTTATGCGTTATGCGTTATGCGTTATGCGTTATGCGTTATGCGTTATGCGTTATGTGTTATGCGTTGTTCGTTATGCGTTATGCGTTGGGCGTAATACGTTTGCGTTATGCGTTATGCGTCATGCGTTCTGCGTTATGCTTTATGCGTTATGCGTTATGCGTTATGCGTTATGCGTTATGCGTTATGCGTTATGCTTTATGCGTTATGCGTTATACGTTTGCGTTATGCGTTATGCGTTATCCGTTATGCGTTATGCTTTATGCGTTATGCGTTATGCGTTATGCGTTATGCGTTATGCGTTTTGCGTTATGCGTTATGCGTTATGCGTTATGCGTTATGCGTTATGGGTTATGTTTTATGCGTTATGCGTTATGCGTTGTTCGTTATGCGTTATGCGTTGGGCGTTATACGTTTGCGTTATGCGTTATGCGTTATGCTTTATGCGTTATGCGTTAGGCGTTATACATTTTGCGTTATGTGCCATGCGTTATGCGTTATGCGTGATCTGTTATGCGTTATGCGTTATGCGTTATGCGTTATGCATTTTGCGTTATGCGCCATGCGTTATGCGTTATGAGTTATGCGTTATGCGTTATGCGTTATGCGTTATGCGTTATGCGTTATGCGTTATGCGTTATGCGTTATGCGTTATGCGTTATGCGTTATGCGTTATGCGTTATGCGTTATGAGTTACACGTTATGCGTTAAGCGTTATGCGTTATGCTTTATGCGTTATGCGTTATACGTTATGCGTTATGCGTTATGCGTTATGCGTTATGCGTTATGCGTTATGCGTTATGCGTTATGCGTTATGCGTTATGCGTTATGCGTTATGCGTTATGCGTTATGCGTTATGCGTTATGCGTTATGCGTTATGCGTTATGCGTTATGCGTTATGCGTTATGCGTTATGCGTTATGCGTTATGCGTTATGCGTTATGCGTTATGCGTTATGCGTTATGCGTTATGCGTTATGTGTTATGCGTTGTTCGTTATGCGTTATGCGTTGGGCGTAATACGTTTGCGTTATGCGTTATGCGTCATGCGTTCTGCGTTATGCTTTATGCGTTATGCGTTATGCGTTATGCGTTATGCGTTATGCGTTATGCGTTATGCTTTATGCGTTATGCGTTATACGTTTGCGTTATGCGTTATGCGTTATCCGTTATGCGTTATGCTTTATGCGTTATGCGTTATGCGTTATGCGTTATGCGTTATACGGTATGAGTTATGCGTTATTCGTTATGCGTTATGCGTTATGTGTTATGCGTTATGGGTTAACGTTATGCGTTATGCCTTTTGCGTTATGCGTTATGCGTTATGCGTTTTGCGTCATACGTTATGCGATATGCGATATGCGTTATGCGTTATGCGTTATGCGTTATGCGTGATGCGTTATGCGTTATGCGTTATGCGTTATGCGTTATGCGTTATGCGTTATGCGTTATGCGTAATGCGTTATGCGTTATGCGTTATGCGTTATGCGTTATGCGTTATGCGTTATGCGTTATGCGTTATGCGTTGTTCGTTATGCGTTATGCGTTCGGCGTAATACGTTTGCTTTATGCGTTATGCGTTATGCGTTATGCTTTATGCGTTATGCGTTATGCGTTATACGGTATGAGTTATGCGTTATTCGTTATGCGTTATGCGTTATGCGTTATGCGTTATGCGTTATGCGTGATGCGTTATGCTTTATGCGTTATGCGTTATGCGTTATGAGTTATACGTTATGCGTTATGCGTTATGCGTTATGCGTTATATGTTATGCGTTATGCGTTATGCGTTATGCGTTATGCGTTATGCGTTATGCGTTATGCGTTATGCGTTATGCGTTATTCGTTATGCGTTATGCGTTATGCGTTATGCATTATGCGTTATGCGTTATGCGTTGTGCGTTATACGTTTGCGTTAGGCGTTATGCTTTACGGGTTATGCGTTATGCATTATGCGTTATGCGTTATGCGTTATGCATATGCGTTATGCGTTATGCGTTATGCGTTATGCGTTATGCGTTATGCGTTATGCGTTATGCGTTATGCGTTATGCGTTGTTCGTTATGCGTTATGCGTTGGGCATTATACGTTTGCCTTATGCGTTATGCGTTATGCGTTAGGCGTTTTGCAATTTGCGTTATGCGTTATGCATTTTGCATTATGCGCCATGCGTTATGCGTTATGAGTTATGCGTTATGCGTTATGCGTTATGCCTTATACGTTATGCGTTATGCGTTATGCGTTATGCGTTATGCGTTATGCGTTATGAGTTATACGTTATGCGTTAAGCGTTATGCGTTATGCTTTATGCGTTATGCGTTATACGTTATGCGTTATGCGTTATGCGTTATGCGTTATGCGTTATGCGTTATGCGTTATGCGTTATGCGTTATGCGTTATGCGTTATACGTTATGCGTTATGCGTTATGCGTTTGCGTTATGCGTTATGCGTTATGCGTTATGCGTTATGCGTTATGAGTTATACGTTATGCGTTAAGCGTTATGCGTTATGCTTTATGCGTTATGCGTTATACGTTATGCGTTATGCGTTATGCGTTATGCCTTATGCGTTATGCGTTATGCGTTATGCGTTATGCGTTATGCGTTATGCGTTATGCGTTATGCGTTATGCGTTATGCGTTATGCGTTATGCGTTATGCGTTATGCGTTATGCGTTATGCGTTATGCGTTATGCGTTATGCGTTATGCGTTATGTGTTATGCGTTGTTCGTTATGCGTTATGCGTTGGGCGTAATACGTTTGCGTTATGCGTTATGCGTCATGCGTTCTGCGTTATGCTTTATGCGTTATGCGTTATGCGTTATGCGTTATGCGTTATGCGTTATGCGTTATGCGTTATGCTTTATGCGTTATGCGTTATACGTTTGCGTTATGCGTTATGCGTTATCCGTTATGCGTTATGCTTTATGCGTTATGCGTTATGCGTTATGCGTTATGCGTTATGCGTTTTGCGTTATGCGTTATGCGTTATGCGTTATGCGTTATGCGTTATGGGTTATGTTTTATGCGTTATGCGTTATGCGTTGTTCGTTATGCGTTATGCGTTGGGCGTTATACGTTTGCGTTATGCGTTATGCGTTATGCTTTATGCGTTATGCGTTAGGCGTTATACATTTTGCGTTATGTGCCATGCGTTATGCGTTATGCGTGATCTGTTATGCGTTATGCGTTATGCGTTATGCGTTATGCATTTTGCGTTATGCGCCATGCGTTATGCGTTATGAGTTATGCGTTATGCGTTATGCGTTATGCGTTATGCGTTATGCGTTATACGTTATGCGTTATGCGTTATGCGTTATGCGTTATGCGTTATGCGTTATGCGTTATGCGTTATGAGTTACACGTTATGCGTTAAGCGTTATGCGTTATGCTTTATGCGTTATGCGTTATACGTTATGCGTTATGCGTTATGCGTTATGCGTTATGCGTTATGCGTTATGCGTTATGCGTTATGCGTTATGCGTTATGCGTTATGCGTTATGCGTTATGCGTTATGCGTTATGCGTTATGCGTTATGCGTTATGCGTTATGCGTTATGCGTTATGCGTTATGCGTTATGCGTTATGCGTTATGCGTTATGCGTTATGCGTTATGCGTTATGCGTTATGCGTTATGCGTTATGTGTTATGCGTTGTTCGTTATGCGTTATGCGTTGGGCGTAATACGTTTGCGTTATGCGTTATGCGTTATGCGTTCTGCGTTATGCTTTATGCGTTATGCGTTATGCGTTATGCGTTATGCGTTATGCGTTATGCGTTATGCTTTATGCGTTATGCGTTATACGTTTGCGTTATGCGTTATGCGTTATCCGTTATGCGTTATGCTTTATGCGTTATGCGTTATGCGTTATGCGTTATGCGTTATGCGTTTTGCGTTATGCGTTATGCGTTATGCGTTATGCGTTATGCGTTATGGGTTATGTTTTATGCGTTATGCGTTATGCGTTGTTCGTTATGCGTTATGCGTTGGGCGTTATACGTTTGCGTTATGCGTTATGCGTTATGCTTTATGCGTTATGCGTTAGGCGTTATACATTTTGCGTTATGTGCCATGCGTTATGCGTTATGCGTGATCTGTTATGCGTTATGCGTTATGCGTTATGCGTTATGCATTTTGCGTTATGCGCCATGCGTTATGCGTTATGAGTTATGCGTTATGCGTTATGCGTTATGCGTTATGCGTTATGCGTTATACGTTATGCGTTATGCGTTATGCGTTATGCGTTATGCGTTATGCGTTATGCGTTATGCGTTATGAGTTACACGTTATGCGTTAAGCGTTATGCGTTATGCTTTATGCGTTATGCGTTATACGTTATGCGTTATGCGTTATGCGTTATGCGTTATGCGTTATGCGTTATGTGTTATGCGTTATGCGTTATGCGTTATGCGTTATGCGTTATGCGTTATGCGTTATGCGTTATGCGTTATGCGTTATGCGTTATGCGTTATGCGTTATGCGTTATGCGTTATGCGTTATGCGTTATGCGTTATGCGTTATGCGTTATGCGTTATGCGTTATGCGTTATGCGTTATGCGTTATGCGTTATGCGTTATGCGTTATGCGTTATGCGTTATGCGTTATGCGTTATGCGTTATGCGTTATGCGTTATGCGTTATGCGTTATGCGTTATGCGTTATGCGTTATGCGTTATGCGTTATGCGTTATGCGTTATGCGTTATGCGTGATGCGTGATGCGTTATGCTTTTTGCGTTATGCGTTATGCGTTATGAGTTATACGTTATGCGTTAAGCGTTATGCGTTATGCTTTATGCGTTATGCGTGATCCGTTATGCGTTAGGCGTTATGCGTTATGCGTTATGCATTTTGCGTTATGCGCCATGCGTTATGCGTTATGAGTTATGCGTTATGCGTTATGCGTTATGCGTTATGCGTTATGCGTTATGCGTTATGCGTTATGCGTTATGCGTTATGCGTTATGCGGTATGCGTTATGCGTTATGCGTTATGCGTTATGCGTTATGCGTTATGCGTTATGCGTTATGCGTTATGCGTTATGCGTTATGCGTTATGCGTTATGCGTTATCCGTTATGCGTTATGCTTTATGCGTTATGCGTTATGCGTTATGCGTTATGCGTTATGCGTTATGCGTTGTTCGTTATGCGTTATGCGTTGGGCGTTATGCTTTATGCGTTATGCGTTATACGTTATGCGTTATGCGTTATGCCTTATGCGTTATGCGTTATGCGTTATGCGTTATGCGTTATGCGTTATGCATTATGCGTTATGCGTTATGCGTTATGCGTTATGCGTTATGCGTTATGCGTTATGCGTTGTTCGTTATGCGTTATGCGTTGGGCATTATACGTTTGCCTTATGCGTTATGCGTTATGCGTTAGGCGTTTTGCAATTTGCGTTATGCGTTATGCATTTTGCGTTATGCGCCATGCGTTATGCGTTATGAGTTATGCGTTATGCGTTATGCGTTATGCGTTATGCGTTATGCCTTATACGTTATGCGTTATGCGTTATGCGTTATGCGTTATGCGTTATTCGTTATGAGTTATACGTTATGCGTTAAGCGTTATGCGTTATGCTTTATGCGTTATGCGTTATACGTTATGCGTTATGCGTTATGCGTTATGCGTTATGCGTTATGCGTTATGCGTTATGCGTTATGCGTTATGCGTTATACGTTATGCGTTATGCGTTATGCGTTTGCGTTATGCGTTATGCGTTATGCGTTATGCGTTATGCGTTATCAGTTATACGTTATGCGTTAAGCGTTATGCGTTATGCTTTATGCGTTATGCGTTATACGTTATGCGTTATGCGTTATGCCTTATGCGTTATGCGTTATGCGTTATGCGTTATGCGTTATGCGTTATGCGTTATGCGTTATGCGTTATGCGTTATGCGTTATGCGTTATGCGTTATGCGTTATGCGTTATGCGTTATGCGTTATGCGTTATGCGTTATGCGTTATGCGTTATGCGTTATGCGTTATGCGTTGTTCGTTATGCGTTATGCGTTGGGCGTAATACGTTTGCGTTATGCGTTATGCGTCATGCGTTCTGCGTTATGCTTTATGCGTTATGCGTTATGCGTTATGCGTTATGCGTTATGCGTTATGCGTAATGCTTTATGCGTTATGCGTTATACGTTTGGGTTATGCGTTATGCGTTATCCGTTATGCGTTATGCTTTATGCGTTATGCGTTATGCGTTATGCGTTATGCGTTATGCGTTATGCGTTTTGCGTTATGTGTTATGCGTTATGCGTTATGCGTTATGGGTTATGTTTTATGCGTTATGCGTTATGCGTTGTTCGTTATGCGTTATGCGTTGGGCGTTATACGTTTGCGTTATGCGTTATGCGTTATGCTTTATGCGTTATGCGTTAGGCGTTATACATTTTGCGTTATGTGCCATGCGTTATGCGTTATGCGTGATCTGTTATGCGTTATGCGTTATGCGTTATGCGTTATGCATTTTGCGTTATGCGCCATGCGTTATGCGTTATGAGTTATGCGTTATGCGTTATGCGTTATGCGTTATGCGTTATGCGTTATGCGTTATACGTTATGCGTTATGCGTTATGCGTTATGCGTTATGCGTTATGCGTTATGCGTTATGCGTTATGCGTTATGAGTTACACGTTATGCGTTAAGCGTTATGCGTTATGCTTTATGCGTTATGCGTTATACGTTATGCGTTATGCGTTATGCGTTATGCGTTATGCGTTATGCGTTATGCGTTATGCGTTATGCGTTATGCGTTATGCGTTATGCGTTATGCGTTATGCGTTATGCGTTATGCGTTATGCGTTATGCGTTATGCGTTATGCGTTATGCGTTATGCGTTATGCGTTATGCGTTATGCGTTATGCGTTATGCGTTATGCGTTATGCGTTATGCGTTATGCGTTATGCGTTATGCGTTATGCGTTATGCGTTATGCGTTATGCGTTATGCGTGATGCGTGATGCGTTATGCTTTTTGCGTTATGCGTTATGCGTTATGAGTTATACGTTATGCGTTAAGCGTTATGCGTTATGCTTTATGCGTTATGCGTGATCCGTTATGCGTTAGGCGTTATGCGTTATGCGTTATGCGTTATGCGTTATGCGTTATGCGTTATGCGTTGTTCGTTATGCGTTATGCGTTGGGCGTAATACGTTTGCTTTATGCGTTATGCGTTATGCGTTATGCTTTATGCGTTATGCGTTATGCGTTATACGGTATGAGTTATGCGTTATTCGTTATGCGTTATGCGTTATGCGTTATGCGTTATGCGTTATGCGTGATGCGTTATGCTTTATGCGTTATGCGTTATGCGTTATGAGTTATACGTTATGCGTTATGCGTTATGCGTTATGCGTTATATGTTATGCGTTATGCGTTATGCGTTGTTCGTTATGCGTTATGCGTTGGGCATTATACGTTTGCCTTATGCGTTATGCGTTATGCGTTAGGCGTTTTGCAATTTGCGTTATGCGTTATGCATTTTGCGTTATGCGCCATGCGTTATGCGTTATGAGTTATGCGTTATGCGTTATGCGTTATGCGTTATGCGTTATGCCTTATACGTTATGCGTTATGCGTTATGCGTTATGCATTATGCGTTATGCGTTATGCGTTATGCGTTATGCGTTATGCGTTGTTCGTTATGCGTTATGCGTTGGGCATTATACGTTTGCCTTATGCGTTATGCGTTATGCGTTAGGCGTTTTGCAATTTGCGTTATGCGTTATGCATTTTGCGTTATGCGCCATGCGTTATGCGTTATGAGTTATGCGTTATGCGTTATGCGTTATGCGTTATGCGTTATGCCTTATACGTTATGCGTTATGCGTTATGCGTTATGCGTTATGCGTTATGCGTTATGCCTTATGCGTTATGCGTTATGCGTTATGCGTTATGCGTTATGCGTTATGCATTATGCGTTATGCGTTATGCGTTATGCGTTATGCGTTATGCGTTATGCGTTGTTCGTTATGCGTTATGCGTTGGGCATTATACGTTTGCCTTATGCGTTATGCGTTATGCGTTAGGCGTTTTGCAATTTGCGTTATGCGTTATGCATTTTGCGTTATGCGCCATGCGTTATGCGTTATGAGTTATGCGTTATGCGTTATGCGTTATGCGTTATGCGTTATGCCTTATACGTTATGCGTTATGCGTTATGCGTTATGCGTTATGCGTTATTCGTTATGAGTTATACGTTATGCGTTAAGCGTTATGCGTTATGCTTTATGCGTTATGCGTTATACGTTATGCGTTATGCGTTATGCGTCATCCGTTATGCGTTATGCGTTATGCGTTATGCGTTGTTCGTTATGCGTTATGCGTTGGGCGTTATGCTTTATGCGTTATGCGTTATACGTTATGCGTTATGCGTGATCCGTTATGCGTTAGGCGTTATGCGTTATGCGTTATGCATTTTGCGTTATGCGCCATGCGTTATGCGTTATGAGTTATGCGTTATGCGTTATGCGTTATGCGTTATGCGTTATGCGTTATGCGTTATGCGTTATGCGTTATGCGTTATGCGTTATGCGTTATGCGTTATGCGTTATGCGGTATACGTTATGCGTTATGCGTTATGCGTTATGCGTTATGCGTTATGCGTTATGCGTTATGCGTTATGCGTTATGCGTTATGCGTTATGCGTTATCCGTTATGCGTTATGCTTTATGCGTTATGCGTTATGCGTTATGCGTTATGCGTTATGCGTTATGCGTTGTTCGTTATGCGTTATGCGTTGGGCGTTATGCTTCATGCGTTATGCGTTATACGTTATGCGTTATGCGTTATGCCTTATGCGTTATGCGTTATGCGTTATGCGTTATGCGTTATGCATTATGCGTTTTGCGTTATGCGTTATGCGTTATGCGTTATGCGTTATGCGTTGTTCGTTATGCGTTATGCGTTGGGCATTATACGTTTGCCTTATGCGTTATGCGTTATGCGTTAGGCGTTTTGCAAATTGCGTTATGCGTTATGCATTTTGCGTTATGCGCCATGCGTTAGGCGTTATGAGTTATGCGTTATGCGTTATGCGTTATGCGTTATGCGTTATGCCTTATACGTTATGCGTTATGCGTTATGCGTTATGCGTTATGCGTTATTCGTTATGAGTTATACGTTATGCGTTAAGCATTATGCGTTATGCTTTATGCGTTATGCGTTATACGTTATGCGTTATGCGTTATGCGTTATGCGTTATGCGTTATGCGTTATGCGTTATGCGTTATGCGTTATGCGTTATGCGTTATGCGTTATGCGTTATACGTTATGCGTTATGCGTTATGCGTTTGCGTTATGCGTTATGCGTTATGCGTTATGCGTTATGCGTTATGAGTTATACGTTATGCGTTAAGCGTTATGCGTTATGCTTTATGCGTTATGCGTTATACGTTATGCGTTATGCGTTATGCCTTATGCGTTATGCGTTATGCGTTATGCGTTATGCGTTATGCGTTATGCGTTATGCGTTATGCGTTATGCGTTATGCGTTATGCGTTATGCGTTATGCGTTATGCGTTATGCGTTATGCGTTATGCGTTATGCGTTATGCGTTATGCGTTATGCGTTATGCGTTATGCGTTATGCGTTGTTCGTTATGCGTTATGCGTTGGGCGTAATACGTTTGCGTTATGCGTTATGCGTCATGCGTTCTGCGTTATGCTTTATGCGTTATGCGTTATGCGTTATGCGTTATGCGTTATGCGTAATGCTTTATGCGTTATGCGTTATACGTTTGCGTTATGCGTTATGCGTTATCCGTTATGCGTTATGCTTTATGCGTTATGCGTTATGCGTTATGCGTTATGCGTTATGCGTTATGCGTTTTGCGTTATGTGTTATGCGTTATGCGTTATGCGTTATGGGTTATGTTTTATGCGTTATGCGTTATGCGTTGTTCGTTATGCGTTATGCGTTGGGCGTTATACGTTTGCGTTATGCGTTATGCGTTATGCGTTATGCGTTATGCGTTATGCGTTATGCTTTATGCGTTATGCGTTATGCGTTATGCCTTATGAGTTATGCGTTATGCAGTAGGCGTTATGCGTTATGCTTTATGCGTTATGCGTTATGCGTTATACCTTATGCGTTATGCGTTATGAGTTATGCGTTATACGGTATGCGTTATGCGTTATGCTTTATGCGTTATGCGTTATGCGTTATGTGTTATGCGTTATGCGTTATGCGTTATGCGTTATGCGTTATGCGTTATGCGTTATGCTTTATGCGTTATGCATTATGCGTTATGCGTTATGGGTGATCCGTTATGGGTGATCCGTAATGCGTTAGGCGTTATGGGTTATGGGTTATGCGTTATGCGTTATGCGTTATGCGTTATGAGTTATGCGTTATACGGTATGCGTTGCGCATAATGCGTTATGCGTTATGCGTGATGCGGTATGCTTTATGCGTTATGCGTTATGCGTGATGCGTTATGCTTTATGCGTTAAGCGTTATGCGTTATGCGTTATGCGTTATGCGTTATGCGTTATGCGTTATGCGTTATGCGTTATGCGTTATGCGTTATGCGTTACGCGTTACGCGTTACGCGTTACGCGTTATGTGTTATGCGTTATGCGTTATGCGTTATGCGTTATGCGTTATGCGTTATGCGTTATGCGTTATGCGTTATGCGTTATGCGTTATGCGTTATGCGTTATGCGTTATGCGTTATGCGTTATGCGTTATGCGTTATGCGTTATGCGTTATGCGTTATGCGTTATGCGTTATGCGTTATGCGTTATGCGTTATGCGTTATGCGTTATGCGTTATGCGTCATGCGTTATGCGTTATGAGTTATGCGTTATGCAGTAGGCGTTATGCGTTATGCTTTATGCGTTATGCGTTATGCGTTATGCCTTATGAGTTATGCGTTATGAGTTATGCGTTATACGGTATGCGTTATGCGTTATGCGTTATGCGTTATGCGTTATGCGTTATGCGTTATGCGTTATGCGTTATGCGTTATGTGTTATGCGTTATGCGTTATGCGTTATGCGTTATGCGTTATGCTTTATGCGTTATGCATTATGCGTTATGCGTTATGGGTGATCCGTTATGGGTGATCCGTTATGCGTTAGGCGTTATGGGTTATGGGTTATGCGTTATGCGTTATGCGTTATGCGTTATGCGTTATGAGTTATGCGTTATACGGTATGCGTTGCACATAATGCGTTATGCGTTATGCGTGATGCGGTATGCTTTATGCGTTATGCGTTATGCGTGATGCGTTATGCTTTATGCGTTATGCGTGATGCGTTATGCTTTATACGTTATGCGTTATGCGTGATGCGTTATGCGTTATGCGTTATGCGTTATGCGTTATGCGTTATGCTTTATTCGTTATGCGTTATGCGTTATGCGTTATGCGTTATGCGTTATGCGTTATGCGTTATGCGTTATGAGTTATGCGTTATACGGTATGCGTTACGCATAATGCGTTATGCGTTATGAGTTATGCGTTATACGGTATGCGTTACGCATAATGCGTTATGCGTTATGCGTGATGCGGTATGCTTTATGCGTTATGCGTTATGCGTTATGCTTTATGCGTTATGCGTTATGCGTTATGAGTTATGCGTTATCCGTTATGCGTTATGCGTTGTGCGTTTTACGTTTGCGTTATGCGTTATGCGTTATGCGTTATTTGTTATGCCTTATGCGTTATGCGTTATGAGTTATGCGTTATACGGTATGCGTTATGCGTTATGCGTCATGCGTTATGCGTTATGCGTTATGCGTTATGGGTTATGGGTTATGCGTTATGCGTTATGCGTTATGCGTTATGCGTTATGCGTTATGCGTTATGCGTTATGCGTTATGCGTTATCCGTTATGCGTTATGCGTTATGCGTTATGCGTTATGGTTTATGCGTTATGCGTTATGCGTTATGCGTTATGCAATATGCGTTATGCGTTATGCGTTATGCTTTATGCGTTATGCCATATGCGTTATGCGTTATGCGTTATGAGTTATGCGTTATGCAGTAGGCGTTATGCGTTATACGTGATCCGTTATGCGTTATGCATTATGCGTTATGCGTTATGCGATATGCGTTGTGCGTTATGCGTTATGCGTTATGCGTTATGCGTTATGCGTTATGCGTTATGCGTTATGCGTTATGCGTTATGCGTTATGCGTTATGCGTTATGAGTAATGCGTTATACGGTATGCGTTACGCATAATGCGTTATGCGTTATGCGTGATGCGGTATGCTTTATGCGTTATGCGTTATGCGTTATGCTTTATGCGTTATGCGTTATGCGTTATGAGTTATGCGTTATCCGTTATGCGTTATGCGTTGTGCGTTTTACGTTTGCGTTATGCGTTATGCGTTATGCGTTATTTGTTATGCCTTATGCGTTATGCGTTATGAGTTATGCGTGATACGGTATGCGTTATGCGTTATGCGTCATGCGTTATGCGTTATGCGTTATGGGTTATGGGTTATGCGTTATGCGTTATGCGTTATGCGTTATGCGTTATGCGTTATGCGTTATGCGTTATGCGTTATGCGTTATGCGTTATGGGTTATGCGTTATGCGTTATGCGTTATGCGTTATGCGTTATGCGTTATGCGTTATGCGTTATGCGTTATGCGTTATGCGTTATGCGTTATGCGTTATGCGTCATGCGTTATGCGTTATGAGTTATGCGTTATGCAGTAGGCGTTATGCGTTATGCTTTATGCGTTATGCGTTATGCGTTATACCTTATGCGTTATGCGTTATGAGTTATGCGTTATACGGTATGCGTTATGCGTTATGCGTTATGCGTTATGCGTTATGGGTTATGCGTTATGTGTTATGCGTTATGCGTTGTGCGTTATGCGTTATGCGTTATGCGTTATGCGTTATGCGTTATGCTTTATGCGTTATGCATTGTGCGTTATGCGTTATGGGTGATCCGTTATGGGTGATCCGTAATGCGTTAGGCGTTATGGGTTATGGGTTATGCGTTATGCGTTATGCGTTATGCGTTATGAGTTATGCGTTATACGGTATGCGTTGCGCATAATGCGTTATGCGTTATGCGTGATGCGGTATGCTTTATGCTTTATTCGTTATGCCATATGCGTTATGCGTTATGCGTTATGCGTTATACGTTATGCGTTATGCGTTATCCGTTATGCGTTATGCGTTATGCGTTATGGTTTATGCGTTATGCGTTATGCGTTATGCGTTATGCGATATGCGTTATGCGTTATGCGTTATGCTTTATGCGTTATGCCATATGCGTTATGCGTTATGCGTTATGCGTTATGCGTTATGCGTTATGCGTTATCCGTTATGCGTTATGCGTTATGCGTTATGGTTTATGCGTTATGCGTTATGCGTTATGCGTTATGCGATATGCGTTATGCGTTATGCGTTATGCGTTATGAGTTATGCTTTATGCGTTATGCGTTATGCGTTATGCGTTATGCGTTATGCGTTATGCGTTATGGGTTATGCGTTATGCGTTATGCGTTATGCGTTATGCGTTATGCGTTATGCGTTATGCGTTATGCGTTATGCGTTATGCGTTATGCGTTATGCGTTATGCGTTATGCGTTATGCGTTATGCGTTATACGTTATGCGTTATGCGTTATGCGTTATGCGTTATGCGTTATGCGTCATGCGTTATGCGTTATGAGTTATGCGTTATGCAGTAGGCGTTATGCGTTATGCTTTATGCGTTATGCGTTATGCGTTATGCCTTATGAGTTATGCGTTATGAGTTATGCGTTATACGGTATGCGTTATGCGTTATGCGTTATGCGTTATGCGTTATGCGTTATGCGTTATGCTTTATGCGTTATGCATTATGCGTTATGCGTTATGGGTGATCCGTTATGGGTGATCCGTTATGCGTTAGGCGTTATGGGTTATGGGTTATGCGTTATGCGTTATGCGTTATGCGTTATGCGTTATGAGTTATGCGTTATACGGTATGCGTTGCGCATAATGCGTTATGCGTTATGCGTGATGCGGTATGCTTTATGCGTTATGCGTTATGCGTGATGCGTTATGCTTTATGCGTTATGCGTGATGCGTTATGCTTTATACGTTATGCGTTATGCGTGATGCGTTATGCGTTATGCGTTATGCGTTATGCGTTATGCTTTATTCGTTATGCCATATGCGTTATGCGTTATGCGTTATGCGTTATGCGTTATGCGTTATGCGTTATCCGTTATGCGTTATGCGTTATGCGTTATGCGTTATGGTTTATGCGTTATGCGTTATGCGTTATGCGTTATGCAATATGCGTTATGCGTTATGCGTTATGCTTTATGCGTTATGCCATATGCGTTATGCGTTATGCGTTATGCGTTATGCGTTATGCGTTATCCGTTATGCGTTATGCGTTATGCGTTATGCGTTATGCGTTATGGGTTATGCGTTATGCGTTATGCGTTATGCGTTATGCGTTATGCGTTATGCGTTATGCGTTATGCGTTATGCGTTATGCGTTATGCGTTATGCGTTATGCGTCATGCGTTATGCGTTATGAGTTATGCGTTATGCAGTAGGCGTTATGCGTTATGCTTTATGCGTTATGCGTTATGCGTTATGCCTTATGAGTTATGCGTTATGAGTTATGCGTTATACGGTATGCGTTATGCGTTATGCGTTATGCGTTATGCGTTATGCGTTATGCGTTATGTGTTATGCGTTATGCGTTATGCGTTATGCGTTATGCGTTATGCGTTATGCGTTATGCGTTATGCTTTATGCGTTATGCATTATGCGTTATGCGTTATGGGTGATCCGTTATGGGTGATCCGTTATGCGTTAGGCGTTATGGGTTATGGGTTATGCGTTATGCGTTATGCGTTATGAGTTATGCGTTATACGGTATGCGTTGCGCATAATGCGTTATGCGTTATGCGTGATGCGGTATGCTTTATGCGTTATGCGTTATGCGTGATGCGTTATGGTTTGTGCGTTATGCGTGATGCGTTATGCTTTATACGTTATGCGTTATGCGTGATGCGTTATGCGTTATGCGTTATGCGTTATGCGTTATGCTTTATTCGTTATGCCATATGCGTTATGCGTTATGCGTTATGCGTTATGCGTTATGCGTTATGCGTTATCCGTTATGCGTTATGCGTTATGCGTTATGCGTTATGGTTTATGCGTTATGCGTTATGCGTTATGCGTTATGCAATATGCGTTATGCGTTATGCGTTATGCTTTATGCGTTATGCCATATGCGTTATGCGTTATGCGTTATGCGTTATGCGTTATGCGTTATGCGTTATCCGTTATGCGTTATGCGTTATGCGTTATGGTTTATGCGTTATGCGTTATGCGTTATGCGTTATGCGATATGCGTTATGCGTTATGCGTTATGAGTTATGCGTTATGCGTTATGCGTTATGCGTTATCCGTTATGCGTTATGCGTTATGCGTTATGCGTTATGCGTTATGCGTCATGCGTTATGCGTTATGCGTTATGCGTTATGCGTTATGCGTTATGCGTTATGCTTTATGCGTTAAGCGTTATGCGTTATGCGTTATGCGTTATGCGTTATGCGTTATGTGTTATGCGTTATGCGTTATGCGTTATGCGTTACGCGTTACGCGTTATGCGTTATGCGTTATGCGTTATGCGTTATGCGTTATGCGTTATGCGTTATGCGTTATGCGTTATGCGTTATGCGTTATGCGTTATGCGTTATGCGTTATGCGTTATGCGTTATGCGTTATGCGTTATGCGTTATGCGTTATGCGTTATGCGTTATGCGTTATGCGTTATGCGTTATGCGTTATGCGTTATGCGTTATGCGTTATGCGTTATGCGTTATGCGTCATGCGTTATGCGTTATGAGTTATGCGTTATGCAGTAGGCGTTATGCGTTATGCTTTATGCGTTATGCGTTATGCGTTATGCCTTATGAGTTATGCGTTATGAGTTATGCGTTATACGGTATGCGTTATGCGTTATGCGTTATGCGTAATGCGTTATGCGTTATGCGTTATGCGTTATGCGTTATGCGTTATGCGTTATGCGTTATGCGTTATGCGTTATGCTTTATGCGTTATGCATTATGCGTTATGCGTTATGGGTGATCCGTTATGGGTGATCCGTTATGCGTTAGGCGTTATGGGTTATGGGTTATGCGTTATGCGTTATGCGTTATGCGTTATGCGTTATGAGTTATGCGTTATACGGTATGCGTTGCGCATAATGCGTTATGCGTTATGCGTGATGCGGTATGCTTTATGCGTTATGCGTTATGCGTGATGCGTTATGCTTTATGCGTTATGCGTGATGCGTTATGCTTTATACGTTATGCGTTATGCGTGATGCGTTATGCGTTATGCGTTATGCGTTATGCGTTATGCTTTATTCGTTATGCCATATGCGTTATGCGTTATGCGTTATGCGTTATGCGTTATGCGTTATGCGTTATGCGTTATCCGTTATGCGTTATGCGTTATGCGTTATGCGTTATGGTTTATGCGTTATGCGTTATGCGTTATGCGTTATGCGTTATGCGTTATGCGTTATGCGTTATGCGTTATGCGTTATGCGTTATGCGTTATGCGTTATGCGTTATCCGTTATGCGTTATGCGTTATGCGTTATGGTTTATGCGTTATGCGTTATGCGTTATGCGTTATGCGATATGCGTTATGCGTTATGCGTTATGAGTTATGCGTTATGCGTTATGCGTTATGCGTTATGCGTTATGCGTTATGCGTTATGCGTTATGCGTTATGCGTTATGCGTTATGCGTCATGCGTTATGCGTTATGCGTTATGCGTTATGTGTTATGCGTTATGCGTTATGCGTTATGCTTTATGCGTTAAGCGTTATGCGTTATGCATTATGCGTTATGCGTTATGCATAATGCGGTATACGTTATGCGTTATGAGTTATGCGTTATGCAGTAGGCGTTATGCGTTATACGTGATCCGTTATGCGTTGGGCGATATGCGTTATGCGTTATGCGTTATGCGTTATGCATTATGCGTTATGCGTTATGCGATATGCGTTATGCGTTATGCGTTATGCGTTATGCGTTATGCGTTATGCGTTATGCGTTATGCGTTATGCGTTATGCTTTATGCGTTATGCGTTATGCGTTATGCGTTATGCGTTATGCGTTATGCGTTATGCTTTATGCGTTATGCATTATACGTTATGCGTTATGCGTTATGCTTTATGCGTTATGCGTTATGCGTTATGCGTTATGCGTTATGCGTTATGCGTTATGCTTTATGCGATATGCGTTATGCGTTATGCGTTATGGGTGATCCGTTATGGGTGATCCGTTATGGGTTAGGCGTTATGGGTTATGGGTTATGCGTTATGCGTTATGCGTTATGCGTTATGCGTTATGCGTTATGCGTTATGCGTTATGCGTTATGCGTTATGCTTTATGCGTTATGCGTTATGCGTTATGCGTTATGCGTTATGCGTTATGAATTATGCGTTATGCATAATGCGTTATGCGTTGTTCGTTATGCGTTATGCGTTGTGCGTTATACGTTTGCGTTTTGCGGTATTCGTTATGCGTTGTGCCTTATGCGTTATGCGTTATGCGTTATACTTTATGCGTTATGCGTTATGAGTTACGCGTTATACGGTATGCGTTATGCGTTATGCGTTATGCGTTAGGCGTTATGCGTTTTGCGGTATTCGTTATGCGTTGTGCATTATGCGTTATGCGTTATGCGATATGCGTTAAGCGTTATGCGTTATGCGTTATGCGTTATGCGTTATGCGTTATGAGTTATGCGTTATACGGTATTCGTTGCGCATAATGCGTTATGCGTGATGCGGTATGCTTTATGCGTTATGCGTTATGCTTTATGCGTTATGCGTTATGCGTCATGAGTTATGCGTTATTCGTTATGCGTTATGCGTTATGCGTGATGCGTTATGCGTTATGCGTTATGCGTTATGCGTTATGCTTTATTCGTTATGCCATATGCGTTATGCGTTATGCGTTATGCGTTATGCGTTATGCGTTATGCGTTATGCGTTATCCGTTATGCGTTATGCGTTATGCGTTATGCGTTATGGTTTATGCGTTATGCGTTATGCGTTATGCGTTATGCGTTATGCGTTATGCGTTATGCGTTATGCGTTATGCGTTATGCGTTATCCGTTATGCGTTATGCGTTATGCGTTATGGTTTATGCGTTATGCGTTATGCGTTATGCGTTATGCGATATGCGTTATGCGTTATGCGTTATGAGTTATGCGTTATGCGTTATGCGTTATGCGTTATGCGTTATGCGTTATGCGTTATGCGTTATGCGTTATGCGTCATGCGTTATGCGTTATGCGTTATGCGTTATGTGTTATGCGTTATGCGTTATGCGTTATGCTTTATGCGTTAAGCGTTATGCGTTATGCATTATGCGTTATGCGTTATGCATAATGCGGTATACGTTATGCGTTATGAGTTATGCGTTATGCAGTAGGCGTTATGCGTTATACGTGATCCGTTATGCGTTGGGCGATATGCGTTATGCGTTATGCGTTATGCGTTATGCATTATGCGTTATGCGTTATGCGATATGCGTTATGCGTTATGCGTTATGCGTTATGCGTTATGCGTTATGCGTTATGCGTTATGCGTTATGCTTTATGCGTTATGCGTTATGCGTTATGCGTTATGCGTTATGCGTTATGCGTTATGCTTTATGCGTTATGCATTATACGTTATGCGTTATGCGTTATGCTTTATGCGTTATGCGTTATGCGTTATGCGTTATGCGTTATGCGTTATGCGTTATGCTTTATGCGATATGCGTTATGCGTTATGCGTTATGGGTGATCCGTTATGGGTGATCCGTTATGGGTTAGGCGTTATGGGTTATGGGTTATGCGTTATGCGTTATGCGTTATGCGTTATGCGTTATGCGTTATGCGTTATGCGTTATGCGTTATGCGTTATGCTTTATGCGTTATGCGTTATGCGTTATGCGTTATGCGTTATGAATTATGCGTTATGCATAATGCGTTATGCGTTGTTCGTTATGCGTTATGCGTTGTGCGTTATACGTTTGCGTTTTGCGGTATTCGTTATGCGTTGTGCCTTATGCGTTATGCGTTATGCGTTATACTTTATGCGTTATGCGTTATGAGTTACGCGTTATACGGTATGCGTTATGCGTTATGCGTTATGCGTTAGGCGTTATGCGTTTTGCGGTATTCGTTATGCGTTGTGCATTATGCGTTATGCGTTATGCGATATGCGTTAAGCGTTATGCGTTATGCGTTATGCGTTATGCGTTATGCGTTATGCGTTATGCGTTATGAGTTATGCGTTATACGGTATTCGTTGCGCATAATGCGTTATGCGTGATGCGGTATGCTTTATGCGTTATGCGTTATGCTTTATGCGTTATGCGTTATGCGTCATGAGTTATGCGTTATTCGTTATGCGTTATGCGTTATGCGTTGTGCATTTTACGTTTGCGTTATGCGTTATGCGTTAAACGTTATGCATTATGCATTATGCGTTATGCGTTATGCGTTATGCGTTATGCGTTATGCGTTATGCGTTATGCGTTATGCGTTATGCGTTATGCGTTATGCGTTATGCGTTGTGCATTATGCGTTATGCGTTATGCGATATGCGTTATGCGTTATGCGTTATGCGTTATGCGTTATGCATTATGCGTTATGCGTTATGCGATATGCGTTGGGCGATATGCGTTATGCGTTATGCGTTATGCGTTATGCATTATGCGTTATGCGTTATGCGATATGCGTTATGCGTTATGCGTAATGCGTTATGCGTTATGCGTTATGCGTTATGCGTTATGCGTTGGGCGATATGCGTTATGCGTTATACGTTATGCGTTATGCATTATGCGTTATGCGTTATGCGATATGCGTTATGCGTTATGCGTAATGCGTTATGCGTTATCCGTTATGCGTTATGCGTTATGCGTTATGCGTTATGCGTTATGAGTTATGCGTTATACGGTATGCGTTGCGCATAATGCGTTATGCGTTATGCGTGATGCGGTATGCTTTATGCGTTATGCGTTATGCGTTATGCTTTATGCGTTATGCGTTATGCGTTATAAGTAATGCTTTATCCGATATGCGTTATGCGTTGTGCGTTTTACGTTTGTGTTATGCGTTATGCGTTATGCGTTATGCCTTATACGTTATACGTTATGCGTTATGACTTATGCGTTATACGGTATGCGTTATGCGTTATGCGTTATGCGTTATGCGTTATGCGTTATGCGTTATGCGTTATGCGTTATGCGTTATGCGTTATGCGTTATGCGTTATGCGTTATGCGTTATGCGTTATGCGTTATGCGTTATGCGTTATGCGTTATGCGTTATGCGTTATGAGTTATGCGTTATGCAGTAGGCGTTATGCGTTATACGTGATCCGTTATGCGTTAGGCGATATGCGTTATGCGTTATGCGTTATGCGTTATGCATTATGCGTTATGCGTTATGCGATATGCGTTATGCGTTATGCGTTATGCGTTATGCGTTATGCGTTATGCGTTATGCGTTATGCGTTATGCGTTATGAGTTATGCGTTATACGGTATGCGTTGCGCATAATGCGTTATGCGTTATGCGTGATGCGGTATGCTTTATGCGTTATGCGTTATGCCTTATGCGTTATGAGTTATGCGTTATACGGTATGCGTTATGCGTTATGCGTTATGCGTTATGCGTTATGCGTTATGCGTTATGCGTTATGCGTTATGCGTTATGCGTTATGCGTTATGGGTTATGGGTTATGGGTTATGCGTTATGCGTTATGCGTTATGCGTTATGCGTTATGCTTTATGCGTTATGCAATATACGTTATGCGTTATGCGTTATGCGTGATGCGTTATGCTTTATGCGTTATGAGTTATACGTTATGCGTTATGCGTTATGCGTTATGCGTTATGCGTTATGCGTTATGCGTTATGCGTTATGAGTTATGCGTTATACGGTATGCGTTATGCGTTATGCGTTATGCGTTATGCGTTATGCGTTATGCGTTATGCGTTATGCGTTATGCGTTATGCGTTATGGGTTATGGGTTATGGGTTATGCGTTATGCGTTATGAGTTATGCGTTATGAGTTATGCGTTATGCGTTATGCGTTATGCGTTATGCGTTATGCGTTATGCTTTATGCGTTATGCAATATACGTTATGCGTTATGCGTTATGCGTGATGCGTTATGCTTTATGCGTTATGAGTTATACGTTATGCGTTATGCGTTATGCGTTATGCGTTATGCGTTATGCGTTATGCGTTATGCGTTATGAATTATGCGTTATGCATAATGCGTTATGCGTTGTTCGTTATGCGTTATGCGTTGTGCGTTATACGTTTGCGTTATGCGTTATGCGTTATGCTTTCTGCGTTGTGCGTTATGCATTGTGCGTTATGCCTTATACGTTATGCGTTATGCTTTATGCGTTATGCCTTATACGTTATGCGTTATGCTTTATGCGTTATGCGTTATGTATTTGCGTTATGCCTTATGCGTTATGCTTTATGCGTTATGCCTTATACGTTAATCGTTATGCGTTATGCGTTATGCGTTATGCGTTATGCGTTAGGCGTTATGCGATTTGCGGTATTCGTTATGCGTTGTGCGTTATACGTTTGCGTTATGCGTTATGCGTTATGCGTTATGCTTTATGCGTTATGCGTTATGCGTTATGCCTTATGCGTCATGAGTTATGCGTTATACGGTATGCGTTATGCGTTATGCTTTATGCGTTATGCATTATGCGTTATGCGTTATGGGTGATCCGTTATGGGTGATCCGTTATGCGTTAGGCGCTATGGGTTATGGGTTATGCGTTATGCGTTATGCGTTATGAGTTATGCGTTATGTGTTATGCGTTATGCGTTATGCGTTATGCTTTATGCGTTATGCAATATACGTTATGCGTTATGCGTTATGCGTGATGCGTTATGCTTTATGCGTTATGAGTTATACGTTATGCGTTATGCGTTATGCGTTATGCGTTATGCGTTATGCGTTATGCGTTATGCGTTATGCGTTATGAATTATGCGTTATGCGTTATGCGTTATGCGTTATGCGTTATGCGTTATGCGTTATGAGTTATGCGTTATGCAGTAGGCGTTATGCGTTATACGTGATCCGTTATGCGTTAGGCGATATGCGTTATGCGTTATGCGTTATGCGTTATGCATTATGCGTTATGCGTTATGCGATATGCGTTATGCGTTATGCGTTATGCGTTATGCGTTATGCGTTATGCGTTATGCGTTATGCGTTATGCGCTATGAGTTATGCGTTATACGGTATGCGTTGCGCATAATGCGTTATGCGTTATGCGTGATGCGGTATGCTTTATGCGTTATGCGTTATGCGTTATGCTTTATGCGTTATGCGTTATGCGTTATGCCTTATGCGTTATGAGTTATGCGTTATACGGTATGCGTTATGCGTTATGCGTTATGCGTTATGCGTTATGCGTTATGCGTTATGCGTTATGCGTTATGCGTTATGCGTTATGGGTTATGGGTTATGGGTTATGCGTTATGCGTTATGAGTTATGCGTTATGAGTTATGCGTTATGCGTTATGCGTTATGCGTTATGCGTTATGCTTTATGCGTTATGCAATATACGTTATGCGTTATGCGTTATGCGTGATGCGTTATGCTTTATGCGTTATGAGTTATACGTTATGCGTTATGCGTTATGCGTTATGCGTTATGCGTTATGCGTTATGCGTTATGAATTATGCGTTATGCATAATGCGTTATGCGTTGTTCGTTATGTGTTATGCGTTGTGCGTTATACGTTTGCGTTATGCGTTATGCGTTATGCTTTCTGCGTTGTGCGTTATGCATTGTGCGTTATGCCTTATACGTTATGCGTTATACTTTATGCGTTATGCCTTAT
Source organism: Lasioglossum morio (assembly GCA_916610235.2). NCBI lineage: Eukaryota > Metazoa > Arthropoda > Insecta > Hymenoptera > Halictidae > Lasioglossum > Lasioglossum morio. Next base: position 168,710 of record CAKAJA020000144.1, on the reverse strand, counting down.
ACGTTATGCGTTATGCTTTATGCGTTATGCGTTATGTATTTGCGTTATGCCTTATGCGTTATGCTTTATGCGTTATGCCTTATACGTTATGCGTTATGCGTTATGCGTTATGCGTTATGCGTTATGCGTTAGGCGTTATGCGATTTGCGGTATTCGTTATGCGTTGTGCGTTATACGTTTGCGTTATGCGTTATGCGTTATGCGTTATGCTTTATGCGTTATGCGTTATGCGTTATGCCTTATGCGTTATGAGTTATGCGTTATACGGTATGCGTTATGCGTTATGCTTTATGCGTTATGCATTATGCGTTATGCGTTATGGGTGATCCGTTATGGGTGATCCGTTATGCGTTAGGCGTTATGGGTTATGGGTTATGCGTTATGCGTTATGCGTTATGCGTTATGAGTTATGCGTTATGCGTTATGCGTTATGCGTTATGCGTTATGCGTTATGCGTTATGCTTTATGCGTTATGCAATATACGTTATGCGTTATGCGTTATGCGTGATGCGTTATGCTTTATGCGTTATGAGTTATACGTTATGCGTTATGCGTTATGCGTTATGCGTTATGCGTTATGCGTTATGCGTTATGCGTTATGCGTTATGCGTTATGAATTATGCGTTATGCATAATGCGTTATGCGTTGTTCGTTATGCGTTATGCGTTGTGCGTTATACGTTTGCGTTATGCGTTATGCGTTATGCTTTCTGCGTTGTGCGTTATGCATTGTGCGTCATGCCTTATACGTTATGCGTTATGCTTTATGCGTTATGCAATATACGTTATGCGTTATGCGTTATGCGTGATGCGTTATGCGTTATGCTTTATGCGTTATGAGTTATACGTTATGCGTTATGCGTTATGCGTTATGCGTTATGCGTTATGCGTTATGCGTTATGAATTATGCGTTATGCATAATGCGTTATGCGTTGTTCGTTATGCGTTATTCGTTCTGCGTTATGCGTTATGCATTATGCGTTATGTGTTATGGGTGATCCGTTATGCGTTAGACGTTATGCGTTTTGCGGTATTCGTTATGCGTTATGCGTTATGCGTTATGCGTTATGCGTTATGCGTTATGCGTTGTGCATTATGCGTTATGCGTTATGCGATATGCGTTATGCGTTATGCGTTATGCGTTATGCATTATGCGTTATGCGTTATGCGATATGCGTTGGGCGATATGCGTTATGCGTTATGCGTTATGCCATATGCGTTATGCGTTATGCGTTATGCGTTATGCGTTATGCGTTATGCGTTATGGGTTATGGGTTATGGGTTATGCGTTATGCGTTATGAGTTATGCGTTATGAGTTATGCGTTATGCGTTATGCGTTATGCGTTCTGCGTTATGCGTTATGCGTTGTGCATTATGCGTTATGCGTTATGCGATATGCGTTATGCGTTATGCGTTATGCGTTATGCATTATGCGTTATGCGTTATGCGATATGCGTTGGGCGATATGCGTTATGCGTTATGCGTTATGCCATATGCGTTATGCGTTATGCGTTATGCGTTATGCGTTATGCGTTATGCGTTATGCGTTATGCGTTATGCGTTATGCTTTATGCGTTATGCATTATACGTTATGCGTTATGCGTTATGCGTTATGCGTTATGCGTTATGCGTTATGCGTTATGCGTTATGCGTTATGCGTTATGCGTTATGCGTTATGGGTTATGGGTTATGGGTTATGCGTTATTCGTTATGCGTTATGCGTTATGCGTTGTGCATTTTACGTTTGCGTTATGCGTTATGCGTTAAACGTTATGCATTATGCATTATGCGTTATGCGTTATGCGTTATGCGTTATGCGTTATGCGTTATGCGTTATGCGTTATGCGTTATGCGTTATGCGTTATGCGTTATGCGTTATGCGTTATGCGTTATGCGTTATGCGTTGTGCATTATGCGTTATGCGTTATGCGATATGCGTTATGCGTTATGCGTTATGCGTTATGCATTATGCGTTATGCGTTATGCGATATGCGTTGGGCGATATGCGTTATGCGTTATGCGTTATGCGTTATGCATTATGCGTTATGCGTTATGCGATATGCGTTATGCGTTATGCGTAATGCGTTATGCGTTATGCGTTATGCGTTATGCGTTATGCGTTGGGCGATATGCGTTATGCGTTATACGTTATGCGTTATGCATTATGCGTTATGCGTTATGCGATATGCGTTATGCGTTATGCGTAATGCGTTATGCGTTATCCGTTATGCGTTATGCGTTATGCGTTATGCGTTATGCGTTATGCGTTATGAGTTATGCGTTATACGGTATGCGTTGCGCATAATGCGTTATGCGTTATGCGTGATGCGGTATGCTTTATGCGTTATGCGTTATGCGTTATGCGTTATGCGTTATGCGTTATGCGTTATGCGTTATGAGTTATGCGTTATGCAGTAGGCGTTATGCGTTATACGTGATCCGTTATGCGTTAGGCGATATGCGTTATGCGTTATGCGTTATGCGTTATGCATTATGCGTTATGCGTTATGCGATATGCGTTATGCGTTATGCGTTATGCGTTATGCGTTATGCGTTATGCGTTATGCGTTATGCGTTATGCGTTATGAGTTATGCGTTATACGGTATGCGTTGCGCATAATGCGTTATGCGTTATGCGTGATGCGGTATGCTTTATGCGTTATGCGTTATGCGTTATGCTTTATGCGTTATGCGTTATGCGTTATGCCTTATGCGTTATGAGTTATGCGTTATACGGTATGCGTTATGCGTTATGCGTTATGCGTTATGCGTTATGCGTTATGCGTTATGCGTTATGCGTTATGCGTTATGCGTTATGCGTTATGCGTTATGCGTTATGCGTTATGGGTTATGGGTTATGGGTTATGCGTTATGCGTTATGAGTTATGCGTTATGAGTTATGCGTTATGCGTTATGCGTTATGCGTTATGCGTTATGCGTTATGCTTTATGCGTTATGCAATATACGTTATGCGTTATGCGTTATGCGTGATGCGTTATGCTTTATGCGTTATGAGTTATACGTTATGCGTTATGCGTTATGCGTTATGCGTTATGCGTTATGCGTTATGCGTTATGCGTTATGAATTATGCGTTATGCATAATGCGTTATGCGTTGTTCGTTATGCGTTATGCGTTGTGCGTTATACGTTTGCGTTATGCGTTATGCGTTATGCTTTCTGCGTTGTGCGTTATGCATTGTGCGTTATGCCTTATACGTTATGCGTTATGCTTTATGCGTTATGCCTTATACGTTATGCGTTATGCTTTATGCGTTATGCGTTATGTATTTGCGTTATGCCTTATGCGTTATGCTTTATGCGTTATGCCTTATACGTTATGCGTTATGCGTTATGCGTTATGCGTTATGCGTTATGCGTTAGGCGTTATGCGATTTGCGGTATTCGTTATGCGTTGTGCGTTATACGTTTGCGTTATGCGTTATGCGTTATGCGTTATGCGTTATGCTTTATGCGTTATGCGTTATGCGTTATGCCTTATGCGTTATGAGTTATGCGTTATACGGTATGCGTTATGCGTTATGCTTTATGCGTTATGCATTATGCGTTATGCGTTATGGGTGATCCGTTATGGGTGATCCGTTATGCGTTAGGCGTTATGGGTTATGGGTTTTGCGTTATGCGTTATGCGTTATGAGTTATGCGTTATGCGTTATGCGTTATGCGTTATGCGTTATGCTTTATGCGTTATGCAATATACGTTATGCGTTATGCGTTATGCGTGATGCGTTATGCTTTATGCGTTATGAGTTATACGTTATGCGTTATGCGTTATGCGTTATGCGTTATGCGTTATGCGTTATGCGTTATGCGTTATGCGTTATGAATTATGCGTTATGCATAATGCGTTATGCGTTGTTCGTTATGCGTTATGCGTTGTGCGTTATACGTTTGCGTTATGCGTTATGCGTTATGCTTTCTGCGTTGTGCGTTATGCATTGTGCGTTATGCCTTATACGTTATGCGTTATGCTTTATGCGTTATGCAATATACGTTATGCGTTATGCCTTATGCGTTATGCTTTATGCGTTATGCCTTATACGTTATGCGTTATGCGTTATGCGTTATGCGTTATGCGTTATGCGTTAGGCGTTATGCGATTTGCGGTATTCGTTATGCGTTGTGCGTTATACGTTTGCGTTATGCGTTATGCGTTATGCGTTATGCGTTATGCTTTATGCGTTATGCGTTATGCGTTATGCCTTATGCGTTATGAGTTATGCGTTATACGGTATGCGTTATGCGTTATGCTTTATGCGTTATGCATTATGCGTTATGCGTTATGGGTGATCCGTTATGGGTGATCCGTTATGCGTTAGGCGTTATGGGTTATGGGTTATGCGTTATGCGTTATGCGTTATGAGTTATGCGTTATGCGTTATGCGTTATGCGTTATGCGTTATGCTTTATGCGTTATGCAATATACGTTATGCGTTATGCGTTATGCGTGATGCGTTATGCTTTATGCGTTATGAGTTATACGTTATGCGTTATGCGTTATGCGTTATGCGTTATGCGTTATGCGTTATGCGTTATGCGTTATGAATTATGCGTTATGCATAATGCGTTATGCGTTGTTCGTTATGCGTTATGCGTTGTGCGTTATACGTTTGCGTTATGCGTTATGCGTTATGCTTTCTGCGTTGTGCGTTATGCATTGTGCGTTATGCCTTATACGTTATGCGTTATGCTTTATGCGTTATGCAATATACGTTATGCGTTATGCGTTATGCGTGATGCGTTATGCTTTATGCGTTATGAGTTATACGTTATGCGTTATGCGTTATGCGTTATGCGTTATGCATTATGCGTTATGCGTTATGAATTATGCGTTATGCATAATGCGTTATGCGTTGTTCGTTATGCGTTATGCGTTCTGCGTTATGCGTTATGCATTATGCGTTATGTGTTATGGGTGATCCGTTATGCGTTAGACGTTATGCGTTTTGCGGTATTCGTTATGCGTTATGCGTTATGCGTTATGCGTTATGCGTTATGCGTTATGCGTTGTGCATTATGCGTTATGCGTTATGCGATATGCGTTATGCGTTATGCGTTATGCGTTATGCATTATGCGTTATGCGTTATGCGATATGCGTTGGGCGATATGCGTTATGCGTTATGCGTTATGCCATATGCGTTATGCGTTATGCGTTATGCGTTATGCGTTATGCGTTATGCGTTATGCGTTATGCGTTATGCGTTATGCGTTATGCTTTATGCGTTATGCATTATACGTTATGCGTTATGCGTTATGCGTTATGCGTTATGCGTTATGCGTTATGCGTTGTGCGTTATACGTTTGCGTTATGCGTTATGCGTTATGCTTTCTGCGTTGTGCGTTATGCATTGTGCGTTATGCCTTATACGTTGTGCGTTATGCTTTATGCGTTATGCAATATACGTTATGCGTTATGCGTTATGCGTGATGCGTTATGCTTTATGCGTTATGAGTTATACGTTATGCGTTATGCGTTATGCGTTATGCGTTATGCATTATGCGTTATGCGTTATGAATTATGCGTTATGCATAATGCGTTATGCGTTGTTCGTTATGCGTTATGCGTTCTGCGTTATGCGTTATGCATTATGCGTTATGTGTTATGGGTGATCCGTTATGCGTTAGACGTTATGCGTTTTGCGGTATTCGTTATGCGTTATGCGTTATGCGTTATGCGTTATGCGTTATGCGTTATGCGTTGTGCATTATGCGTTATGCGTTATGCGATATGCGTTATGCGTTATGCGTTATGCGTTATGCATTATGCGTTATGCGTTATGCGATATGCGTTGGGCGATATGCGTTATGCGTTATGCGTTATGCCATATGCGTTATGCGTTATGCGTTATGCGTTATGCGTTATGCGTTATGCGTTATGCGTTATGCGTTATGCGTTATGCTTTATGCGTTATGCATTATACGTTATGCGTTATGCGTTATGCGTTATGCGTTATGCGTTATGCGTTATGCGTTATGCGTTATGCGTTATGCGTTATGGGTTATGGGTTATGGGTTATGCGTTATGCGTTATGAGTTATGCGTTATGAGTTATGCGTTATGCGTTATGCGTGATGCGTTATGCTTTATGCGTTATGAGTTATACGTTATGCGTTATGCGTTATGCGTTATGCGTTATGCGTTATGCGTTATGCGTTATGCGTTATGCGTTATGAATTATGCGTTATGCATAATGCGTTATGCGTTGTTCGTTATGCGTTATGCGTTGTGCGTTATACGTTTGCGTTATGCGTTATGCGTTATGCTTTCTGCGTTGTGCGTTATGCATTGTGCGTTATGCCTTATACGTTATGCGTTATGCTTTATGCGTTATGCCTTATACGTTATGCGTTATGCTTTATGCGTTATGCGTTATGTATTTGCGTTATGCCTTATGCGTTATGCTTTATGCGTTATGCATTATACGTTATGCGTTATGCGTTATGCTTTATGCGTTATGCGTTATGCGTTATGCGTTATGCGTTATGCGTTATGCTATATGCGTTATGCGTTATGCGTTATGCGTTATGGGTGATCCGTTATGGGTGATCCGTTATGGGTTAGGCGTTATGGGTTATGGGTTATGCGTTATGCGTTATGCGTTATGCGTTATGCGTTATGCGTTATGCGTTATGCGTTATGCGTTATGCTTTATGCGTTATGCGGTATGCGTTATGCGTTATGCGTTATGCGTTATGAATTATGCGTTATGCATAATGCGTTATGCGTTGTTCGTTATGCGTTATGCGTTGTGCGTTATACGTTTGCGTTTTGCGGTATTCGTTATGCGTTGTGCCTTATGCGTTATGCGTTATGCGTTATACTTTATGCGTTATGCGTTATGAGTTACGCGTTATACGGTATGCGTTATGCGTTATGCGTTATGCGTTATGCGTTATGCGTTATGCTATATGCGTTATGCGTTATGCGTTATGCGTTATGGGTGATCCGTTATGGGTGATCCGTTATGGGTTAGGCGTTATGGGTTATGGGTTATGCGTTATGCGTTATGCGTTATGCGTTATGCGTTATGCGTTATGCGTTATGCGTTATGCGTTATGCTTTATGCGTTATGCGTTATGCGTTATGCGTTATGCGTTATGCATTATGCGTTATGCGTTATGCGATATGCGTTGGGCGATATGCGTTATGCGTTATGCGTTATGCCATATGCGTTATGCGTTATGCGTTATGCGTTATGCGTTATGCGTTATGCGTTATGCGTTATGCGTTATGCGTTATGCTTTATGCGTTATGCATTATACGTTATGCGTTATGCGTTATGCGTTATGCGTTATGCGTTATGCGTTATGCGTTATGCGTTATGCGTTATGCGTTATGCGTTATGCGTTATGGGTTATGGGTTATGGGTTATGCGTTATGCGTTATGAGTTATGCGTTATGAGTTATGCGTTATGCGTTATGCGTGATGCGTTATGCTTTATGCGTTATGAGTTATACGTTATGCGTTATGCGTTATGCTTTATGCGTTATGCGTTATGCGTTATGCCTTATGCGTTATGAGTTATGCGTTATACGGTATGCGTTATGCGTTATGCTTTATGCGTTATGCATTATGCGTTATGCGTTATGGGTGATCCGTTATGGGTGATCCGTTATGCGTTAGGCGTTATGGGTTATGGGTTATGCGTTATGCGTTATGCGTTATGAGTTATGCGTTATGCGTTATGCGTTATGCGTTATGCGTTAAGCTTTATGCGTTATGCAATATACGTTATGCGTTATGCGTTATGCGTGATGCGTTATGCTTTATGCGTTATGAGTTATCCGTTATGCGTTATGCGTTATGCGTTATGCGTTATGCGTTATGCGTTATGCGTTATGCGTTATGCGTTATGAATTATGCGTTATGCATAATGCGTTATGCGTTGTTCGTTATGCGTTATGCGTTGTGCGTTTACGTTTGCGTTATGCGTTATGCGTTATGCTTTCTACGTTGTGCGTTATGCATTGTGCGTTATGCCTTATACGTTATGCGTTATGCTTTATGCGTTATGCAATATACGTTATGCGTTATGCGTTATGCGTGATGAGTTATGCTTTATGCGTTATGAGTTATACGTTATGCGTTATGCGTTATGCGTTATGCGTTATGCGTTATGCGTTATGCGTTATGAATTATGCGTTATGCATAATGCGTTATGCGTTGTTCGTTATGCGTTATGCGTTCTGCGTTATGCGTTATGCATTATGCGTTATGTGTTATGGGTGATCCGTTATGCGTTAGACGTTATGCGTTTTGCGGTATTCGTTATGCGTTATGCGTTATGCGTTATGCGTTATGCGTTATGCGTTATGCGTTGTGCATTATGCGTTATGCGTTATGCGATATGCGTTATGCGTTATGCGTTATGCGTTATGCATTATGCGTTATGCGTTATGCGATATGCGTTGGGCGATATGCGTTATGCGTTATGCGTTATGCCATATGCGTTATGCGTTATGCGTTATGCGTTATGCGTTATGCGTTATGCGTTATGCGTTATGCGTTATGCGTTATGCGTTATGCTTTATGCGTTATGCATTATACGTTATGCGTTATGCGTTATGCTTTATGCGTTATGCGTTATGCGTTATGCGTTATGCGTTATGCGTTATGCGTTATGCGTTATGCGTTATGCTTTATGCGTTATGCGTTATGCGTTATGCGTTATGCGTTATGCATTATGCGTTATGCGTTATGCGATATGCGTTGGGCGATATGCGTTATGCGTTATGCGTTATGCCATATGCGTTATGCGTTATGCGTTATGCGTTATGCGTTATGCGTTATGCGTTATGCGTTATGCGTTATGCGTTATGCTTTATGCGTTATGCATTATACGTTATGCGTTATGCGTTATGCGTTATGCGTTATGCGTTATGCGTTATGCGTTATGCGTTATGCGTTATGCGTTATGCGTTATGCGTTATGCGTTATGGGTTATGGGTTATGGGTTATGCGTTATGCGTTATGAGTTATGCGTTATGAGTTATGCGTTATGCGTTATGCGTGATGCGTTATGCTTTATGCGTTATGAGTTATACGTTATGCGTTATGCGTTATGCGTTATGCGTTATGCGTTATGCGTTATGCGTTATGAATTATGCGTTATGCATAATGCGTTATGCGTTGTTCGTTATGCGTTATGCGTTGTGCGTTATACGTTTGCGTTATGCGTTATGCGTTATGCTTTCTGCGTTGTGCGTTATGCATTGTGCGTTATGCCTTATACGTTATGCGTTATGCTTTATGCGTTATGCCTTATACGTTATGCGTTATGCTTTATGCGTTATGCGTTATGTATTTGCGTTATGCCTTATGCGTTATGCTTTATGCGTTATGCCTTATACGTTATGCGTTATGCGTTATGCGTTATGCGTTATGCGTTATGCGTTAGGCGTTATGCGATTTGCGGTATTCGTTATGCGTTGTGCGTTATACGTTTGCGTTATGCGTTATGCGTTATGCGTTATGCTTTATGCGTTATGCGTTATGCGTTATGCCTTATGCGTTATGAGTTATGCGTTATACGGTATGCGTTATGCGTTATGCTTTATGCGTTATGCATTATGCGTTATGCGTTATGGGTGATCCGTTATGGGTGATCCGTTATGCGTTAGGCGTTATGGGTTATCGGTTATGCGTTATGCGTTATGCGTTATGAGTTATGCGTTATGCGTTATGCGTTATGCGTTATGAATTATGCGTTATGCATAATGCGTTATGCGTTGTTCGTTATGCGTTATGCGTTGTGCGTTTACGTTTGCGTTATGCGTTATGCGTTATGCTTTCTACGTTGTGCGTTATGCATTGTGCGTTATGCCTTATACGTTATGCGTTATGCTTTATGCGTTATGCAATATACGTTATGCGTTATGCGTTATGCGTGATGAGTTATGCTTTATGCGTTATGAGTTATACGTTATGCGTTATGCGTTATGCGTTATGCGTTATGCGTTATGCGTTATGAATTATGCGTTATGCATAATGCGTTATGCGTTGTTCGTTATGCGTTATGCGTTCTGCGTTATGCGTTATGCATTATGCGTTATGTGTTATGGGTGATCCGTTATGCGTTAGACGTTATGCGTTTTGCGGTATTCGTTATGCGTTATGCGTTATGCGTTATGCGTTATGCGTTATGCGTTATGCGTTATGCGTTGTGCATTATGCGTTATGCGTTATGCGATATGCGTTATGCGTTATGCGTTATGCGTTATGCATTATGCGTTATGCGTTATGCGATATGCGTTGGGCGATATGCGTTATGCGTTATGCGTTATGCCATATGCGTTATGCGTTATGCGTTATGCGTTATGCGTTATGCGTTATGCGTTATGCGTTATGCGTTATGCGTTATGCGTTATGCTTTATGCGTTATGCATTATACGTTATGCGTTATGCGTTATGCTTTATGCGTTATGCGTTATGCGTTATGCGTTATGCGTTATGCGTTATGCGTTATGCGTTATGCGTTATGCGTTATGCTATATGCGTTATGCGTTATGCGTTATGCGTTATGGGTGATCCGTTATGGGTGATCCGTTATGGGTTAGGCGTTATGGGTTATGGGTTATGCGTTATGCGTTATGCGTTATGCGTTATGCGTTATGCGTTATGCGTTATGCGTTATGCTTTATGCGTTATGCGTTATGCGTTATGCGTTATGCGTTATGCGTTATGCGTTATGAATTATGCGTTATGCATAATGCGTTATGCGTTGTTCGTTATGCGTTATGCGTTGTGCGTTATACGTTTGCGTTTTGCGGTATTCGTTATGCGTTGTGCCTTATGCGTTATGCGTTATGCGTTATACTTTATGCGTTATGCGTTATGAGTTACGCGTTATACGGTATGCGTTATGCGTTATGCGTTATGCGTTAGGCGTTATGCGTTTTGCGGTATTCGTTATGCGTTGTGCATTATGCGTTATGCGTTATGCGTTATGCGTTATGAGTTATGCGTTATACGGTATTCGTTGCGCATAATGCGTTATGCGTGATGCGGTATGCTTTATGCGTTATGCGTTATGCGTTTTGCGGTATTCGTTATGCGTTATGCGTTATGCGTTATGCGTTATGCGTTATGCTTTATGCGTTATGCATTATACGTTATGCGTTATGCGTTATGCTTTATGCGTTATGCGTTATGCGTTATGCGTTATGCGTTATGCGTTATGCGTTATGCTATATGCGTTATGCGTTATGAGTTACGCGTTATACGGTATGCGTTATGCGTTATGCGTTATGCGTTAGGCGTTATGCGTTTTGCGGTATTCGTTATGCGTTGTGCATTATGCGTTATGCGTTATGCGTTATGCGTTATGAGTTATGCGTTATACGGTATTCGTTGCGCATAATGCGTTATGCGTGATGCGGTATGCTTTATGCGTTATGCGTTATGCGTTATGCTTTATGCGTTATGCGTTATGCGTCATGAGTTATGCGTTATTCGTTATGCGTTATGCGTTATGCGTTATGCGTTGTGCATTTTACGTTTGCGTTATGCGTTATGCGTTAAACGTTATGCATTATGCATTATGCGTTATGCGTTATGCGTTATGCGTTATGCGTTATGCGTTATGCGTTATGCGTTATGCGTTATGCGTTATGCGTTATGCGTTGTGCATTATGCGTTATGCGTTAGGCGATATGCGTTATGCGTTATGCGTTATGCGTTATGCATTATGCGTTATGCGTTATGCGATATGCGTTGGGCGATATGCGTTATGCGTTATGCGTTATGCGTTATGCATTATGCGTTATGCGTTATGCGATATGCGTTATGCGTTATGCGTAATGCGTTTTGCGTTATGCGTTATGCGTTATGCGTTATGCGTTATGCGTTATGCGTTGGGCGATATGCGTTATGCGTTATACGTTATGCGTTATGCATTATGCGTTATGCGTTATGCGATATGCGTTATGCGTTATGCGTAATGCGTTATGCGTTATCCGTTATGCGTTATGCGTTATGCGTTATGCGTTATACGTTATGAGTTATGCGTTATACGGTATGCGTTGCGCATAATGCGTTATGCGTTATGCGTGATGCGGTATGCTTTATGCGTTATGCGTTATGCGTTATGCTTTATGCGTTATGCGTTATGCGTTATGCGTTATGCGTTATGCGTTATGCGTTATGAGTTATGCGTTATGCGTTATGCGTTATGCGTTATGCGTTATGCGTTATGCGTTATGCGTTATGCGTTATGCGTTATGCGTTATGCGTTATGCGTTATGCGTTATGCGTTATGCGTTATGCGTTATGCGTTATGCGTTATGCGTTATGCGTTATGCGTTATGCGTTATGCGTTATGCGTTATGCGTTATGCGTTATGCGTTATGCGTTATGCGTTATGCGTTATGCGTTATGCGTTATACGTTATGAGTTATGCGTTATGCAGTAGGCGTTATGCGTTATACGTGATCCGTTATGCGTTAGGCGATATGCGTTATGCGTTATGCGTTATGCATTATGCGTTATGCGTTATGCGTTATGCGTTATGCTTTATGCGTTATGCAATATACGTTATGCGTTATGCGTTATGCGTTATGCGTTATGCTTTATGCGTTATGCATTATACGTTATGCGTGATGCGTTATGCTTTATGCGTTATGAGTTATACGTTATGCGTTATGCGTTATGCGTTATGCGTTATGCGTTATGAATTATGCGTTATGCATAATGCGTTATGCGTTGTTCGTTATGCGTTATGCGTTGTGCGTTATACGTTTGCGTTTTGCGGTATTCGTTATGCGTTGTGCCTTATGCGTTATGCGTTATGCGTTATACTTTATGCGTTATGCGTTATGAGTTACGCGTTATACGGTATGCGTTATGCGTTATGCGTTATGCGTTATGCGTTAGGCGTTATGCGTTTTGCGGTATTCGTTATGCGTTGTGCATTATGCGTTATGCGTTATGCGATATGCGTTAAGCGTTATGCGTTATGCGTTATGCGTTATGCGTTATGCGTTATGAGTTATGCGTTATACGGTATTCGTTGCGCATAATGCGTTATGCGTGATGCGGTATGCTTTATGCGTTATGCGTGATGCGTTATGCTTTATGCGTTATGCGTTATGCGTCATGAGTTATGCGTTATTCGTTATGCGTTATGCGTTATGCGTTGTGCGTTATGCATTATGCGTTATGCGATATGCGTTGGGCGATATGCGTTATGCGTTATGCGTTATGCGTTATGCATTATGCGTTATGAGTTATGCGATATGCGTTATGCGTTATGCGGTATGCGTTATGCGTGATGCGGTATGCTTTATGCGTTATGCGTTATGCGTTATGCTTTATGCGTTATGCGTTATGCGTCATGAGTTATGCGTTATTCGTTATGCGTTATGCGTTATGCGTTGTGCATTTTACGTTTGCGTTATGCGTTATGCGTTAAACGTTATGCATTATGCATTATGCGTTATGCGTTATGCGTTATGCGTTATGCGTTATGCGTTATGCGTTATGCGTTGTGCATTATGCGTTATGCGTTATGCGGTATGCGTTATGCGTTATGCGTTATGCTTTATGCATTATGCGTTATGCGTTATGCGATATGCGTTAGGCGATATGCGTTATGCGTTATGCGTTATGCGTTATGCATTATGCGTTATGCGTTATGCGATATGCGTTATGCGTTATGCGTAATGCGTTATGCGTTATGCGTTATGCGTTATGCGTTATGCGTTGGGCGATATGCGTTATGCGTTATGCGTTATGCGTTATGCATTATGCGTTATGCGTTATGCGATATGCGTTATGCGTTATGCGTAATGCGTTATGCGTTATGCGTTATGCGTTATGCGTTATGCGTTATGCATTATGCGTTATGCGTTATGCGATATGCGTTATGCGTTATGCGTTATGCGTTATGCGTTATGCGTGATGCGGTATGCTTTATGCGTTATGCGTTATGCGTTATGCGTTATGCGTTATGCGTTATGCGTTATGCGTTATGCGTTATGCGTTATGCGTTATGCGTTATGCGTTATGCGTTATGCGTTATGCGTTATGCGTTATGAGTTATGCGTTATGCAGTAGGCGTTATGCGTTATACGTGACCCGTTATGCGTTAGGCGATATGCGTTATGCGTTATGCGTTATGCGTTATGCATTATGCGTTATGCGTTATGCGATATGCGTTATGCGTTATGCGTTATGCGTTATGCGTTATGCGTTATGCGTTATGCGTTATGCGTTTTGCGGTATTCGTTATGCGTTGTGCATTATGCGTTATGCGTTATGCGATATGCGTTAAGCGTTATGCGTTATGCGTTATGCGTTATGCGTTATGCGTTATGAGTTATGCGTTATACGGTATTCGTTGCGCATAATGCGTTATGCGTGATGCGGTATGCTTTATGCGTTATGCGTGATGCGTTATGCTTTATGCGTTATGCGTTATGCGTCATGAGTTATGCGTTATTCGTTATGCGTTATGCGTTATGCGTTGTGCATTTTACGTTTGCGTTATGCGTTATGCGTTAAACGTTATGCATTATGCATTATGCGTTATGCGTTAAGCGTTATGCGTTATGCGTTATGCGTTTTGCGTTATGCGTTATGCGTTATGCGTTGTGCATTATGCGTTATGCGTTATGCGGTATGCGTTATGCGTTATGCGTTATGCGTTATGCATTATGCGTTATGCGATATGCGTTGGGCGATATGCGTTATGCGTTATGCGTTATGCGTTATGCATTATGCGTTATGAGTTATGCGATATGCGTTATGCGTTATGCGGTATGCGTTATGCGTGATGCGGTATGCTTTATGCGTTATGCGTTATGCGTTATGCTTTATGCGTTATGCGTTATGCGTCATGAGTTATGCGTTATTCGTTATGCGTTATGCGTTATGCGTTGTGCATTTTACGTTTGCGTTATGCGTTATGCGTTAAACGTTATGCATTATGCATTATGCGTTATGCGTTATGCGTTATGCGTTATGCGTTATGCGTTATGCGTTATGCGTTGTGCATTATGCGTTATGCGTTATGCGGTATGCGTTATGCGTTATGCGTTATGCTTTATGCATTATGCGTTATGCGTTATGCGATATGCGTTAGGCGATATGCGTTATGCGTTATGCGTAATGCGTTATGCGTTATGCGTTATGCGTTATGCGTTATGCGTTGGGCGATATGCGTTATGCGTTATGCGTTATGCATTATGCGTTATGCGTTATGCGATATGCGTTATGCGTTATGCGTAATGCGTTATGCGTTATGCGTTATGCGTTATGCGTTATGCGTTATGCATTATGCGTTATGCGTTATGCGATATGCGTTATGCGTTATGCGTTATGCGTTATGCGTTATGCGTGATGCGGTATGCTTTATGCGTTATGCGTTATGCGTTATGCGTTATGCGTTATGCGTTATGCGTTATGCGTTATGCGTTATGCGTTATGCGTTATGCGTTATGCGTTATGCGTTATGCGTTATGCGTTATGCGTTATGAGTTATGCGTTATGCAGTAGGCGTTATGCGTTATACGTGATCCGTTATGCGTTAGGCGATATGCGTTATGCGTTATGCGTTATGCGTTATGCATTATGCGTTATGCGTTATGCGATATGCGTTATGCGTTATGCGTTATGCGTTATGCGTTATGCGTTATGCGTTATGCGTTATGCGTTATGCGTTATGCGTTATGAGTTATGCGTTATACGGTATTCGTTGCGCATAATGCGTTATGCGTGATGCGGTATGCTTTATGCGTTATGCGTTATGCGTTATGCTTTATGCGTTATGCGTTATGCGTCATGAGTTTTGCGTTATTCGTTATGCGTTATGCGTTATGCGTTGTGCATTTTACGTTGTGCCTTATGCGTTATGTGTTATGCGTTATACTTTATGCGTTATGCGTTATGAGTTACGCGTTATACGGTATGCGTTATGCGTTATGCGTTATGCGTTATGCGTTATGCGTTAGGCGTTATGCGTTTTGCGTTGTGCATTATGCGTTATGCGTTATGCGATATGCGTTAAGCGTTATGCGTTATGCGTTATGCGTTATGCGTTATGCGTTATGCGTTATGCGTTATGCGTTATGCGTTATGAGTTATGCGTTATACGGTATTCGTTGCGCATAATGCGTTATGCGTGATGCGGTATGCTTTATGCGTTATGCGTTATGCGTTATGCTTTATGCGTTATGCGTTATGCGTCATGAGTTATGCGTTATTCGTTATGCGTTATGCGTTATGCGTTGTGCGTTATGCGTTATGCGGTATGCGTTATGCGTTATGCGTTATGCGTTATGCATTATGCGTTATGCGTTATGCGATATGCGTTGGGCGATATGCGTTATGCGTTATGCGTTATGCGTTATGCATTATGCGTTATGCGTTATGCGTTATGCGTTATGCATTATGCGTAATGCGTTATGCGTTATGCGTTATGCGTTATGCGTTATGCGTTGGGCGATATGCGTTATGCGTTATGCGTTATGCGTTATGCATTATGCGTTATGCGTTATGCGATATGCGTTATGCGTTATGCGTAATGCGTTATGCGTTATGCGTTATGCGTTATGCGTTATGCGTTATGCATTATGCGTTATGCGTTATGCGATATGCGTTGGGCGATATGCGTTATGCGTTGGGCGATATGCGTTATGCGTTATGCGTTATGCGTTATGCATTATGCGTTATGCGTTATGCGATATGCGTTATGCGTTATGCGTAATGCCTTATGCGTTATGCGTTATGCGTTATGCGTTATGCGTTATGCGTTATGCGTTATGCGTTATGAGTTATGCGTTATACGGTATGCGTTGCGCATAATGCGTTATGCGTTATGCGTGATGCGGTATGCTTTATGCGTTATGCGTTATGCGTTATGCTTTATGCGTTATGCGTTATGCGTTATGAGTTATGCTTTATCCGTTATGCGTTATGCGTTGTGCGTTTTACGTTTGTGTTATGCGTTATGCGTTATGCGTTATGCCTTATACGTTATGCGTTATGCATTATGCGTTATGCGTTATGCGATATGCGTTATGCGTTATGCGTTATGCGTTATGCGTTATGCGTTATGCGTTATGCGTTATGCGTTATGCGTTATGAGTTACGCGTTATACGGTATGCGTTATGCGTTATGCGTTATGCGTTATGCGTTAGGCGTTATGCGTTTTGCGGTATTCGTTATGCGTTGTGCATTATGCGTTATGCGTTATGCGATATGCGTTAAGCGTTATGCGTTATGCGTTATGCGTTATGCGTTATGCGTTATGAGTTATGCGTTATACGGTATTCGTTGCGCATAATGCGTTATGCGTGATGCGGTATGCTTTATGCGTTATGCGTGATGCGTTATGCGTTATGCGTTATGCGTTATGCGTTAGGCGTTATGCGTTTTGCGGTATTCGTTATGCGTTGTGCATTATGCGTTATGCGTTATGCGATATGCGTTAAGCGTTATGCGTTATGCGTTATGCGTTATGCGTTATGCGTTATGAGTTATGCGTTATACGGTATTCGTTGCGCATAATGCGTTATGCGTGATGCGGTATGCTTTATGCGTTATGCGTGATGCGTTATGCTTTATGCGTTATGCGTTATGCGTCATGAGTTATGCGTTATTCGTTATGCGTTATGCGTTATGCGTTGTGCATTTTACGTTTGCGTTATGCGTTATGCGTTAAACGTTATGCATTATGCATTATGCGTTATGCGTTAAGCGTTATGCGTTATGCGTTATGCGTTTTGCGTTATGCGTTATGCGTTATGCGTTGTGCATTATGCGTTATGCGTTATGCGGTATGCGTTATGCGTTATGCGTTATGCGTTATGCGATATGCGTTGGGCGATATGCGTTATGCGTTATGCGTTATGCGTTATGCATTATGCGTTATGAGTTATGCGATATGCGTTATGCGTTATGCGGTATGCGTTATGCGTGATGCGGTATGCTTTATGCGTTATGCGTTATGCGTTATGCTTTATGCGTTATGCGTTATGCGTCATGAGTTATGCGTTATTCGTTATGCGTTATGCGTTATGCGTTGTGCATTTTACGTTTGCGTTATGCGTTATGCGTTAAACGTTATGCATTATGCATTATGCGTTATGCGTTATGCGTTATGCGTTATGCGTTATGCGTTATGCGTTATGCGTTGTGCATTATGCGTTATGCGTTATGCGGTATGCGTTATGCGTTATGCGTTATGCTTTATGCATTATGCGTTATGCGTTATGCGATATGCGTTAGGCGATATGCGTTATGCGTTATGCGTTATGCGTTATGCATTATGCGTTATGCGATATGCGTTATGCGTTATGCGTAATGCGTTATGCGTTATGCGTTATGCGTTATGCGTTATGCGTTGGGCGATATGCGTTATGCGTTATGCGTTATGCGTTATGCATTATGCGTTATGCGTTATGCGATATGCGTTATGCGTTATGCGTAATGCGTTATGCGTTATGCGTTATGCGTTATGCGTTATGCGTTATGCATTATGCGTTATGCGTTATGCGATATGCGTTATGCGTTATGCGTTATGCGTTATGCGTTATGCGTGATGCGGTATGCTTTATGCGTTATGCGTTATGCGTTATGCGTTATGCGTTATGCGTTATGCGTTATGCGTTATGCGTTATGCGTTATGCGTTATGCGTTATGCGTTATGCGTTATGCGTTATGCGTTATGAGTTATGCGTTATGCAGTAGGCGTTATGCGTTATACGTGACCCGTTATGCGTTAGGCGATATGCGTTATGCGTTATGCGTTATGCGTTATGCATTATGCGTTATGCGTTATGCGATATGCGTTATGCGTTATGCGTTATGCGTTATGCGTTATGCGTTATGCGTTATGCGTTATGCGTTATGCGTTATGAGTTATGCGTTATACGGTATTCGTTGCGCATAATGCGTTATGCGTGATGCGGTATGCTTTATGCGTTATGCGTTATGCGTTATGCTTTATGCGTTATGCGTTATGCGTCATGAGTTTTGCGTTATTCGTTATGCGTTATGCGTTATGCGTTGTGCATTTTACGTTGTGCCTTATGCGTTATGTGTTATGCGTTATACTTTATGCGTTATGCGTTATGAGTTACGCGTTATACGGTATGCGTTATGCGTTATGCGTTATGCGTTATGCGTTAGGCGTTATGCGTTTTGCGTTGTGCATTATGCGTTATGCGTTATGCGATATGCGTTAAGCGTTATGCGTTATGCGTTATGCGTTATGCGTTATGCGTTATGCGTTATGCGTTATGCGTTATGCGTTATGAGTTATGCGTTATACGGTATTCGTTGCGCATAATGCGTTATGCGTGATGCGGTGTGCTTTATGCGTTATGCGTTATGCGTTATGCTTTATGCGTTATGCGTTATGCGTCATGAGTTATGCGTTATTCGTTATGCGTTATGCGTTATGCGTTGTGCGTTATGCGTTATGCGGTATGCGTTATGCGTTATGCGTTATGCGTTATGCATTATGCGTTATGCGTTATGCGATATGCGTTGGGCGATATGCGTTATGCGTTATGCGTTATGCGTTATGCATTATGCGTTATGCGTTATGCGATATGCGTTATGCATTATGCGTAATGCGTTATGCGTTATGCGTTATGCGTTATGCGTTATGCGTTGGGCGATATGCGTTATGCGTTATGCGTTATGCGTTATGCATTATGCGTTATGCGTTATGCGATATGCGTTATGCGTTATGCGTTATGCGTTATGCGTTATGCGTTATGCGTTATGCGTTATGCGTTATGCATTATGCGTTATGCGTTATGCGATATGCGTTGGGCGATATGCGTTATGCGTTGGGCGATATGCGTTATGCGTTATGCGTTATGCGTTATGCATTATGCGTTATGCGTTATGCGATATGCGTTATGCGTTATGCGTAATGCGTTATGCGTTATGCGTTATGCGTTATGCGTTATGCGTTATGCGTTATGCGTTATGCGTTATGCGTTATGAGTTATGCGTTATACGGTATGCGTTGCGCATAATGCGTTATGCGTTATGCGTGATGCGGTATGCTTTATGCGTTATGCGTTATGCGTTATGCTTTATGCGTTATGCGTTATGCGTTATGAGTTATGCTTTATCCGTTATGCGTTATGCGTTGTGCGTTTTACGTTTGTGTTATGCGTTATGCGTTATGCGTTATGCCTTATACGTTATGCGTTATGCATTATGCGTTATGCGTTATGCGATATGCGTTATGCGTTATGCGTTATGCGTTATGCGTTATGCGTTATGCGTTATGCGTTATGCGTTATGAGTTATGCGTTATACGGTATGCGTTGCGCATAATGCGTTATGCGTTATGCGTGATGCGGTATGCTTTATGCGTTATGCGTTATGCGTTATGCTTTATGCGTTATGCGTTATGCGTTATGCGTTATGCGTTATGCGTTATGCGTTATGCGTTATGAATTATGCGTTATGCATAATGCGTTATGCGTTGTTCGTTATGCGTTATGCGTTGTGCGTTATACGTTTGCGTTTTGCGGTATTCGTTATGCGTTGTGCCTTATGCGTTATGCGTTATGCGTTATACTTTATGCGTTATGCGTTATGAGTTACGCGTTATACGGTATGCGTTATGCGTTATGCGTTATGCGTTATGCGTTAGGCGTTATGCGTTTTGCGGTATTCGTTATGCGTTGTGCATTATGCGTTATGCGTTATGCGATATGCGTTAAGCGTTATGCGTTATGCGTTATGCGTTATGCGTTATACGTTATGCGTTATGCGTTATGAGTTATGCGTTATACGGTATTCGTTGCGCATAATGCGTTATGCGTGATGCGGTATGCTTTATGCGTTATGCGTTATGCGTTATGCTTTATGCGTTATGCGTTATGCGTCATGAGTTATGCGTTATTCGTTATGCGTTATGCGTTATGCGTTGTGCATTTTACGTTTGCGTTATGCGTTATGCGTTAAACGTTATGCATTATGCATTATGCGTTATGCGTTATGCGTTATACGTGACCCGTTATGCGTTAGGCGATATGCGTTATGCGTTATGCGTTATGCGTTATGCATTATGCTTTATGCGTTATGCAATATACGTTATGCGTTATGCGTTATGCGTGATGCGTTATGCTTTATGCGTTATGAGTTATACGTTATGCGTTATGCGTTATGCGTTATGCGTTATGCGTTATGCGTTATGCGTTATGAATTATGCGTTATGCATAATGCGTTATGCGTTGTTCGTTATGCGTTATGCGTTGTGCGTTATACGTTTGCGTTATACGTTATGCGTTATGCGTTATGCTTTATGCGTTATGCATTATGCGTCATGAGTTATGCGTTATTCGTTATGCGTTATGCGTTATGCGTTATGCGTTATGCGTTAGGCGTTATGCGTTTTGCGGTATTCGTTATGCGTTGTGCATTATGCGTTATGCGTTATGCGATATGCGTTAAGCGTTATGCGTTATGCGTTATGCGTTATGCGTTATGCGTTATGCGTTATGAGTTATGCGTTATACGGTATTCGTTGCGCATAATGCGTTATGCGTGATGCGGTATGCTTTATGCGTTATGCGTTATGCGTTATGCTTTATGTGTTATGCATTATGCGTCATGAGTTATGCGTTATTCGTTATGCGTTATGCGTTATGCGTTGTGCATTTTACGTTTGCGTTATGCGTTATGCGTTAAACGTTATGCATTATGCATTATGCGTTATGCGTTATGCGTTATGCGTTATGCGTTATGCGTTATGCGTTATGCGATATGCGTTGCGCATAATGCGTTATGCGTTATGCGTGATGCGGTATGCTTTATGCGTTATGCGTTATGCGTTATGCTTTATGCGTTATGCGTTATGCGTTATGCCTTATGCGTTATGCGTTATGCGTTATGCGTTATGCGTTATGCGTTATGCGTTATGCGTTATGCGTTATGGGTTATGGGTTATGGGTTATGCGTTATGCGTTATGAGTTATGCGTTATGCGTTATGAGTTATGCGTTATACGGTATGCGTTGCGCATAATGCGTTATGCGTTATGCGTGATGCGGTATGCTTTATGCGTTATGCGTTATGCGTTATGCTTTATGCGTTATGCGTTATGCGTTATGCCTTATGCGTTATGCGTTATGCGTTATGCGTTATGCGTTATGCGTTATGCGTTATGCGTTATGCGTTATGCGTTATGCGTTATGCGTTATGGGTTATGGGTTATGGGTTATGCGTTATGCGTTATGAGTTATGCGTTATGAGTTATGCGTTATGCGTTATGCGTTATGCTTTATGCGTTATGCAATATACGTTATGCGTTATGCGTGATGCGGTATGCTTTATGCGTTATGCGTTATGCGTTATGCTTTATGCGTTATGCGTTATGCGTTATGAGTTATGCTCTATCCGTTATGCGTTATGCGTTGTGCGTTTTACGTTTGTGTTATGCGTTATGCGTTATGCGTTATGCCTTATACGTTATGCGTTATGCATTATGCGTTATGCGTTATGCGATATGCGTTATGCGTTATGCGTTATGCGTTATGCGTTATGCGTTATGCGTTATGCGTTATGCGTTATGAGTTATGCGTTATACGGTATGCGTTGCGCATAATGCGTTATGCGTTATGCGTGATGCGGTATGCTTTATGCGTTATGCGTTATGCTTTATGCGTTATGCGTTATGCGTTATGCCTTATGCGTTATGCGTTATGCGTTATGCGTTATGCGTTATGCGTTATGCGTTATGCGTTATGCGTTATGCGTTATGGGTTATGGGTTATGGGTTATGCGTTATGCGTTATGAGTTATGCGTTATGAGTTATGCGTTATGCGTTATGCGTTATGCGTTATGCGTTATGCGTTATGCGTTATGCTTTATGCGTTATGCAATATACGTTATGCGTTATGCGTTATGCGTGATGCGTTATGCTTTATGCGTTATGAGTTATACGTTATGCGTTATGCGTTATGCGTTATGCGTTATGCGTTATGCGTTATGCGTTATGAATTATGCGTTATGCATAATGCGTTATGCGTTGTTCGTTATGCGTTATGCGTTGTGCGTTATACGTTTGCGTTATGCGTTATGCGTTATGCTTTCTGCGTTGTGCGTTATGCATTGTGCGTTATGCCTTATACGTTTTGCGTTATGCTTTATGCGTTATGCCTTATACGTTATGCGTTATGCTTTATGCGTTATGCGTTATGCGTTATGAGTTATACGTTATGCGTTATGCGTTATGCGTTATGCGTTATGCGTTATGCGTTATGCGTTATGCGTTATGAATTATGCGTTATGCATAATGCGTTATGCGTTGTTCGTTATGCGTTATGCGTTGTGCGTTATACGTTTGCGTTTTGCGGTATTCGTTATGCCTTGTGCCTTATGCGTTATGCGTTATGCGTTATGCGTTATACTTTATGCGTTATGCGTTATGAGTTACGCGTTATACGGTATGCGTTATGCGTTTTGCGTTATGCGTTATGCGTTATGCGTTATGCGTTTTGCGGTATTCGTTATGCGTTGTGCATTATGCGTTATGCGTTATGCGATATGCGTTAAGCGTTATGCGTTATGCGTTATGCGTTATGCGTTATGCGTTATGCGTTATGAGTTATGCGTTATACGGTATTCGTTGCGCATAATGCGTTCTGCGTGATGCGGTATGCTTTATGCGTTATGCGTTATGCGTTATGCTATATGCGTTATGCGTTATGCGTCATGAGTTATGCGTTATTCGTTATGCGTTATGCGTTATGCGTTGTGCATTTTACGTTTGCGTTATGCGTTATGCGTTAAACGTTATGCATTATGCATTATGCGTTATGCGTTATGCGTTATGCGTTATGCGTTATGCGTTATGCGTTATGCGTTATGCGTTATGCGTTATGCGTTATGCGTTATGCGTTATGCGTTATGCGTTATGCGTTGTGCATTATGCGTTATGCGTTATGCGGTATGCGTTATGCGTTATGCGTTATGCTTTATGCGTTATGCGTTATGCGTTATGAGTTATGCGTTATGCTTTATGCGTTATGCGTTATGCGTTATGAGTTATGCTTTATCCGTTATGCGTTATGCGTTGTGCGTTTTACGTTTGTGTTATGCGTTATGCGTTATGCGTTATGCCTTATACGTTATGCGTTATGACTTATGCGTTATACGGTATGCGTTATGCGTTATGCGTTATGCGTTATGCGTTATGCGTTATGCATTATGCGTTATGCGTTATGCGATATGCGTTATGCGTAATGCGTTATGCGTTATGCGTTATGCGTTATGCGTTGGGCGATATGCGTTATGCGTTATGCGTTATGCGTTATGCATTATGCGTTATGCGTTATGCGATATGCGTTATGCATTATGCGTAATGCGTTATGCGTTATGCGTTATGCGTTATGCGTTATGCGTTGGGCGATATGCGTTATGCGTTATGCGTTATGCGTTATGCATTATGCGTTATGCGTTATGCGATATGCGTTATGCGTAATGCGTTATGCGTTATGCGTTATGCGTTATGCGTTATGCGTTATGCGTTATGCGTTATGCGTTATGCGTTATGAGTTATGCGTTATACGGTATGCGTTGCGCATAATGCGTTATGCGTTATGCGTGATGCGGTATGCTTTATGCGTTATGCGTTATGCGTTATGCTTTATGCGTTATGCGTTATGCGTTATGCGTTATGAGTTATGCGTTATGCTTTATGCGTTATGCGTTATGCGTTATGAGTTATGCTTTATCCGTTATGCGTTATGCGTTGTGCGTTTTACGTTTGTGTTATGCGTTATGCGTTATGCGTTATGCCTTATACGTTATGCGTTATGACTTATGCGTTATACGGTATGCGTTATGCGTTATGCGTTATGCGTTATGCGTTATGCGTTATGCGTTATGCGTTATGCGTTATGCGTTATGAGTTATGCGTTATACGGTATGCGTTGCGCATAATGCGTTATGCGTTATGCGTGATGCGGTATGCTTTATGCGTTATGCGTTATGCGTTATGCTTTATGCGTTATGCGTTATGCGTTATGCCTTATGCGTTATGCGTTATGCGTTATGTGTTATGCGTTATGCGTTATGCGTTATGCGTTATGCGTTATGCGTTATGCGTTATGGGTTATGGGTTATGGGTTATGCGTTATGCGTTATGAGTTATGCGTTATGAGTTATGCGTTATGCGTTATGCATTATGCGTTATGCGTTATGCGTTATGCGTTATGCGTTATGCGTTATGCGTTGTGCATTATGCGTTATGCGTTATGCGGTATGCGTTATGCGTTATGCGTTATGCGTTATGCTTTATGCGTTATGCATTATGCGTCATGAGTTATGCGTTATTCGTTATGCGTTATGCGTTATGCGTTGTGCATTTTACGTTTGCGTTATGCGTTATGCGTTAAACGTTATGCATTATGCATTATGCGTTATGCGTTATGCGTTATGCGTTATGCGTTATGCGTTATGCGTTATGCGTTATGCGTTATGCGTTATGCGTTATGCGTTGTGCATTATGCGTTATGCGTTATGCGGTATGCGTTATGCGTTATGCGTTATGCGTTATGCATTATGCGTTATGCGTTATGCGATATGCGTTGGGCGATATGCGTTATGCGTTATGCGTTATGCGTTATGCATTATGCGTTATGAGTTATGCTTTATCCGTTATGCGTTATGCGTTGTGCGTTTTACGTTTGTGTTATGCGTTATGCGTTATGCGTTATGCCTTATACGTTATGCGTTATGACTTATGCGTTATACGGTATGCGTTATGCGTTATGCGTTATGCGTTATGCGTTATGCGTTATGCGTTATGCGTTATGCGTTATGCGTTATGAGTTATGCGTTATACGGTATGCGTTGCGCATAATGCGTTATGCGTTATGCGTGATGCGGTATGCTTTATGCGTTATGCGTTATGCGTTATGCTTTATGCGTTATGCGTTATGCGTTATGCCTTATGCGTTATGCGTTATGCGTTATGTGTTATGCGTTATGCGTTATGCGTTATGCGTTATGCGTTATGCGTTATGCGTTATGGGTTATGGGTTATGGGTTATGCGTTATGCGTTATGAGTTATGCGTTATGAGTTATGCGTTATGCGTTATGCATTATGCGTTATGCGTTATGCGTTATGCGTTATGCGTTATGCGTTATGCGTTGTGCATTATGCGTTATGCGTTATGCGGTATGCGTTATGCGTTATGCGTTATGCGTTATGCTTTATGCGTTATGCATTATGCGTCATGAGTTATGCGTTATTCGTTATGCGTTATGCGTTATGCGTTGTGCATTTTACGTTTGCGTTATGCGTTATGCGTTAAACGTTATGCATTATGCATTATGCGTTATGCGTTATGCGTTATGCGTTATGCGTTATGCGTTATGCGTTATGCGTTATGCGTTATGCGTTATGCGTTGTGCATTATGCGTTATGCGTTATGCGGTATGCGTTATGCGTTATGCGTTATGCGTTATGCATTATGCGTTATGCGTTATGCGATATGCGTTGGGCGATATGCGTTATGCGTTATGCGTTATGCGTTATGCATTATGCGTTATGCGTTATGCGTTATGCGATATGCGTTATGCATTATGCGTAATGCGTTATGCGTTATGCGTTATGCGTTATGCGTTATGCGTTATGCGTTATGCGTTGGGCGATATGCGTTATGCGTTATGCGTTATGCGTTATGCATTATGCGTTATGCGTTATGCGATATGCGTTATGCGTTATGCGTAATGCGTTATGCGTTATGGGTTATGGGTTATGGGTTATGCGTTATGCGTTATGAGTTATGCGTTATGAGTTATGCGTTATGCGTTATGCGTTATGCGTTATGCGTTATGCTTTATGCGTTATGCAATATACGTTATGCGTTATGCGTTATGCGTGATGCGTTATGCTTTATGCGTTATGAGTTATACGTTATGCGTTATGCGTTATGCGTTATGCGTTATGCGTTATGAATTATGCGTTATGCATAATGCGTTCTGCGTTGTTCGTTATGCGTTATGCGTTGTGCGTTATACGTTTGCGTTATGCGTTATGCGTTATGCTTTCTGCGTTGTGCGTTATGCATTGTGCGTTATGCCTTATACGTTTTGCGTTATGCTTTATGCGTTATGCCTTATACGTTATGCGTTATGCTTTATGCGTTATGCGTTATGCGTTATGAGTTATACGTTATGCGTTATGCGTTATGCGTTATGCGTTATGCGTTATGCGTTATGCGTTATGAATTATGCGTTATGCATAATGCGTTATGCGTTGTTCGTTATGCGTTATGCGTTGTGCGTTATACGTTTGCGTTTTGCGGTATTCGTTATGCGTTGTGCCTTATGCGTTATGCGTTATGCGTTATACTTTATGCGTTATGCGTTATGAGTTACGCGTTATGCATTATGCGTTATGCGTTATGCGATATGCGTTGGGCGATATGCGTTATGCGTTATGCGTTATGCGTTATGCATTATGCGTTATGCGTTATGCGATATGCGTTATGCATTATGCGTAATGCGTTATGCGTTATGCGTTATGCGTTATGCGTTATGCGTTGGGCGATATGCGTTATGCGTTATGCGTTATGCGTTATGCATTATGCGTTATGCGTTATGCGATATGCGTTATGCGTTATGCGTAATGCGTTATGCGTTATGCGTTATGCGTTATGCGTTAGGCGTTATGCGTTATGCGTTATGCGTTATGCGTTATGCGTTATGAGTTATGCGTTATACGGTATGCGTTGCGCATAATGCGTTATGCGTTATGCGTGATGCGGTATGCTTTATGCGTTATGCGTTATGCGTTATGCTTTATGCGTTATGCGTTATGCGTTATGAGTTATGCTTTATCCGTTATGCGTTATAAGTTGTGCGTTTTACGTTTGTGTTATGCGTTATGCGTTATGCGTTATGCCTTATACGTTATGCGTTATGACTTATGCGTTATACGGTATGCGTTATGCGTTATGCGTTATGCGTTATGCGTTATGCGTTATGCGTTATGCGTTATGCGTTATGCGTTATGCGTTATGCGTTATGCGTTATGAGTTATGCGTTATACGGTATGCGTTGCGCATAATGCGTTATGCGTTATGCGTGATGCGGTATGCTTTATGCGTTATGCGTTATGCGTTATGCTTTATGGGTTATGCGTTATGCGTTATGCCTTATGCGTTATGCGTTATGCGTTATGCGTTATGCGTTATGCGTTATGCGTTATGGGTTATGGGTTATGGTTTATGCGTTATGCGTTATGAGTTATGCGTTATGAGTTATGCGTTATGCGTTATGCGTTATGCGTTATGCGTTATGCGTTATGCGTTATGCGTTATGAGTTATGCGTTATGCAGTAGGCGTTATGCGTTATACGTGACCCGTTATGCGTTAGGCGATATGCGTTATGCGTTATGCGTTATGCGTTATGCATTATGCGTTATGCGTTATGCGATATGCGTTATGCGTTATGCGTTATGCGTTATGCGTTATGCGTTATGCGTTATGCGTTATGCGTTATGCGTTATGCGTTATGCGTTATGCGTTATGAGTTATGCGTTATACGGTATGCGTTGCGCATAATGCGTTATGCGTTATGCGTGATGCGGTATGCTTTATGCGTTATGCGTTATGCTTTCTGCGTTATGCGTTATGCGTTATGCCTTATGCGTTATGCGTTATGCGTTATGCGTTATGCGTTATGCGTTATGCGTTATGCGTTATGCGTTATGGGTTATGGGTTATGGGTTATGCGTTATGCGTTATGAGTTATGCGTTATGAGTTATGCGTTATGCGTTATGCGTTATGCGTTATGCGTTATGCGTTATGCGTTATGCGTTATGCTTTATGCGTTATGCAATATACGTTATGCGTTAAGCGTTATGCGTGATGCGTTATGCTTTATGCGTTATGAGTTATACGTTATGCGTTATGCGTTATGCGTTATGCGTTATGCGTTATGAATTATGCGTTATGCATAATGCGTTATGCGTTGTTCGTTATGCGTTATGCGTTGTGCGTTATACGTTTGCGTTATGCGTTATGCGTTATGCTTTCTGCGTTGTGCGTTATGCATTGTGCGTTATGCCTTATACGTTTTGCGTTATGCTTTATGCGTTATGCCTTATACGTTATGCGTTATGCTTTATGCGTTATGCGTTATGCGTTATGCGTTATGAGTTATACGTTATGCGTTATGCGTTATGCGTTATGCGTTATGCGTTATGCGTTATGAATTATGCGTTATGCATAATGCGTTATGCGTTGTTCGTTATGCGTTATGCGTTGTGCGTTATACGTTTGCGTTTTGCGGTATTCGTTATGCGTTGTGCCTTATGCGTTATGCGTTATGCGTTATACTTTATGCGTTATGCGTTATGAGTTACGCGTTATACGGTATGCGTTATGCGTTATGCGTTATGCGTTATGCGTTGGGCGTTATGCGTTTTGCGGTATTCGTTAAGCGTTGTGCATTATGCGTTATGCGTTATGCGATATGCGTTAAGCGTTATGCGTTATGCGTTATGCGTTATGCGTTATGCGTTATGCGTTATGAGTTATGCGTTATACGGTATTCGTTGCGCATAATGCGTTATGCGTGATGCGGTATGCTTTATGCGTTATGCGTTATGCGTTATGCTTTATGCGTTATGCGTTATGCGTCATGAGTTATGCGTTATTCGTTATGCGTTATGCGTTATGCGTTGTGCATTTTACGTTTGCGTTATGCGTTATGCGTTAAACGTTATGCATTATGCATTATGCGTTATGCGTTATGCGTTATGCGTTATGCGTTATGCGTTATGCGTTATGCGTTATGCGTTATGCGTTATGCGTTGTGCATTATGCGTTATGCGTTATGCGGTATGCGTTATGCGTTATGCGTTATGCGTTATGCATTATGCGTTATGCGTTATGCGATATGCGTTGGGCGATATGCGTTATGCGTTATGCGTTATGCGTTATGCATTATGCGTTATGCGTTATGCGATATGCGTTATGCATTATGCGTAATGCGTTATGCGTTATGCGTTATGCGTTATGCGTTATGCGTTGGGCGATTTGCGTTATGCGTTATGCGTTATGCGTTATGCATTATGCGTTATGCGTTATGCGATATGCGTTATGCGTTATGCGTAATGCGTTATGCGTTATGCGTTATGCGTTATGCGTTATGCGTTATGCGTTATGAGTTATGCGTTATACGGTATGCGTTGCGCATAATGCGTTATGCGTTATGCGTGATGCGGTATGCTTTATGCGTTATGCGTTATGCGTTATGCTTTATGCGTTATGCGTTATGCGTTATGAGTTATGCTTTATCCGTTATGCGTTATGCGTTGTGGGTTTTACGTTTGTGTTATGCGTTATGCGTTATGCGTTATGCCTTATACGTTATGCGTTATGACTTATGCGTTATACGGTATGCGTTATGCGTTATGCGTTATGCGTTATGCGTTATGCGTTATGCGTTATGCGTTATGCGTTATGGGTTATGGGTTATGGGTTATGCGTTATGCGTTATGCGTTATGCGTTATGCGTTATGCGTTATGCGTTATGCGTTGGGCGATATGCGTTATGCGTTATGCGTTATGCGTTATGCATTGTGCGTTATGCGTTATGCGATATGCGTTATGCGTTATGCGTAATGCGTTATGCGTTATGCGTTATGCGTTATGCGTTATGCGTTATGCGTTATGCGTTATGCGTTATGCGTTATGCGTTATGCGTTATGCGTTATGCGTTATGCGTTATGCGTTATGCGTTATGCGTTATGCGTTATGCGTTATGCGTTATGCGTTATGCGTTATGAGTTATGCGTTATACGGTATGCGTTGCGCATAATGCGTTATGCGTTATGCGTGATGCGGTATGCTTTGTGCGTTATGCGTTATGCGTTATGCTTTATGCGTTATGCGTTATGCGTTATGAGTTATGCTTTATCCGTTATGCGTTATGCGTTGTGCGTTTTACGTTTGTGTTATGCGTTATGCGTTATGCGTTATGCCTTATACGTTATGCGTTATGACTTATGCGTTATACGGTATGCGTTATGCGTTATGCGTTATGCGTTATGCGTTATGCGTTATGCGTTATGCGTTATGCGTTATGCGTTATGCGTTATGCGTTATGCGTTATGCGTTATGCGTTATGCGTTATGCGTTATGCGTTATGCGTTATGCGTTATGCGTTATGCGTTATGCGTTATGCGTTATGCGTTATGAGTTATGCGTTATGCAGTAGGCGTTATGCGTTATACGTGACCCGTTATGCGTTAGGCGATATGCGTTATGCGTTATGCGTTATGCGTTATGCATTATGCGTTATGCGTTATGCGATATGCGTTATGCGTTATGCGTTATGCGTTATGCGTTATGCGTTATGCGTTATGCGTTATGCGTTATGCGTTATGCGTTATGCGTTATGCGTTATGCGTTATGCGTTATGCTTTATGCGTTATGCAATATACGTTATGCGTTATGCGTTATGCGTGATGCGTTATGCTTTATGCGTTATGAGTTATACGTTATGCGTTATGCGTTATGCGTTATGCGTTATGCGTTATGCGTTATGAATTATGCGTTATGCATAATGCGTTATGCGTTGTTCGTTATGCGTTGTGCGTTATACGTTTGCGTTATGCGTTATGCGTTATGCTTTCTGCGTTGTGCGTTATGCATTGTGCGTTATGCCTTATACGTTTTGCGTTATGCTTTATGCGTTATGCCTTATACGTTATGCGTTATGCTTTATGCGTTATGCGTTATGTATTTGCGTTATGCCTTATGCGTTATGCTTTATGCGTTATGCCTTATACGTTATGCGTTATGCGTTATGCGTTATGCGTTATGCGTTAGGCGTTATGCGATTTGCGGTATTCGTTATGCGTTGTGCGTTATACGTTTGCGTTATGCGTTATGCGTTATGCGTTATGCTTTATGCGTTATGCGTTATGCGTTATGCCTTATGCGTTATGAGTTATGCGTTATACGGTATGCGTTATGCGTTATGCTTTATGCGTTATGCATTATGCGTTATGCGTTATGGGTGATCCGTTATGGGTGATCCGTTATGCGTTAGGCGTTATGGGTTATGGGTTATGCGTTATGCGTTATGCGTTATGAGTTATGCGTTATGCGTTATGCGTTATGCGTTATGCGTTATGCGTTATGCGTTATGCAATATACGTTATGCGTTATGCGTTATGCGTGATGCGTTATGCTTTATGCGTTATGAGTTATACGTTATGCGTTATGCGTTATGCGTTATGCGTTATGCGTTATGCGTTATGCGTTATGAATTATGCGTTATGCATAATGCGTTATGCGTTGTTCGTTATGCGTTGTGCGTTATACGTTTGCGTTATGCGTTATGCGTTATGCTTTCTGCGTTGTGCGTTATGCATTGTGCGTTATGCCTTATACGTTATGCGTTATGCTTTATGCGTTATGCAATATACGTTATGCGTTATGCGTTATGCGTGATGCGTTATGCTTTATGCGTTATGAGTTATACGTTATGCGTTATGCGTTATGCGTTATGCGTTATGCGTTATGCGTTATGCGTTATGAATTATGCGTTATGCATAATGCGTTATGCGTTGTTCGTTATGCGTTATGCGTTGTGCGTTATACGTTTGCGTTATGCGTTATGCGTTATGCTTTCTGCGTTGTGCGTTATGCATTGTGCGTTATGCCTTATACGTTATGCGTTATGCTTTATGCGTTATGCGTTATGCGTTATGTGTTATGCATTATGCGTTATGCGTTATGCGTTATGCGTTTTGCGGTATTCGTTATGCGTTGTGCATTATGCGTTATGCGTTATGCGTTATGCGTTATGCGTTAGGCGTTATCCGTTTTGCGGTATTTGTTATGCGTTGTGCATTATGCGTTATGCGTTATGCGTTATGCGTTATTCTTTATGCGTTATGTGTTATGGGTGATCCGTTATGCGTTAGGCGTTAGGCGTTATGCGTTTTGCGGTATTCGTTATGCGTTGTGCATTATGCGTTATGCGTTATGCGTTATGCGTTATTCTTTATGCGTTATGTGTTATGGGTGATCCGTTATGCGTTAGGCGTTATGCGTTTTGCGGTATTCGTTATGCGTTATGCGTTATGCGTTCTGCGTTATGCGTTATGTGTTATGCGTTATGCGTTATGCGTTATGCGTTATGCGTTATGCGTTATGCGTTTTGCGTTATGCGTTATGCATTATGCGTTATGCGTTATGCGTTATGCGTTATGCGTTGTTCGTTATGCGTTATGCGTTGTGCGTTATACGTTTGCGTTTTGCGGTATTCGTTATGCGTTGTGCCTTATGCGTTATGCGTTATGCGTTATGCGTTATACTTTATGCGTTATGCGTTATGAGTTACGCGTTATACGGTATGCGTTATGCGTTATGCGTTATGCGTTAGGCGTTATGCGTTTTGCGGTATTCGTTATGCGTTGTGCATTATGCGTTATGCGTTATGCGATATGCGTTAAGCGTTATGCGTTATGCGTTATGCGTTATGCGTTATGCGTTATGCGTTATGAGTTATGCGTTATACGGTATTCGTTGCGCATAATGCGTTATGCGTGATGTGGTATGCTTTATGCGTTATGCGTTATGCGTTATGCTTTATGCGTTATGCGTTATGCGTCATAAGTTATGCGTTATTCGGTATGCGTTATGCGTTATGCGTTATGCGTTGTGCATTTTACGTTTGCGTTATGCGTTATGCGTTATGCGTTAAACGTTATGCATTATGCATTATGCGTTATGCGTTATGCGTTATGCGTTATGCGTTATGCGTTATGCGTTATGCGTTATGCGTTATGCGTTATGCGTTATGCGTTATGCGTTATGCGTTATGCGTTATGCGTTATGCGTTGTGCATTATGCGTTATGCGTTATGCGATATGCGTTATGCGTTATGCGTTATGCGTTATGCATTATGCGTTATGCGTTATGCGATATGGGTTGGACGATATGCGTTATGCGTTATGCGTTATGCGTTATGCATTATGCGTTATGCGTTATGCGATATGCGTTATGCGTTATGCGTAATGCGTTATGCGTTATGCGTTATGCGTTATGGGTTATGCGTTATGCGTTATGCGTTATGCGTTATGCGTTATGCGTTATGGGTGATCCGTTATGGGTGATCAGTTATGCGTTAGGCGTTATGCGTTTTGCGGTATTCGACCATGTCACACAACATTCCAGGGGACTGTAGTTCGGCTAATAATTACAACAATGTCACTTCGCAGGCGCGTCTCCAACTGCAAAGTAAGAAAGCTATGTGAGTAACAAAAGTTGATCTGAACCCGAACCTGTTGCACTAGTCACGGGACCGGAACGGGTAAACAAGCGTAGCCAAGCGTAACATAGCGTGACGTAGCGTGAAGTGGCGTGCTCAAGCGTGAATGTGGCTCAGAATATATAATCCCGAAAATGGGGCAGTTAATCATTCGAGATACTGAGTCTACAGCAGCAGCATGGAGTTCTTCCGGTCTTTCCTGCGTGTGCTAGGGCTGCTGGACGACGACAAGGTGGATTTCATTTCTGATCTCCCCCCGGAGGTATCCCACATAATTCTACGCAAGTTGGATCACAAGTCTCTGCGTTGCGCTGTTCAAGTTTCACGAAAATGGTTATACGTCTGTAAGGCTGACAAGAGCCTAAGACAAACCGCGATGCACCATAAGCAACGTGAAATGCGTATATTGAAAGAACGTTTTTCAGGAGAAGCTGTGTGTGACCCGACCACGATACCACACAGGCATCTACCAATTCCTGCACTGGTGAGAAGATGTGTTCCTTTCGTCCCAACCAAACATGGAGAGGCTCGAAAAATCCCTCGAAATGCAATGCACAGTCTAGGGAAGGTGAGTTCAGTAACTTCCAGGCGTAGTAAATGTATTAGAATGTAAAGTATTAGCAAATTATATCTTGACGTGCTCCTTTGAGTGAATCGACTGGTTATTGTTAGGATGATGTAGCCAAGGTAAATACATACATTCCATCGATTGACCACTAGGAATTAAGTCTTATTTTAATGTTCCCCTATACAATTGGACATATGTCGAATTGAAGAGTGTTCATTACTCAACTACTGCGTCGCTTAAGCGATACGGATCAGTTTTATTCGGCGTAAAGATCGGCAGGTTAGTTATGACATACTTTCTCCGTCCAATTCTTGTATTATAAACTTGGAGTAGTAATTTAACGAGTCACAATCCTCGTGTAGATTTTATACAAAGTGAATCAATTACGAATGCCGCGGCATTCCATCAAATTAAAATATAATTGGGGTCGTCTGTAATCAATGTTAAAGCATAACAATGTATGTTGCCGCAAAAAAATATCCATTTTCTATTCTCTCCTATTATATTGTTGGGTATCAAGACGTTTTAATCGCTGGAACTGGAAAGAAAATAATATGGTCCGTGGTTATATATGCGTATATGCGGCAAATAAACGCAACAATCGATTTGCTGATGTATATCCTCAACACAATCTCAACGTGATAATAAGAGAACCCTACGTTAGTTTTTAAGGATGAATTCTGTATTTCATTATTGCGTACCTTCCTCTGCGATCATATTATACTTCAAACAAGTAGTGATTTAATCGCGAATAAATCAATAATTCCATGTCACACAACATTCCAGGGGACTGTAGTTGCGGCTAATAATTACAACAATGTCACTTCGCAGGCGCGTCGCCAACTGCAAATTAAGAAAGCAATGTGAGTAACAAAAGTTGATCTGAACCCGAACCGGATGCACGAGTCACTGGACCGGAACGGGTAAACAAGCGTAGCCAAGCGTAACATAGCGTGACGTAGCGTGAAGTGGCGTGCTCAAGCGTGAATGTGGCTCAGAGTATATAATCCCGAAATGGGGCAGTTAATCATTCGAGATCCTGAGTCTACAGCAGCAGCATTGAGTTCTTCCGGTCTTTCCTGCGTGTGCTAGGGCTGCTGGATGACGACAAGGTGGATTTCATTTCTGATCTCCCCCCGGAGGTATCCCACCTAATTCTACGCAAGTTGGATCCCAAGTCTCTGCTTTGCGCTGTTCAAGTTTCACGAAAGTGGTTATACGTCTGTAAGGCTGACAAGAGCCAAAGACAAACCGCGATGCACCATAAGCAACGTGAAATGCGTATATTGAAAGAACGTTTTTCAGGAGAAGCTGTGTGTGACCCGACCACGATAACACACAGGCATCTACCAATTCCTGCACTGGTGAGAAGATGTGTTCCTTTCGTCCCAACCAAACATGGAGAGGTTCGAAAAATCCCTCGAAATGCAATGCACAGTCTAGGGAAGGTGAGTTCAGTAACGTCCAGGCGTAGTAAATGTATTAGAATGTAAAGTATTAGCAAATTATATCTTGACGTGCTCCTTTGAGTGAATCGACTGGTTATTGTTAGGATGATGTAGCCAAGGTAAATACATACATTCCATCGATTGACCACTAGGAATTAAGTCTTATTTTAATGTTCCCCTATACAATTGGACATATGTCGAATTGAAGAGTGTTCATTACTCAACTACTGCGTCGCAAAAGCGATACGGATCAGTTTTATTCGGCGTAAAGATCGGCAGGTTAGTTATGACATACTTTCTCCGTCCAATTCTTGTATTATAAACTTGGAGCAGTAATTTAACGAGTCACAATCCTCGTGTAGATTTTATACAAAGTGAATTAATTACGAATGTCGCGGCATTCCATCCAATTAAAATATAATTGGGGTCGTCTGTAATCAATGTTAAAGCATAACAATGTATGTTGCCGCAAAAAAATATGCATTTTCTATTCTCTCCTATTATATTGTTGGGTATCAAGACGTTTTAATCGCTGTAACTGGAAAGAAAATAATATGGTCCGTGGTTATATATGCGCATGTGCGGCAAATAAACGCAACAATCGATTTGCTGATGTATATCCTCAACACAATCTCAACGTGATAATAAGAGAACCCTACGTTAGTTTTTAAGGATGAATTCTGTATTTCATTATTGCGTACCTTCCTCTGCGATCATATTATACTTCAAACAAGTAGTGATTTAATCGCGAATAAATCAATAATTCCATGTCACACAACATTCCAGGGGACTGTAGTTGCGGCTAATAATTACAACAATGTCACTTCGCAGGCGCGTCGCCAACTGCAAATTAAGAAAGCAATGTGAGTAACAAAAGTTGATCTGAACCCGAACCGGATGCACGAGTCACTGGACCGGAACGGGTAAACAAGCGTAGCCAAGCGTAACATAGCGTGACGTAGCGTGAAGTGGCGTGCTCAAGCGTGAATGTGGCTCAGAGTATATAATCCCGAAATGGGGCAGTTAATCATTCGAGATCCTGAGTCTACAGCAGCAGCATTGAGTTCTTCCGGTCTTTCCTGCGTGTGCTAGGGCTGCTGGATGACGACAAGGTGGATTTCATTTCTGATCTCCCCGCGGAGGTATCCCACCTAATTCTACGCAAGTTGGATCCCAAGTCTCTGCTTTGCGCTGTTCAAGTTTCACGAAAGTGGTTATACGTCTGTAAGGCTGACAAGAGCCTAAGACAAACCGCGATGCAACCTAAGCAACGTGAAATGCGTATATTGAAAGAACGTTTTTCAGGAGAAGCTGTGTGTGACCCGACCACGATAACACACAGGCATCTACCAATTCCTGCACTGGTGAGAAGATGTGTTCCTTTCGTCCCAACCAAACATGGAGAGGTTCGAAAAATCCCTCGAAATGCAATGCACAGTCTAGGGAAGGTGAGTTCAGTAACTTCCAGGCGTAGTAAATGTATTAGAATGTAAAGTATTAGGAAATTATATCTTGACGTGCCCGTTTGAGTGAATCGACTGGTTATTGTTAGGATGATGTAGCCAAGGTAAATACATACATTCCATCGATTGACCACTAGGAATTAAGTCTTATTTTAATGTTCCCCTATACAATTGGACATATGTAGAATTGAAGAGTGTTCATTATTCAACTACTGCGTCGCAAAAGCGATACGGATCAGTTTTATTCGGCGTAAAGATCGGCAGGTTAGTTATGACATACTTTCTCCGTCCAATTCTTGTATTATAAACTTGGAGCAGTAATTTAACGAGTCACAATCCTCGTGTAGATTTTATACAAAGTGAATCAATTACGAATGTCGCGGCATTCCATCCAATTAAAATATAATTGGGATCGTCTGTAATCAATGTTAAAGCATAACAATGTATGTTGCCGCAAAAAAATATCCATTTTCTATTCTCTCCTATTATATTGTTGGGTATCAAGACGTTTTAATCGCTGTAACTGGAAAGAAAATAATATGGTCCGTGGTTATATATGCGTATGTGCGGCAAATAAACGCAACAATCGATTTGCTGATGTATATCCTCAACACAATCTCAACGTGATAATAACAGAACCCTACGTTAGTTTTTAAGGATGAATTCTGTATTTCATTATTGCGTACCTTCCCCTGCGATCATATTATACTTCAAACAAGTAGTGATTTAATCGCGAATAAATCAATAATTCCATGTCACACAACATTCCAGGGGACTGTAGTTGCGGCTAATAATTACAACAATGTCACTTCGCAGGCGCGTCTCCAACTGCAAATTAAGAAAGCAATGTGAGTAACAAAAGTTGATCTGAACCCGAACCGGATGCACGAGTCACTGGACCGGAACGGGCAAACAAGCGTAGCCAAGCGTAACATAGCGTGACGTAGCGTGAAGTGGCGTGCTCAAGCGTGAATGTGGGTCAGAGTATATAATCCCGAAATGGGGCAGTTAATCATTCGAGATCCTGAGTCTACAGCAGCAGCATTGAGTTCTTCCGGTCTTTCCTGCGTGTGCTAGGGCTGCTGGATGACGACAAGGTGGATTTCATTTCTGATCTCCCCGCGGAGGTATCCCACCTAATTCTACGCAAGTTGGATCCCAAGTCTCTGCTTTGCGCTGTTCAAGTTTCACGAAAGTGGTTATACGTCTGTAAGGCTGACAAGAGCCTAAGACAAACCGCGATGCACCCTAAGCAACGTGAAATGCGTATATTGAAAGAACGTTTTTCAGGAGAAGCTGTGTGTGACCCGACCACGATAACACACAGGCATCTACCAATTCCTGCACTGGTGAGAAGATGTGTTCCTTTCGTCCCAACCAAACATGGAGAGGCTCGAAAAATCCCTCGAAATGCAATGCACAGTCTAGGGATGGTGAGTTCAGTAACTTCCAGGCGTAGTAAATGTATTAGAATGTAAAGTATTAGCAAATTATATCTTGACGTGCTCCTTTGAGTGAATCGACTGGTTATTGTTAGGATGATGTAGCCAAGGTAAATACATACATTCCATCGATTGACCACTAGGAATTAAGTCTTATTTTAATGTTCCCCTATACAATTGGACATATGTCGAATTGAAGAGTGTTCATTACTCAACTACTGCGTCGCAAAAGCGATACGGATCAGTTTTATTCGGCGTAAAGATCGGCAGGTTAGTTATGACATACTTTCTCCGTCCAATTCTTGTATTAGAAACTTGGAGCAGTAATTTAACGAGTCACAATCCTCGTGTAGATTTTATACAAAGTGAATTAATTACGAATGTCGCGGCATTCCATCCAATTAAAATATAATTGGGGTCGTCTGTAATCAATGTTAAAGCATAACAATGTATGTTGCCGCAAAAAAATATCCATTTTCTATTCTCTCCTATTATATTGTTGGGTATCAAGACGTTTTAATCGCTGTAACTGGAAAGAAAATAATATGGTCCGTGGTTATATATGCGTATGTGCTGCAAATAAACGCAACAATCGATTTGCTGATGTATATCCTCAACACAATCTCAACGTGAGAATAAGAGAACCCTACGTTAGTTTTTAAGGATGAATTCTGTATTTCATTATTGCGTACCTTCCTCTGCGATCATATTATACTTCAAACAAGTAGTGATTTAATCGCGAATAAATCAATAATTCCATGTCACACAACATTCCAGGGGACTGTAGTTGCGGCTAATAATTACAACAATGTCACTTCGCAGGCGCGTCTCCAACTGCAAATTAAGAAAGCAATGTGAGTAACAAAAGTTGATCTGAACCCGAACCGGATGCACGAGTCACTGGACCGGAACGGGCAAACAAGCGTAGCCAAGCGTAACATAGCGTGACGTAGCGTGAAGTGGCGTGCTCAAGCGTGAATGTGGGTCAGAGTATATAATCCC
Source organism: Lasioglossum morio (assembly GCA_916610235.2). Classification (NCBI taxonomy): domain Eukaryota; kingdom Metazoa; phylum Arthropoda; class Insecta; order Hymenoptera; family Halictidae; genus Lasioglossum; species Lasioglossum morio. The sequence continues at coordinate 128,490 of CAKAJA020000144.1, read as the reverse complement.
GAAATGGGGCAGTTAATCATTCGAGATCCTGAGTCTACAGCAGCAGCATTGAGTTCTTCCGGTCTTTCCTGCGTGTGCTAGGGCTGCTGGATGACGACAAGGTGGATTTCATTTCTGATCTCCCCGCGGAGGTATCCCACCTAATTCTACGCAAGTTGGATCCCAAGTCTCTGCTTTGCGCTGTTCAAGTTTCACGAAAGTGGTTATACGTCTGTAAGGCTGACAAGAGCCTAAGACAAACCGCGATGCACCCTAAGCAACGTGAAATGCGTATATTGAAAGAACGTTTTTCAGGAGAAGCTGTGTGTGACCCGACCACGATAACACACAGGCATCTACCAATTCCTGCACTGGTGAGAAGATGTGTTCCTTTCGTCCCAACCAAACATGGAGAGGTTCGAAAAATCCCTCGAAATGCAATGCAAAGTCTAGGGAAGGTGAGTTCAGTAACGTCCAGGCGTAGTAAATGTATTAGAATGTAAAGTATTAGCAAATTATATCTTGACGTGCTCCTTTGAGTGAATCGACTGGTTATTGTTAGGATGATGTAGCCAAGGTAAATACATACATTCCATCGATTGACCACTAGGAATTAAGTCTTAATTTAATGTTCCCCTATACAATTGGACATATGTCGAATTGAAGAGTGTTCATTACTCAACTACTGCGTCGCAAAAGCGATACGGATCAGTTTTATTCGGCGTAAAGTAGGCAGGTTAGTTATGACATACTTTCTCCGTCCAATTCTTGTATTATAAACTTGGAGCAGTAATTTAACGAGTCACAATCCTCGTGTAGATTTTATACAAAGTGAATTAATTACGAATGTCGCGGCATTCCATCCAATTAAAATATAATTGGGGTCGTCTGTAATCAATGTTAAAGCATAACAATGTATGTTGCCGCAAAAAAATATCCATTTTCTATTCTCTCCTATTATATTGTCGGGTATCAAGACGTTTTAATCGCTGTAACTGGAAAGAAAATAATATGGTCCGTGGTTATATATGCGCATGTGCGGCAAATAAACGCAACAATCGATTTGCTGATGTATATCCTCAACACAATCTCAACGTGATAATAAGAGAACCCTACGTTAGTTTTTAAGGATGAATTCTGTATTTCATTATTGCGTACCTTCCCCTGCGATCATATTATACTTCAAACAAGTAGTGATTTAATCGCGAATAAATCAATAATTCCATGTCACACAACATTCCAGGGGACTGTAGTTGCGGCTAATAATTACAACAATGTCACTTCGCAGGCGCGTCTCCAACTGCAAATTAAGAAAGCAATGTGAGTAACAAAAGTTGATCTGAACCCGAACCGGATGCACGAGTCACTGGACCGGAACGGGTAAACAAGCGTAGACAAGCGTAACATAGCGTGACGTAGCGTGAAGTGGCGTGCTCAAGCGTGAATGTGGCTCAGAGTATATAATGCCGAAATGGGGCAGTTAATCATTCGAGATCCTGAGTCTACAGCAGCAGCATTGAGTTCTTCCGGTCTTTCCTGCGTGTGCTAGGGCTGCTGGATGACGACAAGGTGGATTTCATTTCTGATCTCCCCGCGGAGGTATCCCACCTAATTCTACGCAAGTTGGATCCCAAGTCTCTGCTTTGCGCTGTTCAAGTTTCACAAAAAGTGGTTGTACGTCTGTAAGGCTGACAAGAGCCTAAGACAAACCGCGATGCACCCTAAGCAACGTGAAATGCGTATATTGAAAGAACGTTTTTCAGGAGAAGCTGTGTGTGACCCGACCACGATAACACACAGGCATCTACCAATTCCTGCACTGGTGAGAAGATGTGTTCCTTTTTTCCCAACCAAACATGGAGAGGTTCGAAAAATCCCTCGAAATGCAATGCAAAGTCTAGGGAAGGTGAGTTCAGTAACTTCCAGGCGTAGTAAATGTATTAGAATGTAAAGTATTAGGAAATTATATCTTGACCTGCTCGTTTGAGTGAATCGACTGGTTATTGTTAGGATGATGTAGCCAAGGTAAATACATACATTCCATCGATTGACCACTAGGAATTAAGTCTTATTTTAATGTTCCCCTATACAATTGGACATATGTCGAATTGAAGAGTGTTCATTACTCAACTACTGCGTCGCAAAAGCGATACGGATCAGTTTTATTCGGCGTAAAGATCGGCAGGTTAGTTATGACATACTTTCTCCGTCCAATTCTTGTATTATAAACTTGGAGCAGTAATTTAACGAGTCACAATCCTCGTGTAGATTTTATACAAAGTGAATTAATTACGAATGTCGCGGCATTCCATCCAAATAAAATATTATTGGGGTCGTCTGTAATCAATGTTAAAGCATAACAATGTATGTTGCCGCAAAAAAATATCCATTTTCTATTCTCTCCTTTTATATTGTTGGGTATCAAGACGTTTTAATCGCTGTAACTGGAAAGAAAATAACATGGTCTGTGGTTATATATATGCGTATTTACGGCAAATAAACGCAACAATCGATTTGCTGATGTATATCCTCAACACAATCTCAACGTGATAATAAGAGAACCCTACGTTAGTTTTTAAGGATGAATTCTGTATTTCATTATTGCGTACCTTCCCCTGCGATCATATTATACTTCAAACAAGTAGTGATTTAATCGCGAATAAATCAATAATTCCATGTCACACAACATTCCAGGGGACTGTAGTTGCGGCTAATAATTACAACAATGTCACTTCGCAGGCGCGTCTCCAACTGCAAATTAAGAAAACAATGTGAGTAACAAAAGTTGATCTGAACCCGAACCGGATGCACGAGTCACTGGACCGGAACGGGTAAACAAGCGTAGCCAAGCGTAACATAGCATGACGTAGCGTGAAGTGGCGTGCTCAAGCGTGAATGTGGGTCAGAGTATATAATCCCGAAATGGGGCAGTTAATCATTCGAGATCCTGAGTCTACAGCAGCAGCATTGAGTTCTTCCGGTCTTTCCTGCGTGTGCTAGGGCTGCTGGATGACGACAAGGTAGATTTCATTTCTGATCTCCCCCCGGAGGTATTCCACCTAATTCTACGCAAGTTGGATCCCAAGTCTCTGCTCTGCGCTGTTCAAGTTTCACGAAAGTGGTTATACGTCTGTAAGGCTGACAAGAGCCTAAGACAAACCGCGATGCACCATAAGCAACGTGAAATGCGTATATTGAAAGAACGTTTTTCAGGAGAAGCTGTGTGTGACCCGACCACGATACCACACAGGCATCTACCAATTCCTGCACTGGTGAGAAGATGTGTTCCTTTCGTCCCAACCAAACATGGAGAGGCTCGAAAAAACCCTCGAAATGCAATGCACAGTCTAGGGATGGTGAGTTCAGTAACTTCCAGGCGTAGTAAATGTATTAGAATGTAAAGTATTAGCAAATTATATCTTGACGTGCTCCTTTGAGTGAATCGACTGGTTATTGTTAGGATGATGTAGCCAAGGTAAATACATACATTCCATCGATTGACCACTAGGAATTAAGTCTTATTTTAATGTTCCCCTATACAATTGGACATATGTCGAATTGAAGAGTGTTCATTACTCAACTACTGCGTCGCAAAAGCGATACGGATCAGTTTTATTCGGCGTAAAGATCGGCAGGTTAGTTATGACATACTTTCTCCGTCCAATTCTTGTATTATAAACTTGGAGCAGAAATTTAACGAGTCACAATCCTCGTGTAGATTTTATACAAAGTGAATCAATTACGAATGTCGCGGCATTCCATCCAATTAAAATATAATTGGGATCGTCTGTAATCAATGTTAAAGCATAACAATGTATGTTGCCGCAAAAAAATATCCATTTTCTATTCTCTCCTATTATATTGTTGGGTATCAAGACGTTTTAATCGCTGTAACTGGAAAGAAAATAATATGGTCCGTGGTTATATATGCGTATGTGCGGCAAATAAACGCAACAATCGATTTGCTGATGTATATCCTCAACACAATCTCAACGTGATAATAAGAGAACCCTACGTTAGTTTTTAAGGATGAATTCTGTATTTCATTATTGCGTACCTTCCCCTGCGATCATATTATACTTCAAACAAGTAGTGATTTAATCGCGAATAAATCAATAATTCCATGTCACACAACATTCCAGGGGACTGTAGTTGCGGCTAATAATTACAACAATGTCACTTCGCAGGCGCGTCTCCAACTGCAAATTAAGAAAGCAATGTGAGTAACAAAAGTTGATCTGAACCCGAACCGGATGCACGAGTCACTGGACCGGAACGGGAAAACAAGCGTAGCCAAGCGTAACATAGCGTGACGTAGCGTGAAGTGGCGTGCTCAAGCGTGAATGTGGGTCAGAGTATATAATCCCGAAATGGGGCAGTTAATCATTCGAGATCCTGAGTCTACAGCAGCAGCATTGAGTTCTTCCGGTCTTTCCTGCGTGTGCTAGGGCTGCTGGATGACGACAAGGTGGATTTCATTTCTGATCTCCCCCCGGAGGTATCCCACCTAATTCTACGCAAGTTGGATCCCAAGTCTCTGCTCTGCGCTGTTCAAGTTTCACGAAAGTGGTTATACGTCTGTAAGGCTGACAAGAGCCTAAGACAAACCGCGATGCACCATAAGCAACGTGAAATGCGTATATTGAAAGAACGTTCTTCAGGAGAAGGTGTGTGCGACCCGACCACGATAACACACAGGCATCTACCAATTCCTGCACTGGTGAGAAGATGTGTTCCTTTCGTCCCAACCAAACATGGAGAGGCTCGAAAAATCCCTCGAAATGCAATGCACAGTCTAGGGAAGGTGAGTTCAGTAACTTCCAGGCGTAGTAAATGTATTAGAATGTAAAGTATTAGCAAATTATATCTTGACGTGCTCCTTTGAGTGAATCGACTGGTTATTGTTAGGATGATGTAGCCAAGGTAAATACATACATTCCATCGATTGACCACTAGGAATTAAGTCTTATTTTAATGTTCCCCTATACAATTGGACATATGTCGAATTGAAGAGTGTTCATTACTCAACTACTGCGTCGCAAAAGCGATACGGATCAGTTTTATTCGGCGTAAAGATCGGCAGGTTAGTTATGACATACTTTCTCCGTCCAATTCTTGTATTAGAAACTTGGAGCAGTAATTTAACGAGTCACAATCCTCGTGTAGATTTTATACAAAGTGAATTAATTACGAATGTCGCGGCATTCCATCCAATTAAAATATAATTGGGGTCGTCTGTAATCAATGTTAAAGCATAACAATGTATGTTGCCGCAAAAAAATATCCATTTTCTATTCTCTCCTATTATATTGTTGGGTATCAAGACGTTTTAATCGCTGTAACTGGAAAGAAAATAATATGGTCCGTGGTTATATATGCGTATGTGCGGCAAATAAACGCAACAATCGATTTGCTGATGTATATCCTCAACACAATCTCATCGTGATAATAAGAGAACCCTACGTTAGTTTTTAAGGATGAATTCTGTATTTCATTATTGCGTACCTTCCTCTGCGATCATATTATACTTCAAACAAGTAGTGATTTAATCGCGAATAAATCAATAATTCCATGTCACACAACATTCCAGGGGACTGTAGTTGCGGCTAATAATTACAACAATGTCACTTCGCAGGCGCGTCTCCAACTGCAAATTAAGAAAGCAATGTGAGTAACAAAAGTTGATCTGAACCCGAACCGGATGCACGAGTCACTGGACCGGAACGGGTAAACAAGCGTAGACAAGCGTAACATAGCGTGACGTAGCGTGAAGTGGCGTGCTCAAGCGTGAATGTGGCTCAGAGTATATAATGCCGAAATGGGGCAGTTAATCATTCGAGATCCTGAGTCTACAGCAGCAGCATTGAGTTCTTCCGGTCTTTCCTGCGTGTGCTAGGGCTGCTGGATGACGACAAGGTGGATTTCATTTCTGATCTCCCCGCGGAGGTATCCCACCTAATTCTACGCAAGTTGGATCCCAAGTCTCTGCTTTGCGCTGTTCAAGTTTCACGAAAGTGGTTATACGTCTGTAAGGCTGACAAGAGCCTAAGACAAACCGCGATGCACCCTAAGCAACGTGAAATGCGTATATTGAAAGAACGTTTTTCAGGAGAAGCTGTGTGTGACCCGACCACGATAACACACAGGCATCTACCAATTCCTGCACTGGTGAGAAGATGTGTTCCTTTTTTCCCAACCAAACATGGAGAGGTTCGAAAAATCCCTCGAAATGCAATGCAAAGTCTAGGGAAGGTGAGTTCAGTAACTTCCAGGCGTAGTAAATGTATTAGAATGTAAAGTATTAGGAAATTATATCTTGACCTGCTCGTTTGAGTGAATCGACTGGTTATTGTTAGGATGATGTAGCCAAGGTAAATACATACATTCCATCGATTGACCACTAGGAATTAAGTCTTATTTTAATGTTCCCCTATACAATTGGACATATGTCGAATTGAAGAGTGTTCATTACTCAACTACTGCGTCGCAAAAGCGATACGGATCAGTTTTATTCGGCGTAAAGATCGGCAGGTTAGTTATGACATACTTTCTCCGTCCAATTCTTGTATTAGAAACTTGGAGCAGTAATTTAACGAGTCACAATCCTCGTGTAGATTTTATACAAAGTGAATTAATTACGAATGTCGCGGCATTCCATCCAATTAAAATATAATTGGGGTCGTCTGTAATCAATGTTAAAGCATAACAATGTATGTTGCCGCAAAAAAATATCCATTTTCTATTCTCTCCTATTATATTGTTGGGTATCAAGACGTTTTAATCGCTGTAACTGGAAAGAAAATAATATGGTCCGTGGTTATATATGCGTATGTGCGGCAAATAAACGCAACAATCGATTTGCTGATGTATATCCTCAACACAATCTCAACGTGATAATAAGAGAACCCTACGTTAGTTTTTAAGGATGAATTCTGTATTTCATTATTGCGTACCTTCCCCTGCGATCATATTATACTTCAAACAAGTAGTGATTTAATCGCGAATAAATCAATAATTCCATGTCACACAACATTCCAGGGGACTGTAGTTGCGGCTAATAATTACAACAATGTCACTTAGCAGGCGCGTCTCCAACTGCAAATTAAGAAAACAATGTGAGTAACAAAAGTTGATCTGAACCCGAACCGGATGCACGAGTCACTGGACCGGAACGGGTAAACAAGCGTAGCCAAGCGTAACATAGCATGACGTAGCGTGAAGTGGCGTGCTCAAGCGTGAATGTGGCTCAGAGTATATAATCCCGAAATGGGGCAGTTAATCATTCGAGATCCTGAGTCTACAGCAGCAGCATTGAGTTCTTCCGGTCTTTCCTGCGTGTGCTAGGGCTGCTGGATGACGACAAGGTAGATTTCATTTCTGATCTCAACCCGGAGGTATTCCACCTAATTCTACGCAAGTTGGATCCCAAGTCTCTGCTCTGCGCTGTTCAAGTTTCACGAAAGTGGTTATACGTCTGTAAGGCTGACAAGAGCCTAAGACAAACCGCGATGCACCATAAGCAACGTGAAATGCGTATATTGAAAGAACGTTTTTCAGGAGAAGCTGTGTGTGACCCGACCACGATAACACACAGGCATCTACCAATTCCTGCACTGGTGAGAAGATGTGTTCCTTTCGTCCCAACCAAACATGGAGAGGCTCGAAAAATCCCTCGAAATGCAATGCACAGTCCAGGGATGGTGAGTTCAGTAACTTCCAGGCGTAGTAAATGTATTAGAATGTAAAGTATTAGCAAATTATATCTTGACGTGCTCCTTTGAGTGAATCGACTGGTTATTGTTAGGATGATGTAGCCAAGGTAAATACATACATTCCATCGATTGACCACTAGGAATTAAGTCTTATTTTAATGTTCCCCTATACAATTGGACATATGTAGAATTGAAGAGTGTTCATTATTCAACTACTGCGTCGCAAAAGCGATACGGATCAGTTTTATTCGGCGTAAAGATCGGCAGGTTAGTTATGACATACTTTCTCCGTCCAATTCTTGTATTATAAACTTGGAGCAGTAATTTAACGAGTCACAATCCTCGTGTAGATTTTATACAAAGTGAATCAATTACGAATGTCGCGGCATTCCATCCAATTAAAATATAATTGGGATCGTCTGTAATCAATGTTAAAGCATAACAATGTATGTTGCCGCAAAAAATATCCATTTTCTATTCTCTCCTATTATATTGTTGGGTATCAAGACGTTTTAATCGCTGTAACTGGAAAGAAAATAATATGGTCCGTGGTTATATATGCGTATGTGCGGCAAATAAACGCAACAATCGATTTGCTGATGTATATCCTCAACACAATCTCAACGTGATAATAAGAGAACCCTACGTTAGTTTTTAAGGATGAATTCTGTATTTCATTATTGCGTACCTTCCCCTGCGATCATATTATACTTCAAACAAGTAGTGATTTAATCGCGAATAAATCAATAATTCCATGTCACACAACATTCCAGGGGACTGTAGTTGCGGCTAATAATTACAACAATGTCACTTCGCAGGCGCGTCTCCAACTGCAAATTAAGAAAGCAATGTGAGTAACAAAAGTTGATCTGAACCCGAACCGGATGCACGAGTTACTGGACCGGAACGGGTAAACAAGCGTAGCCAAGCGTAACATAGCGTGACGTAGCGTGAAGTGGCGTGCTCAAGCGTGAATGTGGCTCAGAGTATATAATCCCGAAATGGGGCAGTTAATCATTCGAGATCCTGAGTCTACAGCAGCAGCATTGAGTTCTTCCGGTCTTTCCTGCGTGTGCTAGGGCTGCTGGATGACGACAAGGTGGATTTCATTTCTGATCTCCCCCCGGAGGTATCCCACCTAATTCTACGCAAGTTGGATCCCAAGTCTCTGCTTTGCGCTGTTCAAGTTTCACGAAAGTGGTTATACGTCTGTAAGGCTGACAAGAGCCTAAGACAAACCGCGATGCACCATAAGCAACGTGAAATGCGTATATTGAAAGAACGTTCTTCAGGAGAAGGTGTGTGTGACCCGACCACGATAACACACAGGCATCTACCAATTCCTGCACTGGTGAGAAGATGTGTTCCTTTCGTCCCAACCAAACATGGAGAGGCTCGAAAAATCCCTCGAAATGCAATGCACAGTCTAGGGAAGGTGAGTTCAGTAACTTCCAGTCGTAGTAAATGTATTAGAATGTAAAGTATTAGCAAATTATATCTTGACGTGCTCCTTTGAGTGAATCGACTGGTTATTGTTAGGATGATGTAGCCAAGGTAAATACATACATTCCATCGATTGACCACTAGGAATTAAGTCTTATTTTAATGTTCCCCTATACAATTGGACATATGTCGAATTGAAGAGTGTTCATTACTCAACTACTGCGTCGCAAAAGCGATACGGATCAGTTTTATTCGGCGTAAAGATCGGCAGGTTAGTTATGACATACTTTCTCCGTCCAATTCTTGTATTATAAACTTGGAGCAGTAATTTAACGAGTCACAATCCTCGTGTAGATTTTATACAAAGTGAATTAATTACGAATGTCGCGGCATTCCATCCAAATAAAATATAATTGGGGTCGTCTGTAATCAATGTTAAAGCATAACAATGTATGTTGCCGCAAAAAAATATCCATTTTCTATTCTCTCCTTTTATATTGTTGGGTATCAAGACGTTTTAATCGCTGTAACTGGAAAGAAAATAACATGGTCTGTGGTTATATATATGCGTATGTACGGCAAATAAACGCAACAATCGATTTGCTGATGTATATCCTCAACACAATCTCAACGTGATAATAAGAGAACCCTACGTTAGTTTTTAAGGATGAATTCTGTATTTCATTATTGCGTACCTTCCCCTGCGATCATATTATACTTCAAACAAGTAGTGATTTAATCGCGAATAAATCAATAATTCCATGTCACACAACATTCCAGGGGACTGTAGTTGCGGCTAATAATTACAACAATGTCACTTCGCAGGCGCGTCTCCAACTGCAAATTAAGAAAACAATGTGAGTAACAAAAGTTGATCTGAACCCGAACCGGATGCACGAGTCACTGGACCGGAACGGGTAAACAAGCGTAGCCAAGCGTAACATAGCATGACGTAGCGTGAAGTGGCGTGCTCAAGCGTGAATGTGGGTCAGAGTATATAATCCCGAAATGGGGCAGTTAATCATTCGAGATCCTGAGTCTACAGCAGCAGCATTGAGTTCTTCCGGTCTTTCCTGCGTGTGCTAGGGCTGCTGGATGACGACAAGGTAGATTTCATTTCTGATCTCCCCCCGGAGGTATTCCACCTAATTCTACGCAAGTTGGATCCCAAGTCTCTGCTCTGCGCTGTTCAAGTTTCACGAAAGTGGTTATACGTCTGTAAGGCTGACAAGAGCCTAAGACAAACCGCGATGCACCATAAGCAACGTGAAATGCGTATATTGAAAGAACGTTTTTCAGGAGAAGCTGTGTGTGACCCGACCACGATACCACACAGGCATCTACCAATTCCTGCACTGGTGAGAAGATGTGTTCCTTTCGTCCCAACCAAACATGGAGAGGCTCGAAAAAACCCTCGAAATGCAATGCACAGTCTAGGGAAGGTGAGTTCAGTAACTTCCAGGCGTAGTAAATGTATTAGAATGTAAAGTATTAGGAAATTATATCTTGACGTGCCCGTTTGAGTGAATCGACTGGTTATTGTTAGGATGATGTAGCCAAGGTAAATACATACATTCCATCGATTGACCACTAGGAATTAAGTCTTATTTTAATGTTCCCCTATACAAGTGGACATATGTCGAATTGAAGAGTGTTCATTACTCAACTACTGCGTCGCAAAAGCGATACGGATCAGTTTTATTCGGCGTAAAGATCGGCAGGTTAGTTATGACATACTTTCTCCGTCCAATTCTTGTATTATAAACTTGGAGCAGTAATTTAACTAGTCACAATCCTCGTGTAGATTTTATACAAAGTGAATTAATTACGAATGTCGCGGCATTCCATCCAATTAAAATATAATTGGGGTCGTCTGTAATCAATGTTAAAGCATAACAATGTATGTTGCCGCAAAAAAATATCCATTTTCTATTCTCTCCTATTATATTGTTGGGTATCAAGACGTTTTAATCGCTGTAACTGGAAAGAAAATAATATGGTCCGTGGTTATATATGCGTATGTGCGGCAAATAAACGCAACAATCGATTTGCTGATGTATATCCTCAACACAATCTCAACGTGATAATAAGAGAACCCTACGTTAGTTTTTAAGGATGAATTCTGTATTTCATTATTGCGTACCTTCCTCTGCGATCATATTATACTTCAAACAAGTAGTGATTTAATCGCGAATAAATCAATAATTCCATGTCACACAACATTCCAGGGGACTGTAGTTGCGGCTAATAATTACAACAATGTCACTTCGCAGGCGCGTCTCCAACTGCAAATTAAGAAAGCAATGTGAGTAACAAAAGTTGATCTGAACCCGAACCGGATGCACGAGTTACTGGACCGGAACGGGTAAACAAGCGTAGCCAAGCGTAACATAGCGTGACGTAGCGTGAAGTGGCGTGCTCAAGCGTGAATGTGGCTCAGAGTATATAATCCCGAAATGGGGCAGTTAATCATTCGAGATCCTGAGTCTACAGCAGCAGCATTGAGTTCTTCCGGTCTTTCCTGCGTGTGCTAGGGCTGCTGGATGACGACAAGGTGGATTTCATTTCTGATCTCCCCCCGGAGGTATCCCACCTAATTCTACGCAAGTTGGATCCCAAGTCTCTGCTCTGCGCTGTTCAAGTTTCACGAAAGTGGTTATACGTCTGTAAGGCTGACAAGAGCCTAAGACAAACCGCGATGCACAATAAGCAACGTGAAATGCGTATATTGAAAGAACGTTTTTCAGGAGAAGCTGTGTGTGACCCGACCACGATAACACACAGGCCTCTACCAATTCCTGCACTGGTGAGAAGATGTGTTCCTTTCGTCCCAACCAAACATGGAGAGGCTCGAAAAATCCCTCGAAATGCAATGCACAGTCTAGGGAAGGTGAGTTCAGTAACTTCCAGGCGTAGTAAATGTATTAGAATGTAAAGTATTAGCAAATTATATCTTGACGTGCTCCTTTGAGTGAATCGACTGGTTATTGTTAGGATGATGTAGCCAAGGTAAATACATACATTCCATCGATTGACCACTAGGAATTAAGTCTTATTTTAATGTTCCCCTATACAATTGGACATATGTCGAATTGAAGAGTGTTCATTACTCAACTACTGCGTCGCAAAAGCGATACGGATCAGTTTTATTCGGCGTAAAGATCGGCAGGTTAGTTATGACATACTTTCTCCGTCCAATTCTTGTATTATAAACTTGGAGCAGTAATTTAACGAGTCACAATACTCGTGTAGATTTTATACAAAGTGAATCAATTACGAATGTCGCGGCATTCCATCCAATTAAAATATAATTGGGATCGTCTGTAATCAATGTTAAAGCATAACAATGTATGTTGCCGCAAAAAATATCCATTTTCTATTCTCTCCTATTATATTGTTGGGTATCAAGACGTTTTAATCGCTGTAACTGGAAAGAAAATAATATGGTCCGTGGTTATATATGCGTATGTGCGGCAAATAAACGCGACAATCGATTTGCTGATGTATATCCTCAACACAATCTCAACGTGATAATAAGAGAACCCTACGTTAGTTTTTAAGGATGAATTCTGTATTTCATTATTGCGTACCTTCCCCTGCGATCATATTATACTTCAAACAAGTAGTGATTTAATCGCGAATAAATCAATAATTCCATGTCACACAACATTCCAGGGGACTGTAGTTGCGGCTAATAATTACAACAATGTCACTTCGCAGGCGCGTCTCCAACTGCAAATTAAGAAAGCAATGTGAGTAACAAAAGTTGATCTGAACCCGAACCGGATGCACGAGTTACTGGACCGGAACGGGTAAACAAGCGTAGCCAAACGTAACATAGCGTGACGTAGCGTGAAGTGGCGTGCTCAAGCGTGAATGTGGGTCAGAGTATATAATCCCGAAATGGGGCAGTTAATCATTCGAGATCCTGAGTCTACAGCAGCAGCATTGAGTTCTTCCGGTCTTTCCTGCGTGTGCTAGGGCTGCTGGATGACGACAAGGTGGATTTCATTTCTGATCTCCCCCCGGAGGTATCCCACCTAATTCTACGCAAGTTGGATCCCAAGTCTCTGCTTTGCGCTGTTCAAGTTTCACGAAAGTGGTTATACGTCTGTAAGGCTGACAAGAGCCTAAGACAAACCGCGATGCACCATAAGCAACGTGAAATGCGTATATTGAAAGAACGTTTTTCAGGAGAAGCTGTGTGTGACCCGACCACGATAACACACAGGCATCTACCAATTCCTGCACTGGTGAGAAGATGTGTTCCTTTCGTCCCAACCAAACATGGAGAGGTTCGAAAAATCCCTCGAAATGCAATGCACAGTCTAGGGAAGGTGAGTTCAGTAACGTCCAGGCGTAGTAAATGTATTAGAATGTAAAGTATTAGCAAATTATATCTTGACGTGCTCCTTTGAGTGAATCGACTGGTTATTGTTAGGATGATGTAGCCAAGGTAAATACATACATTCCATCGATTGACCACTAGGAATTAAGTCTTATTTTAATGTTCCCCTATACAATTGGACATATGTCGAATTGAAGAGTGTTCATTACTCAACTACTGCGTCGCAAAAGCGATACGGATCAGTTTTATTCGGCGTAAAGATCGGCAGGTTAGTTATGACATACTTTCTCCGTCCAATTCTTGTATTATAAACTTGGAGCAGTAATTTAACGAGTCACAATCCTCGTGTAGATTTTATACAAAGTGAATTAATTACGAATGTCGCGGCATTCCATCCAATTAAAATATAATTGGGGTCGTCTGTAATCAATGTTAAAGCATAACAATGTATGTTGCCGCAAAAAAATATCCATTTTCTATTCTCTCCTTTTATATTGTTGGGTATCAAGACGTTTTAATCGCTGTAACTGGAAAGAAAATAACATGGTCTGTGGTTATATATATGCGTATGTACGGCAAATAAACGCAACAATCGATTTGCTGATGTATATCCTCAACACAATCTCAACGTGATAATAAGAGAACCCTACGTTAGTTTTTAAGGATGAATTCTGTATTTCATTATTGCGTACCTTCCCCTGCGATCATATTATACTTCAAACAAGTAGTGATTTAATCGCGAATAAATCAATAATTCCATGTCACACAAGATTCCAGGGGACTGTAGTTGCGGCTAATAATTACAACAATGTCACTTCGCAGGCGCGTCTCCAACTGATAATTAAGAAAGCAATGTGAGTAACAAAAGTTGATCTGAACCCGAACCAGATGCACGAGTTACTGGACCGGAACGGGTAAACAAGCGTAGCCAAACGTAACATAGCGTGACGTAGCGTGAAGTGGCGTGCTCAAGCGTGAATGTGGGTCAGAGTATATAATCCCGAAATGGGGCAGTTAATCATTCGAGATCCTGAGTCTACAGCATCAGCATTGAGTTCTTCCGGTCTTTCCTGCGTGTGCTAGGGCTGCTGGATGACGACAAGGTGGATTTCATTTCTGATCTCCCCCCGGAGGTATCCCACCTAATTCTACGCAAGTTGGATCCCAAGTCTCTGCTTTGCGCTGTTCAAGTTTCACGAAAGTGGTTATACGTCTGTAAGGCTGACAAGAGCCTAAGACAAACCGCGATGCACCATAAGCAACGTGAAATGCGTATATTGAAAGAACGTTTTTCAGGAGAAGCTGTGTGTGACCCGACCACGATAACACACAGGCATCTACCAATTCCTGCACTGGTGAGAAGATGTGTTCCTTTCGTCCCAACCAAACATGGAGAGGCTCGAAAAATCCCTCGAAATGCAATGCACAGTCTAGGGAAGGTGAGTTCAGTAACTTCCAGGCGTAGTAAATGTGTTAGAATGTAAAGTATTAGCAAATTATATCTTGACGTGCTCCTTTGAGTGAATCGACTGGTTATTGTTAGGATGATGTAGCCAAGGTAAATACATACATTCCATTGATTGACCACTAGGAATTAAGTCTTATTTTAATGTTCCCCTATACAATTGGGCATATGTCGAATTGAAGAGTGTTCATTACTCAACTACTGCGTCGCTTAAGCGATACGGATCAGTTTTATTCGGCGTAAAGATCGGCAGGTTAGTTATGTGTTACGAGCCAGGGCCGTGAGCAGCACGAGTGGCCGGCGAAGGGTTATTACCCTGGGAATAAGATATCAGTTTGTTAGTAGGTACGCGGACGAACCCAATGAGTAATTGGGGAGCCGCTAGGAATTTAGACGACGATGTCGAACCTGATACGAATTACGCAATCAGGGAGCCTCTAGGATTGGAGGTACGCAGACGAACCTGACGCGTTGGTCAGGGAGCTGCTAGAAATTGTGATTCTTCGTGAACGAACCCAATGAGTAATTGGGGAGTCACTAGGATGTTAGAACAGAGCACAGACGAACCTGACGCGTTGGTCAGGGAGCTGTTAGGATGGATGCAGACGAACCTGATACGAATTACGCAATCAGGGAGCTGCTAGGTAACGGACGAACCTGATGCGTTGATCAGGGAGCCGCTAGGTTATTGGGTGAGAGTACAGACGAACCTGATACGAATTACGCAATCAGGGAGCTGCTAGGATGCGGACGAACCTGATGTTTACCAGGGAGCCGCTAGGTGGTTGAGTGATAATACAGACGAATCTGATAAGTAACTGGGAAATCACTAGGATTGTTAGTAGGCCTCGCAACAAGTATAATTTAAATTGATACAATCCGAGCGGTAAGATTGTATCGTGTGGGATGTTCAATCATTTGATTAGGATTTTGGAAACAATAATTATGGGTTAAATGAGTTGATGCGAAATTATCAAGAACACAAATATATTCTACTTGAAGAATAATTACAGTTGTGTAAATGTCGCGTTTGAATAATGGGATTATATAAAAGTGTAATTACCTAACTAGAATGCTCGGTGTTAACGCACTGGCAATGCGGGGGTCTCGAGAACAACTGAAGAAATGCCTAATAGATTTTATACCGGACTCGCGGAATCTATATGGTTAAATTTGATACGAAGGGGAACTTTAGCCCGATCTCACTGGCAGTTGACTCTACGAGATGCAGCACGACGCGACACGATTCGTGACTACGAAAGTACTAGCCCGCGAGAGTGAAAATGCAAGGGTTTATATACCCCTGGAATGACAGGTGGCACTTGTCAGTACCCCTTAGTCATACTCGTATTTTGTCAACGGCCAGTTGGTCGTGCTTATGATTTGATTTTAAACTAAACAGATATGTAGTTTTAACTAGGGGTGAATCCGTGTATTTAATCTAGGACGGTTCCTGCCAGAGATGATTTTGAACATTTGTTCGTCATCCGTAACATCTCCCCACCAAGAAGAAACATCGCGGTTCGCGTGATGCTTTCTCATTAGGAAGGAAACGTCCTAGATAATATTGATTTCGAGCAAGAAAGCAAAACAAAAAGAAAAAGGGAAATAATGAAAAGAAAAAAAAGAAAAAATGAAATCTTTGATAAAAAAATAAAAAAAAAATTGACGGGTGTAGTGTAGTGTGGTGTGTACTTAAGTGCTACGGTGTGGTTATGTTGGGACTGCGTAGCCCCATTGCAGCCATCCCTGGATGACGTCGTATGGCGACTGGCCTGGGAGCCTGTCCAAGATCAGGTGCCCCTTGATGTGTCCGTCCCCCGTTGTTGTGGCACTGGTGACCGTACCGCTCCTGTGCTCCATCACGTGCTTCGCGATGGTGGTAACTTTCGCGATGGGGCGGTTGTTACGTGGACGGATGCCTTCTAGGGTCATCCGAATCGCCTGCCATGGTTGGGTCCGGAAGCGTGGTGGTAAGATCCACACCTGGCTGACCTCTCGCTCCACCGTTGTGCCAAGGTCTCCCAGGAATACGGAAATTATTCCTGCTCGTACCTCGGCTATTTCACCTCTGAACCAACTGGTTCCGTCTCGTACCGCCACGAGGAGTCCAGGACCAATGGCGGTCAACAGAGGCACGCACAGGTGATGACGCTCGCGCATGTGATGGGCAAAAGCCCGGAAGAAGATTTTCATCTCTTCTGTAAGATCCCTCGCGGTGATCCAGACGGTCGTCAGGTTTTCGGCCTCGCCAACGATGCATTGAAACGGCGCGCTCACTTCCCGGGGCCTCATTGTACCCTCTGTTTTTTGATGTCTGGTTCTCCCGGTGTCCAGTTGTGAATATTTTTATCTGTTACTTTAAAGAGCAACAGACGGTCTGGTCGCTTCCTTCGGGTGGTTGTTGTATGCTTCTTTGTTGTCGTCGATCTGCCTTTCACAACTCTTCCTCCTTTTGCGGGTTGGTACGGTTGAGGGATGATGACTCGACCGTTTTCTTTTTCGGAACACTCGTTCTGGTCTGTCTGTACGGCAATACTGCGCTTTTCGTCAGACAATTCTGGATGCGATATTGCGTTGTCCTGCATGGATGCTGTGACTGTGATTTTGAAAACCCGGTCCTCCACTTTTATAAGTTCTGGGGTCTTCCTTATCTCTCCAGATGTGTGGACCTGCTGAGGAGTGGGGATCGTCCTGCTCCTTAGTAAATAGAAGCAGAAGGCTTCATATTTGGAATCTGTATACCCACTTCTGTTTGCTCTTCAATTTTGTCTGTTTTCTCTACGTTACTGCGGCTTGCTTTGCATTTGTTTTGAAAAATTTTGAATTTTAAAATGAGTATGCCGACTAAGATTGAAAATGCCACTATTATCCCCATGGAGGAAAAATTTGAGATTTGTTGGTGTTTGATCAAATCTCGATGGGTCGTAATGCCTAGTACCTGTTTTTCTATTTCACCTAGTGATATAGCTGCTGGAAGTTGATCCCAATGGTTGATGAGATGTACATTACTTGATTCATTCAATTCTATTACCTTGATGTGATGTTCTGATATCTCCGGTAGTAAGAGCGACAAATTATACGATGCAGCAGGGTAGTATACCATATTTTCTGAAGTTTTTATTATATCCAGTGCTTTCAACTGCATGGAATTGATCGTGGTCTGACAGCCTGCTTCTAATTTGAAAATACCCGTTTTAAAAAAGGTCTTTACAATTGCCTTTTTTCCCTTGCAATAAATTTGCGCCTTTCTTTCTTTCGGCATAAAATATAACCACGTTGCTGGTGCATTTAGAGCTCGCCAATAGGGTTCCAGGTTCCCAGTCACCTTTATGTTACAAATACTCCAATCTATTGTGGTGGGACTCAACAGCAAAGTGGTTTCACAGGTAGCATGTTGACTCGTTTGATACAAAGCTAGTGTAGCTGGAGCTAATATCTGATTATGATGGTGACGGGAAGTTCTTAGATAATCTTCGGTAGGCAAAAAATACTGTTGTTCGTCAGAGGATACTGCGATGTACGTGAAACGTGGTTGAATATATGATGCCACTGTTTTTGATTTAAGTGACTGTACTGATGGGCAAGGGTAGATTTTATAGAAGTTAAATACCTGATGATCTAATAGTGGTACCGTGAGTTCAAAAACTATCCTGCCTTTAGTGAAAATTACATTCAACTTAGTAATTCTTTCAAGCTGCTCCGTTAGCAACTCTTCAGGTGAGAAAGGGAATTCATGGGATGAGGTTTGCCTGATTTTTAAGGCTGAATTTAACAGTTGTTGGGGTGAAAAAATTGCTGGGTGGAGAATCCCTTGTTTTGCCAGAAGTATGGCATCTATTAGCAATAATAAATTAGTACTGTAGTCGTCCAGGCCCTTTTCAATTTCAAAGAGTGCTTCCCTTATAGCACCCTCGAAACGAAGCCCGTCTATTTCCGATTGTGTTTCCTGTAATAGTTGAGAATGTTCGGAAACTGCTTTCATAAGTCAGACATTCCCTTGGTTAAATTTAATAGTCTTGTATGTACTGTTGAAAATTCGCCCTTGATAATATGAGTCTGCCTTGCTATTACCTCTGTGATCTCCTGTTGATTCTTATATATTTTGTTTAATTCATTATTGTAGTAGTCTGCATCTTCTTGAGTTAAAGTCCCAAATAAAATATTGCTGACAGTTCCCATGAACCCAAATGGTGCATTACGTCGCGGTGACTTTGCATTTAAATACGGGTGATCACCTATGGTAGATTTAATTAAATTTCGATAGTAACGTGTGTTCTCTTCCTTCTTGATCAGTCGAGGTCCAAGGCCCTCGTTGAGACATTTTGCCGTTTCATGTCTTTTGCAAAGCTGGTTTAACATGGAAATCAGCTGTTGGACCGGTGGCGCATGTTGTAGGTATTTCTCAACATCAAGTGAAGTTACCAAACGCCATTGAGTTTGGTAGGTTCTCAAATCCGGCAATTTCTCAAAGAATAATCCAGTTTCTTCCTGTAGTTGTTCTATGGTTGAGTCATTCCTCCCCCGAGCCTGGTTCGTTGTCAGCAGCAGCAACAGCAGATAAAAAAGAATCTTGCTCATCTTCAGCTGTTGATGCAAAATAAGCATGTTTTAATTTATCTTGATGCTTGGTAATCGTTTTATTGTGTGTCTGCAACACTACGTTATTCAAATCTGTCACGACTATTACTCTATACGGTCCTATATAATGGGGATCGAATTTACTATTACGAGGTTCTAGAAGTACGTAAACAAAATCGCCTACGTTAAATGTGACAGGTTTCACGCGTCCATCGTAATAACCCTTTGAGCGAATTTTTGATTTATTCAAATTATCTGCTGCTATGTCGCGGATCTTGATAATATTTGTTATTAACTCTGATAAATAATCTCTGTATGTCTTCAAATTTGTAACCGTCGGAAATGAGGTTGGCTCTCGAGCTAGTTTGCCAAAAATCAATTCATATGGTGTAAAGTTAGTAGCTTCATGAACTGATGTATTGTAGGAGAACATCGCAAAAGGAATCAATAAATCCCAATCTTCGTAATTCTCCATATAATGTTTGAGGTATTCTGTAAGAACAATATGACTTCGTTCTAGTGATCCGTTAGTTTGTGGTCGATACCCAGACGTAGTAATTTGCTTAATTTTGAATATGTCTGCTAGATTTGTCATAAGAGTACCAATAAAGCTGGTTCCCTTATCTGTAAGTATTGCTCGTGGTGTCCCATAGATTGCAATAAAATGTCGTGCAAAGGCATCTGCGATGGTAGCGGCCCGTATGTTAGGTATCGCTACTGCTATACAATATTTAGTCAAATTATCCTGCATAGTGAGAATGTAACGATTTCCTCCAGGTGTGATAGGCAACGGCCCAACGGTATCTAAAGAAATTTTATGGAATGCGTCTAACGGTGTATCAGTGATCAACATAGGTTGACGAGTTTTCGTTCTGACTAATTTCTACTCCTGACAGCTTTTGCATTTTCGGATGTACTCTTGAATTTCATTGCGCATCTGTGGCCAATGAAATCTCGATCGGATACGGTTGTAAGTTTTTGTAACTCCCTTGTGTCCGCCTATTAAGCTATCATGTGCTTCATGGATGATTTCTTGCCTGTCTTCTATGGAAGGTGTCGTAATGACACAGTTACATATTGTAATTTGATAAGATGATGAGTCTGTGAAGACCTCCCTCAATGCTTCAAAAAGTTCGTTGAGTGGTAACCGATGATGATCTCCGGTGGCGGATATTCGAAAAGATTTATCCCCATTCCGCTCCAAAGCAGATCGAAGAGTTTTCAATCCCTTAAGTATGTCTATTCTTTTTGGCTTATCGTGAAAGTTGTCGGAAATTACCATGCTAAAAGTTTTAAATGATCCATTTTTTGAAATCACGACCTGTCCCTTTTTTGGTCGTGCAGCTAGAAGTTCCCGTTTATTTACTAATCCTGTGTCTAACAGCAGTTTCCCGACGGGCCTTACTAGATTGCAATCAGCTGATATAAAATGTGCATAATGGTCTTCCTTTGCGGTGAGAGTATTTGAAGAAATGTTGATTTTTTGCTTCGGTTCCGGCGGTGCTTCCAGGTCAGTTTCGGTAGAAGAGCTATCGGTAGCTTCGTCGACGAATGTGTAAGGGTCAGTTTGCCGTGCATTCGCTTTGCCCATATCCGTGGTGTTGATTGGCAACCGAATTACGGTAGGTTGTAAAATTCCATTTGTTACACCAGGTGGTTCTTGCGGTGTATTCGGTGAATCCCCTTGTAAATTGTTCGTGTTCTCGATAACCGTATTTTCAAACGGTTCATCGAATGAAATTAAATCACCTGGTAAGCTAGTATTCTTATCCGTAGAAAAAATTTCCGTGGAGTTTGCCGCAGGCAAAAAATTGTGTGTGTTGACCTGGTCCTCATCTGGCATCACTATCTCTCTAGATAAACTCGGAAGGGTTCTGTTTATGATTGGTGAGTGTTGAACTTTACCCAGGACGGGTTCTTCTGCCTCATCTGAGCTGCTGCTTGTTTGTCGATATTTCGGCCGTTTTTCACGGTCCCGATGTAATTGTTTGATGCGTTGTCCAATTGAACCAGCATCGACATCTGTTTTCGGTATCTGTATCTTGAAATCGGGGTCTTCAAGTTCCTTTGGAATGAGTGGTAAACAGATAGTAGTAGGATTACGCGATAATGCATCTGCATTCTTATTTATTTTTCCAGATTTATGGACAACCTGATAATCATATTCTAACAGTCGGAGTTTCCATTTCATGAGCCTTGATGTCGGATCTTTTACAGAATGCAACCAGACTAATGGTCGATGGTCTGTAACCAGTGTAAATTTTGTTCCATATACATACGGTCGGAAGTATATAACGGCGTATACCATTGCTAAACATTCCTTTTCCGTGGCTGAATAGTTTCTTTCTGCTTTATTGAGGCTGCGGGATGCGTAAGCAATTGGCAAATCGTTGCCTATCTCGCCTTGACTGAGCACCGCTCCGATGGCATATTCGGAAGCATCTGTTGTGATGACAAATGGTTTGCTGAAATCTGGATATTGCAAAATAGGTTCTTTACAAAGTTCTTCACGTAGTTCTTTGAAGCTGTTTTCTTGATCTTCGGTCCATTTGAATTTTTTGCCCTTTCCTAGAAGGTCAATTAAAGATTTTGCTTTTGTGGTGAAATCTGGTATAAACCTCCGGTAATATCCTACTAAACCCAAAAATTGTTGAATATTCTTCTGTGAGGTAGGTGTTGGAAAATCCTTAACAGCTTTTAATTTTCGGGGATCAGGTTTCACTCCTTGCCTTGAAATAATGTGTCCAAGGTATGCAACTTCTTTCCGTAAGAATTCGCATTTATTGGTTTGGAGGGTTAAACCATGTTCTCGCAGACGGTTTAACAATTTCCTTACTTTAACATCATGTTCGTGCAATGATGAAGCGTAAACCACGATATCATCCAGGTAAACGAATACATCCGTTCCCTGAAGTCCAGTTAATACCTGATCCATGAGGCGTTGAAAAGTGGGTGGTGCATTTTTTAGACCAAACGGCATTCGTGAAAACTCATAATGTCCGTTAGGAGTTGTAAAGGCTGTCTTCTGTCTGTCTTTTGGATCCATCTCTATCTGATGAAACCCGCTGGCGAGATCAAAAACGGAGAAGTATTTAGCTCCACCGAGACGATCCAGTATTTCCGTGATTTGAGGTAATGGATATTTATCGGAAATGGTTTTCTCGTCAAGGGCACGAAAATCTATTACCATGCGCCAACGTTTATTTCCTTGCGCATCGGATTTTTTGGGTACAATCCACAAGGGTGAATTGTACGGAGATTTCGACGGTGTTATAATACCTTCGGATAATAAGCCATTAATTTGCTTCTTGATTTCATCTTGGTGTACAGGAGGATACCGATATTGCCTTGTGTTGATTGGAATCTCATCGACTGTATGTAAGGAGTGCTTGAAATCAGAGGCCTTCCCTAATTTATCTCCTGGAAGATAAAAGCGATCAGGAAATTCCTTTATCAATGAGGTAACACTGCATCGTTCTTCTTGGTTCAGGTGGCTTAAATTTAGCGTTTCAGAGATTCCCTGTATTCTGTCTTCTCTATTTTTGAAATTGCGATGTTGTACGTCTGAATAAGTATCTTCGTCCGATGTACTCAAAATATCGTAAGGTTCCAGAATTTGAGGTTCTATTTCAACATCCAGGGCTTCTTCACTGGTGTTGGTTGCCATAACGTGACATTTTCCTTTGTCATTCAAGACGGCGGCTTCTCCTATGTAGAGTTGCTCGTGCGTCTTTATGCGTGGTAAGTAGCCTTCTCTTATCCTTGGATTAGCTACTCTTATTGCAATTTGTTGAGACGATCTGGCATCGATGCGATGTTTGGTTGGTGCATCTGAATCCTGTTGGTAATTTGAAAAATAAATAGGCCTGATGGGTCTATTTTTTAGTACCATCGTCCCATGGTAATATGAAATTTCTGCTTCTTCCTGCTTTAAAAATGGGCTTCCTATAAGTCCATCTGCTTCTATTGCAAGGTGTTTCACTACGTAGAAAAATGCAGGAGCTTCGTGGATGTGGAGAATTGTGGTTCCCAGAGTGCGAATTGGGGTTGTAGTGAGCCCAGTTATTTCAATTTCTTCGCGAGAAATGATTTCTGCTCCCGTTCCAAGAATGTCAAGAACCACTAAATTTACGGATGCTCCACCGTCAATTAGAAATTCTCCCGTGCCTGATTCCAGTTCTGGGATTTTGATTTTTATTCGTGGTGCTGGGGCTTCCTTGATGAGGGTTTTTCCTCGAATCGGACAGTTCTTTGGCGAATCTCTTTGTTTTCGCTCATCGTTTCGCCTGTACGGTGAGCGCGATCGAAGTTTAAAGACTTCCTTGATTCCGTGGACGAATCTCGTGAATCTCTTCGGAAACGTGGGCTACGCGGTCGATTCTTACAGAATTTTCCATCGTGCCCAGATGTTCCACAATGCCAACAATACGACTTTGACATACGATCCTTATCAGAATTTTTTAGGATTGTATAGTGTTTCTCTCCGTCTCTCGTGTTTGACGAATCTGAACGATAGGAGGGAGAGTGTGAAGGGCTCCTATGACGTAAGGTCCAAGCAGAAGCTCGTCCTTCTCTTTCCTCCTCGAAGCCAGATGGCCTGGAGCGACGATCCCTATGTTTATCGTATTTGCTCGGAGATAATGGGTATGACACCTCACGCTCGCGATAACGAGAATCCTCGTATGAGTCTCGTCGCGACCACCTCGAGGGTGATTCGTTTCGCGGCGACTGTCGTCGGTTTCTTAACCTTTTGTCTACCTGTAGGCAAAGCACGGCGTCGTAAGCATCCTCTAAATTTTTTATATCCTTCAGTGATGCCGACACCTTCAGGGAAATCCGATCGGGTAGTCCGTCGATAAAGTTCTCGATAACGTCTTTTTCCATTAATGAGATGAAATCTTCGGAACGTTCTTCCTCGTATTTTTCCCTTATGGCTCCGCGCGTACGGTATACCAAATGGCTTGTCCTATCGATGTATTGTCGTAGGCTTTCTCCTTCGCGAATATGTAGTTTCGCAATTTCCACTTGATAATATGATAAGCTCTTTCCTGGAGCGAACCGTTTCTTTAAATGTTGAATTAACGCTTTTACGGTAGTAAACTTGTGTTCTAATGTGCATCTACGTGCTGGTCCGATAAGCTTAGTCAGAACAATTGCCAGATATTCGGCTTCCGTACCCCCCGGAATCAAAGTTAACCCGTCCTCTAAAGCTTGCGCGAAACGAATTAACGATGGATCTTCCCCGTCGAAGATAGGAATTGTCGATGTAATATTCTGTAGGCATGTCTTTTGCGTCAACAGCGACATAGAATTTGCAAGTGAAACCGTTAAGTTCATTATGTCAACGGAAGAGGTATTTGCAGATGGGTTCTGCATTTTTAAAATTGTAACTAGAGAAAACTAGTATATTAATGATATAAGAGCGTGACTAGCGAAAACTAGTATATTGCTAATTATATTGAGACGTAACTAGGAAAACTAGAATATTGTCCGTACTCAGCTACGAGTAATTTAATATAGTGAACCCGAAATTAAAGTGATCCTAAAATAATTGAACAATCCCACCGCTGTCACCAGTTCTGTTACGAGCCAGGGCCGTGAGCAGCACGAGTGGCCGGCGAAGGGTTATTACCCTGGGAATAAGATATCAGTTTGTTAGTAAGTACGCGGACGAACCCAATGAGTAATTGGGGAGCCGCTAGGAATTTAGACGACGAGGACGAACCTGATACGAATTACGCAATCAGGGAGCCTCTAGGATTGGAGGTACGCAGACGAACCTGACGCGTTGGTCAGGGAGCTGCTAGAAATTGTGATTCTTCGTGAACGAACCCAATGAGTAATTGGGGAGTCACTAGGATGTTAGAACAGAGCACAGACGAACCTGACGCGTTGGTCAGGGAGCTGTTAGGATGGATGCAGACGAACCTGATACGAATTACGCAATCAGGGAGCTGCTAGGTAACGGACGAACCTGATGCGTTGATCAGGGAGCCGCTAGGTTATTGGGTGAGAGTACAGACGAACCTGATACGAATTACGCAATCAGGGAGCTGCTAGGATGCGGACGAACCTGATGTTTACCAGGGAGCCGCTAGGTGGTTGAGTGATAATACAGACGAATCTGATAAGTAACTGGGAAATCACTAGGATTGTTAGTAGGCCTCGCAACAAGTATAATTTAAATTGATACAATACGAGCGGTAAGATTGTATCGTGTGGGATGTTCAATCATTTGATTAGGATTTTGGAAACAATAATTATGGGTTAAATGAGTTGATGCGAAATTATCAAGAACACAA
Organism: Lasioglossum morio; assembly: GCA_916610235.2. NCBI lineage: Eukaryota > Metazoa > Arthropoda > Insecta > Hymenoptera > Halictidae > Lasioglossum > Lasioglossum morio. The sequence goes on along the minus strand of CAKAJA020000144.1, from coordinate 102,660 downwards.
ATATATTCTACTTGAAGAATAATTACAGTTGTGTAAATGTCGCGTTTGAATAATGGGATTATATAAAAGTGTAATTACCTAACTAGAATGCTCGGTGTTAACGCACTGGCAATGCGGGGGTCTCGAGAACAACTGAAGAAATGCCTAATAGATTTTATACCGGACTCGCGGAATCTATATGGTTAAATTTGATACGAAGGGGAACTTTAGCCCGATCTCACTGGCAGTTGACTCTACGAGATGCAGCACGACGCGACACGATTCGTGACTACGAAAGTACTAGCCCGCGAGAGTGAAAATGCAAGGGTTTATATACCCCTGGAATGACAGGTGGCACTTGTCAGTACCCCTTAGTCATACTCGTATTTTGTCAACGGCCAGTTGGTCGTGCTTATGATTTGATTTTAAACTAAACAGATATGTAGTTTTAACTAGGGGTGAATCCGTGTATTTAATCTAGGACGGTTCCTGCCAGAGATGATTTTGAACATTTGTTCGTCATCCGTAACATATGACATACTTTCTCCGTCCAATTCTTGTATTATAAACTTGGAGCAGTAATTTAACGAGTCACAATCCTCGTGTAGATTTTATACAAAGTGAATTAATTACGAATGTCGCGGCATTCCATCCAATTAAAATATAATTGGGGTCGTCTGTAATCAATGTTAAAGCATAACAATGTATGTTGCCGCAAAAAAATATCCATTTTCTATTCTCTCCTATTATATTGTTGGGTATCAAGACGTTTTAATCGCTGTAACTGGAAAGAAAATAACATGGTCTGTGGTTATATATGCGTATGTACGGCAAATAAACGCAACAATCGATTTGCTGATGTATATCCTCAACACAATCTCAACGTGATAATAAGAGAACCCTACGTTAGTTTTTAAGGATGAATTCTGTATTTCATTATTGCGTACCTTCCCCTGCGATCATATTATACTTCAAACAAGTAGTGATTTAATCGCGAATAAATCAATAATTCCATGTCACACAAGATTCCAGGGGACTGTAGTTGCGGCTAATAATTACAACAATGTCACTTCGCAGGCGCGTCTCCAACTGCAAATTAAGAAAGCAATGTGAGTAACAAAAGTTGATCTGAACCCGAACCAGATGCACGAGTTACTGGACCGGAACGGGTAAACAAGCGTAGCCAAACGTAACATAGCGTGACGTAGCGTGAAGTGGCGTGCTCAAGCGTGAATGTGGGTCAGAGTATATAATCCCGATAATGGGGCAGTTAATCATTCGAGATCCTGAGTCTGCAGCAGCAGCATGGAGTTCTTCCGGTCTTTCCTGCGTGTGCTAGGGCTGCTGGATGACGACAAGGTGGATTTCATTTCTGATCTCCCCCCGGAGGTATCCCACCTAATTCTACGCAAGTTGGATCCCAAGTCTCTGCTTTGCGCTGTTCAAGTTTCACGAAAGTGGTTATACGTCTGTAAGGCTGACAAGAGCCTAAGACAAATCGCGATGCACCATAAGCAACGTGAAATGCGTATATTGAAAGAACGTTTTTCAGGAGAAGCTGTGTGTGACCCGACCACGATAACACACAGGCATCTACCAATTCCTGCACTGGTGAGAAGATGTGTTCCTTTCGTCCCAACCAAACATGGAGAGGTTCGAAAAATCCCTCGAAATGCAATGCACAGTCTAGGGAAGGTGAGTTCAGTAACTTCCAGGGGTAGTAAATGTATTAGAATGTAAAGTATTAGCAAATTATATCTTGACGTGCTCCTTTGAGTGAATCGACTGGTTATTGTTAGGATGATGTAGCCAAGTTAAATACATACATTCCATCGATTGACCACTAGGAATTAAGTCTTATTTTAATGTTCCCCTATACAATTGGACATATGTCGAATTGAAGAGTGTTCATTACTCAACTACTGCGTCGCAAAAGTGATACGGATCAGTTTTATTCGGCGTAAAGATCGGCAGGTTAGTTATGACATACTTTCTCCGTCCAAATCTTGTATTATAAACTTGGAGCAGTAATTTAACGAGTCACAATCCTCGTGTAGATTTTATACAAAGTGAATTAATTACGAATGTCGCGGCATTCCATCCAAATAAAATATAATTGGGGTCGTCTGTAATCAATGTTAAAGCATAACAATGTATGTTGCCGCAAAAAAATATCCATTTTCTATTCTCTCCTATTATATTGTTGGGTATCAAGACGTTTTAATCGCTGTAACTGGAAAGAAAATAACATGGTCTGTGGTTATATATGCGTATGTACGGCAAATAAACGCAACAATCGATTTGCTGATGTATATCCTCAACACAATCTCAACGTGATAATAAGAGAACCCTACGTTAGTTTTTAATGATGAATTCTGTATTTCATTATTGCGTACCTTCCCCTGCGATCATATTATACTTCAAACAAGTAGTGATTTAATCGCGAATAAATCGATAATTCCATGTCACACAACATTCCAGGGGACTGTAGTTGCGGCTAATAATTACAACAATGTCACTTCGCAGGCGCGTCTCCAACTGCAAATTAAGAAAGCAATGTGAGTAACAAAAGTTGATCTGAACCCGAACCGGATGCACGAGTCACTGGACCGGAACGGGTAAACAAGCGTAGCCAAGCGTAACATAGCGTGACGTAGCGTGAAGTGGCGTGCTCAAGCGTGAATGTGGCTCAGAGTATATAATCCCGATAATGGGGCAGTTAATCATTCGAGATCCTGAGTCTACAGCAGCAGCATTGAGTTCTTCCGTTATTTCCTGCGTGTGCTAGGGATGCTGGATGACGACAAGGTGGATTTCATTTCTGATCTCCCCCCGGAGGTATCCCACCTAATTCTACGCATGTTGGATCCCAAGTCTCTGCTTTGCGCTGTTCAAGTTTCACGAAAGTGGTTATACGTCTGTAAGGCTGACAAGAGCCTAAGACAAACCGCGATGCACCATAAGCAACGTGAAATGCGTATATTGAAAGAACGTTTTTCAGGAGAAGCTGTGTGTGACCCGACCACGATAACACACAGGCATCTACCAATTCCTGCACTGGTGAGAAGATGTGTTCCTTTCGTCCCAACCAAACATGGAGAGGCTCGAAAAATCCCTCGAAATGCAATGCACAGTCTAGGGAAGGTGAGTTCAGTAACTTCCAGGCGTAGTAAATGTATTAGAATGTAAAGTATTAGCAAATTATATCTTGACGTGCTCCTTTGAGTGAATCGACTGGTTATTGTTAGGATGATGTAGCCAAGGTAAATACATACATTCCATCGATTGACCACTAGGAATTAAGTCTTATTTTAATGTTCCCCTATACAATTGGACATATGTCGAATTGAAGAGTGTTCATTATTCAACTACTGCGTCGCAAAAGCGATACGGATCAGTTTTATTCGGCGTAAAGATCGGCAGGTTAGTTATGACATACTTTCTCCGTCCAATTCTTGTATTATAAACTTGGAGCTGTAATTTAACGAGTCACAATCCTCGTGTAGATTTTATACAAAGTGAATCAATTACGAATGTCGCGGCATTCCATCCAATTAAAATATAATTGGGGTCGTCTGCAATCAATGTTAAAGCATAACAATGTATGTTGCCGCAAAAAAATATCAATTTTCTATTCTCTCCTATTATATTGTTGGGTATCGAGACATTTTAATCGCTGTAACTGGAAAGAAAATAACATGGTCTGTGGTTATATATGCGTATGTACGGCAAATAAACGCAACAATCGATTTGCTGATGTATATCCTCAACACAATCTCAACGTGATAATAAGAGAACCCTACGTTAGTTTTTAAAGATGAATTCTGTATTTCATTATTGCGTACCTTCCCCTGCGATCATATTATACTTCAAACAAGTAGTGATTTAATCGCGAATAAATCAATAATTCCATGTCACACAACATTCCAGGGGACTGTAGTTGCGGCTAATAATTACAACAATGTCACTTCGCAGGCGCGTCTCCAACTGCAAATTAAGAAAGCAATGTGAGTAACAAAAGTTGATCTGAACCCGAACCGGATGCACGAGTCACTGGACCGGAACGGGTAAACAAGCGTAGCCAAGCGTAACATAGCGTGACGTAGCTGAAGTGGCGTGCTCAAGCGTGAATGTGGCTCAGAGTATATAATCCCGAAATGGGGCAGTTAATCATTCGAGATCCTGAGTCTACAGCTGCAGCATTGAGTTCTTCCGGTCTTTCCTGCGTGTGCTAGGGCTGCTGGATGACGACAAGGTGGATTTCATTTCTGATCTCCCCCCGGAGGTATCCCACCTAATTCTACGCAAGTTGGATCCCAAGTCTCTGCTTTGCGCTGTTCAAGTTTCACGAAAGTGGTTATACGTCTGTAAGGCTGACAAGAGCCTAAGACAAACCGCGATGCACCATAAGCAACGTGAAATGCGTATATTGAAAGAACGTTTTTCAGGAGAAGCTGTGTGTGACCCGACCACGATAACACACAGGCATCTACCAATTCCTGCACTGGTGAGAAGATGTGTTCCTTTCGTCCCCACCAAACATGGACAGGCTCGAAAAATCCCTCGAAATGCAATGAACAGTCTAGGGAAGGTGAGTTCAGTAACTTCCAGGCGTAGTAAATGTATTAGAATGTAAAGTATTAGCAAATTATATCTTGACGTGCTCCTTTGAGTGAATCGACTGGTTATTGTTAGGATGATGTAGCCAAGGTAAATACATACATTCCATCGATTGACCACTAGGAATTAAGTCTTATTTTAATGTTCCCCTATACAATTGGACATATGTCGAATTGAAGAGTGTTCATTACTCAACTACTGCGTCGCAAAAGTGATACGGATCAGTTTTATTCGGCGTAAAGATCGGCAGGTTAGTTATGACATACTTTCTCCGTCCAATTCTTGTATTATAAACTTGGAGCAGTAATTTAACGAGTCACAATCCTCGTGTAGATTTTATACAAAGTGAATCAATTACGAATGTCGCGGCATTCCATCCAATTAAAATATAATTTGGGTCGTCTGTAATCAATGTTAAAGCATAACAATGTATGTTGCCGCAAAAAAATATCCATTTTCTATTCTCTCCTATTATATTGTTGGATATCAAGACGTTTTAATCGCTGTAACTGGAATGAAAATAACATGGTCTGTGGTTATATATGCGTATGTACGGCAAATAAACGCAACAATCGATTTGCTGATGTATATCCTCAACAAATCTCAACGTGATAATAAGAGAACCCTACGTTAGTTTTTAATGATGAATTCTGTATTTCATTATTGCGTACCTTCCCCTGCGATCATATTATACTTCAAACAAGTAGTGATTTAATCGCGAATAAATCAATAATTCCATGTCACACAACATTCCAGGGGACTGTAGTTGCGGCTAATAATTACAACAATGTCTCTTCGCAGGCGCGTCTCCAACTGCAAATTAAGAAAGCAATGTGAGTAACAAAACTTGATCTGAACCCGAACCGGATGCACGAGTCACTGGACCGGAACGGGTAAACAAGCGTAGCCAAGCGTAACACAGCGTGACGTAGCGTGAAGTGGCGTGCTCAAGCGTGAATGTGGCTCAGAGTATATAATCCCGATAATGGGGCAGTTAATCATTCGAGATCCTGAGTCTGCAGCAGCAGCATGGAGTTCTTCCGGTCTTTCCTGCGTGTGCTAGGGCTGCTGGATGACGACAAGGTGGATTTCATTTCTGATCTCCCCCCGGAGGTATCCCACCTAATTCTACGCAAGTTGGATCCCAAGTCTCTGCTTTGCGCTGTTCAAGTTTCACGAAAGTGGTTATACGTCTGTAAGGCTGACAAGAGCCTAAGACAAATCGCGATGCACCATAAGCAACGTGAAATGCGTATATTGAAAGAACGTTTTTCAGGAGAAGCTGTGTGTGACCCGACCACGATAACACACAGGCATCTACCAATTCCTGCACTGGTGAGAAGATGTGTTCCTTTCGTCCCAACCAAACATGGAGAGGTTCGAAAAATCCCTCGAAATGCAATGCACAGTCTAGGGAAGGTGAGTTCAGTAACTTCCAGGGGTAGTAAATGTATTAGAATGTAAAGTATTAGCAAATTATATCTTGACGTGCTCCTTTGAGTGAATCGACTGGTTATTGTTAGGATGATGTAGCCAAGTTAAATACATACATTCCATCGATTGACCACTAGGAATTAAGTCTTATTTTAATGTTCCCCTATACAATTGGACATATGTCGAATTGAAGAGTGTTCATTACTCAACTACTGCGTCGCAAAAGTGATACGGATCAGTTTTATTCGGCGTAAAGATCGGCAGGTTAGTTATGACATACTTTCTCCGTCCAAATCTTGTATTATAAACTTGGAGCAGTAATTTAACGAGTCACAATCCTCGTGTAGATTTTATACAAAGTGAATTAATTACGAATGTCGCGGCATTCCATCCAAATAAAATATAATTGGGGTCGTCTGTAATCAATGTTAAAGCATAACAATGTATGTTGCCGCAAAAAAATATCCATTTTCTATTCTCTCCTATTATATTGTTGGGTATCAAGACGTTTTAATCGCTGTAACTGGAAAGAAAATAACATGGTCTGTGGTTATATATGCGTATGTACGGCAAATAAACGCAACAATCGATTTGCTGATGTATATCCTCAACACAATCTCAACGTGATAATAAGAGAACCCTACGTTAGTTTTTAATGATGAATTCTGTATTTCATTATTGCGTACCTTCCCCTGCGATCATATTATACTTCAAACAAGTAGTGATTTAATCGCGAATAAATCGATAATTCCATGTCACACAACATTCCAGGGGACTGTAGTTGCGGCTAATAATTACAACAATGTCACTTCGCAGGCGCGTCTCCAACTGCAAATTAAGAAAGCAATGTGAGTAACAAAAGTTGATCTGAACCCGAACCGGATGCACGAGTCACTGGACCGGAACGGGTAAACAAGCGTAGCCAAGCGTAACATAGCGTGACGTAGCGTGAAGTGGCGTGCTCAAGCGTGAATGTGGCTCAGAGTTATAATCCCGATAATGGGGCAGTTAATCATTCGAGATCCTGAGTCTACAGCAGCAGCATTGAGTTCTTCCGTTCTTTCCTGCGTGTGCTAGGGATGCTGGATGACGACAAGGTGGATTTCATTTCTGATCTCCCCCCGGAGGTATCCCACCTAATTCTACGCATGTTGGATCCCAAGTCTCTGCTTTGCGCTGTTCAAGTTTCACGAAAGTGGTTATACGTCTGTAAGGCTGACAAGAGCCTAAGACAAACCGCGATGCACCATAAGCAACGTGAAATGCGTATATTGAAAGAACGTTTTTCAGGAGAAGCTGTGTGTGACCCGACCACGATAACACACAGGCATCTACCAATTCCTGCACTGGTGAGAAGATGTGTTCCTTTCGTCCCAACCAAACATGGAGAGGCTCGAAAAATCCCTCGAAATGCAATGCACAGTCTAGGGAAGGTGAGTTCAGTAACTTCCAGGCGTAGTAAATGTATTAGAATGTAAAGTATTAGCAAATTATATCTTGACGTGCTCCTTTGAGTGAATCGACTGGTTATTGTTAGGATGATGTAGCCAAGGTAAATACATACATTCCATCGATTGACCACTAGGAATTAAGTCTTATTTTAATGTTCCCCTATACAATTGGACATATGTCGAATTGAAGAGTGTTCATTATTCAACTACTGCGTCGCAAAAGCGATACGGATCAGTTTTATTCGGCGTAAAGATCGGCAGGTTAGTTATGACATACTTTCTCCGTCCAATTCTTGTATTATAAACTTGGAGCTGTAATTTAACGAGTCACAATCCTCGTGTAGATTTTATACAAAGTGAATCAATTACGAATGTCGCGGCATTCCATCCAATTAAAATATAATTGGGGTCGTCTGTAATCAATGTTAAAGCATAACAATGTATGTTGCCGCAAAAAAATATCAATTTTCTATTCTCTCCTATTATATTGTTGGGTATCGAGACATTTTAATCGCTGTAACTGGAAAGAAAATAACATGGTCTGTGGTTATATATGCGTATGTACGGCAAATAAACGCAACAATCGATTTGCTGATGTATATCCTCAACACAATCTCAACGTGATAATAAGAGAACCCTACGTTAGTTTTTAAAGATGAATTCTGTATTTCATTATTGCGTACCTTCCCCTGCGATCATATTATACTTCAAACAAGTAGTGATTTAATCGCGAATAAATCAATAATTCCATGTCACACAACATTCCAGGGGACTGTAGTTGCGGCTAATAATTACAACAATGTCACTTCGCAGGCGCGTCTCCAACTGCAAATTAAGAAAGCAATGTGAGTAACAAAAGTTGATCTGAACCCGAACCGGATGCACGAGTCACTGGACCGGAACGGGTAAACAAGCGTAGCCAAGCGTAACATAGCGTGACGTAGCGTGAAGTGGCGTGCTCAAGCGTGAATGTGGCTCAGAGTATATAATCCCGAAATGGGGCAGTTAATCATTCGAGATCCTGAGTCTACAGCTGCAGCATTGAGTTCTTCCGGTCTTTCCTGCGTGTGCTAGGGCTGCTGGATGACGACAAGGTGGATTTCATTTCTGATCTCCCCCCGGAGGTATCCCACCTAATTCTACGCAAGTTGGATCCCAAGTCTCTGCTTTGCGCTGTTCAAGTTTCACGAAAGTGGTTATACGTCTGTAAGGCTGACAAGAGCCTAAGACAAACCGCGATGCACCATAAGCAACGTGAAATGCGTATATTGAAAGAACGTTTTTCAGGAGAAGCTGTGTGTGACCCGACCACGATACCACACAGGCATCTACCAATTCCTGCACTGGTGAGAAGATGTGTTCCTTTCGTCCCAACCAAACATGGAGAGGCTCGAAAAATCCCTCTAAATGCAATGCACAGTCTAGGGAAGGTGAGTTCAGTAACTTCCAGGCGTAGTAAATGTATTAGAATGTAAAGTATTAGCAAATTATATCTTGACGTGCTCCTTTGAGTGAATCGACTGGTTATTGTTAGGATAATGTAACCAAGGTAAATACATACATTCCATCGATTGACCACTAGGAATTAAGTCTTATTTTAATGTTCCCCTATACAATTGGACATATGTCGAATTGAAGAGTGTTCATTACTCAACTACTGCGTCGCAAAAGTGATACGGATCAGTTTTATTCGGCGTAAAGATCGGCAGGTTAGTTATGACATACTTTCTCCGTCCAATTCTTGTATTATAAACTTGGAGCAGTAATTTAACGAGTCACAATCCTCGTGTAGATTTTATACAAAGTGAATCAATTACGAATGTCGCGGCATTCCATCCAATTAAAATATAATTGGGGTCGTCTGTAATCAATGTTAAAGCATAACAATGTATGTTGCCGCAAAAAAATATCCATTTTCTATTCTCTCCTATTATATTGTTGGGTATCAAGACATTTTAATCGCTGTAACTGGAAAGAAAATAACATGGTCTGTGGTTATATATGCGTATGTACGGCAAATAAACGCAACAATCGATTTGCTGATGTATATCCTCAACACAATCTCAACGTGATAATAAGAGAACCCTACGTTAGTTTTTAAAGATGAATTCTGTATTTCATTATTGCGTACCTTCCCCTGCGATCATATTATACTTCAAACAAGTAGTGATTTAATCGCGAATAAATCAATAATTCCATGTCACACAACATTCCAAGGGACTGTAGTTGCGGCTAATAATTACAACAATGTCACTTCGCAGGCGCGTCTCCAACTGCAAATTAGGAAAGCAATGTGAGTAACATAAGTTGATCTGAACCCGAACCGGATGCACGAGTCACTGGACCGGAACGGGTAAACAAGCGTAGCCAAGCGTAACATAGCGTGACGTAGCGTGAAGTGGCGTGCTCAAGCGTGAATGTGGCTCAGAGTATATAATCCCGAAATGGGGCAGTTAATCATTCGAGATCCTGAGTCTACAGCAGCAGCATTGAGTTCTTCCGGTCTTTCCTGCGTGTGCTAGGGCTGCTGGATGACGACAAGGTGGATTTCTTTTCTGATCTCCCCCCGGAGGTATCCCACCTAATTCTACGCAAGTTGGATCCCAAGTCTCTGCTTTGCGCTGTTCAAGTTTCACGAAAGTGGTTATACGTCTGTAAGGCTGACAAGAGCCTAAGACAAACCGCGATGCACCATAAGCAACGTGAAATGCGTATATTGAAAGAACGTTTTTCAGGAGAAGCTGTGTGTGACCCGACCACGATAACACACAGGCATCTACCAATTCCTGCACTGGTGAGAAGATGTGTTCCTTTCGTCCCCACCAAACATGGACAGGCTCGAAAAATCCCTCGAAATGCAATGAACAGTCTAGGGAAGGTGAGTTCAGTAACTTCCAGGCGTAGTAAATGTATTAGAATGTAAAGTATTAGCAAATTATATCTTGACGTGCTCCTTTGAGTGAATCGACTGGTTATTGTTAGGATGATGTAGCCAAGGTAAATACATACATTCCATCGATTGACCACTAGGAATTAAGTCTTATTTTAATGTTCCCCTATACAATTGGACATATGTCGAATTGAAGAGTGTTCATTACTCAACTACTGCGTCGCAAAAGTGATACGGATCAGTTTTATTCGGCGTAAAGATCGGCAGGTTAGTTATGACATACTTTCTCCGTCCAATTCTTGTATTATAAACTTGGAGCAGTAATTTAACGAGTCACAATCCTCGTGTAGATTTTATACAAAGTGAATCAATTACGAATGTCGCGGCATTCCATCCAATTAAAATATAATTGGGGTCGTCTGTAATCAATGTTAAAGCATAACAATGTATGTTGCCGCAAAAAAATATCCATTTTATATTCTCTCCTATTATATTGTTGGATATCAAGACGTTTAATCGCTGTAACTGGAAAGAAAATAACATGGTCTGTGGTTATATATGCGTATGTACGGCAAATAAACGCAACAATCGATTTGCTGATGTATATCCTCAACACAATCTCAACGTGATAATAAGAGAACCCTACGTTAGTTTTTAATGATGAATTCTGTATTTCATTATTGCGTACCTTCCCCTGCGATCATATTATACTTCAAACAAGTAGTGATTTAATCGCGAATAAATCACTAATTCCATGTCACACAACATTCCAGGGGACTGTAGTTGCGGCTAATAATTACAACAATGTCACTTCGCAGGCGCGTCTCCAACTGCAAATTAAGAAAGCAATGTGAGTAACAAAAGTTGATCTGAACCCGAACCAGATGCACGAGTTACTGGACCGGAACGGGTAAACAAGCGTAGCCAAACGTAACATAGCGTGACGTAGCGTGAAGTGGCGTGCTCAAGCGTGAATGTGGGTCAGAGTATATAATCCCGAAATGGGGCAGTTAATCATTCGAGATCCTGAGTCTACAGCAGCAGCATTGAGTTCTTCCGGTCTTTCCTGCGTGTGCTAGGGCTGCTGGATGACGACAAGGTGGATTTCATTTCTGATCTCCCCCCGGAGGTATCCCACCTAATTCTACGCAAGTTGGATCCCAAGTCTCTGCTTTGCGCTGTTCAAGTTTCACGAAAGTGGTTATACGTCTGTAAGGCTGACAAGAGCCTAAGACAAATCGCGATGCACCATAAGCAACGTGAAATGCGTATATTGAAAGAACGTTTTTCAGGAGAAGCTGTGTGTGACCCGACCACGATACCACACAGGCATCTACCAATTCCTGCACTGGTGAGAAGATGTGTTCCTTTCGTCCCAACCAAACATGGAGTGGCTCGAAAAATCCCTCGAAATGCAATGCACAGTCTAGGGAAGATGAGTTCAGTAACTTCCAGGCGTAGTAAATGTATTAGAATGTAAAGTATTAGCAAATTATATCTTGACGTGCTCCTTTGAGTGAATCGACTGTTTATTGTTAGGATGATGTAGCCAAGGTAAATACATACATTCCATCGATTGACCACTAGGAATTAAGCCTTATTTTAATGTTCCCCTATACAATTGGACATATGTCGAATTGAAGAGTGTTCATTATTCAACTACTACGTCGCAAAAGCGATACGGATCAGTTTTATTCGGCGTAAAGATCGGCAGGTTAGTTATGACATACTATCTCCGTCCAATTCTTCTATTATAAACTTGCAGCAGTAATTTAACGAGTCACAATCCTCGTGTAGATTTTATACAAAGTGAATCAATTACGAATATCGCGGCATTCCATCCAATTAAAATATAATTGTGATCGTCTGTAATCAATGTTAAAGCATAACAATGTATGTTGCTGCAAAAAAATATCCATTTTCTATTCTCTCCTATTATACTGTTGGGTATCAAGACGTTTTAATCGCTGTAACTGGAAAGAAAATAATATGGTCCGTGGTTATATATGCGTATGTGGGGCAAATAAACGCAACAATCGATTTGCTGATGTATATCCTCAACACAATCTCAACGTGATAATAAGAGAACCCTACGTTAGTTTTTAAGGATGAATTCTGTATTTCATTATTGCGTACCTTCACCTGCGATCATATTATACTTCAAACAAGTAGTGATTTAATCGCGAATAAATCACTAATTCCATGTCACACAACATTCCAGGGGACTGTAGTTGCGGCTAATAATTACAACAATGTCACTTCGCAGGCGCGTCTCCAACTGCAAATTAAGAAAGCAATGTGAGTAACAAAAGTTGATCTGAACCCGAACCAGATGCACGAGTTACTGGACCGGAACGGGTAAACAAGCGTAGCCAAACGTAACATAGCGTGACGTAGCGTGAAGTGGCGTGCTCAAGCGTGAATGTGGGTCAGAGTATATAATCCCGAAATGGGGCAGTTAATCATTCGAGATCCTGAGTCTACAGCAGCAGCATTGAGTTCTTCCGGTCTTTCCTGCGTGTGCTAGGGCTGCTGGATGACGACAAGGTGGATTTCATTTCTGATCTCCCCCCGGAGGTATCCCACCTAATTCTACGCAAGTTGGATCCCAAGTCTCTGCTTTGCGCTGTTCAAGTTTCACGAAAGTGGTTATACGTCTGTAAGGCTGAGAAGAGCCTAAGACAAATCGCGATGCACCATAAGCAACGTGAAATGCGTATATTGAAAGAACGTTTTTCAGGAGAAGCTGTGTGTGACCCGACCACGATAACACACAGGCATCTACCAATTCCTGCACTGGTGAGAAGATGTGTTCCTTTCGTCCCAACCAAACATGGAGAGGTTCGAAAAATCCCTCGAAATGCAATGCACAGTCTAGGGAAGGTGAGTTCAGTAACTTCCAGGCGTAGTAAATGTATTAGAATGTAAAGTATTAGCAAATTATATCTTGACGTGCTCCTTTGAGTGAATCGACTGTTTATTGTTAGGATGATGTAGCCAAGGTAAATACATACATTCCATCGATTGACCACTAGGAATTAAGTCTTATTTTAATGTTCCCCTATACAATTGGACATATGTCGAATTGAAGAGTGTTCATTACTCAACTACTGCGTCGCAAAAGTGATACGGATCAGTTTTATTCGGCGTAAAGATCGGCAGGTTAGTTATGACATACTTTCTCCGTCCAATTTTTGTATTATAAACTTGGAGCAGTAATTTAACGAGTCACAATCCTCGTGTAGATTTTATACAAAGTGAATTAATTACGAATGTCGCGGCATTCCATCCAATTAAAATATAATTGGGGTCGTGTGTAATCAATGTTAAAGCATAACAATGTATGTTGCCGCAAAAAAATATCCATTTTCTATTCTCTCCTATTATATTGTTGGGTATCAAGACGTTTTAATCGCTGTAACTGGAAAGAAAATAATATGATCCGTGGTAATATATGCGTATGTGCGGCAAATAAACGCAACAATCGATTTGCTGATGTATATCCTCAACACAATCTCAACGTGATAATAAGAGAACCCTACGTTAGTTTTTAAGGATGAATTCTGTATTTCATTATTGCGTACCTTCCCCTGCGATCATATTATACTTCAAACAAGTAGTGGTTTAATCGCGAATAAATCAATAATTCCATGTCACACAACATTCCAGGGGACTGTAGTTGCGGCTAATAATTACAACAATGTCACTTCGCAGGCGCGTCTCCAACTGCAAATTAAGAAAGCAAGGTGAGTAACAAAAGTTGATCTGAACCCGAACCGGATGCACGAGTCACTGGACCGGAACGGGTTGTGGGAGCTCAAAGAAATGACGAGAGTAAAGGAGCTCGTGACAATAAGATAGATAGAAGGAGGAAAAGGAAAGGGAGCGTTTCGTCCTAGGCCCGCTAGAGGACTCATCAGCAAGGCTATCTAGCGGGCCCTGCCTTAGACGCTGGGATGTCGGAAGGCGGTTAAGGACAGTATATATATTAATGAGTGGCAGATCAGGTGCCAGCGAGAAGGTAGTCGACTCTACTGGCCATCTTGTGGCGAGGGCAGGAAGTTGACCGCCACAGGGTAAACAAGCGTAGCCAAGCGTAACATAGCGTGACGTAGCGTGAAGTGGCGTGCTCAAGCGTGAATGTGGCTCAGAGTATATAATCCCGAAAATGGGGCTGTTAATCATTCGAGATCCTGAGTCTACAGCAGCAGCATGGAGTTCTTCCGGTCTTTCCTGCGTGTGCTAGGGCTGCTGGATGACGACAAGGTGGATTTCGTTTCTGATCTCCCCCCGGGGGTATCCCACCTAATTCTACGAAAGTTGGATCCCAAGTCTCTGCTTTGCGCTGTTCAAATTTCACGAAAGTGGTTATACGCCTCTAAGGCTGACAAGAGCCTAAGACAAACCGCGATGCACCACAAGCAACGTGAAATGCGTATATTGAAAGAACGTTTTTCAGGAGAAGCTGTGTGTGACCCGACCACGATACCACACAGGCATCTACCAATTTCTGCACTGGTGAGAAGATGTGTTCCTTTCGTCCCAACCAAACATGGAGTGGCTCGAAAAATCCCTCGAAATGCAATGCACAGTCTAGGGAAGGTGAGTTCAGTAACTTCCAGGCGTAGTAAATGTATTAGAATGTAAAGTATTAGCAAATTATATTTTGACGTGCTCCTTTGAGTGAATCGACTGTTTATTGTTAGGATGATGTAGCCAAGGTAAATACATACATTCCATCGATTGACCACTAGGAATTAAGCCTTATTTTAATGTTCCCCCATACAATTGGACATATGTCGAATTGAAGAGTGTTCATTATTCAACTACTGCGTCGCAAAAGCGATACGGATCAGTTTTATTCGGCGTAAAGATCGGCAGGTTAGTTATGACATACTTTCTCCGTCCAATTCTTGTATTATAAACTTGCAGCAGTAATTTAACGAGTCACAATCCTCGTGTAGATTTTATACAAAGTGAATCAATTACGAATGTCGCGGCATTCCATCCAATTAAAATATAATTGGGGTCGTCTGTAATCAATGTTAAAGCATAACAATGTATGTTGCCGCAAAAAAATATCCATTTTATATTCTCTCCTATTATATTGTTGGGTATCAAGACGTTTAATCGCTGTAACTGGAAAGAAAATAACATGGTCTGTGGTTATATATGCGTATGTACGGCAAATAAACGCAACAATCGATTTGCTGATGTATATCCTCAACACAATCTCAACGTGATAATAAGAGAACCCTACGTTAGTTTTTAATAATGAATTCTGTATTTCATTATTGCGTACCTTCCCCTGCGATCATATTATACTTCAAACAAGTAGTGATTTAATCGCGAATAAATCAATAATTCCATGTCACACAACATTCCAGGGGACTGTAGTTGCGGCTAATAATTACAACATTGTCACTTCGCAGGCGCGTCTCCAACTGCAAATTAAGAAAGCAATGTGAGTAACAAAAGTTGATCTGAACCCGAACCGGATGCACGAGTCACTGGACCGGAACGGGTAAACAAGCGTAGCCAAGCGTAACATAGCGTGACGTAGCGTGAAGTGGCGTGCTCAAGCGTGAATGTGGCTCAGAGTATATAATCCCGATAATGGGGCAGTTAATCATTCGAGATCCTGAGTCTACAGCAGCAGCATGGAGTTCTTCCGGTCTTTCCTGCGTGTGCTAGGGCTGCTGGACGACGACAAGGTGGATTTCATTTCTGATCTCCCCCTGGAGGTATCCCACCTAATTCTACGAAAGTTGGATCCCAAGTCTCTGCTTTGCGCTGCTCAAATTTCACGAAAGTGGTTATACGTCTGTAAGGCTGACAAGAGCCTAAGACAAACCGCGATGCACCATAAGCAACGTGAAACGCGTATATTGAAAGAACGTTTTTCAGGAGAAGCTGTGTGTGACCCGACCACGATACCACACAGGCATCTACCAATTCCTGCACTGGTGAGAAGATGTGTTCCTTTCGTCCCAACCAAACATGGAGTGGCTCGAAAAATCCCTCGAAATGCAATGCACAGTCTAGGGAAGATGAGTTCAGTAACTTCCAGGCGTAGTAAATGTATTAGAATGTAAAGTATTAGCAAATTATATCTTGACGTGCTCCTTTGAGTGAATCGACTGTTTATTGTTAGGATGATGTAGCCAAGGTAAATACATACATTCCATCGATTGACCACTAGGAATTAAGCCTTATTTTAATGTTCCCCTATACAATTGGACATATGTCGAATTGAAGAGTGTTCATTATTCAACTACTACGTCGCAAAAGCGATACGGATCAGTTTTATTCGGCGTAAAGATCGGCAGGTTAGTTATGACATACTATCTCCGTCCAATTCTTCTATTATAAACTTGCAGCAGTAATTTAACGAGTCACAATCCTCGTGTAGATTTTATACAAAGTGAATCAATTACGAATATCGCGGCATTCCATCCAATTAAAATATAATTGTGATCGTCTGTAATCAATGTTAAAGTATAACAATGTATGTTGCTGCAAAAAAATATCCATTTTCTATTCTCTCCTATTATATTGTTGGGTATCAAGACGTTTTAATCGCTGTAACTGGAAAGAAAATAATATGGTCCGTGGTTATATATGCGTATGTGCGGCAAATAAACGCAACAATCGATTTGCTGATGTATATCCTCAACACAATCTCAACGTGATAATAAGAGAACCCTACGTTAGTTTTTAAGGATGAATTCTGTATTTCATTATTGCGTACCTTCACCTGCGATCATATTATACTTCAAACAAGTAGTGATTTAATCGCGAATAAATCACTAATTCCATGTCACACAACATTCCAGGGGACTGTAGTTGCGGCTAATAATTACAACAATGTCACTTCGCAGGCGCGTCTCCAACTGCAAATTAAGAAAGCAATGTGAGTAACAAAAGTTGATCTGAACCCGAACCAGATGCACGAGTTACTGGACCGGAACGGGTAAACAAGCGTAGCCAAACGTAACATAGCGTGACGTAGCGTGAAGTGGCGTGCTCAAGCGTGAATGTGGGTCAGAGTATATAATCCCGAAATGGGGCAGTTAATCATTCGAGATCCTGAGTCTACAGCAGCAGCATTGAGTTCTTCCGGTCTTTCCTGCGTGTGCTAGGGCTGCTGGATGACGACAAGGTGGATTTCATTTCTGATCTCCCCCCGGAGGTATCCCACCTAATTCTACGCAAGTTGGATCCCAAGTCTCTGCTTTGCGCTGTTCAAGTTTCACGAAAGTGGTTATACGTCTGTAAGGCTGACAAGAGCCTAAGACAAATCGCGATGCACCATAAGCAACGTGAAATGCGTATATTGAAAGAACGTTTTTCAGGAGAAGCTGTGTGTGACCCGACCACGATAACACACAGGCATCTACCAATTCCTGCACTGGTGAGAAGATGTGTTCCTTTCGTCCCAACCAAACATGGAGAGGTTCGAAAAATCCCTCGAAATGCAATGCACAGTCTAGGGAAGGTGAGTTCAGTAACTTCCAGGCGTAGTAAATGTATTAGAATGTAAAGTATTAGCAAATTATATCTTGACGTGCTCCTTTGAGTGAATCGACTGGTTATTGTTAGGATGATGTAGCCAAGGTAAATACATACATTCCATCGATTGACCACTAGGAATTAAGTCTTATTTTAATGTTCCCCTATACAATTGGACATATGTCGAATTGAAGAGTGTTCATTACTCAACTACTGCGTCGCAAAAGTGATACGGATCAGTTTTATTCGGCGTAAAGATCGGCAGGTTAGTTATGACATACTTTCTCCGTCCAATTTTTGTATTATAAACTTGGAGCAGTAATTTAACGAGTCACAATCCTCGTGTAGATTTTATACAAAGTGAATTAATTACGAATGTCGCGACATTCCATCCAATTAAAATATAATTGGGGTCGTGTGTAATCAATGTTAAAGCATAACAATGTATGTTGCCGCAAAAAAATATCCATTTTCTATTCTCTCCTATTATATTGTTGGGTATCAAGACGTTTTAATCGCTGTAACTGGAAAGAAAATAATATGGTCCGTGGTTATATATGCGTATGTGCGGCAAATAAACGCAACAATCGATTTGCTGATGTATATCCTCAACACAATCTCAACGTGATAATAAGAGAACCCTACGTTAGTTTTTAATGATGAATTCTGTATTTCATTATTGCGTACCTTCCCCTGCGATCATATTATACTTCAAACAAGTAGTGATTTAAACGCGAATAAATCAATAATTCCATGTCACACAACATTCCAGGGGACTGTAGTTGCGGCTAATAATTACAACAATGTCACTTCGCAGGCGCGTCTCCAACTGCAAATTAAGAAAGCAATGTGAGTAACAAAAGTTGATCTGAACCCGAACCGGATGCACGAGTCACTGGACCGGAACGGGTAAACAAGCGTAGCCAAGCGTAACATAGCGTGACGTAGCGTGAAGTGGCGTGCTCAAGCGTGAATGTGGCTCAGAGTATATAATCCCGATAATGGGGCAGTTAATCATTCGAGATCCTGAGTCTACAGCAGCAGCATGGAGTTCTTCCGGTCTTTCCTGCGTGTGCTAGGGCTGCTGGATGACGACAAGGTGGATTTCATTTCTGATCTCCCCCCGGAGGTATCCCACCTAATTCTACGCAAGTTGGATCCCAAGTCTCTGCTTTGCGCTGTTCAAATTTCACGAAAGTGGTTATACGTCTGTAAGGCTGACAAGAGCCTAAAACAAACCGCGATGCACCATAAGCAACGTGAAATGCGTATATTGAAAGAACGTTTTTCAGGAGAAGCTGTGTGTGACCCGACCACGATACCACACACGCATCTACCAATTCCTGCACTGGTGAGAAGATGTGTTCCTTTCGTCCCAACCAAACATGGAGTGGCTCGAAAAATCCCTCGAAATGCAATGCACAGTCTAGGGAAGGTGAGTTCAGTAACTTCCAGGCGTAGTAAATGTATTAGAATGTAAAGTATTAGCAAATTATATCTTGACGTGCTCCTTTGAGTGAATCGACTGTTTATTGTTAGGATGATGTAGCCAAGGTAAATACATACATTCCATCGATTGACCACTAGGAATTAAGCCTTATTTTAATGTTCCCCTATACAATTGGACATATGTCGAATTGAAGAGTGTTCATTATTCAACTACTGCGTCGCAAAAGCGATACGGATCAGTTTTATTCGGCGTAAAGATCGGCAGGTTAGTTATGACATACTTTCTCCGTCCAATTCTTGTATTATAAACTTGCAGCAGTAATTTAACGAGTCACAATCCTCGTGTAGATTTTATACAAAGTGAATCAATTACGAATATCGCGGCATTCCATCCAATTAAAATATAATTGGGGTCGTCTGTAATCAATGTTAAAGCATAACAATGTATGTTGCCGCAAAAAAATATCAATTTTCTATTCTCTCCTATTATATTGTTGGGTATCAAGACATTTTAATCGCTGTAACTGGAAAGAAAATAACATGGTCTGTGGTTATATATGCGTATGTGCGGCAAATAAACGCAACAATCGATTTGCTGATGTATATCCTCAACACAATCTCAACGTGATAATAAGAGAACCCTACGTTAGTTTTTAATGATGAATTCTGTATTTCATTATTGCGTACCTTCCCCTGCGATCATATTATACTTCAAACAAGTAGTGATTTAAACGCGAATAAATCAATAATTCCATGTCACACAACATTCCAGGGGACTGTAGTTGCGGCTAATAATTACAACAATGTCACTTCGCAGGCGCGTCTCCAACTGCAAATTAAGAAAGCAATGTGAGTAACAAAAGTTGATCTGAACCCGAACCGGATGCACGAGTCACTGGACCGGAACGGGTAAACAAGCGTAGCCAAGCGTAACATAGCGTGACGTAGCGTGAAGTGGCGTGCTCAAGCGTGAATGTGGCTCAGAGTATATAATCCCGATAATGGGGCAGTTAATCATTCGAGATCCTGAGTCTACAGCAGCAGCATGGAGTTCTTCCGGTCTTTCCTGCGTGGGCTAGGGCTGCTGGATGACGACAAGGTGGATTTCATTTCTGATCTCCCCCCGGAGGTATCCCACCTAATTCTACGCAAGTTGGATCCCAAGTCTCTGCTTTGCGCTGTTCAAATTTCACGAAAGTGGTTATACGTCTGTAAGGCTGACAAGAGCCTAAAACAAACCGCGATGCACCATAAGCAACGTGAAATGCGTATATTGAAAGAACGTTTTTCAGGAGACACTGTGTGTGACCCGACCACGATACCACACACGCATCTACCAATTCCTGCACTGGTGAAAAGATGTGTTCCTTTCGTCCCAACCAAACATGGAGTGGCTCGAAAAATCCCTCGAAATGCAATGCACAGTCTAGGGAAGGTGAGTTCAGTAACTTCCAGGCGTAGTAAATGTATTAGAATGTAAAGTATTAGCAAATTATATCTTGACGTGCTCCTTTGAGTGAATCGACTGTTTATTGTTAGGATGATGTAGCCAAGGTAAATACATACATTCCATCGATTGACCACTAGGAATTAAGCCTTATTTTAATGTTCCCCTATACAATTGGACATATGTCGAATTGAATAGTGTTCATTATTCAACTACTGCGTCGCAAAAGCGATACGGATCAGTTTTATTCGGCGTAAAGATCGGCAGGTTAGTTATGACATACTTTCTCCGTCCAATTCTTGTATTATAAACTTGCAGCAGTAATTTAACGAGTCACAATCCTCGTGTAGATTTTATACAAAGTGAATCAATTACGAATATCGCGGCATTCCATCCAATTAAAATATAATTGTGATCGTCTGTAATCAATGTTAAAGCATAACAATGTATGTTGCTGCAAAAAAATATCCATTTTCTATTCTCTCGTATTATATTGTTGGGTATCAAGACGTTTTAATCGCTGTAACTGGAAAGAAAATAATATGATCCGTGGTAATATATGCGTATGTGCGGCAAATAAACGCAACAATCGATTTGCTGATGTATATCCTCAACACAATCTCAACGTGATAATAAGAGAACCCTACGTTAGTTTTTAAGGATGAATTCTGTATTTCATTATTGCGTACCTTCCCCTGCGATCATATTATACTTCAAACAAATAGTGGTTTAATCGCGAATAAATCAATAATTCCATGTCACACAAAATTCCAGGGGACTGTAGTTGCGGCTAATAATTACAACAATGTCACTTCGCAGGCGCGTCTCCAACTGCAAATTAAGAAAGCAATGTGAGTAACAAAAGTTGATCTGAACCCGAACCGGATGCACGAGTCACTGGACCGGAACGGGTAAACAAGCGTAGCCAAGCGTAACGTAGCGTGACCTAGCGTGAAGTGGCGTGCTCAAGCGTGAATGTGGCTCAGAGTATATAATCCCGAAAATGGGGCAGTTAATTATTCGAGATCCTGAGTCTACAGCAGCAGCATGGACTTCTTCCGGTCTTTCCTGCGTGTGCTAGGGCTGCTGGACGACGACAAGGTGGATTTCATTTCTGATCTCCCCCTGGAGGTATCCCACCTAACTCTACGAAAGTTGGATCCCAAGTCTCTGCTTTGCGCTGTTCAAATTTCACGAAAGTGGTTATACGTCTGTAAGGCTGACAAGAGCCTAAGACAAACCGCGATGCACCATAAGCAACGTGAAATGCGTATATTGAAAGAACGTTTTTCAGGAGAAGCTGTGTGTGACCCGACCACGATACCACACAGGCATCTACCAATTCCTGCACTGGTGAGAAGATGTGTTCCTTTCGTCCCAACCAAACATGGAGTGGCTCGAAAAATCCCTTGAAATGCAATGCACAGTCTAGGGAAGGTGAGTTCAGTAACTTCCAGGCGTAGTAAATGTATTAGAATGTAAAGTATTAGCAAATTATATCTTGACGTGCTCCTTTGAGTGAATCGACTGTTTATTGTTAGGATGATGTAGCCAAGGTAAATACGTACATTCCATCGATTGACCACTAGGAATTAAGCCTTATTTTAATGTTCCCCTATACAATTGGACATATGTCGAATTGAAGAGTGTTCATTATTCAACTACTACGTCGCAAAAGCGATACGGATCAGTTTTATTCGGCGTAAAGATCGGCAGGTTAGTAATGACATACTTTCTCCGTCCAATTCTTGTATTATAAACTTGCAGCAGTAATTTAACGAGTCACAATCCTCGTGTAGATTTTATACAAAGTGAATCAATTACGAATATCGCGGCATTCCATCCAATTAAAATATAATTGTGATCGTCTGTAATCAATGTTAAAGCATAACAATGTATGTTGCTGCAAAAAAATATCCATTTTCTATTCTCTCGTATTATATTGTTGGGTATCAAGACGTTTTAATCGCTGTAACTGGAAAGAAAATAATATGATCCGTGGTAATATATGCGTATGTGCGGCAAATAAACGCAACAATCGATTTGCTGATGTATATCCTCAACACAATCTCAACGTGATAATAAGAGAACCCTACGTTAGTTTTTAAGGATGAATTCTGTATTTCATTATTGCGTACCTTCCCCTGCGATCATATTATACTTCAAACAAATAGTGGTTTAATCGCGAATAAATCAATAATTCCATGTCACACAAAATTCCAGGGGACTGTAGTTGCGGCTAATAATTACAACAATGTCACTTCGCAGGCGCGTCTCCAACTGCAAATTAAGAAAGCAATGTGAGTAACAAAAGTTGATCTGAACCCGAACCGGATGCACGAGTCACTGGACCGGAACGGGTAAACAAGCGTAGCCAAGCGTAACGTAGCGTGACCTAGCGTGAAGTGGCGTGCTCAAGCGTGAATGTGGCTCAGAGTATATAATCCCGAAAATGGGGCAGTTAATTTATTCGAGATCCTGAGTCTACAGCAGCAGCATGGAGTTCTTCCGGTCTTTCCTGCGTGTGCTAGGGCTGCTGGACGACGACAAGGTGGATTTCATTTCTGATCTCCCCCTGGAGGTATCCCACCTAATTCTACGAAAGTTGGATCCCAAGTCTCTGCTTTGCGCTGTTCAAATTTCACGAAAGTGGTTATACGTCTGTAAGGCTGACAAGAGCCTAAGACAAACCGCGATGCACCATAAGCAACGTGAAATGCGTATATTGAAAGAACGTTTTTCAGGAGAAGCTGTGTGTGACCCGACCACGATACCACACAGGCATCTACCAATTCCTGCACTGGTGAGAAGATGTGTTCCTTTCGTCCCAACCAAACATGGAGTGGCTCGAAAAATCCCTCGAAATGCAATGCACAGTCTAGGGAAGGTGAGTTCAGTAACTTCCAGGCGTAGTAAATGTATTAGAATGTAAAGTATTAGCAAATTATATCTTGACGTGCTCCTTTGAGTGAATCGACTGTTTATTGTTAGGATGATGTAGCCAAGGTAAATACGTACATTCCATCGATTGACCACTAGGAATTAAGCCTTATTTTAATGTTCCCCTATACAATTGGACATATGTCGAATTGAAGAGTGTTCATTATTCAACTACTACGTCGCAAAAGCGATACGGATCAGTTTTATTCGGCGTAAAGATCGGCAGGTTAGTAATGACATACTTTCTCCGTCCAATTCTTGTATTATAAACTTGCAGCAGTAATTTAACGAGTCACAATCCTCGTGTAGATTTTATACAAAGTGAATCAATTACGAATGTCGCGGCATTCCATCCAATTAAAATATAATTTGGGTCGTCTGTAATCAATGTTAAAGCATAACAATGTATGTTGCTGCAAAAAAATATCCATTTTCTATTCTCTCCTATTATATTGTTGGGTATCAAGACGTTTTAATCGCTGTAACTGGAAAGAAAATAACATGGTCTGTGGTTATATATGCGTATGTACGGCAAATAAACGCAACAATCGATTTGCTGATGTATATCCTCAACACAATCTCAACGTGATAATAAGAGAACCCTACGTTAGTTTTTAATGATGAATTCTGTATTTCATTATTGCGTACCTTCCCCTGCGATCATATTATACTTCAAACAAGTAGTGATTTAATCGCGAATAAATCAATAATTCCATGTCACACAACATTCCAGGGGACTGTAGTTGCGGCTAATAATTACAACAATGTCACTTCGCAGGCGCGTCTCCAACTGCAAATTAAGAAAGCAATGTGAGTAACAAAAGTTGATCTGAACCCGAACCGGATGCACGAGTCACTGGACCGGAACGGGTAAACAAGCGTAGCCAAGCGTAACATAGCGTGACGTAGCGTGAAGTGGCGTGCTCAAGCGTGAATGTGGCTCAGAGTTATAATCCCGAAAATGGGGCAGTTAATCATTCGAGATCCTGAGTCTACAGCAGCAGCATGGAGTTCTTCCGGTCTTTCCTGCGTGTGCTAGGGCTGCTGGATGACGACAAGGTGGATTTCATTTCTGATCTCCCCCCGGAGGTATCCCACCTAATTCTACGCAAGTTGGATCTCAAGTCTCTGCTTTGCGCTGTTCAAGTTTCACGAAAGTGGTTATACGTCTGTAAGGCTGACAAGAGCCTAAGACAAACCGCGATGCACCATAAGCAACGTGAAATGCGTATATTGAAAGAACGTTTTTCAGGAGAAGCTGTGTGTGACCCGACCACGATACCACGCAGGCATCTACCAATTCCTGCACTGGTGAGAAGATGTGTTCCTTTCGTCCCAACCAAACATGGAGAGGCTCGAAAAATCCCTCGAAATGCAATGCACAGTCTAGGGAAGGTGAGTTCAGTAACTTCCAGGCGTAGTAAATGTATTAGAATGTAAAGTATTAGCAAATTATATCTTGACGTGCTCCTTTGAGTGAATCGACTGGTTATTGTTAGGATGATGTAGCCAAGGTAAATACATACATTCCATCGATTGACCACTAGGAATTAAGTCTTATTTTAATGTTCCCCTATACAATTGAACATATGTCGAATTGAAGAGTGTTCATTATTCAACTACTGCGTCGCAAAAGCGATACGGATCAGTTTTATTCGGCGTAAAGATCGGCAGGTTAGTTATGACATACTTTCTCCGTCCAATTCTTGTATTATAAACTTGGAGCAGTAATTTAACGAGTCACAATCCTCGTGTAGATTTTATACAAAGTGAATCAATTACGAATGTCGCGGCATTCCATCCAATTAAAATATAATTGGGGTCGTCTGTAATCAATGTTAAAGCATAACAATGTATGTTGCTGCAAAAAAATATCCATTTTCTATTCTCTCCTATTATATTGTTGGGTATCAAGACGTTTTAATCGCTGTAACTGGAAAGAAAATAATGTGGTCCGTGGTTATATATGCGTATGTGTGGCAAATAAACTCAACAATCGATTTGCTGACGTATATCCTCAACACAATCTCAACGTGATAATAAGAGAACCCTACGTTAGTTTTTAAGGATGAATTCTGTATTTCATTATTGCGTACCTTCCCCTGCGATCATATTATACTTCAAACAAGTAGTGGTTTAATCGCGAATAAATCAATAATTCCATGTCACACAACATTCCAGGGGACTGTAGTTGCGGCTAATAATTACAACAATGTCACTTCGCAGGCGCGTCTCCAACTGCAAATTAAGAAAGCAATGTGAGTAACAAAAGTTGATCTGAACCCGAACCGGATGCACGAGTCACTGGACCGGAACGGGTAAACAAGCGTAGCCAAGCGTAACATAGCGTGACGTAGCGTGAAGTGGCGTGCTCAAGCGTGAGTGTGGCTCAGAGTATATAATCCCGCAAATGGGGCAGTTAATCATTCGAGATCCTGAGTCTACAGCAGCAGCATGGAGTTCTTCCGGTCTTTCCTGCGTGTGCTAGGGCTGCTGGATGACGACAAGGTGGATTTCATTTCTGATCTCCCCCCGGAGGTATCCCACCTAATTCTATGCAAGTTGGATCTCAAGTCTCTGCTTTGCGCTCTTCAAGTTTCACGAAAGTGGTTATACGTCTGTAAGGCTGACAAGAGCCTAAGACAAACCGCTATGCACCATAAGCAACGTGAAATGCGTATATTGAAAGAACGTTTTTCAGGAGAAGCTGTGTGTGACCCGACCACGATACCACACAGGCATCTACCAATTCCTGCACTGGTGAGAAGATGTGTTCCTTTCGTCCCAACCAAACATGGAGAGGCTCGAAAAATCCCTCGAAATGCAATGCACAGTCTAGGGAAGGTGAGTTCAGTAACTTCCAGGCGTAGTAAATGTATTAGAATGTAAAGTATTAGCAAATTATATCTTGACGTGCTCCTTTGAGTGAATCGACTGGTTATTGTTAGGATGATGTAGCCAAGGTAAATACATACATTCCATCGATTGACCACTAGGAATTAAGTCTTATTTTAATGTTCCCCTATACAATTGAACATATGTCGAATTCAAGAGTGTTCATTATTCAACTACTGCGTCTCACAAGCGATACGGATCAGTTTTATTCGGCGTAAAGATCGGCAGGTTAGTTATGACATACTTTCTCCGTCCAATTCTTGTATTATAAACTTGGAGCAGTAATTTAGCGAGTCACAATCCTCGTGTAGATTTTATACAAAGTGAATCAATTACGAATGTCGCGGCATTCCATCGAATTAAAATATAATTTGGGTCGTCTGTAGTCAATGTTAAAGCATAACAATGTATGTTGCCGCAAAAAAATATCCATTTTCTATTCTCTCCTATTATATTGTTGGGTATCAAGACGTTTTAATCGCTGTAACTGGAAAGAAAATAACGTGGTCCGTGGTTATATATGCGTATGTGCGGCAAATAAACGCAACAATCGATTTGCTGACGTATATCCTCAACACAATCTCAACGTGATAATAAGAGAACCCTACGATAGTTTTTAAGGATGAATTCTGTATTTCATTATTGCGTACCTTCCCCTGACATCATATTATACTTCAAACAAGTAGTGATTTAATCGCGAATAAATCAATAATTCCATGTCACTTCAACATTCCAGGGGACTGTAGTTGCGGCTAATAATTACAACAATGTCACTTCGCAGTCGCGTCTCCAACTGCAAATTAAGAAAGCAATGTGAGTAACAAAAGTTGATCTGAACCCGAACCGGATGCACGAGTCACTGGACCGGAACGGGTAAACAAGCGGAGCCAAGCGTAACGTAGCGTGACGTAGCGTGAAGTGGCGTGCTCAAGCGTGAATGTGGCTCAGAGTTATAATCCCGAAAATGGGGCAGTTAATCATTCGAGATCCTGAGTCTACAGCAGCAGCATGGAGTTCTTCCGGTCTTTCCTGCGTGTGCTAGGGCTGCTGGATGACGACAAGGTGGATTTCATTTCTGATCTCCCCCCGGAGGTATCCCACCTAATTCTACGCAAGTTGGATGTCAAGTCTCTGCTTTGCGCTGTTCAAGTTTCACGAAAGTGGTTATACGTCTGTAAGGCTGACAAGAGCCTAAGACAAACCGCGATGCACCATAAGCAACGTGAAATGCGTATATTGAAAGAACGTTTTTCAGGAGAAGCTGTGTGTGACCCGACCACGATACCACACAGGCATCTACCAATTCCTGCACTGGTGAGAAGATGTGTTCCTTTCGTCCCGACCAAACATGGAGAGGCTCGAAAAATCCCTCGAAATGCAATGCACAGTCTAGGGAAGGTGAGTTCAGTAACTTCCAGGCGTAGTAAATGTATTAGAATGTAAAGTATTAGCAAATTATATCTTGACGTGCTCCTTTGAGTGAATCGACTGGTTATTGTTAGGATGATG
Organism: Lasioglossum morio; assembly: GCA_916610235.2. Classification (NCBI taxonomy): domain Eukaryota; kingdom Metazoa; phylum Arthropoda; class Insecta; order Hymenoptera; family Halictidae; genus Lasioglossum; species Lasioglossum morio. Next base: position 74,534 of record CAKAJA020000144.1, on the reverse strand, counting down.
TAGCCAAGGTAAATACATACATTCCATCGATTGACCACTAGGAATTAAGTCTTATTTTAATGTTCCCCTATTCAATTGAACATATGTCGAATTCAAGAGTGTTCATTATTCAACTACTGCGTCGCAAAAGCGATACGGATCAGTTTTCTTCGGCGTAAAGATCGGCAGGTTAGTTATGACATACTTTCTCCGTCCAATTCTTGTATTATAAACTTGGAGCAGTAATTTAACGAGTCACAATCCTCGTGTAGATTTTATACAAAGTGAATCAATTACGAATGTCGCGGCATTCCATCCAATTAAAATATAATTTGGGTCGTCTGTAATCAATGTTATAGCATAACAATGTATGTTGCTGCAAAAAAATATCCATTTTCTATTCTCTCCTATTATATTGTTGGGTATCAAGACGTTTTAATCGCTGTAACTGGAAAGAAAATAACATGGTCTGTGGTTATATATGCGTATGTACGGCAAATAAACGCAACAATCGATTTGCTGATGTATATCCTCAACACAATCTCAACGTGATAATAAGAGAACCCTACGTTAGTTTTTAATGATGAATTCTGTATTTCATTATTGCGTACCTTCCCCTGCGATCATATTATACTTCAAAGAAGTAGTGATTTAATCGCGAATAAATCAATAATTCCATGTCACACAACATTCCAGGGGACTGTAGTTGCGGCTAATAATTACAACAATGTCACTTCGCAGGCGCGTCTCCAACTGCAAATTAAGAAAGCAATGTGAGTAACAAAAGTTGATCTGAACCCGAACCGGATGCACGAGTCACTGGACCGGAACGGGTAAACAAGCGTAGCCAAGCGTAACATAGCGTGACGTAGCGTGAAGTGGCGTGCTCAAGCGTGAGTGTGGCTCAGAGTATATAATCCCGAAAATGGGGCAGTTAATCATTCGAGATCCTGAGTCTACAGCAGCAGCATGGAGTTCTTCCGGTCTTTCCTGCGTGTGCTAGGGCTGCTGGATGACGACAAGGTGGATTTCATTTCTGATCTCCCCCCGGAGGTATCCCACCTAATTCTACGCAAGTTGGATCTCAAGTCTCTGCTTTGCGCTGTTCAAGTTTCACGAAAGTGGTTATACGTCTGTAAGGCTGACAAGAGCCTAAGACAAACCGCGATGCACCATAAGCAACGTGAAATGCGTATATTGAAAGAACGTTTTTCAGGAGAAGCTGTGTGTGACCCGACCACGATACCACGCAGGCATCTACCAATTCCTGCACTGGTGAGAAGATGTGTTCCTTTCGTCCCAACCAAACATGGAGAGGCTCGAAAAATCCCTCGAAATGCAATGCACAGTCTAGGGAAGGTGAGTTCAGTAACTTCCAGGCGTATTAAATGTATTAGAATGTAAAGTATTAGCAAATTATATCTTGACGTGCTCCTTTGAGTGAATCGACTGGTTATTGTTAGGATGATGTAGCCAAGGTAAATACATACATTCCATCGATTGACCACTAGGAATTAAGTCTTATTTTAATGTTCCCCTATACAATTGAACATATGTCGAATTGAAGAGTGTTCATTATTCAACTACTGCGTCGCAAAAGCGATACGGATCAGTTTTATTCGGCGTAAAGATCGGCAGGTTAGTTATGACATACTTTCTCCGTCCAATTCTTGTATTATAAACTTGGAGCAGTAATTTAACGAGTCACAATCCTCGTGTAGATTTTATACAAAGTGAATCAATTACGAATGTCGCGGCATTCCATCCAATTAAAATATAATTTGGGTCGTCTGTAATCAATGTTAAAGCATAACAATGTATGTTGCTGCAAAAAAATATCCATTTTCTATTCTCTCCTATTATATTGTTGGGTATCAAGACGTTTTAATCGCTGTAACTGGAAAGAAAATAACATGGTCTGTGGTTATATATGCGTATGTACGGCAAATAAACGCAACAATCGATTTGCTGATGTATATCCTGAACACAATCTCAACGTGATAATAAGAGAACCCTACGTTAGTTTTTAATGATGAATTCTGTATTTCATTATTGCGTACCTTCCCCTGCGATCATATTATACTTCAAACAAGTAGTGATTTAATCGCGAATAAATCAATAATTCCATGTCACACAACATTCCAGGGGACTGTAGTTGCGGCTAATAATTACAACAATGTCACTTCGCAGGCGCGTCTCCAACTGCAAATTAAGAAAGCAATGTGAGTAACAAAAGTTGATCTGAACCCGAACCGGATGCACGAGTCACTGGACCGGAACGGGTAAACAAGCGTAGCCAAGCGTAACGTAGCGTGACGTAGCGTGAAGTGGCGTGCTCAAGCGTGAATGTGGCTCAGAGTTATAATCCCGAAAATGGGGCAGTTAATCATTCGAGATCCTGAGTCTACAGCAGCAGCATGGAGTTCTTCCGGTCTTTCCTGCGTGTGCTAGGGCTGCTGGATGACGACAAGGTGGATTTCATTTCTGATCTCCCCCCGGAGGTATCCCACCTAATTCTACGCAAGTTGGATGTCAAGTCTCTGCTTTGCGCTGTTCAAGTTTCACGAAAGTGGTTATACGTCTGTAAGGCTGACAAGAGCCTAAGACAAACCGCGATGCACCATAAGCAACGTGAAATGCGTATATTGAAAGAACGTTTTTCAGGAGAAGCTGTGTGTGACCCGACCACGATACCACACAGGCATCTACCAATTCCTGCACTGGTGAGAAGATGTGTTCCTTTCGTCCCAACCAAACATGGAGAGGCTCGAAAAATCCCTCGAAATGCAATGCACAGTCTAGGGAAGGTGAGTTCAGTAACTTCCAGGCGTAGTAAATGTATTAGAATGTAAAGTATTAGCAAATTATATCTTGACGTGCTCCTTTGAGTGAATCGACTGGTTATTGTTAGGATGATGTAGCCAAGGTAAATACATACATTCCATCGATTGACCACTAGGAATTAAGTCTTATTTTAATGTTCCCCTATACAATTGAACATATGTCGAATTGAAGAGTGTTCATTATTCAACTACTGCGTCGCAAAAGCGATACGGATCAGTTTTATTCGGCGTAAAGATCGGCAGGTTAGTTATGACATACTTTCTCCGTCCAATTCTTGTATTATAAACTTGGAGCAGTAATTTAACGAGTCACAATCCTCGTGTAGATTTTATACAAAGTGAATCAATTACGAATGTCGCGGCATTCCATCCAATTAAAATATAATTTGGGTCGTCTGTAATCAATGTTAAAGCATAACAATGTATGTTGCTGCAAAAAAATATCCATTTTCTATTCTCTCCTATTATATTGTTGGGTATCAAGACGTTTTAATCGCTGTAACTGGAAAGAAAATAATGTGGTCCGTGGTTATATATGCGTATGTGTGGCAAATAAACTCAACAATCGATTTGCTGACGTATATCCTCAACACAATCTCAACGTGATAATAAGAGAACCCTACGTTAGTTTTTAAGGATGAATTCTGTATTTCATTATTGCGTACCTTCCCCTGCGATCATATTATACTTCAAACAAGTAGTGATTTAATCGCGAATAAATCAATAATTCCATGTCACACAACATTCCAGGGGACTGTAGTTGCGGCTAATAATTACAACAATGTCACTTCGCAGGCGCGTCTCCAACTGCAAATTAAGAAAGCAATGTGAGTAACAAAAGTTGATCTGAACCAGAACCGGATGCACGAGTCACTGGACCGGAACGGGTAAACAAGCGTAGCCAAGCGTAACATAGCGTGACGTAGCGTGAAGTGGCGTGCTCAAGCGTGAGTGTGGCTCAGAGTATATAATCCCGAAAATGGGGCAGTTAATCATTCGAGATCCTGAGTCTACAGCAGCAGCATGGAGTTCTTCCGGTCTTTCCTGCGTGTGCTAGGGCTGCTGGATGACGACAAGGTGGATTTCATTTCTGATCTCCCCCCGGAGGTATCCCACCTAATTCTACGCAAGTTGGATCTCAAGTCTCTGCTTTGCGCTGTTCAAGTTTCACGAAAGTGGTTATACGTCTGTAAGGCTGACAAGAGCCTAAGACAAACCGCTATGCACCATAAGCAACGTGAAATGCGTATATTGAAAGAACGTTTTTCAGGAGAAGCTGTGTGTGACCCGACCACGATACCACGCAGGCATCTACCAATTCCTGCACTGGTGAGAAGATGTGTTCCTTTCGTCCCAACCAAACATGGAGAGGCTCGAAAAATCCCTCGAAATGCAATGCACAGTCTAGGGAAGGTGAGTTCAGTAACTTCCAGGCGTAGTAAATGTATTAGAATGTACAGTATTAGCAAATTATATCTTGACGTGCTCCTTTGAGTAAAACGACTGGTTATTGTTAGGATGATGTAGCCAAGGTAAATACATACATTCCATCGATTGACCACTAGGAATTAAGTCTTATTTTAATGTTCCCCTATACAATTGAACATATGTCGAATTCAAGAGTGTTCATTATTCAACTACTGCGTCTCACAAGCGATACGGATCAGTTTTATTCGGCGTAAAGATCGGCAGGTTAGTTATGACATACTTTCTCCGTCCAATTCTTGTATTATAAACTTGGAGCAGTAATTTAGCGAGTCACAATCCTCGTGTAGATTTTATACAAAGTGAATCAATTACGAATGTCGCGGCATTCCATCCAATTAAAATATAATTTGGGTCGTCTGTAGTCAATGTTAAAGCATAACAATGTATGTTGCCGCAAAAAAATATCCATTTTCTATTCTCTCCTATTATATTGTTGGGTATCAAGACGTTTTAATCGCTGTAACTGGAAAGAAAATAACGTGGTCCGTGGTTATATATGCGTATGTGCGGCAAATAAACGCAACAATCGATTTGCTGACGTATATCCTCAACACAATCTCAACGTGATAATAAGAGAACCCTACGATAGTTTTTAAGGATGAATTCTGTATTTCATTATTGCGTACCTTCCCCTGACATCATATTATACTTCAAACAAGTAGTGATTTAATCGCGAATAAATCAATAATTCCATGTCACTTCAACATTCCAGGGGACTGTAGTTGCGGCTAATAATTACAACAATGTCACTTCGCAGTCGCGTCTCCAACTGCAAATTAAGAAAGCAATGTGAGTAACAAAAGTTGATCTGAACCCGAACCGGATGCACGAGTCACTGGACCGGAACGGGTAAACAAGCGGAGCCAAGCGTAACGTAGCGTGACGTAGCGTGAAGTGGCGTGCTCAAGCGTGAATGTGGCTCAGAGTTATAATCCCGAAAATGGGGCAGTTAATCATTCGAGATCCTGAGTCTACAGCAGCAGCATGGAGTTCTTCCGGTCTTTCCTGCGTGTGCTAGGGCTGCTGGATGACGACAAGGTGGATTTCATTTCTGATCTCCCCCCGGAGGTATCCCACCTAATTCTACGCAAGTTGGATGTCAAGTCTCTGCTTTGCGCTGTTCAAGTTTCACGAAAGTGGTTATACGTCTGTAAGGCTGACAGGAGCCTAAGACAAACCGCGATGCACCATAAGCATCGTGAAATGCGTATATTGAAAGAACGTTTTTCAGGAGAAGCTGTGTGTGACCCGACCACGATACCACACAGGCATCTACCAATTCCTGCACTGGTGAGAAGATGTGTTCCTTTCGTCCCGACCAAACATGGAGACGCTCGAAAAATCCCTCGAAATGCAATGCACAGTCTAGGGAAGGTGAGTTCAGTAACTTCCAGGCGTAGTAAATGTATTAGAATGTAAAGTATTAGCAAATTATATCTTGACGTGCTCCTTTGAGTGAATCGACTGGTTATTGTTAGGATGATGTAGCCAAGGTAAATACATACATTCCATCGATTGACCACTAGGAATTAAGTCTTATTTTAATGTTCCCCTATTCAATTGAACATATGTCGAATTCAAGAGTGTTCATTATTCAACTACTGCGTCGCAAAAGCGATACGGATCAGTTTTCTTCGGCGTAAAGATCGGCAGGTTAGTTATGACATACTTTCTCCGTCCAATTCTTGTATTATAAACTTGGAGCAGTAATTTAACGAGTCACAATCCTCGTGTAGATTTTATACAAAGTGAATCAATTACGAATGTCGCGGCATTCCATCCAATTAAAATATAATTTGGGTCGTCTGTAATCAATGTTATAGCATAACAATGTATGTTGCTGCAAAAAAATATCCATTTTCTATTCTCTCCTATTATATTGTTGGGTATCAAGACGTTTTAATCGCTGTAACTGGAAAGAAAATAACATGGTCTGTGGTTATATATGCGTATGTACGGCAAATAAACGCAACAATCGATTTGCTGATGTATATCCTCAACACAATCTCAACGTGATAATAAGAGAACCCTACGTTAGTTTTTAATGATGAATTCTGTATTTCATTATTGCGTGCCTTCCCCTGCGATCATATTATACTTCAAAGAAGTAGTGATTTAATCGCGAATAAATCAATAATTCCATGTCACACAACATTCCAGGGGACTGTAGTTGCGGCTAATAATTACAACAATGTCACTTCGCAGGCGCGTCTCCAACTGCAAATTAAGAAAGCAATGTGAGTAACAAAAGTTGATCTGAACCCGAACCGGATGCACGAGTCACTGGACCGGAACGGGTAAACAAGCGTAGCCAAGCGTAACATAGCGTGACGTAGCGTGAAGTGGCGTGCTCAAGCGTGAGTGTGGCTCAGAGTATATAATCCCGAAAATGGGGCAGTTAATCATTCGAGATCCTGAGTCTACAGCAGCAGCATGGAGTTCTTCCGGTCTTTCCTGCGTGTGCTAGGGCTGCTGGATGACGACAAGGTGGATTTCATTTCTGATCTCCCCCCGGAGGTATCCCACCTAATTCTACGCAAGTTGGATCTCAAGTCTCTGCTTTGCGCTGTTCAAGTTTCACGAAAGTGGTTATACGTCTGTAAGGCTGACAAGAGCCTAAGACAAACCGCGATGCACCATAAGCAACGTGAAATGCGTATATTGAAAGAACGTTTTTCAGGAGAAGCTGTGTGTGACCCGACCACGATACCACACAGGCATCTACCAATTCCTGCACTGGTGAGAAGATGTGTTCCTTTCGTCCCAACCAAACATGGAGAGGCTCGAAAAATCCCTCGAAATGCAATGCACAGTCTAGGGAAGGTGAGTTCAGTAACTTCCAGGCGTATTAAATGTATTAGAATGTAAAGTATTAGCAAATTATATCTTGACGTGCTCCTTTGAGTGAATCGACTGGTTATTGTTAGGATGATGTAGCCAAGGTAAATACATACATTCCATCGATTGACCACTAGGAATTAAGTCTTATTTTAATGTTCCCCTATACAATTGAACATATGTCGAATTGAAGAGTGTTCATTATTCAACTACTGCGTCGCAAAAGCGATACGGATCAGTTTTATTCGGCGTAAAGATCGGCAGGTTAGTTATGACATACTTTCTCCGTCCAATTCTTGTATTATAAACTTGGAGCAGTAATTTAACGAGTCACAATCCTCGTGTAGATTTTATACAAAGTGAATCAATTACGAATGTCGCGGCATTCCATCCAATTAAAATATAATTGGGGTCGTCTGTAATCAATGTTAAAGCATAACAATGTATGTTGCTGCAAAAAAATATCCATTTTCTATTCTCTCCTATTATATTGTTGGGTATCAAGACGTTTTAATCGCTGTAACTGGAAAGAAAATAACATGGTCTGTGGTTATATATGCGTATGTGCGGCAAATAAACGCAACAATCGATTTGCTGATGTATATCCTCAACACAATCTCAACGTGATAATAAGAGAACCCTACGTTAGTTTTTAATGATGAATTCTGTATTTCATTATTGCGTACCTTCCCCTGCGATCATATTATACTTCAAACAAGTAGTGATTTAATCGCGAATAAATCAATAATTCCATGTCACACAACATTCCAGGGGACTGTAGTTGCGGCTAATAATTACAACAATGTCACTTCGCAGGCGCGTCTCCAACTGCAAATTAAGAAAGCAATGTGAGTAACAAAAGTTGATCTGAACCCGAACCGGATGCACGAGTCACTGGACCGGAACGGGTAAACAAGCGTAGCCAAGCGTAACGTAGCGTGAAGTGGCGTGAAGTGGCGTGCTCAAGCGTGAATGTGGCTCAGAGTTATAATCCCGAAAATGGGGCAGTTAATCATTCGAGATCCTGAGTCTACAGCAGCAGCATGGAGTTCTTCCGGTCTTTCCTGCGTGTGCTAGGGCTGCTGGATGACGACAAGGTGGATTTCATTTCTGATCTCCCCCCGGAGGTATCCCACCTAATTCTACGCAAGTTGGATGTCAAGTCTCTGCTTTGCGCTGTTCAAGTTTCACGAAAGTGGTTATACGTCTGTAAGGCTGACAAGAGCCTAAGACAAACCGCGATGCACCATAAGCAACGTGAAATGCGTATATTGAAAGAACGTTTTTCAGGAGAAGCTGTGTGTGACCCGACCACGATACCACGCAGGCATCTACCAATTCCTGCACTGGTGAGAAGATGTGTTCCTTTCGTCCCAACCAAACATGGAGAGGCTCGAAAAATCCCTCGAAATGCAATGCACAGTCTAGGGAAGGTGAGTTCAGTAACTTCCAGGCGTAGTAAATGTATTAGAATGTAAAGTATTAGCAAATTATATCTTGACGTGCTCCTTTGAGTGAATCGACTGGTTATTGTTAGGATGATGTAGCCAAGGTAAATACATACATTCCATCGATTGACCACTAGGAATTAAGTCTTATTTTAATGTTCCCCTATACAATTGAACATATGTCGAATTGAAGAGTGTTCATTATTCAACTACTGCGTCGCAAAAGCGATACGGATCAGTTTTATTCGGCGTAAAGATCGGCAGGTTAGTTATGACATACTTTCTCCGTCCAATTCTTGTATTATAAACTTGGAGCAGTAATTTAACGAGTCACAATCCTCGTGTAGATTTTATACAAAGTGAATCAATTACGAATGTCGCGGCATTCCATCCAATTAAAATATAATTTGGGTCGTCTGTAATCAATATTAAAGCATAACAATGTATGTTGCTGCAAAAAAATATCCATTTTCTATTCTCTCCTATTATATTGTTGGGTATCAAGACGTTTTAATCGCTGTAACTGGAAAGAAAATAATGTGGTCCGTGGTTATATATGCGTATGTGTGGCAAATAAACTCAACAATCGATTTGCTGACGTATATCCTCAACACAATCTCAACGTGATAATAAGAGAACCCTACGTTAGTTTTTAAGGATGAATTCTGTATTTCATTATTGCGTACCTTCCCCTGCGATCATATTATACTTCAAACAAGTAGTGATTTAATCGCGAATAAATCAATAATTCCATGTCACACAACATTCCAGGGGACTGTAGTTGCGGCTAATAATTACAACAATGTCACTTCGCAGGCGCGTCTCCAACTGCAAATTAAGAAAGCAATGTGAGTAACAAAAGTTGATCTGAACCAGAACCGGATGCACGAGTCACTGGACCGGAACGGGTAAACAAGCGTAGCCAAGCGTAACATAGCGTGACGTAGCGTGAAGTGGCGTGCTCAAGCGTGAGTGTGGCTCAGAGTATATAATCCCGCAAATGGGGCAGTTAATCATTCGAGATCCTGAGTCTACAGCAGCAGCATGGAGTTCTTCCGGTCTTTCCTGCGTGTGCTAGGGCTGCTGGATGACGACAAGGTGGATTTCATTTCTGATCTCCCCCCGGAGGTATCCCACCTAATTCTATGCAAGTTGGATCTCAAGTCTCTGCTTTGCGCTGTTCAAGTTTCACGAAAGTGGTTATACGTCTGTAAGGCTGACAAGAGCCTAAGACAAACCGCTATGCACCATAAGCAACGTGAAATGCGTATATTGAAAGAACGTTTTTCAGGAGAAGCTGTGTGTGACCCGACCACGATACCACACAGGCATCTACCAATTCCTGCACTGGTGAGAAGATGTGTTCCTTTCGTCCCAACCAAACATGGAGAGGCTCGAAAAATCCCTCGAAATGCAATGCACAGTCTAGGGAAGGTGAGTTCAGTAACTTCCAGGCGTATTAAATGTATTAGAATGTAAAGTATTAGCAAATTATATCTTGACGTGCTCCTTTGAGTGAATCGACTGGTTATTGTTAGGATGATGTAGCCAAGGTAAATACATACATTCCATCGATTGACCACTAGGAATTAAGTCTTATTTTAATGTTCCCCTATACAATTGAACATATGTCGAATTGAAGAGTGTTCATTATTCAACTACTGCGTCGCAAAAGCGATACGGATCAGTTTTATTCGGCGTAAAGATCGGCAGGTTAGTTATGACATACTTTCTCCGTCCAATTCTTGTATTATAAACTTGGAGCAGTAATTTAACGAGTCACAATCCTCGTGTAGATTTTATACAAAGTGAATCAATTACGAATGTCGCGGCATTCCATCCAATTAAAATATAATTTGGGTCGTCTGTAATCAATGTTAAAGCATAACAATGTATGTTGCCGCAAAACAATATCCATTTTCTATTCTCTCCTATTATATTGTTGGGTATCAAGACGTTTTAATCGCTGTAACTGGAAAGAAAATAACGTGGTCCGTGGTTATATATGCGTATGTGCGGCAAATAAACGCAACAATCGATTTGCTGACGTATATCCTCAACACAATCTCAACGTGATAATAAGAGAACCCTACGTTAGTTTTTAAGGATGAATTCTGTATTTCATTATTGCGTACCTTCCCCTGCGATCATATTATACTTCAAACAAGTAGTGATTTAATCGCGAATAAATCAATAATTCCATGTCACACAACATTCCAGGGGACTGTAGTTGCGGCTAATAATTACAACAATGTCACTTCGCAGGCGCGTCTCCAACTGCAAATTAAGAAAGCAAGGTGAGTAACAAAAGTTGATCTGAACCCGAACCGGATGCACGAGTCACTGGACCGGAACGGGTAAACAAGCGTAGCCAAGCGTAACATAGCGTGACGTAGCGTGAAGTGGCGTGCTCAAGCGTGAGTGTGGCTCAGAGTATATAATCCCGCAAATGGGGCAGTTAATCATTCGAGATCCTGAGTCTACAGCAGCAGCATGGAGTTCTTCCGGTCTTTCCTGCGTGTGCTAGGGCTGCTGGATGACGACAAGGTGGATTTCATTTCTGATCTCCCCCCGGAGGTATCCCACCTAATTCCATGCAAGTTGGATCTCAAGTCTCTGCTTTGCGCTGTTCAAGTTTCACGAAAGTGGTTATATGTCTGTAAGGCTGACAAGAGCCTAAGACAAACCGCTATGCACCATAAGCAACGTGAAATGCGTATATTGAAAGAACGTTTTTCAGGAGAAGCTGTGTGTGACCCGACCACGATACCACACAGGCATCTAGCAATTCCTGCACTGGTGAGAAGATGTGTTCCTTTCGTCCCAACCAAACATGGAGAGGCTCGAAAAATCCCTCGAAATGCAAAGCACAGTCTAGGGAAGGTGAGTTCAGTAACTTCCAGGCGTAGTAAATGTATTAGAATGTAAAGTATTAGCAAATTATATCTTGACGTGCTCCTTTGAGTGAATCGACTGGTTATTGTTAGGATGATGTAGCCAAGGTAAATACATACATTCCATCGATTGACCACTAGGAATTAAGTCTTATTTTAATGTTCCCCTATACAATTGAACATATGTCGAATTCAAGAGTGTTCATTATTCAACTACTGCGTCGCAAAAGCGATACGGATCAGTTTTATTCGGCGTAAAGATCGGCAGGTTAGTTATGACATACTTTCTCCGTCCAATTCTTGTATTATAAACTTGGAGCAGTAATTTAACGAGTCACAATCCTCGTGTAGATTTTATACAAAGTGAATCAATTACGAATGTCGCGGCATTCCATCCAATTAAAATATAATTTGGGTCGTCTGTAATCAATGTTAAAGCATAACAATGTATGTTGCCGCAAAAAAATATCCATTTTCTATTCTCTCCTATTATATTGTTGGGTATCAAGACGTTTTAATCGCTGTAACTGGAAAGAAAATAATGTGGTCCGCGGTTATATATGCGTATGTGTGGCAAATAAACGCAACAATCGATTTGCTGACGTATATCCTCAACACAATCTCAACGTGATAATAAGAGAACCCTACGTTAGTTTTTAAGGATGAATTCTGTATTTCATTATTGCGTACCTTCCCCTGCGATCATATTATACTTCAAACAAGTAGTGATTTAATCGCGAATAAATCAATAATTCCATGTCACACAACATTCCAGGGGACTGTAGTTGCGGCTAATAATTACAACAATGTCACTTCGCAGGCGCGTCTCCAACTGCAAATTAAGAAAGCAATGTGAGTAACAAAAGTTGATCTGAACCCGAACCGGATGCACGAGTCACTGGACCGGAACGGGTAAACAAGCGTAGCCAAGCGTAACATAGCGTGACGTAGCGTGAAGTGGCGTGCTCAAGCGTGAGTGTGGCTCAGAGTATATAATCCCGCAAATGGGGCAGTTAATCATTCGAGATCCTGAGTCTACAGCAGCAGCATGGAGTTCTTCCGGTCTTTCCTGCGTGTGCTAGGGCTGCTGGATGACGACAAGGTGGATTTCATTTCTGATCTCCCCCCGGAGGTATCCCACCTAATTCTATGCAAGTTGGATCTCAAGTCTCTGCTTTGCGCTGTTCAAGTTTCACGAAAGTGGTTATATGTCTGTAAGGCTGACAAGAGCCTAAGACAAACCGCTATGCACCATAAGCAACGTGAAATGCGTATATTGAAAGAACGTTTTTCAGGAGAAGCTGTGTGTGACCCGACCACGATACCACACAGGCATCTAGCAATTCCTGCACTGGTGAGAAGATGTGTTCCTTTCGTCCCAACCAAACATGGAGAGGCTCGAAAAATCCCTCGAAATGCAATGCACAGTCTAGGGAAGGTGAGTTCAGTAACTTCCAGGCGTAGTAAATGTATTAGAATGTAAAGTATTAGCAAATTATATCTTGACGTGCTCCTTTGAGTGAATCGACTGGTTATTGTTAGGATGATGTAGCCAAGGTAAATACATACATTCCATCGATTGACCACTAGGAATTAAGTCTTATTTTAATGTTCCCCTATACAATTGAACATATGTCGAATTCAAGAGTGTTCATTATTCAACTACTGCGTCTCACAAGCGATACGGATCAGTTTTATTCGGCGTAAAGATCGGCAGGTTAGTTATGACATACTTTCTCCGTCCAATTCTTGTATTATAAACTTGGAGCAGTAATTTAGCGAGTCACAATCCTCGTGTAGATTTTATACAAAGTGAATCAATTACGAATGTCGCGGCATTCCATCCAATTAAAATATAATTTGGGTCGTCTGTAGTCAATGTTAAAGCATAACAATGTATGTTGCCGCAAAAAAATATCCATTTTCTATTCTCTCCTATTATATTGTTGGGTATCAAGACGTTTTAATCGCTGTAACTGGAAAGAAAATAACGTGGTCCGTGGTTATATATGCGTATGTGCGGCAAATAAACGCAACAATCGATTTGCTGACGTATATCCTCAACACAATCTCAACGTGATAATAAGAGAACCCTACGATAGTTTTTAAGGATGAATTCTGTATTTCATTATTGCGTACCTTCCCCTGACATCATATTATACTTCAAACAAGTAGTGATTTAATCGCGAATAAATCAATAATTCCATGTCACTTCAACATTCCAGGGGACTGTAGTTGCGGCTAATAATTACAACAATGTCACTTCGCAGTCGCGTCTCCAACTGCAAATTAAGAAAGCAATGTGAGTAACAAAAGTTGATCTGAACCCGAACCGGATGCACGAGTCACTGGACCGGAACGGGTAAACAAGCGGAGCCAAGCGTAACGTAGCGTGACGTAGCGTGAAGTGGCGTGCTCAAGCGTGAATGTGGCTCAGCGTTATAATCCCGAAAATGGGGCAGTTAATCATTCGAGATCCTGAGTCTACAGCAGCAGCATGGAGTTCTTCCGGTCTTTCCTGCGTGTGCTAGGGCTGCTGGATGACGACAAGGTGGATTTCATTTCTGATCTCCCCCCGGAGGTATCCCACCTAATTCTACGCAAGTTGGATGTCAAGTCTCTGCTTTGCGCTGTTCAAGTTTCACGAAAGTGGTTATACGTCTGTAAGGCTGACAAGAGCCTAAGACAAACCGCGATGCACCATAAGCATCGTGAAATGCGTATATTGAAAGAACGTTTTTCAGGAGAAGCTGTGTGTGACCCGACCACGATACCACACAGGCATCTACCAATTCCTGCACTGGTGAGAAGATGTGTTCCTTTCGTCCCGACCAAACATGGAGAGGCTCGAAAAATCCCTCGAAATGCAATGCACAGTCTAGGGAAGGTGAGTTCAGTAACTTCCAGGCGTAGTAAATGTATTAGAATGTAAAGTATTAGCAAATTATATCTTGACGTGCTCCTTTGAGTGAATCGACTGGTTATTGTTAGGATGATGTAGCCAAGGTAAATACATACATTCCATCGATTGACCACTAGGAATTAAGTCTTATTTTAATGTTCCCCTATTCAATTGAACATATGTCGAATTCAAGAGTGTTCATTATTCAACTACTGCGTCGCAAAAGCGATACGGATCAGTTTTCTTCGGCGTAAAGATCGGCAGGTTAGTTATGACATACTTTCTCCGTCCAATTCTTGTATTATAAACTTGGAGCAGTAATTTAACGAGTCACAATCCTCGTGTAGATTTTATACAAAGTGAATCAATTACGAATGTCGCGGCATTCCATCCAATTAAAATATAATTTGGGTCGTCTGTAGTCAATGTTAAAGCATAACAATGTATGTTGCCGCAAAAAAATATCCATTTTCTATTCTCTCCTATTATATTGTTGGGTATCAAGACGTTTTAATCGCTGTAACTGGAAAGAAAATAACGTGGTCCGTGGTTATATATGCGTATGTGCGGCAAATAAACGCAACAATCGATTTGCTGACGTATATCCTCAACACAATCTCAACGTGATAATAAGAGAACCCTACGATAGTTTTTAAGGATGAATTCTGTATTTCATTATTGCGTACCTTCCCCTGACATCATATTATACTTCAAACAAGTAGTGATTTAATCGCGAATAAATCAATAATTCCATGTCACTTCAACATTCCAGGGGACTGTAGTTGCGGCTAATAATTACAACAATGTCACTTCGCAGTCGCGTCTCCAACTGCAAATTAAGAAAGCAATGTGAGTAACAAAAGTTGATCTGAACCCGAACCGGATGCACGAGTCACTGGACCGGAACGGGTAAACAAGCGGAGCCAAGCGTAACGTAGCGTGACGTAGCGTGAAGTGGCGTGCTCAAGCGTGAATGTGGCTCAGAGTTATAATCCCGAAAATGGGGCAGTTAATCATTCGAGATCCTGAGTCTACAGCAGCAGCATGGAGTTCTTCCGGTCTTTCCTGCGTGTGCTAGGGCTGCTGGATGACGACAAGGTGGATTTCATTTCTGATCTCCCCCCGGAGGTATCCCACCTAATTCTACGCAAGTTGGATGTCAAGTCTCTGCTTTGCGCTGTTCAAGTTTCACGAAAGTGGTTATACGTCTGTAAGGCTGACAGGAGCCTAAGACAAACCGCGATGCACCATAAGCATCGTGAAATGCGTATATTGAAAGAACGTTTTTCAGGAGAAGCTGTGTGTGACCCGACCACGATACCACACAGGCATCTACCAATTCCTGCACTGGTGAGAAGATGTGTTCCTTTCGTCCCGACCAAACATGGTGACGCTCGAAAAATCCCTCGAAATGCAATGCACAGTCTAGGGAAGGTGAGTTCAGTAACTTCCAGGCGTAGTAAATGTATTAGAATGTAAAGTATTAGCAAATTATATCTTGACGTGCTCCTTTGAGTGAATCGACTGGTTATTGTTAGGATGATGTAGCCAAGGTAAATACATACATTCCATCGATTGACCACTAGGAATTAAGTCTTATTTTAATGTTCCCCTATTCAATTGAACATATGTCGAATTCAAGAGTGTTCATTATTCAACTACTGCGTCGCAAAAGCGATACGGATCAGTTTTCTTCGGCGTAAAGATCGGCAGGTTAGTTATGACATACTTTCTCCGTCCAATTCTTGTATTATAAACTTGGAGCAGTAATTTAACGAGTCACAATCCTCGTGTAGATTTTATACAAAGTGAATCAATTACGAATGTCGCGGCATTCCATCCAATTAAAATATAATTTGGGTCGTCTGTAATCAATGTTAAAGCATAACAATGTATGTTGCTGCAAAAAAATATCCATTTTCTATTCTCTCCTATTATATTGTTGGGTATCAAGACGTTTTAATCGCTGTAACTGGAAAGAAAATAACATGGTCTGTGGTTATATATGCGTATGTACGGCAAATAAACGCAACAATCGATTTGCTGATGTATATCCTCAACACAATCTCAACGTGATAATAAGAGAACCCTACGTTAGTTTTTAAGGATGAATTCTGTATTTCATTATTGCGTACCTTCCCCTGCGATCATATTATACTTCAAACAAGTAGTGATTTAATCGCGAATAAATCAATAATTCCATGTCACACAACATTCCAGGGGACTGTAGTTGCGGCTAATAATTACAACAATGTCACTTCGCAGGCGCGTCTCCAACTGCAAATTAAGAAAGCAATGTGAGTAACAAAAGTTGATCTGAACCCGAACCGGATGCACGAGTCACTGGACCGGAACGGGTAAACAAGCGTAGCCAAGCGTAACATAGCGTGACGTAGCGTGAAGTGGCGTGCTCAAGCGTGAGTGTGGCTCAGAGTATATAATCCCGAAAATGGGGCAGTTAATCATTCGAGATCCTGAGTCTACAGCAGCAGCATGGAGTTCTTCCGGTCTTTCCTGCGTGTGCTAGGGCTGCTGGATGACGACAAGGTGGATTTCATTTCTGATCTCCCCCCGGAGGTATCCCACCTAATTCTACGCAAGTTGGATCTCAAGTCTCTGCTTTGCGCTGTTCAAGTTTCACGAAAGTGGTTATACGTCTGTAAGGCTGACAAGAGCCTAAGACAAACCGCGATGCACCATAAGCAACGTGAAATGCGTATATTGAAAGAACGTTTTTCAGGAGAAGCTGTGTGTGACCCGACCACGATACCACGCAGGCATCTACCAATTCCTGCACTGGTGAGAAGATGTGTTCCTTTCGTCCCAACCAAACATGGAGAGGCTCGAAAAATCCCTCGAAATGCAATGCACAGTCTAGGGAAGGTGAGTTCAGTAACTTCCAGGCGTATTAAATGTATTAGAATGTAAAGTATTAGCAAATTATATCTTGACGTGCTCCTTTGAGTGAATCGACTGGTTATTGTTAGGATGATGTAGCCAAGGTAAATACATACATTCCATCGATTGACCACTAGGAATTAAGTCTTATTTTAATGTTCCCCTATACAATTGAACATATGTCGAATTGAAGAGTGTTCATTATTCAACTACTGCGTCGCAAAAGCGATACGGATCAGTTTTATTCGGCGTAAAGATCGGCAGGTTAGTTATGACATACTTTCTCCGTCCAATTCTTGTATTATAAACTTGGAGCAGTAATTTAACGAGTCACAATCCTCGTGTAGATTTTATACAAAGTGAATCAATTACGAATGTCGCGGCATTCCATCCAATTAAAATATAATTGGGGTCGTCTGTAATCAATGTTAAAGCATAACAATGTATGTTGCTGCAAAAAAATATCCATTTTCTATTCTCTCCTATTATATTGTTGGGTATCAAGACGTTTTAATCGCTGTAACTGGAAAGAAAATAACATGGTCTGTGGTTATATATGCGTATGTGCGGCAAATAAACGCAACAATCGATTTGCTGATGTATATCCTCAACACAATCTCAACGTGATAATAAGAGAACCCTACGTTAGTTTTTAAGGATGAATTCTGTATTTCATTATTGCGTACCTTCCCCTGCGATCATATTATACTTCAAACAAGTAGTGGTTTAATCGCGAATAAATCAATAATTCCATGTCACACAACATTCCAGGGGACTGTAGTTGCGGCTAATAATTACAACAATGTCACTTCGCAGGCGCGTCTCCAACTGCAAATTAAGAAAGCAATGTGAGTAACAAAAGTTGATCTGAACCCGAACCGGATGCACGAGTCACTGGACCGGAACGGGTAAACAAGCGTAGCCAAGCGTAACATAGCGTGACGTAGCGTGAAGTGGCGTGCTCAAGCGTGAGTGTGGCTCAGAGTATATAATCCCGAAAATGGGGCAGTTAATCATTCGAGATCCTGAGTCTACAGCAGCAGCATGGAGTTCTTCCGGTCTTTCCTGCGTGTGCTAGGGCTGCTGGATGACGACAAGGTGGATTTCATTTCTGATCTCCCCCCGGAGGTATCCCACCTAATTCTACGCAAGTTGGATCTCAAGTCTCTGCTTTGCGCTGTTCAAGTTTCACGAAAGTGGTTATACGTCTGTAAGGCTGACAAGAGCCTAAGACAAACCGCGATGCACCATAAGCAACGTGAAATGCGTATATTGAAAGAACGTTTTTCAGGAGAAGCTGTGTGTGACCCGACCACGATACCACGCAGGCATCTACCAATTCCTGCACTGGTGAGAAGATGTGTTCCTTTCGTCCCAACCAAACATGGAGAGGCTCGAAAAATCCCTCGAAATGCAATGCACAGTCTAGGGAAGGTGAGTTCAGTAACTTCCAGGCGTATTAAATGTATTAGAATGTAAAGTATTAGCAAATTATATCTTGACGTGCTCCTTTGAGTGAATCGACTGGTTATTGTTAGGATGATGTAGCCAAGGTAAATACATACATTCCATCGATTGACCACTAGGAATTAAGACTTATTTTAATGTTCCCCTATACAATTGAACATATGTCGAATTGAAGAGTGTTCATTATTCAACTACTGCGTCGCAAAAGCGATACGGATCAGTTTTATTCGGCGTAAAGATCGGCAGGTTAGTTATGACATACTTTCTCCGTCCAATTCTTGTATTATAAACTTGGAGCAGTAATTTAACGAGTCACAATCCTCGTGTAGATTTTATACAAAGTGAATCAATTACGAATGTCGCGGCATTCCATCCAATTAAAATATAATTTGGGTCGTCTGTAATCAATGTTAAAGCATAACAATGTATGTTGCTGCAAAAAAATATCCATTTTCTATTCTCTCCTATTATATTGTTGGGTATCAAGACGTTTTAATCGCTGTAACTGGAAAGAAAATAACATGGTCTGTGGTTATATATGCGTATGTGCGGCAAATAAACGCAACAATCGATTTGCTGACGTATATCCTCAACACAATCTCAACGTGATAATAAGAGAACCCTACGATAGTTTTTAAGGATGAATTCTGTATTTCATTATTGCGTACCTTCCCCTGACATCATATTATACTTCAAACAAGTAGTGATTTAATCGCGAATAAATCAATAATTCCATGTCACACAACATTCCAGGGGACTGTAGTTGCGGCTAATAATTACAACAATGTCACTTCGCAGTCGCGTCTCCAACTGCAAATTAAGAAAGCAATGTGAGTAACAAAAGTTGATCTGAACCCGAACCGGATGCACGAGTCACTGGACCGGAACGGGTAAACAAGCGGAGCCAAGCGTAACGTAGCGTGACGTAGCGTGAAGTGGCGTGCTCAAGCGTGAATGTGGCTCAGAGTTATAATCCCGAAAATGGGGCAGTTAATCATTCGAGATCCTGAGTCTACAGCAGCAGCATGGAGTTCTTCCGGTCTTTCCTGCGTGTGCTAGGGCTGCTGGATGACGACAAGGTGGATTTCATTTCTGATCTCCCCCCGGAAGTATCCCACCTAATTCTACGCAAGTTGGATGTCAAGTCTCTGCTTTGCGCTGTTCAAGTTTCACGAAAGTGGTTATACGTCTGTAAGGCTGACAGGAGCCTAAGACAAACCGCGATGCACCATAAGCAACGTGAAATGCGTATATTGAAAGAACGTTTTTCAGGAGGAGCTGTGTGTGACCCGACCACGATACCACACAGGCATCTACCAATTCCTGCACTGGTGAGAAGATGTGTTCCTTTCGTCCCAACCAAACATGGAGAGGCTCGAAAAATCCCTCGAAATGCAATGCACAGTCTAGGGAAGGTGAGTTCAGTAACTTCCAGGCGTATTAAATGTATTAGATTGTAAAGTATTAGCAAATTATATCTTGACGTGCTCCTTTGAGTGAATCGACTGGTTATTGTTAGGATGATGTAGCCAAGGTAAATACATACATTCCATCGATTGACCACTAGGAATTAAGTCTTATTTTAATGTTCCCCTATACAATTGAACATATGTCGAATTCAAGAGTGTTCATTATTCAACTACTGCGTTCCAAAAGCGATACGGATCAGTTTTATTCGGCGTAAAGATCGGCAGGTTAGTTATGACATACTTTCTCCGTCCAATTCTTGTATTATAAACTTGGAGCAGTAATTTAACGAGTCACAATCCTCGTGTAGATTTTATACAAAGTGAATCAATTACGAATGTCGCGGCATTCCATCCAATTAAAATATAATTTGGGTCGTCTGTAATCAATGTTAAAGCATAACAATGTATGTTGCCGCAAAAAAATATCCATTTTCTATTCTCTCCTATTATATTGTTGGGTATCAAGACGTTTTAATCGCTGTAACTGGAAAGAAAATAATGTGGTCCGTGGTTATATATGCGTATGTGCGGCAAATAAACGCAACAATCGATTTGCTGACGTATATCCTCAACACAATCTCAACGTGATAATAAGAGAACCCTACGTTAGTTTTTAAGGATGAATTCTGTATTTCATTATTGCGTACCTTCCCCTGCGATCATATTATACTTCAAACAAGTAGTGATTTAATCGCGAATAAATCAATAATTCCATGTCACACAACATTCCAGGGGACTGTAGTTGCGGCTAATAATTACAACAATGTCACTTCGCAGGCGCGTCTCCAACTGCAAATTAAGAAACAATGTGAGTAACAAAAGTTGATCTGAACCCGAACCGGATGCACGAGTCACTGGACCGGAACGGGTAAACAAGCGTAGCCAAGCGTAACATAGCGTGACGTAGCGTGAAGTGGCGTGCTCAAGCGTGAGTGTGGCTCAGAGTATATAATCCCGCAAATGGGGCAGTTAATCATTCGAGATCCTGAGTCTACAGCAGCAGCATGGAGTTCTTCCGGTCTTTCCTGCGTGTGCTAGGGCTGCTGGATGACGACAAGGTGGATTTCATTTCTGATCTCCCCCCGGAGGTATCCCACCTAATTCTACGCAAGTTGGATCCCAAGTCTCTGCTTTGCGCTGTTCAAGTTTCACGAAAGTGGTTATATGTCTGTAAGGCTGACAAGAGCCTAAGACAAACCGCGATGCACCATAAGCAACGTGAAATGCGTATATTGAAAGAACGTTTTTCAGCAGAAGCTGTGTGTGACCCGACCACGATACCACACAGGCATCTAGCAATTCCTGCACTGGTGAGAAGATGTGTTCCTTTCGTCCCGACCAAACATGGAGACGCTCCAAAAATCCCTCGAAATGCAATGCACAGTCTAGGGAAGGTGAGTTCAGTAACTTCCAGGCGTAGTAAATGTATTAGAATGTAAAGTATTAGCAAATTATATCTTGACGTGCTCCTTTGAGTGAATCGACTGGTTATTGTTAGGATAATGTAGCCAAGGTAAATACATACATTCCATCGATTGACCACTAGGAATTAAGTCTTATTTTAATGTTCCCCTATACAATTGAACATATGTCGAATTCAAGAGTGTTCATTATTCAACTACTGCGTCGCAAAAGCGATACGGATCAGTTTTATTCGGCGTAAAGATCGGCAGGTTAGTTATGACATACTTTCTCCGTCCAATTCTTGTATTATAAACTTGGAGCAGTAATTTAACGAGTCACAATCCTCGTGTAGATTTTATACAAAGTGAATCAATTACGAATGTCGCGGCATTCCATCCAATTAAAATATAATTTGGGTCGTCTGTAATCAATGTTAAAGCATAACAATGTATGTTGCTGCAAAAAAATATCCATTTTCTATTCTCTCCTATTATATTGTTGGGTATCAAGACGTTTTAATCGCTGTAACTGGAAAGAAAATAATGTGGTCCGTGGTTATATATGCGTATGTGTGGCAAATAAACGCAACAATCGATTTGCTGACGTATATCCTCAACACAATCTCAACGTGATAATAAGAGAACCCTACGTTAGTTTTTAAGGATGAATTCTGTATTTCATTATTGCGTACCTTCCCCTGCGATCATATTATACTTCAAACAAGTAGTGATTTAATCGCGAATAAATCAATAATTCCATGTCACACAACATTCCAGGGGACTGTAGTTGCGGCTAATAATTACAACAATGTCACTTCGCAGGCGCGTCTCCAACTGCAAATTAAGAAAGCAATGTGAGTAACAAAAGTTGATCTGAACCCGAACCGGATGCACGAGTCACTGGACCGGAACGGGTAAACAAGCGTAGCCAAGCGTAACGTAGCGTGAAGTGGCGTGAAGTGGCGTGCTCAAGCGTGAATGTGGCTCAGAGTTATAATCCCGAAAATGGGGCAGTTAATCATTCGAGATCCTGAGTCTACAGCAGCAGCATGGAGTTCTTCCGGTCTTTCCTGCGTGTGCTAGGGCTGCTGGATGACGACAAGGTGGATTTCATTTCTGATCTCCCCCCGGAGGTATCCCACCTAATTCTACGCAAGTTGGATCTCAAGTCTCTGCTTTGCGCTGTTCAAGTTTCACGAAAGTGGTTATACGTCTGTAAGGCTGACAAGAGCCTAAGACAAACCGCGATGCACCATAAGCAACGTGAAATGCGTATATTGAAAGAACGTTTTTCAGGAGAAGCTGTGTGTGACCCGACCACGATACCACACAGGCATCTACCAATTCCTGCACTGGTGAGAAGATGTGTTCCTTTCGTCCCAACCAAACATGGAGAGGCTCGAAAAATCCCTCGAAATGCAATGCACAGTCTAGGGAAGGTGAGTTCAGTATCTTCCAGGCGTAGTAAATGTATTAGAATGTAAAGTATTAGCAAATTATATCTTGACGTGCTCCTTTGAGTGAATCGACTGGTTATTGTTAGGATGATGTAGCCTAGGTAAATACATACATTCCATCGATTGACCACTAGGAATTAAGTCTTATTTTAATGTTCCCCTATACAATTGAACATATGTCGAATTCAAGAGTGTTCATTATTCAACTACTGCGTCGCAAAAGCGATACGGATCAGTTTTATTCGGCGTAAAGATCGGCAGGTTAGTTATGACATACTTTCTCCGTCCAATTCTTGTATTATAAACTTGGAGCAGTAATTTAACGAGTCACAATCCTCGTGTAGATTTTATACAAAGTGAATCAATTACGAATGTCGCGGCATTCCATCCAATTAAAATATAATTTGGGTCGTCTGTAATCAATGTTAAAGCATAACAATGTATGTTGCTGCAAAAAAATATCCATTTTCTATTCTCTCCTATTATATTGTTGGGTATCAAGACGTTTTAATCGCTGTAACTGGAAAGAAAATAATGTGGTCCGTGGTTATATATGCGTATGTGTGGCAAATAAACTCAACAATCGATTTGCTGACGTATATCCTCAACACAATCTCAACGTGATAATAAGAGAACCCTACGTTAGTTTTTAAGGATGAATTCTGTATTTCATTATTGCGTACCTTCCCCTGCGATCATATTATACTTCAAACAAGTAGTGGTTTAATCGCGAATAAATCAATAATTCCATGTCACACAACATTCCAGGGGACTGTAGTTGCGGCTAATAATTACAACAATGTCACTTCGCAGGCGCGTCTCCAACTGCAAATTAAGAAAGCAATGTGAGTAACAAAAGTTGATCTGAACCAGAACCGGATGCACGAGTCACTGGACCGGAACGGGTAAACAAGCGTAGCCAAGCGTAACATAGCGTGACGTAGCGTGAAGTGGCGTGCTCAAGCGTGAGTGTGGCTCAGAGTATATAATCCCGAAAATGGGGCAGTTAATCATTCGAGATCCTGAGTCTACAGCAGCAGCATGGAGTTCTTCCGGTCTTTCCTGCGTGTGCTAGGGCTGCTGGATGACGACAAGGTGGATTTCATTTCTGATCTCCCCCCGGAGGTATCCCACCTAATTCTACGCAAGTTGGATCTCAAGTCTCTGCTTTGCGCTGTTCAAGTTTCACGAAAGTGGTTATACGTCTGTAAGGCTGACAAGAGCCTAAGACAAACCGCGATGCACCATAAGCAACGTGAAATGCGTATATTGAAAGAACGTTTTTCAGGAGAAGCTGTGTGTGACCCGACCACGATACCACACAGGCATCTACCAATTCCTGCACTGGTGAGAAGATGTGTTCCTTTCGTCCCAACCAAACATGGAGAGGCTCGAAAAATCCCTCGAAATGCAATGCACAGTCTAGGGAAGGTGAGTTCAGTAACTTCCAGGCGTAGTAAATGTATTAGAATGTAAAGTATTAGCAAATTATATCTTGACGTGCTCCTTTGAGTGAATCGACTGGTTATTGTTAGGATGATGTAGCCAAGGTAAATACATACATTCCATCGATTGACCACTAGGAATTAAGTCTTATTTTAATGTTCCCCTATACAATTGAACATATGTCGAATTCAAGAGTGTTCATTATTCAACTACTGCGTCGCACAAGCGATACGGATCAGTTTTATTCGGCGTAAAGATCGGCAGGTTAGTTATGACATACTTTCTCCGTCCAATTCTTGTATTATAAACTTGGAGCAGTAATTTAGCGAGTCACAATCCTCGTGTAGATTTTATACAAAGTGAATCAATTACGAATGTCGCGGCATTCCATCGAATTAAAATATAATTTGGGTCGTCTGTAGTCAATGTTAAAGCATAACAATGTATGTTGCCGCAAAAAAATATCCATTTTCTATTCTCTCCTATTATATTGTTGGGTATCAAGACGTTTTAATCGCTGTAACTGGAAAGAAAATAATGTGGTCCGTGGTTATATATGCGTATGTGCGGCAAATAAACGCAACAATCGATTTGCTGACGTATATCCTCAACACAATCTCAACGTGATAATAAGAGAACCCTACGATAGTTTTTAAGGATGAATTCTATATTTCATTATTGCGTACCTTCCCCTGCGATCATATTATACTTCAAACAAGTAGTGATTTAATCGCGAATAAATCAATAATTCCATGTCACACAACATTCCACGGGACTGTAGTTGCGGCTAATAATTACAACAATGTCACTTCGCAGGCGCGTCTCCAACTGCAAATTAAGAAAGCAAGGTGAGTAACAAAAGTTGATCTGAACCCGAACCGGATGCACGAGTCACTGGACCGGAACGGGTAAACAAGTGTAGCCAAGCGTAACATAGCGTGACGTAGCGTGAAGTGGCGTGCTCAAGCGTGAGTGTGGCTCAGAGTATATAATCCCGAAAATGGGGCAGTTAATCATTCGAGATCCTGAGTCTACAGCAGCAGCATGGAGTTCTTCCGGTCTTTCCTGCGTGTGCTAGGGCTGCTGGATGACGACAAGGTGGATTTCATTTCTGATCTCCCCCCGGAGGTATCCCACCTAATTCTACGCAAGTTGGATCTCAAGTCTCTGCTTTGCGCTGTTCAAGTTTCACGAAAGTGGTTATACGTCTATATGGCTGACAAGAGCCTAAGACAAACCGCGATGCACCATAAGCAACGTGAAATGCGTATATTGAAAGAACGTTTTTCAGGAGAAGCTGTGTGTGACCCGACCACGATACCACACAGGCATCCAGCAATTCCTGCACTGGTGAGAAGATGTGTTCCTTTCGTCCCGACCAAACATGGAGACGCTCCAAAAATCCCTCGAAATGCAATGCACAGTCTAGGGAAGGTGAGTTCAGTAACTTCCAGGCGTAGTAAATGTATTAGAATGTAAAGTATTAGCAAATTATATCTTGACGTGCTCCTCTGAGTGAATCGACTGGTTATTGTTAGGATGATGTAGCCAAGGTAAATACATACATTCCATCGATTGACCACTAGGAATTAAGTCTTATTTTAATGTTCCCCTATACAATTGAACATATGTCGAATTCAAGAGTGTTCATTATTCAACTACTGCGTCGCAAAAGCGATACGGATCAGTTTTATTCGGCGTAAAGATCGGCAGGTTAGTTATGACATACTTTCTCCGTCCAATTCTTGTATTATAAACTTGGAGCAGTAATTTAACGAGTCACAATCCTCGTGTAGATTTTATACAAAGTGAATCAATTACGAATATCGCGGCATTCCATCCAATTAAAATATAATTTGGGTCGTCTGTAATCAATGTTAAAGCATAACAATGTATGTTGCTGCAAAAAAATATCCATTTTCTATTCTCTCCTATTAAATTGTTGGGTATCAAGACGTTTTAATCGCTGTAACTGGAAAGAAAATAATGTGGTCCGTGGTTATATATGCGTATGTGTGGCAAATAAACGCAACAATCGATTTGCTGACGTATATCCTCAACACAATCTCAACGTGATAATAAGAGAACCCTACGTTAGTTTTTAAGGATGAATTCTGTATTTCATTATTGCGTACCTTCCCCTGCGATCATATTATACTTCAAACAAGTAGTGATTTAATCGCGAATAAATCAATAATTCCATGTCACACAACATTCCAGGGGACTGTAGTTGCGGCTAATAATTACAACAATGTCACTTCGCAGGCGCGTCTCCAACTGCAAATTAAGAAAGCAATGTGAGTAACAAAAGTTGATCTGAACCCGAACCGGATGCACGAGTCACTGGACCGGAACGGGTAAACAAGCGTAGCCAAGCGTAACGTAGCGTGACGTAGCGTGAAGTGGCGTGCTCAAGCGTGAATGTGGCTCAGAGTTATAATCCCGAAAATGGGGCAGTTAATCATTCGAGATCCTGAGTCTACAGCAGCAGCATGGAGTTCTTCCGGTCTTTCCTGCGTGTGCTAGGGCTGCTGGATGACGACAAGGTGGATTTCATTTCTGATCTCCCCCCGGAGGTATCCCACCTAATTCTATGCAAGTTGGATCTCAAGTCTCTGCTTTGCGCTGTTCAAGTTTCACGAAAGTGGTTATACGTCTGTAAGGCTGACAAGAGCCTAAGACAAACCGCTATGCACCATAAGCAACGTGAAATGCGTATATTGAAAGAACGTTTTTCAGGAGAAGCTGTGTGTGACCCGACCACGATACCACAGAGGCATCTAGCAATTCCTGCACTGGTGAGAAGATGTGTTCCTTTCGTCCCAACCAAACATGGAGAGGCTCGAAAAATCCCTCGAAATGCAATGCACAGTC
The DNA here is from genome assembly GCA_916610235.2 of Lasioglossum morio. Lineage (NCBI taxonomy): Eukaryota > Metazoa > Arthropoda > Insecta > Hymenoptera > Halictidae > Lasioglossum > Lasioglossum morio. Next base: position 47,128 of record CAKAJA020000144.1, on the reverse strand, counting down.
TAGGGAAGGTGAGTTCAGTAACTTCCAGGCGTAGTAAATGTATTAGAATGTAAAGTATTAGCAAATTATATCTTAACGTGCTCCTTTGAGTGAATCGACTGGTTATTGTTAGGATGATGTAGCCAAGGTAAATACATACATTCCATCGATTGACCACTAGGAATTAAGTCTTATTTTAATGTTCCCCTATACAATTGAACATATGTCGAATTCAAGAGTGTTCATTATTCAACTACTGCGTCGCACAAGCGATACGGATCAGTTTTATTCGGCGTAAAGATCGGCAGGTTAGTTATGACATACTTTCTCCGTCCAATTCTTGTATTATAAACTTGGAGCAGTAATTTAGCGAGTCACAATCCTCGTGTAGATTTTATACAAAGTGAATCAATTACGAATGTCGCGGCATTCCATCCAATTAAAATATAATTTGGGTCGTCTGTAGTCAATGTTAAAGCATAACAATGTATGTTGCCGCAAAAAAATATCCATTTTCTATTCTCTCCTATTATATTGTTGGGTATCAAGACGTTTTAATCGCTGTAACTGGAAAGAAAATAATGTGGTCCGTGGTTATATAAGCGTATGTGCGGCAAATAAACGCAACAATCGATTTGCTGACGTATATCCTCAACACAATCTCAACGTGATAATAAGAGAACCCTACGATAGTTTTTAAGGATGAATTCTGTATTTCATTATTGCGTACCTTCCCCTGCGATCATATTATACTTCAAACAAGTAGTGATTTAATCGCGAATAAATCAATAATTCCATGTCACACAACATTCCACGGGACTGTAGTTGCGGCTAATAATTACAACAATGTCACTTCGCAGGCGCGTCTCCAACTGCAAATTAAGAAAGCAATGTGAGTAACAAAAGTTGATCTGAACCCGAACCGGATGCACGAGTCACTGGACCGGAACGGGTAAACAAGTGTAGCCAAGCGTAACATAGCGTGACGTAGCGTGAAGTGGCGTGCTCAAGCGTGAGTGTGGCTCAGAGTATATAATCCCGAAAATGGGGCAGTTAATCATTCGAGATCCTGAGTCTACAGCAGCAGCATGGAGTTCTTCCGGTCTTTCCTGCGTGTGCTAGGGCTGCTGGATGACGACAAGGTGGATTTCATTTCTGATCTCCCCCCGGAGGTATCCCACCTAATTCTACGCAAGTTGGATCTCAAGTCTCTGCTTTGCGCTGTTCAAGTTTCACGAAAGTGGTTATACGTCTATATGGCTGACAAGAGCCTAAGACAAACCGCGATGCACCATAAGCAACGTGAAATGCGTATATTGAAAGAACGTTTTTCAGGAGGAGCTGTGTGTGACCCGACCACGATACCACACAGGCATCTACCAATTCCTGCACTGGTGAGAAGATGTGTTCCTTTCGTCCCAACCAAACATGGAGAGGCTCGAAAAATCCCTCGAAATGCAATGCACAGTCTAGGGAAGGTGAGTTCAGTAACTTCCAGGCGTATTAAATGTATTAGAATGTAAAGTATTAGCAAATTATATCTTGACGTGCTCCTTTGAGTGAATCGACTGGTTATTGTTAGGATGATGTAGCCAAGGTAAATACATACATTCCATCGATTGACTACTAGGAATTAAGTCTTAGTTTAATATTCCCCTATACAATTGGACATATGTCGAATTGAAGAGTGTTCATTATTCAACTACTGCGTCGCAAAAGCGATACGGATCAGTTTTATTCGGCGTAAAGATCGGCAGGTTAGTTATGACATACTTTCTCCGTCCAATTCTTGTATTATAAACTTGGAGCAGTAATTTAACGAGTCACAATCCTCGTGTAGATTTCATACAAAGTGAATCAATTACGAATGTCGCGGCATTCCATCCAATAAAAATATAATTGGGGTCGTCTGTAATCAATGTTAAAGCATAACAATGTATGTTGCTGCAAAAAAATATCCATTTTCTATTCTCTCCTATTATATTGTTGGGTATCAAGACGTTTTAATCGCTGTAACTGGAAAGAAAATAACATGGTCTGTGGTTATATATGCGTATGTACGGCAAATAAACGCAACAATCGATTTGCTGATGTATATCCTCAACACAATCTCAACGTGATAATAAGAGAACCCTACGTTAGTTTTTAATGATGAATTCTGTATTTCATTATTGCGTACCTTCCCCTGCGATCATATTATACTTCAAACAAGTAGTGATTTAATCGCGAATAAATCAATAATTCCATGTCACACAACATTCCAGGGGACTGTAGTTGCGGCTAATAATTACAACAATGTCACTTCGCAGGCGCGTCTCCAACTGCAAATTAAGAAAGCAATGTGAGTAACAAAAGTTGATCTGAACCCGAACCGGATGCACGAGACACTGGACCGGAACGGGTAAACAAGCGTAGCCAAGCGTAACATAGCGTGAAGTGGCGTGCTCAAGCGTGAATGTGGCTCAGAGTATATAATCCCGAAAATGGGGCAGTTAATCATTCGAGATCCTGAGTCTACAGCAGCAGCATGGAGTTCTTCCGGTCTTTCCTGCGTGTGCTAGGGCTGCTGGATGACGACAAGGTGGATTTCATTTCTGATCTCCCCCCGGAGGTATCCCACCTAATTCTACGCAAGTTGGATCCCAAGTCTCTGCTTTGCGCTGTTCAAGTTTCACGAAAGTGGTTATACGTCTGTAAGGCTGACAAGAGCCTAAGACAAACCGCGATGCACCATAAGCAACGTGAAATGCGTATATTGAAAGAACGTTTTTCAGGAGAAGCTGTGTGTGACCCGACCACGATACCACACAGGCATCTACCAATTCCTGCACTGATGAGAAGATGTATTCCTTTCGTCCCAACCAAACATGGAGAGCCTCGAAAAATCCCTCGAAATGCAATGCATAGTCTAGGGAAGGTGAGTTCAGTAACTTCCAGGCGTAGTAAATGTATTAGAATGTAAAGTATTAGCAAATTATATCTTGACGTGCTCCTTTGAGTGAATCGACTGGTTATAGTTAGGATGATGTAGCCAAGGTAAATACATACATTCCATCGATTGACCACTAGGAATTAAGTCTTATTTTAATGTTCCCCTATACAATTGGACATATGTCGAATTGAAGAGTGTTCATTATTCAACTACTGCGTCGCAAAAGCGATACGGATCAGTTTTATTCGGCGTAAAGATCGGCAGGTTAGTTATGACATACTTTCTCCGTCCAATTCATGTATTATAAACTTGGAGCAGTAATTTAACGAGTCACAATCCTCGTGTAGATTTTATACAACGTGAATCACTTACGAATGTCGCGGCATTCCATCCAATTAAATTATAATTGGGGTCGTCTGTAATCAATGTTAAAGCATAACAATGTATGTTGCCGCAAAAAAATATCCATTTTCTATTCTCTCCTCTTATATTGTTGGGTATCAAGATGTTTTAATCGCTGTAACTGGAAAGAAAATAATATGGTCCGTGGTTATATATGCGTATGTGCGGCAAATAAACGCAATAATCGATTTGCTGATGTATATCCTCAACACAATTTCAACGTGATAATAAGAGAACCCTACGATAGTTTTTAAGGATGAATTCTGTATTTCATTATTGCGTACCTTCCCTGCGATCATATTATACTTCAAACAAGTAGTGATTTAACCGCGAATAAATCAATAATTCCATGTCACACAACATTCCAGGGGACTGCCGTTGCGGCTAATAATTACAACAATGTCACTTCGCAGGCGCGTCTCCAACTGCAAATTAAGAAAGCAATGTGAGTAACAAAAGTTGATCTGAACCCGAACCGGATGCACGAGTCACTGGACCGGAACGGGTAAACAAGCGTAGCCAAGCGTAACATAGCGTGACGTAGCGTGAAGTGGCGTGCTCAAGCGTGAGTGTGGCTCAGAGTATATAATCCCGAAAATGGGGCAGTTAATCATTCGAGATCCTGAGTCTACAGCAGCAGCATGGAGATCTTCCGGTCTTTCCTGCGAGGGCTAGGGCTGCTGGATGACGACAAGGTGGATTTCATTTCTGATCTCCCCCCGGAGGTATCCCACCTAATTCTACGCAAGTTGGATCCCAAGTTTCTGCTTTGCGCTGTTCAAGTTTCACGAAAGTGGTTATACGTCTGTAAGGCTGACAAGAGCCTAAGACAAACCGCGATGCACCATAAGCAACGTGAAATGCGTATATTGAAAGAACGTTTTTCAGGAGAAGCTGTGTGTGACCCGACCACGATACCACACAGGCATCTACCAATTCCTGCACTGATGAGAAGATGTGTTCCTTCCGTCCCAACCAAACATGGAGAGGCTCGAAAAATCCCTCGAAATGCAATGCACAGTCTAGGGAAGGTGAGTTCAGTAACTTCCAGGCGTAGTAAATGTATTAGAATGTAAAGTATTAGCAAATTATATCTTGACGTGCTCCTTTGAGTGAATCGACTGGTTATTGTTACTATGATGTAGCCAAGGTAAATACATATATTCCATCGATTGGCCACTAGGAATTAAGTCTTATTTTAATGTTCTCCTATACAATTGGACATATGTCGAATTGAGGAGTGTTCATTATTCAACTACTGCGTCGCAAAAGCGATACGGATCAGTTTTATTCGGCGTAAAGATCGGCAGGTTAGTTATGACATACTTTCTCCGTCCAATTCTTGTATTATAAACTTGGAGCAGTAATTTAACGAGTCACAATCCTCGTGTAGATTTTATACAAAGTGAATCAATTACGAATGTCGCGGCATTCCATGCAATTAAAATATAATTGGGGTCGTCTGTAATCAATGTTAAAGCATAACAATGTATGTTGCTGCAAAAAAATATCCATTTTCTATTCTCTCCTATTATATTGTTGGGTATCAAGACGTTTTAATCGCTGTAACTGGAAAGAAAATAATATGGTCCGTGGTTATATATGCGTATGTGCGGCAAATAAACGCAACAATCGATTTGCTGATGTATATCCTCAACACAATTTCAACGTGATAATAAGAGAACCCTACGATAGTTTTTAAGGATGAATTCTGTATTTCATTATTGCGTACCTTCCCCTGCGATCATATTATACTTCAAACAAGTAGTGATTTAATCGCGAATAAATCAATAATTCCATGTCACACAACATTCCAGGGGACTGTAGTTGCGGCTAATAATTACAACAATGTCACTTCGCAGTCGCGTCTCCAACTGCAAATTAAGAATGCAATGTGAGTAACAAAAGTTGATCTGAACCCGAACCGGATGCACGAGTCACTGGACCGGAACGGGTAAACAAGTGTAGCCAAGCGTAACATAGCGTGAAGTGGCGTGCTCAAGCGTGAATGTGGCTCAGAGTATATAATCCCGAAAATGGGGCAGTTAATCATTCGAGATCCTGAGTCTACAGCAGCAGCATGGAGTTCTTCCGGTCTTTCCTGCGTGTGCTAGGGCTGCTGGATGACGACAAGGTTGATTTCATTTCTGTTCTCCCCCCCGAGGTATCCCACCTAATTCTACGCAAGTTGGATCCCAAGTCTCTGCTTTGCGCTGTTCAAGTTTCACGAAAGTGGTTACACGTCTGTAAGGCTGACAAGAGCCTAAGACAAACCGCGATGCACCATAAGCAACGTGAAATGCGTATATTGAAAGAACGTTTTTCAGGAGAAGCTGTGTGTGACCCGACCACGATACCACACATTCATCTACCAATTCCTGCACTGGTGAGAAGATGTGTTCCTTTCGTCCCGACCAAACATGGAGAGGCTCGAAAAATCCCTCGAAATGCAATGCACAGTCTAGGGAAGGTGATTTCAGTAACTTCCAGGCGTAGTAAATGTATTAGAATGTAAAGTATTAGCAAATTATATCTTGACGTGCTCCTTTGAGTGAATCGACTGGTTATTGTTAGGATGATGTAGCCAAGGTAAATACATACATTCCATCGATTGACCACTAGGAATTAAGCCTTATTTTAATGTTCCCCTATACAATTGGACATATGTCGAATTGAAGAGTGTTCATTATTCAACTTCTGCGTCGCAAAAGCGATACGGATCAGTTTTATTCGGCGTAATGATCGGCAGGTTAGTTATGACATACTTTCTCCGTCCAATTGTTGTATTTGTTACGAGCCAGGGCCGTGAGCAGCACGAGTGGCCGGCGAAGGGTTATTACCCTGGGAATAAGGTATCAGTTTGTTAGTAGGTACGCGGACGAACCCAATGAGTAATTGGGGGGCCGCTAGGAATTTAGACGACGAGGACGAACCTGATACGAATTACGCAATCAGGGAGCCTCTAGGATTGGAGGTACGCAGACGAACCTGACGCGTTGGTCAGGGAGCTGCTAGAAATTGTGATTCTTCGTGAACGAACCCAATGAGTAATTGGGGATTCACTAGGATGTTAGAACAGAGCACAGACGAACCTGACGCCTTGGTCAGGGAGCTGTTAGGATGGATGCAGACGAACCTGATACGAATTACGCAATCAGGGAGCGGCTAGGTAACGGACGAACCTGATGCGTTGATCAGGGAGCCCCTAGGTTATTGGGTGAGAGTACAGACGAACCTGATACGAATTACGCAATCAGGGAGCTGCTAGGATGCGAACGAACCTGATGTTTACCAGGGAGCCGCTAGGTGGTTGAGTGATAATACAGACGAATCTGATAAGTAACTGGGAAATCACTAGGATTGTTAGTAGGCCTCGCAACAAGTATAATTTAAATTGATACAATCCGAGCGGTAAGATTGTATCGTGTGGGATGTTCAATCATTTGATTAGGATTTTGGAAAACAATAATTATGGGTTAAATGAGTTGATGCGAAATTATCAAGAACACAAATATATTCTACTTGAAGAATAATTACAGTTGTGTAAATGTCGCGTTTGAATAATGGGATTATATAAAAGTGTAATTACCTAACTAGAATGCTCGGTGTTAACGCACTGGCAATGCGGGGGTCTCGAGAACAACTAAAGAAATGCCTAATAGATTTTATACCGGACTCGCGGAATCTATATGGTTAAATTTGATGCGAAGGGGAACTTTAGCCCGATCTCACTGGCAGTTGACTCTACGAGATGCAGCACGACGTGACACGATTCGTGACTACGTAAGTACTAGCCCACGAGAGTGAAAATGCAAGGGTTTATATACCCCTGGAATGACAGGTGGCACTTGTCAGTACCCCTTAGTCATACTCGTATTTTGTCAACGGCCAGTTGGTCGTGCTTATGATTTGATTTTAAACTAAACAGATATGTAGTTTTAACTAGGGGTGAATCCGTGTATTTAATCTAGGACGGTTCCTGCCAGAGATGATTTTGAACATTTGTTCGTCATCCGTAACATCTCCCCACCAAGAAGAAACATCGCGGTTCGCGTGATGCTTTCTCGTTAGGAAGGAAACGTCCTAGATAATATTGATTTCGAGCAAGAAAGCAAAACAAAAAGAAAAAGGGAAATAATGAAAAGAAAAAAAAATGAAATCTTTGATAAAAAAAAATAAAAAAATTGACGGGTGTAGTGTAGTGTGGTGTGTACTTAAGTGGTACGGTGTGGTTATGTTGGGACTGCGTAGCCCCATTGCAGCCATCCCTGGATGACGTCGTGTGGCGACTGGCCTGGGAGCCTGTCCAAGATCAGGTGCCCTTTGATGTGTCCGTCCCCCGTTGTTGTGGCACTGGTGACCGTACCGCTCCTGTGCTCCATCACGTGCTTCGCGATGGTGGTAACTTTCGCGATGGGGCGGTTGTTACGTGGACGGACGCCTTCTAGGGTCATCCGAATCGCCTGCCATGGTTGGGTCGGGAAGCGTGGTGGTAGGATCCACACCTGGCTGACCTCTCGCTCCACCGTTGTGCCAAGGCATCTGCGATGGTAGCGGCCCGTATGTTGGGTATCGCTACTGCTATACAATATTTAGTCAAATTATCCTGCATAGTGAGAATGTAACGATTTCCTCCAGGTGTGATAGGCAACGGCCCAACGGTATCTAAAGAAATTTTATCGAATGCGTCTAACGGTGTATCAGTGATCAACATAGGTTGACGAGTTTTCGTTCTGACTAATTTCTGCTCCTGACAGCTTTTGCATTTTCGGATGTACTCTTGAATTTCATTGCGCATCTGTGGCCAATGAAATCTCGATCGGATACGGTTGTAAGTTTTTGTAACTCCCTTGTGTCCGCCTATTAAGCTATCATGTGCTTCATGGATGATTTCTTGCCTGTCTTCTATGGAAGGTGTCGTAATGACACAGTTACATATTGTAATTTGATAAGATGATGAGTCTGTGAAGACTCAAAAAGTTCGTTGAGTGGTAACCGATGATGATCTCCGGTGGCGGATATTCGAAAAGATTTATCCCTATTCCGCTCCAAAGCAGATCGAAGAGTTTTCAATCCCTTAAGTATGTCTATTCTTTTTGGCTTATCGTGAAAGTTGTCGGAAATTACCATGCTAAAAGTTTTAAATGATCCATTGTTTGAAATCACGACCTGTCCCTGTTTTGGTCGTGCAGCTAGAAGTTTCCGTTTATTTACTAATCCTGTGTCTAACAGCAGTTTCCCGACGGGGCTTACTAGATTGCAATCAGCTGATATAAAATGTGCATAATGGTCTTCCTTTGCGGTGAGAGTATTTGAAGAAATGTTGATTTTTTGCTTCGGTTCCGGCGGTGCTTCCAGGTCAGTTTCGGTAGAAGAGCTATCGGTAGCTTCGTCGACGAATGTGTAAGGGTCAGTTTGCCGTGCATTCGCTTTGCCCATATCCATGGTGTTGATTGGCAACCGAATTACGGTAGGTTGTAAAATTCCATTTGTTACACCAGGTGGTTCTTGCAGTGTATTCGGTGAATCCCCTTGTAAATTGTTCGTGTTCTCGATAACCGTATTTTCAAACGGTTCATCGAATGAAATTAAATCACCTGGTAAGCTAGTATTCTTATCCGTAGAAAAGATTTCCGTGGAGTTTGCCGCAGGCAAAAAATTGTGTGTGTTGACCTGGTCCTCATCTGGCATCACTATCTCTCTAGATAAACTCGGAAGGGTTCTGTTTATGATTGGTGAGTGTTGAACTTTACCCAGGACGGGTTCTTCTGCCTCATCTTCGCTGCTGCTTGTTTGTCGATATTTCGGCCGTTTTTCACGATCCCGATGTAATTGTTTGATGCGTTGTCCAATTGAACCAGCATCGACATCTGTTTTCGGTATCTGTATCTTGAAATCGGGGTCTTCAAGTTCCCTTGGAATGAGTGGTAAACAGATAGTAGTAGGATTACGCGATAATGCATCTGCATTCTTATTTATTTTTCCAGATTTATGGACAACCTGATAATCATATTCTAAAAGTCGGAGTTTCCATTTCATGAGCCTTGATGTCGGATCTTTTACAGAATGCAACCAGACTAATGGTCGATGGTCTGTAACCAGTGTAAATTTTGTTCCATATACATACGATCGGAAGTATATAACGACGTATACCATTGCTAAACATTCCTTTTCAGTGGCTGAATAGTTTCTTTCTGCTTTATTGAGGCTGCGGGATGCGTAAGCAATTGGCAAATCGTTGCCTATCTCGCCTTGACTGAGCACCGCTCCGATGGCATATTCGGAAGCATCTGTTGTGATGACAAATGGTTTGCTGAAATCTGGATATTGCAAAATAGGTTCTTTACAAAGTTCTTCACGTAGTTCTTTGAAGCTGTTTTCTTGATCTTCGGTCCATTTGAATTTTTTGCCCTTTCCTAGAAGGTCAATTAAAGATTTTGCTTTTGTGGTGAACTCTGGTATAAACCTCCGGTAATATCCTACTAAACCCAAAAATTGTTGAATATTCTTCTGTGAGGTAGGTGTTGGAAAATCCTTAACAGCTTTTAATTTTTGAGGATCAGGTTTCACTCCTTGCCTTGAAATAATGTGTCCAAGGTATGTAACTTCTTTCCGTAAGAATTCGCATTTATTGGTTTGGAGGGTTAAACCATGTTCTCGCAGACGGTTTAACAATTTCCTTACTTTAACATCATGGAGGTATTTAATTTGCGATCGTACAAGTTTTGAAAACTAAATTTGATTTATTATCGGCGCTACGGTTCGGTCATATGCTACAACAAACAATGTATAATTTTTATGCTTATTCCTCAGTAATACGCATCGGAGGTTTTCACTATAATGTGAACCAATTTGATGCTAGTATCCTGTTGCAAACAGTTAGCGGGTTATTTCTAACTAATGTGATGTCACCCATAAAAGGAAAGGAACGTTTCGTCCTAGCCCCGCTAGAGGACTCTTCAGTAAGGCTATCTAGCGGGCCCTGCCTTAGACGTTGGGATGTTGGAAGGCGTTGGCGGAACGTATATATACTAATAAGCGACGGATTGAGTACTTGCGAGAAAGACTCTTAATTGTCCATCTTGTGGCGTAAGCTGGAAGTTTTGACCACTAACGATAAGGGGGTTTAATCTGTATTTTTCGCCATCTATGGTAGAGGTATTTAATTTGCGATCGTACAAGTTTTGAAAACTAAATTTGATTTATTATCGGCGCTACGGTTCGATCATATGCTACAACAAACAATGTATAATTTTTATGCTTATTCCTCAGTAATACGCATCGGAGGTTTTCACTATAATGTGAAACAATTTGATGCTAGTATCCTGTTGCAAACAGTTAGCGGGTTATTTCTAACTAATGTGATGTCACCCATAAAAGGAAAGGAACGTTTCGTCCTAGACCCGCTAGAGGACTCTTCAGTAAGGCTATCTAGCGGGCCCTGCCTTAGACGTTGGGATGTTGGAAGGCGTTGGCGGAACGTATATATACTAATAAGCGACGGATTGAGTACTTGCGAGAAAGACTCTTAATTGTCCATCTTGTGGCGTAAGCTGGAAGTTTTGACCACTAACGATAAGGGGGTTTAATCTGTATTTTTCGCCATCTATGGTAGAGGTATTTAATTTGCGATCGTACAAGTTTTGAAAACTAAATTTGATTTATTATCGGCGCTACGGTTCGATCATATGCTACAACAAACAATGTATAATTTTTATGCTTATTCCTCAGTAATACGCATCGGAGGTTTTCACTATAATGTGAACCAATTTGATGCTAGTATCCTGTTGCAAACAGTTAGCGGGTTATTTCTAACTAATGTGATGTCACCCATAAAAGGAAAGGAACGTTTCGTCCTAGACCCGCTAGATTATTAGTATATATACGTTCCGCCAACGCCTTCCAACATCCCAACGTCTAAGGCAGGGCCCGCTAGATAGCCTTACTGAAGAGTCCTCTAGCGGGTCTAGGACGAAACGTTCCTTTCCTTTTATGGGTGACATCACATTAGTTAGAAATAACCCGCTAACTGTTTGCAACAGGATACTAGCATCAAATTGGTTCACATTATAGTGAAAACCTCCGATGCGTATTACTGAGGAATAAGCATAAAAATTATACATTGTTTGTTGTAGCATATGATCGAACCGTAGCGCCGATAATAAATCAAATTTAGTTTTAACATCATGTTCGTGCAATGATGAAGCGTAAACCACGATATCATCCAGGTAATCGAATACATCCGTTCCCTGAAGTCCAGTTAATACCTGATCCATGAGGCGTTGAAAAGTGGGTGGTGCATTTTTTAGACCAAACGGCATTCGTGAAAACTCATAATGTCCGTTAGGAGTTGTAAAGGCTGTCTTCTGTCTGTCTTTTGGATCCATCTCTATCTGATGAAACCCGCTGGCGAGATCAAAAACGGAGAAGTATTTAGCTCCACCGAGACGATCCAGTATTTCCGTGATTTGAGGTAATGGATATTTATCGGAAATGGTTTTCTCGTTCAGGGCACGAAAATCTATTACCATGCGCCAACGTTTATTTCCTTGCGCATCGGGTTTTTTGGGTACAATCCACAAGGGTGAATTGTACGGAGATTTCGACGGTGTTATAATACCTTCGGATAATAAGCCATTAATTTGCTTCTTGATTTCATCTTGGTGTACAGAAGGATACCGATATTGCCTTGTGTTGATTGGAATCTCATCGACTGTATGTAAGGAGTGCTTGAAATCAGAGGCCTTCCCTAATTTATCTCTTGGAAGATAAAAGCGATCAGGAAATTCCTTTATCAATGAGGTAACACTGCATCGTTCTTCTTGGTTCAGGTGGCTTAAATTTAGCGTTTCAGAGATTCCCTGTATTCTGTCTTCTCTATTTTTGAAATTGCGATGTTGTACGTCTGAATAAGTATCTTCGTCCGATGTACTCAAAATATCGTAAGGTTCCAGAATTTGAGGTTCTATTTCAACATCCAGGGCTTCTTCACTGGTGTTGGTTGCCATAACGTGCCATTTTCCTTTGTCATTAGTAGGATATATAGGCGGGTTCTAAATACTAATTATCATTGTGGGTAGGTTTCTACCTTACCGACGCAGCTGAACCAGCAGGTTCTGTTCCATACTAACTTACCGTATAGCGCGTGCATATTTTTGCGGGGGGCGGGGTGAGGGGAATTTTCATGGTGGTATTGCGTAAGCCTCCGTTCGTAGGCGAGGGGGGGAGGGGGAGGGGGGATTTTTAGTTTTCCTGGTATTGCATTTAAGATCAGCTTCCTGGTATTGCGTGAGCCTGGTATGTTTATAATAATATAAACATCCTTTCGACGGCGGGAGTCGCGATATCGGATCTCTGTTCTCATATGGCTTATCATTTTTAAATAAATATCCTTTGACCCAATTACATCTCTCTCTCTCATTATCATTTCTCTCCTCGTCTTTATTGTATATTCGTAATATCAACATCCTTTCGACGACCGGCATCGAGTCGCCAAGCCGCGATATCTGACCACAGCATCTGTTTTCGCTCTCCTTATCATTTCTTTCCTCTTCTGTATTGTACGGAGTGGGGGAGGGGGGTGGAAGGTATCAAAATGAATCTGTAGGACACGATGGGCTGCGAATGCAGTCATACGCGAACGGTGTAACGTTTGCTGCGTTAAAGTTATTCCAAGTATATCGTGCGTGAGGTATCAAGATGATTGAAACGTGTAAAAATATGTTAAAGTGTTTGACACGCATGTCAATGCTAGTGAAAACCATGGACGAGTATCGCGAATGGCATCGCTCGTACATCGAGTCTCTGCAGTGCTGTGTCAATTATCTATCGTGTGCAAAGGAGCAATTATCGTTAGGCGAGAAATTTAGTTTAACATCGACAATGTGCCGTATGAAAACTTTGAACGTTTCGTTGGATCATCGTATTTCCTCGTCGCGCGTCGGTAGAGGTTTGTACGATCGCAGGGGTGCGAGAGCGTCGACGCTTCGTTGGGAAAATATCGAGTCGGCGTTTAAAAGTCGCATATCGAGCGGCATCGTTATCAACGTCGAACACATCGACCCGAAACAATTTCTGCAGCACGCGAAACGAATAATTACGGGACGCGTTACAGAATTTTTAAACACGCATTCATCGTTGAAAGCTAACGTAACGTTGGAGGCGGAATTCATGCAGCGCCAACGAGGTTTCCGTGAAAAGTTTCGGCACGCGGAACGTTGCATTGTTTCGGACGAGCAATCTACGACAGTGGTATCAGAAAGACGTTGTGCCTACGATTTTGACATCGTTGGAGGAGTTTCAAGAGCGAGACAGCGGGTGGGCGCTGTCGAAGATACTACATTTGATTGTGAACTTTAGCAAATATCAACCGTTGCAAGCCGGCTGCACCGTCGCATGCAGCGTGCCTAGAGTAATACAGCTGAAAAGAGCGGTCGTGAACGTGAAGAGCAACGACGACGCATGTTTTTTCTGGGCGATCGTGGCGGGTCTCTATCCGGCCGAGAGAAATCCCTCACATTTGTCATCATATCCAGATTACAAGGAGGTTCTTCCGAAAACCGAAGGTTTTCAACTACCTATGTCGTTCAAAGACATCCGCAAATTTGAACGAGAAAACAACGTTTCCGTGAACGTATTCGAATGGGTGCGCAAGAAATGCGTAACGCTGCATTTGACCGAGAAGAAACGGGATGGAAGACACGTCAACTTGCTGTTTCTACAGAATGCTGCATAGACGCACGGTCATTTCATGTGTATACGAAATTTATCACGATTGGTTTCACCACAGCTTAGCAAGAAGAAAAATCAGAAGTATATTTGCGATCGGTAAGTTGTATTTTTTTGTTTTTTAAAATTGTTTGAAGGAAAAAAACATAATTTTATCCTCTTCCCACAGGTGCTTGCAATATTTTGCCACGCCGGAGAGATTAAACGTTCATACGACCGACTGCGAACGGATGAACAATTGCGCTCTGGAGCTTCCAATATCGGAAGAAGATAAGTGGTTACGGTTTAAGAACTACACGAACAAAGAGCAGCCGCCGTTCGTAATCTATGCCGACTTGGAGTGCCTGCTGCTGCCCGAGGGACGGGAAGGACAAGACCGTGCGGCACGCGTACAATATCAACACCACCACGCGTTTAGCATAGGATACTACATGCATTGCCGCTACGACGAATCTTTGTGCGAGTATCAGGTTTATCGCGATAAAGAGGGATGCACCGCATGGTTCGCGAACAGGTTGTACGAACTGAGTCATAAATTACAGCCGATATTCGATCGAACGGTACCGATGAATCCGCTAACCGAAACGGAAAAGTTAAATTTTCGTACGGCTACGCATTGTCATGTCTGCGAGAAACCGTTCGACACTTCCGACGCGACGAGGGTGCACGATCATTGCCATTTCACGGGCGCGTATCGCGGTCCGGCTCATAACGGATGCAATTTAAGCTATCAATCTTCGTACGTGATACCCGTGGTTTTCCATAATTTATCGGGATACGACACCCATTTCATTATCAAAGAATTAGCTAACTCGTTCGAGGGGCGGATAGACGTGTTGCCATTGACGAAAGAGAAGTATATCTCTTTCACAAAGAACGTTCCTATCGAGAGACAGCAGGGTGAAGCGCAAAAGTATGCAAAGTTTTTGAAATTCCGCTTCATCGACTCGTTCAAGTTCTTGAACTCGAGTCTGGACAAGCTGTAGTCGTACTTGGACAAAACTAAATTACGCATCGTGCGAGGAGAATTTGCACATCTTTCCCGCGACGATTTCAAACTATTGACCAGAAAAGGCGTTTTTCCGTACGATTATCTGACATCGTACGACAAATTGAAGGATACGTGTTTGCCGCCGCGTGAAGCATTTTATAATCGGTTGTACGGCAGCGAGATATCCGACGTCGATTACCTTCACGCGAATACGGTTTGGTCGCGTTTCGCTGTACAAACGCTTGGACAGTACAGCGATTTATATTTAAAATTGGACGTGCTGTTGTTGGCGGATGTTTTTGAAAATTTTCGCGATGACTGTCTCGAGAATTACAAGCTCGATCCGGCGCATTATTACACGCTCCCCGGTTTCGCGTGGGACGTGATGTTATAAATGACAAAGATCGAATTGGAGGTGTTGACCGACGTCGACATGCTTTTGTTCGTGGAGCGGGGAATACGCGGCGGATTGAGCCAGTGTTCTCACAGATATGCGCACGCCAACAATAAATATTTATCTACGCACGACTCGACCAAACCGTCCACCTACTTAATGTATTTCGACGTAAATAATTTGTACGGTTGGGCAATGTCGCAATCTCTGCCGCACAGAGACTTTCGATGGGTGAACGCGGATAATTTCGACGTCGAATCCATTCCGGCAGATAGTCCCGTAGGATATATTTTGGAGGTGGATTTAGAGTATCCGCGCGAAATTCACGATGCTCACGCGGATCTTCCGTTTTGTCCAAGTCACGACACGGCTACCGACTCGAGTACACAGAAAAAGTTGATGGCAACGCTTCGCGATAAGGAACGATACATTGTACATTACCGATACCTCCAGCAATGTTTAAAACAATCTGAAATTGCGGAAAATACATCGAATTCTGGAGTTTCGGCAGTCACGATGGTTGTACAACTACATCAATTTGAACACGAAATTACGCGCTAACGCCACCAACGATTTTTCAAAAAATTTGTTTAAATTAATGAACAATGCCGTGTTTGGAAAAACTATGGAAAATGTTCGAAATCATAAGATCCTGAAATTACTTTCTCGATGGAGCGGTAGACACGGCGTCGAACGATTGATAGCCAGGCCAAATTTTCATAGCTGCACGGTGTTCTTCGAAGACTTTGTCACAATTCAGCTGAAAAAGCTGCTAGTTAAATTTTTCAAACCAATCTACGTAGGCATGTCAATATTAGATATTTCAAAATTTCATTTGTACAGCTTTCATTACGAATACATGCACCCAAAGTTCCAGCAAAATTGTAAGATTTTGTACACTGTCACGAATAGCTTGATATACCAGATCGCTTGCGATGACGCGTACGAGGAGCTGTTGAAACGTGATATCCATAGATACGACACAAGCAATTATGCCGCGAACAACGTTTACGGTGTTCCGCTCGCGAACAATAAACAGCTCGGTTTGATGAAAGATGAAAACGGCGGTAAAATTATGACTGAGTTCGTAGGGCTTCGTTCGAAAATGTATGCGATTCGCGTGCACGGTGATCAGGATACTAAAAAGATCAAAGGTATCAGGACAAACGTTACCGCTCGAGATATAAGTTTCGAAGACTATGTCGAATGTCTTCGCAATCATACGGAAAAGAGCGTTACCGGTAATCGCATAGTGTCCGTACGACATGAGGTGTATTCGATGTCTGAAAAGAAATTAGCGTTGAGCCCGCATGACGATAAGCGGTATATTTGCAGTAATTTGGTCGATACTCTTCCTTGGGGACATTACAACATCAATTAAGAAATCATTTTTCATCATCGTAAAAGAAAAGGAAGTGGTATGGAGATTATGTATGTATATAACTGTCGGGGAGGAGATTGTTGATCTTATCTGTAAAAAAAGAAGTGGTAGGGAGACATCATATAAAACGACGTATTCCGAGCGTCAAGCTTCAGATCGAGATAACCATCGCTAAAAACGTAGACGACGCAAGATGCAGTACAACCGCCATCCGTCCGCTGAATGTGAACGTTCGAACGCCGAGGAGCCGCACAAAAAGAGGAGACTAAATAATATGTAAGTAGAAAGATGAAAAAATTGTGAAAAACAAAAAGAAATTTAGAAAAACGTCTAATTAACTTCCCGATTTATAGGGAAGTTACTGTAATTACCCCGAAAATCGAAAATCGATTTTTTAGCAGATCTCCACGTTTCATGGTCATTGGAGTCGTTTGAGAGTATTTTTATCAAAATGTCGGTGTGTGTGTGTGTGTGTGTGTGTGTGTGTGTGTGTGTGCGCGTGCGTGCGTATGGCCGTTTCTATGGTATCAAATTTTTCGTTAACGTTTTCTGAAAAAGTAACAACGCGATCAGAATGATGAATGATGCAATCGATGTGCCCCGCTGTAACTTAGAGCTGATTAGATTTTGGTCCATTTTGGTCAAGTAGTTTTTTAGTTTTTTTCGAAAGGAGTTGATTCAACATTGCAATTTATACAAGAGGCGTATCCTCCGAAGAAACAAACGTAACTATATATATATTGAGACATATTTAAAAAAAAATTTCTTTTTTTAAATCTAAAAAAAAAATTTCTTTTTTTAAATCTAAAAAAAATTTTTTTTTCAATTATGCAACTACTGCTAATGTAACCGCTTACAATAATCGAAAAATATCCCGGATGCGCGCACATGAAAGTAGAAAGTAGAAAATAATGATATTAATATACTGCAACTAACGATTTGGGAAGTTCTTTGTGTGGCTCGTGGAGAGTCACACACCAAATAACATCCGTACCATTAAGCCTCTCGCGAGCTCGTAAAGCGAGCTACAACACCCCCACCTGCGAAGCTCGCGAAAACAACCCCCCTCTAGTTTTTATTTGTAATCTGTTGCAGGGTTTCTCAACAGCAGTCCATATCGCGATCATCGATGATGCAATCGTCGAGGAGTTTGCGCAGCGCACGGGTCTTGAGTCGACGATATTCCATAGCCGGCAATTATTTTAAATACCTTGAAATTGGTGTGCGCGTCGGCGATGACATTTGCGTGGAACTGGCTATAGCAGATAACCGCGATAACGAGATCACATTTTTCCTGGACGCATGGACAGAGCTGTTGCGCACGAAGGAGTATATTTCCGATTTACTTTCTTCGTCTACGCAGAAACAGTGTCGAAAAATGAGCGATGATGTAACGTTAGAAATAGTTAATCGTAATGGTATGAATCTAGTCAAATTGTCGAATCAGTTCGTAGCTCTGTACGTCACAGAAAAAACCATGCATAACTTGTACAATCTTGAATTCTGCGTACACAACATGTATTCATGGTTGATCGACAATGTTCCCGCGGTGACTGCTAAATTCATGAATTTCGTCGGTACGGTGAAGTATAGCAACGCGAAGAATATCGTGAAAACGATCGTCGAGAGCGAATCTTTCGATCAAAGTTCGCTGATCGATTGCGAGCTGGTGGCTTCGTGCGCCGACATCATCGCGGCGTTAACGTAAAATAGATAGGTTAAAAAAATATATATATATATATAATGCGTGTATGTGTGTGTGTGTGTGTAAAAATTATTTGAGAAGGTCTTTTGTAACGATACATTATTTTAACAATAAAATTATTCGAGAATATCTCTTTTGTATTTTTATTTTATTGTAAATGTTCGTACACCTTTTGAGATACAAACTACCTGGTTTTTTATAATCAATTAGAAGCATTGGTTTATGAAATGATATGCAGAAAAGATTTTCCAAAAGATTATATTTTACAAAGGTTACACGCAAAAATAAAAAAGGTATTTTTTAAAACTTTTCTATTTGGACCCTTAATGAAAATTTAAAATATATGTTTTGTAGATCTATGTTGGTTATACACATGCTGAAAATTTCTTCTGATGACAACGGCAATGTACACATTTATGATAGTTTTAATGCTAATCATTTGAACCATGATGTAATAGATTATTCGAATATCCGTTATAAATATAATAAGAAATATATATATATTTCACGTCAGATACAGGTACAGGTACAGGTACAGATACAGGTACAGATACAGGTACAGGTATAGCACATGCACAGTATGGCGGTTGAACAGTACGCAGTATGACTGTTGCACAGTACGCAGTATGGCTGTTGTACATCTATCCATGAATCTCTCAAGATCGGGCGACGTATTTCTTTATACATGTTCACGATTAATATCTTAATATTGTCATGATAGCTTATTCCGAAGTTCTCCAGCCGATCGCCGTCAATGATTTTGTCCATATCGTCTTTTCACTTTCTCCTTCAAGGCCTCGAACGTTTGCATTTGCGACTCATCCACAGCACAGATACAGACAGAGGTAGAGGTACAGGTACAGGTACAATGCATGTACAGGTATAACACATGTACAGTACGAAGCACTGTCTGGAAACTGAAATGGAAACGGAGGAAGGCAAGGCTTGGTGGTTGAGGTTAGGATAGCATTAGGATAGGGCTAGGATAGGGTTACGATAGGCGAGGGAGATGTCGTAAAAATAGATGAAACGACTGGTCACATGCAGTCGCATGTGACTGGTCAGCGTACCTGAAGAGCTAGCTCATTGTCATTATAACATTATACGTTATACGTTATACGTTAAACGTTATACTTTTAACGTTATACGTAATACGTTATACGTTATACGTTATACGTTATACGTTACACGTTATGCGTTATATGTTTAACATTATACGTTATACGTTATACGTTATACGTTATATGTTTAACGGTAAACGTTATACGTTATACGTTATACGTTATACGATATCTGTTTAACGGTAAACGTTATACATTATACGTTATACGTTATACGTTATACGTTACACGTTATGCGTTATATGTTTAACGTTATACGTTATACGTTATACGTTAGACGTTATACGTTATATGTTTAACGGTAAACGTTATACGTTATACGTTATACGTTATACGTTATACGTTATACGTTATACGTTATACGTTATACGTTATACGTTATACGTTATACGTTATACGTTATACGTTATACGTTATACGTTATACGTTATAGGTTATACGTTATACGTTATACGTTATACGTTATACGTTATACGTTATACGTTATACGTTATACGTTATACGTTATACGTTATACGTTATACGTTATACGTTATACGTTATACGTTATACGTTATACGTTATACGTTATACGTTATACGTTATACGTTATACGTTATACGTTATACGTTATACGTTATACGTTATACGTTATACGTTATACGTTATACGTTATACGTTATACGTTATACGTTATACGTTATACGTTATACGTTATACGTTATACGTTATACGTTATACGTTATACGTTATACGTTATACGTTATACGTTATACGTTATACGTTATACGTTATACGTTATACGTTATACGTTATACGTTATACGTTATACGTTATACGTTATACGTTATACGTTATACGTTATACGTTATACGTTATACGTTATACGTTATACGTTATACGTTATACGTTATACGTTATACGTTATACGTTATACGTTATACGTTATACGTTATACGTTATACGTTATACGTTATACGTTATACGTTATACGTTATACGTTATACGTTATACGTTATACGTTATACGTTATACGTTATACGTTATACGTTATACGTTATACGTTATACGTTATACGTTATACGTTATACGTTATACGTTATACGTTATACGTTATACGTTATACGTTATACGTTATACGTTATACGTTATACGTTATACGTTATACGTTATACGTTATACGTTATACGTTATACGTTATACGTTATACGTTATACGTTATACGATATCTGTTTAACGGTAAACGTTATACATTATACGTTATACGTTACACGTTATACGATATCTGTTTAACGGTAAACGTTATATGTTATACGTTATACGTTACACGTTACACGTTACACGTTACACGTTACACGTTACACGTTACACGTTACACGTTACACGTTACACGTTACACGTTACACGTTACACGTTACACGTTACACGTTACACGTTACACGTTACACGTTACACGTTACACGTTACACGTTACACGTTACACGTTACACGTTACACGTTACACGTTACACGTTACACGTTACACGTTACACGTTACACGTTACACGTTACACGTTACACGTTACACGTTACACGTTACACGTTACACGTTACACGTTACACGTTACACGTTACACGTTACACGTTACACGTTACACGTTACACGTTACACGTTACACGTTACACGTTACACGTTACACGTTACACGTTACACGTTACACGTTACACGTTACACGTTACACGTTACACGTTACACGTTACACGTTACACGTTACACGTTACACGTTACACGTTACACGTTACACGTTACACGTTACACGTTACACGTTACACGTTACACGTTACACGTTACACGTTACACGTTACACGTTACACGTTACACGTTACACGTTACACGTTACACGTTACACGTTACACGTTACACGTTACACGTTACACGTTACACGTTACACGTTACACGTTACACGTTACACGTTACACGTTACACGTTACACGTTACACGTTACACGTTACACGTTACACGTTACACGTTACACGTTACACGTTACACGTTACACGTTACACGTTACACGTTACACGGTACACGTTACACGTTACACGTTACACGTTACACGTTACACGTTACACGTTACACGTTACACGTTACACGTTACACGTTACACGTTACACGTTACACGTTACACGTTACACGTTACACGTTACACGTTACACGTTACACGTTACACGTTACACGTTACACGTTACACGTTACACGTTACACGTTACACGTTACACGTTACACGTTACACGTTACACGTTACACGTTACACGTTACACGTTACACGTTACACGTTACACGTTACACGTTACACGTTACACGTTACACGTTACACGTTACACGTTACACGTTACACGTTACACGTTACACGTTACACGTTACACGTTACACGTTACACGTTACACGTTACACGTTACACGTTACACGTTACACGTTACACGTTACACGTTACACGTTACACGTTACACGTTACACGTTACACGTTACACGTTACACGTTACACGTTACACGTTACACGTTACACGTTACACGTTACACGTTACACGTTACACGTTACACGTTACACGTTACACGTTACACGTTACACGTTACACGTTACACGTTACACGTTACACGTTACACGTTACACGTTACACGTTACACGTTACACGTTACACGTTACACGTTACACGTTACACGTTACACGTTACACGTTACACGTTACACGTTACACGTTACACGTTACACGTTACACGTTACACGTTACACGTTACACGTTACACGTTACACGTTACACGTTACACGTTACACGTTACACGTTACACGTTACACGTTACACGTTACACGTTACACGTTACACGTTACACGTTACACGTTACACGTTACACGTTACACGTTACACGTTACACGTTACACGTTACACGTTACACGTTACACGTTACACGTTACACGTTACACGTTACACGTTACACGTTACACGTTACACGTTACACGTTACACGTTACACGTTACACGTTACACGTTACACGTTACACGTTACACGTTACACGTTACACGTTACACGTTACACGTTACACGTTACACGTTACACGTTACACGTTACACGTTACACGTTACACGTTACACGTTACACGTTACACGTTACACGTTACACGTTACACGTTACACGTTACACGTTACACGTTACACGTTACACGTTACACGTTACACGTTACACGTTACACGTTACACGTTACACGTTACACGTTACACGTTACACGTTACACGTTACACGTTACACGTTACACGTTACACGTTACACGTTACACGTTACACGTTACACGTTACACGTTACACGTTACACGTTACACGTTACACGTTACACGTTACACGTTACACGTTACACGTTACACGTTGTACGTTGTACGTTGTACGTTGTACGTTGTACGTTGTACGTTGTACGTTATACGTTATACGCTGTACGTTATACGCTGTACGTTATACGCTGTACGTTATACGCTGTACGTTATACGTTGTACGTTATACGTTGTACGTTATACGTTGTATGTTATACGTTATACGTTGTACGTTATACGTTGTATGTTATACGTTATACGCTGTAAGTAGGGAATATAGGCCGGTTCTAACCCAGTAGGCGAGGGGGGTCTTATCCTTGCGGGGAAAGAGGGGGGGCGCGCGGCGATCTTGAAGGAGGAGTGGGGGGGATGGCGCGTGCGGTTTTCCGTTATCGCGCCTGCGGTTTCGGCACATCCGTTATCGCACATCCGATTTTTCAAGATTGCGGTTTCGCGCATGCACATCCGTTATCGCGCATGCACATCCGATTTTGCGGCGTCGGACTATTGTTGTCTCTCTCGCTCGCAAAATTATCTACCGCGGACTAGTTT
The DNA here is from genome assembly GCA_916610235.2 of Lasioglossum morio. Classification (NCBI taxonomy): domain Eukaryota; kingdom Metazoa; phylum Arthropoda; class Insecta; order Hymenoptera; family Halictidae; genus Lasioglossum; species Lasioglossum morio. The sequence goes on along the minus strand of CAKAJA020000144.1, from coordinate 23,634 downwards.
TCCCTCTCTTCTACATCCTCTCTTGCATTTTCAAGATCTGTCCTTCTTCAGAACGCGCGATTGTTGTTTCTCTCTCGCTCTTCCTGTTTCTATCTTTTTCCTACCAATTTCTCTCTCTCTCGCATCGACCGTTGCATTTTTCTGAACCACATCCTTCGCGTATTTGTTTCATAATAATATTATGCGACAATGTTTCTTTCCTGCCAATTTCTCTCTCTCGCATCGGGCGCTGCATTTTTCTGAACCATATCCTTCGTTTTTTCCTTTGTTAATGCGAATGTATTTGTTTCATAATAATATTATGTAGCAATGTTTCTTTCCTACCAATTTTGTCTCTCTCGCATCGACCGTTGCATTTTTCTGAACCACATCCTTCGTTTTTTCTTTGTTAATGCGAATGTATTTGTTTCATAATATTATGTATGTGGATGTGACAATGAATACCAGACGTAGATTCGGAATAAAAAGTTGTGTCATGCGATGGAGTACGCGGCGGAGGTGCCCTCGCTACAAACATTTGCCGCGACGAAGTTATTCGAGTTTGATATTCGCAATTATTCGAAGACGTATCAGCAGATTTTGGAGCGATATTTTCGCGTTCTTTCGTGCGAGATTTATTGCGTTGTTCGCAAAAAATTTCCGCCCGGCATAGTTCCATACGTGACGGTTTTAACGTACAAACCGCTGGACTTGTTGTGCGACGTAAGGAACGAGAACATCGATCTTTTACGAGTGTTCGTTTTCCTAAAACCGAAACGGAAATTGTCGTTGTATTTAAGGAAAGCTGTGCTTCGATATCGTAGAACCGATTATGTTTACACGGGAGTGTTAGCATCGAGGCGTCATTGCGTCTCACGTATTGTTTTGACTCCTCCTTTTTTGCCGATCACGAAACATCGTTTATGTTTCTCGAGCGACGAGGAATATTGATATGTCGGTTTTAACATTAAAAAATTTGGCTTGGAGTCATGTTATAAATTTGTATTTGAACGATCGTTTTCCCATCGAGCAGAAAGCGATGATCGAACGTTTTATGCGAAACGACGTTACGAGTCGTATATGTTTTTTCTATACAAAGAGATTTAGTCAAGTTGTGTCGCCATGGCCCGCGGTCGAGTCACCGTCCACGATATTGGATATAATAAAAACGGGCGAACGCCGAATCATGTTAACTGGATGCGAAGTATAATTGTGTTTCTACGAACTGGTAATTTAACGGATGACGTGAAATTGAAGTTAAAAAAAATTATTTTTGCGCAAGATGATTGAGATTTGTAAAAAGGCGTTAAAGTGTCTGACGCGTATGTCGGTGCTGATCTGAACCATCGACGAGTATCGCGAATGGTCTCGCTCGTATATCGAGACTTTACAGTACTGCACCAATTATTTATCCCGTATGAAGGATGAATTATCGGTAGGCGCGAAATTTAGTTTAATATCGCTAATATGTCGTTTGAAGAGTTTAAACGTTTCGCTGGATTATCGTTTTTCGTCGCGCGTTGGTCGAGGTTTATGCGATACGAGTCGCAGCGGTGCGAGAGCATCGACTCTTCGTTGGGAAGATATCGAGTCGGCGTTTCGAAACCGTATATCGAGCGGTGTTGTTATCAACGTTGAGCATATCGATCCTCGCCAATTTTTACAACACGCGAAGCGGATAATTACGAGACGCGTTACGGAACTTTTGAACGAGCATTCATCGGTGAAAGTGAACATTATGTTGGAAGCGGAATTTGTGTTGCGCAACACGGTTTCGGTGAAAAGTTTCGGCACACGAAATTTTGCGCTGTTTCGAACGAGCGATTTACGTCGATGGTACCTGAAAAACGTTATGCCAACGATTTTAACATCGATGGAAGAATTTCAAGAACGAGACAGCGGATGGGCGCTATCGAAGATACTGCATCTAATAGTGAATTGCAACGTGTATCGACCACTGCAAGCTGGCACCAGTTCGCGTATACCTCGAGCGATACAGCTGAAGAGAGCAGTAATCAGCGTCAACGACGGCGGCGAAGCCTGTTTTTTTTGGTCGGTCGTGGCTGGTCTCTACCCGGTTGTGAAACATCCGGAGCGTTCCACCTCCTATCCACATTACCGTACAGTGCTTCGAACCGAAGGTTTTCGGCTGCCCATATCCTTCAAAGATATTCGAAAATTCGAACGGGTAAACGACGTTTCCGTGAACGTGTTCGAATGGGTGGACCGTAAGAAGTTTGGAACGCTTCATCTGACCGAGAAGAAGCGGAGCAAGCATGTTAATTTGCTTTTTCTACAGAGGACTTCGCACAATCATTACATGTGTATAAGAAATTTATCACGATTGGTTTCATCGCAGCTTAGCAAGAACAATCATGCCAAGCGTATTTGCGACCGGTAAGTTGAACACATTTTTTTTCTTTTCAATCAAAAGTGTTGATGTTATATATTCGTTTTTTCCTCCTCAGATGCCTACAATATTTCTCATCGCAAGAGAGATTAGACGCCCATGCAACCGATTGCAATCGAATAAACGAATGCGCTCTGACGCTTCCGACCCCGGAAGATATGTGGTTGCGGTTTGGTAACTACGCGTACAAAGAACGGACGCCTTTCGTCATTTACGCCGATTTAGAATGTTTGCTGAAGAAACAGGAAGAACAGAGCTGCAGAGCGCGTATGCAGTATCAGCATCACCACGCATTCAGCATAGGTTATTACGTACATTGTCGATACAATGCTACTTTGTGCGAGTATCAAGCTTGTTCCAGAGCAGAGGGATGCTCGGCATGGTTCGCGGAAAAGTTGTACGAATTGAGCCACAAATTACAGTCGATACTCGATAAAAAAGTACCGATGAAGGCGTTAACCAAAGCGCAAAAATTAGATTTTCTTAATGCCTCGCATTGTCACATATGCGAAAAACCGTTCAACGATTTCGAGGTAAAAGTGCGCGATCATTGTCATATTACGGGCATGTATCGCGGTCCGGCGCATAACGATTGCAATTTGCGTTATCAACATACGTACGTGATACCGGTGGTTTTTCACAATTTATCCGGTTACGATGCGCATTTTATCATCAAGGAATTGGCGAACGCGTTCGCAGGGAATATGGAAGTGTTACCGCTTACAAAAGAGCGGTACATTTCGTTCACGAAACACGTTGCCGGGGTCGGGAATGTTAAAAAAAAAAATTACAAAAAGTTGGTAAAGTTTCGGTTTATCGATTCATTCAAATTCTTGAATTCCAGTTTGAACAAATTATCATCGTATTTGGACAAGAGCAAGCTGCGCGTCGTACGAAGCGAATTTGCGCATCTTTCCGACAGCGATTTCGATCTTTTAACGAGAAAAGGTGTTTTCCCGTACGACTATCTAACATCGTACGATAAACTAAACGACGAGCAATTGCCACCGCGCGAGGCATTTTACAATCAGTTATGCGCCAACGAGATATCCGATGCCGATTACCTTCACGCGAATACGGTTTGGACGCGGTTCGAAATAAAGACGTTAGGACAGTACAGCGATTTGTACTTAAAATTGGACGTGCTGTTGTTGGCAGATGTTTTTGAAAATTTTCGCGATGACTGTCTCGAGAATTATAAACTCGATCCAGCGCATTATTACACGCTCCCCGGTTTCGCGTGGGACGTGATGTTAAAAATGACGAAGATCGAGCTGGAGCTGTTCACCGACGTGAACATGCTTTTGTTCGTGGAGCGTGGAATACGCGGTGGACTGAGTCAATGTTCTCACAGGTATGCGCGCGCGAACAACAAGTATTTCGAGCGAACCGTCCACCTATCTGATGTATTTTGATGTTAATAATTTGTATGGTTGGGCCATGTCGCAACCTCTACCGCACAGCAATTTTCGCTGGGTAAGCGATCAGACGAGTATAGATAATTTTAGTATCGAATCTATTCCAATCGATAGTCCCGTAGGATACATTTTAGAGGTGGATTTGGAGTATCCGCGCGAAATTCACGACGCTCACGCGGATCTTCCGTTTTGCCCGAGTCACGACACGGCGGCGGCGAATGGTTCGTCGAACCGAAAAGGAAAGTTGTTGGCTACGCTTCGCGATAAGGAGCGATACGTTCTACATTATCGGTATCTGCAACAAAGTTTGAGACACGGTTTGAAATTGAAAAAAATTCATAGAATTCTAGAGTTTCAACAATCGCGATGGCTGAACAGTTATATCGATTTGAACACAAAATTGCGTGCCAATGCAAGCGACGACTTTTCAAAGAATTTGTTTAAACTAATGAATAACGCGGTGTTCGGAAAAACGATGGAGAACGTTCGAAATCACGCGTGCGTGAAATTACTCTCTCGATGGAACGGTCGACACGGTGTCGAGCGACTGATAGCTAGACCGAATTTTCACAGTTGTACGGTGTTCTCGGAGGATTTCGTCGCGGTTCAGCTGAAAAAAATCAATATTAAATTTTACAAACCCGTTTACATAGGTATGTCCGTATTGGACATATCGAAATGTCATTTGTACGACTTTCATTACGGTTATATGTATCCAAATTTAAAAGAAAAATGTAAGATTTTGTACACGGATACGGACAGTTTGATATACGAAATTGCATGCGACGACGCGTACGAAATGCTGAAACGCGATATTTATCGCTACGACACCAGCAATTATCCCGAGAATAACGCATACGCTGTTCCGATCGCGAACAAAAAGATGTTGGGATTGATGAAGGATGAGAACGGTGGTAAAATTATGACCGAATTCGTAGGACTCCGCTCGAAAATGTATGCCACTCGCGTGCGCGATGACGATACCTGTCGCGAAACCAAAAAGATAAAAGGTATCAGTACGAATGTCACGGTTAGGGATATAAGTTTCGAAGACTATATCGGGTGCCTTCGTAATTGTACGGAGAAGAGCGTCAACAGTAACCGTATAATGTCCATGCAGCACCAGGTGTATTCGGTATCCGAAATCAAATTGGCACTGAGTCCGCACGATGATAAACGCTGCATCCGCGATAATTTGATCAATACTCTTCCTTGGGGACATTATAGCATCAACGACAACGACGACGACGACGACGACGACGACGACTGACTGGGGAAGGGGGGGGGGGGTTTCGGAAAAAGGAAGTGGTAGAGATAGATTCCGTCGCAATGCTGGAACATTATATCGATAAAGGAAGCGATAGCGCATAGTACAAAAGGAGGTGTTTCGAGCACTGCACTTCAGAAGTTTTACCGCATACGCAGTAACGAAGATGTCTGTTGTTAACCGTCATTCATCGTTCAACGAATATAACAGAAGTGCGAAAGAAGCAAAGAAAACGATGTAAGTATAAGAAATAAAAATCAATTTTTAAATTATGAAAACGTTTCATCAGTTAAAAAAAAAAAAATCAATTGATTGCAGGAATTTCCAACAATCGCGGGCATCGTCATCGGTGTCGAAGACTTCTCGCAACCGCTCTGTACGAATCCTAAGCCGAAGATATTCCATTGCCGGCAACTATTTTAAATATTTGGAAATAGGCGTACGAGTCGACGAGGATATTTTCGTCGAAATGGTTATAGGAGATAACCGAGGCAACGAGATCGCTATCTCCCCGAACGCGTGGATCGATTTGTTGCGGATGAAGAAGCGTTTGGCAGACTTGCTTTCGTCCGCGAGGAAAGAAGAAGAAGAAGAAGAAGAGCAAAGAATTCGCGATAATTTAACATTGCGTGTAGTTCGGTTCAATGATTTGAAACTCGTTAAACTATCGAATCAGTTCACGTCTTTATATGTTACGGGAAAAACCATGTTTAATTTATTTAATCTCGAATTCTGCATACAAAATATGTATTCGCAGTTGACCGATGACGTTCCAATAATCGAGGAAAAATTTAAAAATTTAATTTTTTCGAGGAAAACTGCCACCGCGAATCATCAGTTTTTCAATCAAAATTCTCTGATAGATTGCGAGTTAATGCTATTATGCGCGGACGTGATCGAAACTCAAAAACGAAATTGATTTTTTCCATGCAACGTTGAAAAAAAAAAAAAAAAAAACGGTCGGGAGTGAATGCGATTTCTTACGAAGAAATTTAAAAAATATTAATCTACATGAAATTGCAAGTGTGTTGACAAATTCTTGTATTATGAAAAAAGATCTATAAGTAATACTCCTGATTATCCGAAGAACATAGTGACTTAACAACCGAGAAAGAAAGTGTGCATAAAAAGAAAAAGGAGTCTGGTCGGTTATGCGGACTGAGTAATGGAACCGTCCATCATTGATTTCATATAGTCGATCAGACATTTTTTATTGCACGCTTCCTTTATCGGTTGTTACATTGCTATGCTCTTCGGATAATCAGGAGTGTTACTTATAGATCTTTTTTTCATGCTACAAGAATTTGTAGACGCTTGCAATTTCGTGTAGATTAATATTTGAGAGCGTTTCAACCAGACTTTTTTTTTTTTTTTTTTTTCTATCGATTGCGTGTGCGTCAATATGTTCTTCTTCGGTATAAAATAACTCTAAATTTAAAAGTGCGAGGCGAATATTTTTTCTGTATATCAATAAATCACTGTCTTTTCATATGTTTCGATAAGAAGTGTAGATTAATATTTGAGAGCGTTTCAACCAGACTTTTTTTTCTATCGATTGCGTGCGATGCCAATATGTTCTTCTTCGGTATAAAATAACTCTAAATTTAAAAGTGCGAGGCGAATGTTTTTTCTGTATATGATTTTTCATCAATAAATCACTGTCTTTCATATGTTTCAATAATTATTTATTCGATAAGAATACATTTTTTTACATAAGCATTTTCAGATGATTTTTCGAACGATATTCGTCAATGGGTTGTACTCCACGATGCAGTCGTGTATCATCAAGCAGTATGCGGTTGTCGAGGAGGGGACGTCAGTTCGACATTCGAATTCGATTCGCACGTCGATCGTCGCATTTTTCAGCGCTTCGTTTTGTCGGGAGCAATCGAGAACAACGAACGGACCGTATTGCAGGAAGTTCGCAACGTCGAGTAACGTTTCGCCGTTTCCGTAGTACGATTCTTGGAACTTCGCGTACATATCGTAGAGCAACGCGTATTTACCTTTCTCGAAATCGATATTTAGATCGTCGTACGGATAGGTTTCCGAGTTCAAGTAGAGCCGAATATTGGCTAAAGCGCAATGATCGAATCGCGTAGCCGTTTTCTTTAAATCATTCTTTCGCGCGGTTTGTAAAGCGAATATCACGTATCGCGGTTTCTCCATTTGCGGAGCTGTTCTTATCGCCCATGTGTGCTTCGTAGTCGCTTGGAGTAGAGGATACTCGTACAGTTCCCACGATCGAAAACTCATGCCGATCGGTCTATCGCTGTCCAAAATACGTAACATCGACAATTTGTGTACTTCGTCCAACGTGACGTGCGGCATTCACCATTGAATTTTGTACAGATCCAGAACGGGTTTCGCATTGTCGAACGAGCTGCGCAACGCGTTCGCGTCGGTACACGAACGAATCAAAACCAATTCGTGTCGCGCGTTTATTACAACGCGTTTGTAGTCTTCGCAGAAGCCCAATAACACGCTCATAGGTATGCAAAAGTTGAAGTTTATCGGTATCGTGGTCGTTGCGACTTCCTTGTACTCGTTCTTGTATGTCCAGCCTGCGTTGGATAACGCGTTGCTTCTCGTCACCGACAGGCTCGCGTAATTCTTCAGAGTCGTCGTGATACCGGGATTTCTAACCCGATCGATTTCAACGCCGTTCAGTTCGTAGCGTATTTCCTCGAACATAAACGCAACGGCATTGTTATCGAGAATCGCCGTTTCAATAGTCGATCCTTCCGCGGGTAATTCAAGTTTTCCCGGTAAACTAAGCTTTCCCTCGACGTATAGGAAGCTTCTGCACGGGAGCGTGTACAAATCTTGCTGTTGAATGGGAATCCTTATCTCGTCGTTGCTTCCGAACGTCGTGTTGGCGTACGGATTGTACGTGTGCAGCTCGATCTTCGTTATTCGATTGTCGAAGATCGGCGCTTCGGAGATGTTCAAAATGTCGTCGAACATGGCAGCACTTCTTTCACTTTTTAACAATAAATCCCAAAGATCTCAGATACTTCACGTTTTCCGCGGTTAGTTTCTTGCGAATCGAATCGTTTTTACGAATTGGCGCGCCGTTCAACTTGTTGAATGTCGTATTGTTATGAATTAGCATCGCTTCGTCGCACGTGTAGTCGCACCGTGATTTCTTCGCCGCGAAAGTCGATCAAACGGCCAGCTTGATCCACGATGCGGATCGTTAAATCGTCGATTACTCGAGCAACGATCGGAAGGTAAATGACTCGGGCGGGTGTTTCGGATAATTTATACCCTGGCGGTACCTGGGGCGCGAACTCGTGTATCGCGTGAATGAGTTTACCGTTGTCGTACGATCCGGTGGTCGCGTTACATTCTACTCGAATGATATTCACGTTAATGATGTCCACGGACGCGTTCGACGTGTGCCACGTGTTCGGCGATAAAACGCGATTCGTGGAAAATCCTAGGATCGATCCCACGTTGCGCGGCAGTGTGAAGTTTATCCGATACTTGCTTTTAATTTCGCTTTTCATGGTGTTGTTGTTCGCTCGTAGGACCAACGGATATTCGTTATCGGGTGGCGTTTCGCCATCTTTCGGGGGATATCGTTCGCGTATTTCGCGTCTCAAGTACGCGTTGATCGCTTCCAATTCGTACGAACCGTCGGGGATGACGATCATCTCGTCTTTCTCGCCGAAGTAGAATCGATTGTTACCGATTTTGTCGCTGATGTTCGGTATCGTGTAATAAGTTTGCAAATCGAGCAATCCCAGCTCGTATTCGTCGTTGCCCAAATCTATAGGTGGAAAGAACTGGGACGACAGTACGCTGCTTTTTCCCGACAACGTGAACGTGAACGACTTCATATTTTTTTTTTTACAACAAAGTTTCTCGGAGAAATTTCGCGCACAATTGTCCGCACACGCTTTCGTCGTAGTTTTGAAAACGTTTGTGATTATACAAGATTGTCGCGTTCGCGCCGAAATAGCGAATCAGCTCGATCGGCGGACGAAGATTTCCAAAACTATCGAAGTATCTGACGCGCGACCCGCGTTTTATGTATGCGACCCAGTGCGTTCCCGGCCCGCGACTATTATCCAGATTGACTATACCTCGCTCGTTTGTCCATGCGCGTCCCGGCAAATCGTCGCGCATAAAAACCCCGCGAAAATGTGGCAATCGTTTACAGACGGCCGTCAATTCGACGTCCGTCGTCGTGTCGTCATTTTTTTTTTCTTTTTCTCTCTTTCCTTCCTCTCAAACCTTTTCCACGCATATACGGCGCGAGATACACCCCGCGACCCTCCATGACGCGATTGTGTCGCTCAGCCTCTTCCAACTGTTTCTTCGCTGCTTTCGCGGCGTTTACCGTTTTGATTACACCTGCGGCGCCACCCGTCAATGCTCCTATAGCCGACAAAGCGGGCAACAGCAACGGCAAAAAGCCGCCGCGTTTGGCGATTGGGAGTATTCGTTTTTTCTTTCTACCATTTCGCCGTCTTTTTTCCTCTCTCGTTTTTTTCTTTATACCCATGCCCAATTTCGTTTTAGCTTTCATGCCTGCCAACACGGCAGCCGCGGACACCTTCTCCCCGAATGTAGCGTCTCCGGACGTTACGCGTTGCAGCGCTCGATCCGCCAAAATATTGTCGGCAACGTGACGATCTTTGAGATCCTTGTGTCGCGAATACGCTATATCGTGCTCGCGACAGGCCGCGTCCAACGGATTGATTCCTCGGTCCCCGCGAGCTAATCGTGCGCGCAGCTTCGTACCGGGACCGCAAAATTGATAACCGGGTATATGCAATTCGAACGGTAACGCGTTTATAGCTTTGTTCAAAAACCCTTTACCGGTATGCGGTTTCGCGCGCATAAGCTTCCACCGGATCCTTTTCACCGTCGGGAGAGCAACTGATACCAACGGTGTTCGAGCTCTCATATAAATACTAGCCCGCTGCCTCGAATCGATCAAAGCATGCGTTTCGTGAGACAATCATTGGATATTCGTGTTCCACCGTGTCGCGCGTTCGACGATCGCGAGGAGACGATGCGAAAACACGGATTATTGTTACCTCGCGATGTACGATGCGTGATAAGCGGTCCGTCAGGATGTGGTAAAACGAACGTTATGATTAGCCTGTTGGAGAGTGCGAACGGACTACGATTCGCCAACGTGTACGTGTACTCGAAATCGTTGCATCAGCCGAAATATCGATACTTGAGTAAACTGTTCTCATCCGTGGGGGAGGATGTAGGCTACTACGCGTTCGCGGACAATGCCGACGTAATTCCTCCCGCAGAGGCACGACCCGATTCGATATTTATCTTCGACGACGTGGCATGCGACGAGCAGGATATCATGAGAGAGTATTTCGCGATGGGTAGACATTCGCACGTCGATTGCTTTTATCTGGGACAATCGTACGCGAGAATACCGAAACATTTAATTCGCGACAATGCCAATCTGCTGATTCTGTTCAAACAAGATGTTACGAATCTGCGACACGTTCATCAGGATCATGTAAATACCGATATGCCGTTCGAAACGTTTAGCGAGTTGTGCTCAAATTGCTGGCGAAAGAAGTATGGATTTCTCGTAATCGATAAGGACAGTCCGGTGAGCCATGGTCGCTACAGACGCGGATTTAACGAGTTTGTCGTACTGTAACGATCCCATTTATCCGGTAAGAGCCGTCGGTGTCGCATCCATGTCATCGTCGTCGAAGAACGAGAAGAAGAAGAAGAAGAAGCTGCGAGCTTCGATCGCGAACGAAATAGCGAAGACCAGCGATACCATACGGAAAAAGTATTTAACGTTGAAAGTTGGAAAAATGGCAACCGAGGAGAATTTGCAAGCGAATTTACGACCGATCGTCGAACCGTTGAAACAGCTAGTTCAAAATACGATCGCTGTCGAGTCAAACGCGGAAACGCCACCACCATCGCCACTACCGCTGTCACCCATCCTACGGAAAAAAAGAAGATTCTCGGATGTTAAGGGAACGCCGCCGTCGTCCTCTATGAAAAAAAGAAGACGGAAGAATAAGAAAAAGTCGCCTGTTGTAACGCTCGCCTCGAAAAAAATATACTCTGACGACGACGAGGACGAGGACGAGGACGAGGACGACGACGACAGCGGTGGCGGCGGCAACGAGATCGAGCCGACGACGGTTCCGCGACAGGATACCTTCGAATCACCGAGTACGATATCTTTGGAATCCTCGATGCGTGATATTTTTGAAAAACCTGAAACTCACGTAGAGGAAAATCTACGTCTATCCGAGAATTTCGGGCCTTTAGCGCAGGAGTATTTAAAAAAATTTTTCACCGGATCATCAAAAAATTCCGACAATGTGTACGGAGTATATTTCCACGACAATAAGCTGATGTTGGGGAATACCGTGTTCGAGGTGGCCAGCAACGATGATATCATCATTAAAGGGATACGGTACACGGGGACTCGCGGTCTCTACGAATTGATATTCAATAAAATACCCGACGAGCGGCTGTACACCGAGGATGATAAGAAGGTGTACAAAAGAATTCTCATTATCACGCAAGCGCATCGTCGCAGGAATCAGATAATGGGACACAAAGGTCACAAGTACAAGAAAATTATAGGACCGCTGTTTTCGTCGCGACGTGGTGGTGGGGGGATTCCAAATTTTATGCGCGTGACCAATCATCCAATCGATTACGTGCATTGGGACGATCCGAACGAACTCGTTGATCGTCTGAGATTGCTAACGTCTTCGAAGAACGCCGGTCATTCCGGACACGACAACGAAATATTGTCGATCCTCGAGGAACTTCGCGAGGCTGGTATAATTATAAATTAAAATCGCGATGAAAATGCGTATTCGTCTTAATTGCTGTGAAAGAAATCAAACGATATCCTCGAGAGGAGACGACGACGACGACGACGACGACGATGGTGAAATTCGGAAGCTGCAAAATCATCTGGAAATGAAACTAGACGCGGTACACCGACGAATAGTACGGATCGAAGAGCAGATCGAACTGTTGCGACTGACGATAACAACGGCGAAAGGAGCGGTCTAAAAAAATGTTTATCAACAAATTCGGTACGTCATTTAAAGTTAACGAGCAAAAGTTGGCAACTACTAGCTCGACTCTCCATCAGACGTTTAAAAGTTATGTGCGCGATACTGCTATGTGTTCGAACACATTCGCGTACGACGCGAAATGGATAAAGATCGAGCATCTGCAGAAACCTTCGAGGCCGGATGAGGCGGCGAGCAAATCATACGTCGACGATACGATCGAATACGAGATAGGTGATCACGCTTTGTCTATAAAAAGAGCTGGGGAGGTTTTTGACTTCTACGACGCCAAACGGCACCGCATATGTTGCATAGGCGCACCCACGAACAGTATGGACGCGGTTAACAAAGTATACGTGGATACGGCTAACGCCGAGTCCAGGACCCATATCGAGGAGAAACTGAAGAAAGATTTGAAAACGTTCGAAGAAACGTTGAAGTCGGAGATCGTGGAGAAACTGAACAGAGACCTGTCGGAGAAACTGAACAGGGACCTGAAGGCGGTGGTGGTCGACGCGAAATCGGAGATCGAGGAGAAACTCGGCAAGGACCTGGACGCCGCGGTGGCCCACGCGCAGTCGGAGATCGAGGAGAAACTCGGCAAGGACCTGGACGCCGCGGTGGCCCACGCGCAGTCGGAGATCGAGGAGAAACTGAAAAAGCATCGCGCGACGACCGAAAAGGTGACAGAGGAATAGCGATACCGTACCGTCGATCCGAACCCGGTACAGAAACAGTGCGGTTAGCCGTACCGTCGATCCGAACTCGGTACAGAAGCAGTACAGTACCATCGGTTCGAATCTATTCTTAGGGGGAAAAAAATGTCTATCGACAAATTTGGCATGAGGTTTCGCGAATCCGGCAAACGCGAGTCGACTTCATTGGCGTTTAAAAGTTTCGTGCGCGACAACGCTATATGTTTAAACGACGATGTCGACGTTAAACTGTACGATGCGAAAGGTGCGCGGATCGGACGCGTGGCAGATCCCTTGGCGAACGACCATGCAACTACCAAATCGTACGTCGACGCCGTTTCGAAACAGACTAGCGAAGAAATCGTGTCCTCGCTTAAGAAACATGTGATGCATCATGCGATTTACTACGATGGACGTACAGAAGGAGGGTTTGAGGCTAAAAGGAGATGCATTCATAACGTTGGCGCGCCGCTGGATACGCGCGACGCTACCACCAAACTATACGTCGACTCCCGCGTTAAAGAAATCTCGTCAAAGATCCGCGACGATACCATATATCGAATAAAAACTTGGGTCAAACATCTTAAGAAATTCGAGTACCACTATGACGTCAAGCGTTGTCGCGTATGCAACTTGAGCGAACCTATAAACGCTGCGGACGCGACTAGCAAAGTATACGTGGATACGTGCAACGCGAACCTGAAGTTCGAGATCGTTAAAAAACTGACGGAAGAACTGAAAACCGCTAAAGAGACGTTAAAGTCCGAGATATCGCTGGCGAGCGAACTGTCGTCGACCGAGTTGAAAACGGCTAACGCGAACCTGAAGTCCGAAATCGTTAAAATACTGGCGAAAGAACTGAAAAACGCTATAGAGACGTTAAAGCCTGAAATACAGACTATGATACGCGATAACGTTCGAGACGATATCGAAAAACTGACGGAAGAACTGAAAACCGCTAAAGAGACGATAAAGTCCGAGATATCGCGGGCGAGCGAACTGTCGTCGACCGAGTTGAAAACGGCTAACGCGAACTCGAAGTCCGAGATCGATGGAAAACTGAAAAACGCTATAGAGACGTTAAAATCTGAAATACAAGCTAAGATACATAACCTTCGATACGATATTAACGCGAATATGAAATCAATCGATTCCAGCATCGATGACATCAATGCAAAAATCGATAACTTGGATACCTCGCAAATGCAAATGATGGAAACCTTGAAGCAGAAAATAAAAGACGAGGCGAACAGCATCGTCGACGACCGGTTGATAAGCTTACAGGATAAAATTAAAAAATTAATTCGCGAACAGGTCAACCGACTTTGAGAGTTAGCGCTATCCGTATTATCGTCGTACCAACCTTCAAAATCTATTTTAAAAACGTGTCAACCTTGAAAATCATAAAATGATCTCCCCCCCACCACCACATTACGATTTTGCCGAATATAAAAATCTCGCTTGACGAGAATCGTCTCGCATTACGTCTCGTATCGCAAGACTTTGACCATCTCACGCTCCCCCAATCGTTCGGACATCATCATCATGGTGAATCTAAAGGCGGCAACGACTGATCAGATTTTCAATCGCGAGAGAGAACATTCTACCGCGGCGGAGGCGGCGGCGGCGGCGGCGGCGGCGGCGGCGAGCAACAACGATAAGACCGATGTCGCGACGAAGGGTTACGTGGACGATCTCGTCGATGGGAAAACGATAACGCGTGCCGGCGGCATCGATGCATTTTTCGACGCGAAACATCTGCGTATCGAAAATGTTGGAACACCGATCACCGTCAACGACTCGGCGACGAAACTGTACGTCGACGCGTGCATCGATCTGTTGAAAACCGAGCTCACGAACGAATTCCGTCAGAACGAGGGACAGTTGTGCAAGGAAGATGATAATAAAATGGAGATATCTTTTCAAACGTACTGTCGCGATAAATTCATCGAAATCGAGGACAACTTGATAGAAATTATAAGAAACGATCGGAGAGTGAATCGCAGCAGAATAAACGGCATAACGACTCTTGTCGATAAACTCGACGAAAGACTTTCGGCCGCGGAATATGAAATCCGTGAAACAGTGAAAAGAAACCTTCAAAACACGAAGGATCAACTGCTCGGCAAAATCAACGACGTGAAAGAGACGGTGAACGCGAACAAGTTGGATCGCGGAAGGTTGTCGCTTCTCGAAGAAACCGTGCGGGATATACGCGAAAAATTATTTGATTTAGACGATGAGCAAACAAAGCGTAGTGGAGGAGCTGCACGCTCCGGCGAGGCGCAACTTCCCTCGTAGACGGGTGATCGTGCGAGGACTCGACGATCTTTGGCAAGTCGATATCATTGAAGTTCAAAAATACGCGCGAAACAACCAGGGACATCGATACATTCTCACGATAATAGACGCGTTCAGTAAATATGCGTGGGCGGTTCCTTTGAAGAGTAAAAACGCGAACGACGTGTGCAAAGCTTTCGCGTCAGCGTTGAAAAAGGATGGTAGAGCACCGAACAACTTGCAGACCGACATGGGAAAAGAGTTTTACAACGCAACGTTTCAAGATTATCTGAAGAAACACAATATCAATCATTATTCCACGTTCAGCACCATGAAGGCTTCCATCGCGGAACGTTTCAATCGCACGCTGAAGAACCGCATGTGGAAATTTTTCTCTTTGAGTGGAAAATATCGATGGATCGATATGCTCCCCACGCTGATCGAGGACTACAACAATCGAAAACATCGCACCATCCGTATGAGACCCGCAGACGTGAATCGCAAAAATGCTAAGCATCTTTTATCCACCGTGTACAACAACGTGAAGATCGCCGGTCCTGCCAAGTTCAAGGTTGGTGATCGCGTACGCATCAGCAAATTCAAAACCGTATTCGACAAAGGATACACGCCAAACTGGTCAACGGAAATATTCAAGATTGCCACGGTGAAACAAACGAATCCTGTCACGTATCTCTTGACCGACTCGAAGAACAACCCGATCGCCGGTGGATTTTACGAACACGAGATACATGCGGTTAAACATCCTGACGTGTATTTAGTAGAAAAAGTATTACGTAGAAAAGGAAATAAAATATACGTTAAATGGTTAGGGTTGGACGCGTCGCATAACTCGTGGATATCGAAAACCGCTATACTTTAATCGTATTTCTATTCTTACTTTTTAATGTAAGAAAAAATAAATTTGCATTCTAAAACTCGATGTCATTTTTTTTCTTTCCTACATCTTAGCTATAAGATATACTTATCCTAAACCACAATACTTATCCCACATCCCGAACTGCAATACTTATCGTCGCCTAGAGTTTCGCGCGACAAGCTGCATCGTCTACAGTTTCACGAGACAAGCCGCATAGTGAACACGCGTTTTTGACTTCGTCGCTCTATCTCCAACAGTAAGTGTGTGTTTGTAGTAAAACTTTTTAGAATTTGTGTTCGAATCATTATTAACAAATTTGTGTATTTAGATGAATCGTATTACACATATCGTCGATATGGATGGATTCTCCGTAAAAAAACAGTTCGTGTGCAAGGAATTGGCAATCATCGACGTTCGGGATGGATCGTTCGAACTCGCCGAATTTCGTTTGGGCACGAGATTCGACGATCTATCCCCCGCCGACAAACGAACCGCATGGTTCGTTAGCAATTCGGTGCATGGAATCCCGTTCAGGGATTACGGTAACGAAATTTATCAGCAAAAAGATATTCCTAATATAATATTAAATTTTATTCGTGGCTATCCAGATCCGCTGGTAGCATATAAAGGCGGCCAATGTGAAGAAATTGTTCTTAAAAATTTAAATATAGCATCAATAAATTTGGAGATTTTTCATTGCCCAAAATACGACACCCTGATTCGCGATCCCATGTACCGAATTGGTAACGCATCCTGTCGGCTTCATTGTTGGAGAAATGCCGCCGGCGAAATAAAAACGTATCACTGTTCGCTGAGCGAAGTACGGACATTTCGCGCGTGGCTGATCAATGCCCAAGGAAACAGGTAATAATAATACTCTTATCCCTCGTTTTTACAAAAACATCGTTCTTACGTTAAAATGTTTTTTTCTGTTTCCGACGAAAAAAAGGTGAAACGGAGTCTGAACCATTGCTCGGTCGATCGTCGTCGTCGTCGTCGTCGTCGTCACCCACCGATCAGGTAATAATAATACTCTTATCCCTCGTTTTTACAAAAACATCGTTCTTACGCTAAAATGTTTTTTTCTGTTTCAGATGAAAAAAAAAAGGTGAAACGGAGTCTGCACCATTGCTCGGTCGATCGTCGTCGTCGTCGTCGTCGTCGTCGTCGTCGTCGTCACCCACCGATCAGGTAATAATAATACTCTTATCCCTCGTTTTTACAAAAACATCGTTCTTACGTTAAAATGTTTTTTTCTGTTTCCGACGAAAAAAAGGTGAAACGGAGTCTGAACCATTGCTCGGTCGATCGTCGTCGTCGTCGTCGTCGTCGTCGTCGTCGTCACCCACCGATCAGGTAATAATAATACTCTTATCCCTCGTTTTTACAAAAACATCGTTCTTACGCTAAAATGTTTTTTTCTGTTTCAGATGAAAAAAAAAAGGTGAAACGGAGTCTGAGTAAAACTAGGGAACGTCGACGGATATGCAAAGAGGAAATTATCAGTGGCAGTGACTCGTTGCGTATGTGGGAAATCGCTCAGAGGATCGTTATTCCTTCCCCTTCTTGAAAAATTATATTATACATGGTTTTAATAAAACATTTTTTTTATGTTTTGGTGGGAAATCGCTCAGAGGATCGTTATTCCTTCCCCTTCTTGAAAAATTATATTATACATGGTTTTAATAAAACATTTTTTTTTTATGTTTTGTTACACTCATTACATACGATCCGTAGAATATTTTTTATCGAGATACTAATGATTTCCGCACACGTCTACGCTGCTGGACGATGGTTTCGCGATCGTAGCAGGATCGACTCCTATCGGAACGTTATCGCAATCTAGCCCGCATACGTGTCGACAGAATCTAGACCATTTACGATGCTCGGTCATGGGATCGTCACCCTGTTCCCACCGATGTATTTCCACACCACACTCGAAGCATTCGACGTGGTCCGTTACGTCCAAACAGTAAAATCCTGCGGCTGCCAAATCTTCGGGTTTGACTATGTGAGAAAACTGCCAGTTTTGAAAACTTTCTAGTCTATTGCTTTCGCGAGAGTAGTCGGGAGAATCTTTCATTTTGCTGGAAACAGAAAAATTTTGGAGCTATACCTGTCTCTAAAATATTCTGTTAATATCCGAATACAAATTCTGCACTTACCGTTGAAAAAAAAAAAACACTTGCGATGCAGCTTGTCGCCCGAGGAAAAAACTCGTGCTTGCGGTGCAGCTTGTCGCGCGAAACTATAGACGATAATTTTCGCGAGAGAGAGATATGAAACCACGCGCAACGAGAGAGAAAAATTGGTAGGGAAAAGAGCGAGAGAGGATGTAGAAGAGAGAGAAAACTAGTCCGCGGTAGATAATTTTATGCGAACGGAGAGAAGTTGGGAGCGAGAGAGACAACAATAGTCCGACGCCGCAAAATCGGATGCGGGATAACGGATGTGCATGCGCGATAACGGATGTGCATGCGCGAAACCGCAATCTTGAAAAATCGGATGTGCGATAACGGATGTGCCGAAACCGCAGGCGCGGTAACGGAAAACCGCACGCGCCATCCCCCCCACTCCTCCTTCAAGATCGCCGCGCGCCCCCCCCCTCTTTCCCCGCAAGGATAAGACCCCCCTCGCCTACTGGGTTAGAACCGGCCTATATTCCCTACTGCTGTACGTTATACGTTATACGTTATACGTTATACGTTATACGTTATACGTTATACGTTGTACGTTGTACGTTATACGTTATACGTTATACGTTATACGTTATACGTTATACGTTATACGTTATACGTTGTACGTTATACGTTATACGTTATACGTTATACGTTATACGTTATACGTTATACGTTATACGTTATACGTTATACGTTATACGTTATACGTTATACGTTATACGTTATACGTTATACGTTATACGTTATACGTTATACGTTATACGTTATACGTTATACGTTATACGTTATACGTTATACGTTATACGTTATACGTTATACGTTATACGTTATACGTTATACGTTATACGTTATACGTTATACGTTATACGTTATACGTTATACGTTATACGTTATACGTTATACGTTATACGTTATACGTTATACGTTATACGTTATACGTTATACGTTATACGTTATACGTTATACGTTATACGTTATACGTTATACGTTATACGTTATACGTTATACGTTATACGTTATACGTTATACGTTATACGTTATACGTTATACGTTATACGTTATACGTTATACGTTATACGTTATACGTTATACGTTATACGTTATACGTTATACGTTATACGTTATACGTTATACGTTATACGTTATACGTTATACGTTATACGTTATACGTTATACGTTATACGTTATACGTTATACGTTATACGTTATACGTTATACGTTATACGTTATACGTTATACGTTATACGTTATACGTTATACGTTATACGTTATACGTTATACGTTATACGTTATACGTTATACGTTATACGTTATACGTTATACGTTATACGTTATACGTTATACGTTATACGTTATACGTTATACGTTATACGTTATACGTTATACGTTATACGTTATACGTTATACGTTATACGTTATACGTTATACGTTATACGTTATACGTTATACGTTATACGTTATACGTTATACGTTATACGTTATACGTTATACGTTATACGTTATACGTTATACGTTATACGTTATACGTTATACGTTATACGTTATACGTTATACGTTATACGTTATACGTTATACGTTATACGTTATACGTTATACGTTATACGTTATACGTTATACGTTATACGTTATACGTTATACGTTATACGTTATACGTTATACGTTATACGTTATACGTTATACGTTATACGTTATACGTTATACGTTATACGTTATACGTTATACGTTATACGTTATACGTTATACGTTATACGTTATACGTTATACGTTATACGTTATACGTTATACGTTATACGTTATACGTTATACGTTATACGTTATACGTTATACGTTATACGTTATACGTTATACGTTATACGTTATACGTTATACGTTATACGTTATACGTTATACGTTATACGTTATACGTTATACGTTATACGTTATACGTTATACGTTATACGTTATACGTTATACGTTATACGTTATACGTTATACGTTATACGTTATACGTTATACGTTATACGTTATACGTTATACGTTATACGTTATACGTTATACGTTATACGTTATACGTTATACGTTATACGTTATACGTTATACGTTATACGTTATACGTTATACGTTATACGTTATACGTTATACGTTATACGTTATACGTTATACGTTATACGTTATACGTTATACGTTATACGTTATACGTTATACGTTATACGTTATACGTTATACGTTATACGTTATACGTTATACGTTATACGTTATACGTTATACGTTATACGTTATACGTTATACGTTATACGTTATACGTTATACGTTATACGTTATACGTTATACGTTATACGTTATACGTTATACGTTATACGTTATACGTTATACGTTATACGTTATACGTTATACGTTATACGTTATACGTTATACGTTATACGTTATACGTTATACGTTATACGTTATACGTTATACGTTATACGTTATACGTTATACGTTATACGTTATACGTATACGTTATACGTTATACGTTATACGTTATACGTTATACGTTATACGTTATACGTTATACGTTATACGTTATACGTTATACGTTATACGTTATACGTTATACGTTATACGTTATACGTTATACGTTATACGTTATACGTTATACGTTATACGTTATACGTTATACGTTATACGTTATACGTTATACGTTATACGTTATACGTTATACGTTATACGTTATACGTTATACGTTATACGTTATACGTTATACGTTATACGTTATACGTTATACGTTATACGTTATACGTTATACGTTATACGTTATACGTTATACGTTATACGTTATACGTTATACGTTATACGTTATACGTTATACGTTATACGTTATACGTTATACGTTATACGTTATACGTTATACGTTATACGTTATACGTTATACGTTATACGTTATACGTTATACGTTATACGTTATACGTTATACGTTATACGTTATACGTTATACGTTATACGTTATACGTTATACGTTATACGTTATACGTTATACGTTATACGTTATACGTTATACGTTATACGTTATACGTTATACGTTATACGTTATACGTTATACGTTATACGTTATACGTTATACGTTATACGTTATACGTTATACGTTATACGTTATACGTTATACGTTATACGTTATACGTTATACGTTATACGTTATACGTTATACGTTATACGTTATACGTTATACGTTATACGTTTAAACGTTATACGTTATACGTTATACGTTATACGTTATACGTTATACGTTATACGTTATACGTTATACGTTATACGTTATACGTTATACGTTATACGTTATACGTTATACGTTATACGTTATACGTTATACGTTATACGTTATACGTTATACGTTATACGTTATACGTTATACGTTATACGTTATACGTTATACGTTATACGTTATACGTTATACGTTATACGTTATACGTTATACGTTATACGTTATACGTTATACGTTATACGTTATACGTTATACGTTATACGTTATACGTTATACGTTATACGTTATACGTTATACGTTATACGTTATACGTTATACGTTATACGTTATACGTTATACGTTATACGTTATACGTTATACGTTATACGTTATACGTTATACGTTATACGTTATACGTTATACGTTATACGTTATACGTTATACGTTATACGTTATACGTTATACGTTATACGTTATACGTTATACGTTATACGTTATACGTTATACGTTATACGTTATACGTTATACGTTATACGTTATACGTTATACGTTATACGTTATACGTTATACGTTATACGTTATACGTTATACGTTATACGTTATACGTTATACGTTATACGTTATACGTTATACGTTATACGTTATACGTTATACGTTATACGTTATACGTTATACGTTATACGTTATACGTTATACGTTATACGTTATACGTTATACGTTATACGTTATACGTTATACGTTATACGTTATACGTTATACGTTATACGTTATACGTTATACGTTATACGTTATACGTTATACGTTATACGTTATACGTTATACGTTATACGTTATACGTTATACGTTATACGTTATACGTTATACGTTATACGTTATACGTTATACGTTATACGTTATACGTTATACGTTATACGTTATACGTTATACGTTATACGTTATACGTTATACGTTATACGTTATACGTTTAGCGTTATACTTTATACGTTATACGTTATACGTTATACGTTATACGTTATACGTTATACGTTATACGTTATACGTTATACGTTATACGTTATACGTGATACGTTATACGTTATACGTTATACGTTATACGTTATACGTTATACGTTATACGTTATACGTTATACGTTATACGTTATACGTTATACGTTATACGTTATACGTTATACGTTATACGTTATACGTTATACGTTATACGTTATACGTTATACGTTATACGTTATACGTTATACGTTATACGTTATACGTTATACGTTATACGTTATACGTTATACGTTATACGTTATACGTTATACGTTATACGTTATACGTTATACGTTATACGTTATACGTTATACGTTATACGTTATACGTTATACGTTATACGTTATACGTTATACGTTATACGTTATACGTTATACGTTATACGTTATACGTTATACGTTATACGTTATACGTTATACGTTATACGTTATACGTTATACGTTATACGTTATACGTTATACGTTATACGTTATACGTTATACGTTATACGTTATACGTTATACGTTATACGTTATACGTTATACGTTATACGTTATACGTTATACGTTATACGTTATACGTTATACGTTATACGTTATACGTTATACGTTATACGTTATACGTTATACGTTATACGTTATACGTTATACGTTATACGTTATACGTTATACGTTATACGTTATACGTTATACGTTATACGTTATACGTTATACGTTATACGTTATACGTTATACGTTATACGTTATACGTTATACGTTATACGTTATACGTTATACGTTATACGTTATACGTTATACGTTATACGTTATACGTTATACGTTATACGTTATACGTTATACGTTATACGTTATACGTTATACGTTATACGTTATACGTTATACGTTATACGTTATACGTTATACGTTATACGTTATACGTTATACGTTGTACGTTATACGTTGTATGTTATACGTTATACGCTGTACGTTATACGTTGTACGTTATACGTTGTATGTTATACGTTATACGTTGTACGTTATACGTTGTATGTTATACGTTATACGCTGTACGTTATACGTTATACGTTGTACGTTATACGTTACACGTTATACGTTATACGTTATACGTTACACGTTATACATTATACGTTGTACGATGTACGTTATACGTTGTACGTTATACGTTGTACGTTATACGTTATACGTTATACGTTATACGTTATACGTTATACGTTATACGTTATACGTTATACGTTATACGTTATACGTTATACGTTATACGTTATACGTTATACGTTACACGTTA